>JAWHQI010000348.1:500000-1700000 GCA_033032865.1 Dactylorhiza incarnata | reverse complement strand
ACTGCTCCGGTTGTCACAAGTAAGGTCATGCTATTGATGATTGTAAGATGATCAAGAAAAATTCTTCTAAAGTTCCTGTTTGAGCCTCGGTCGATCGGTTAGCTGGTAGTGGTACCTCTAATAAGTCTCTTTCCCCGGTGTCAAAGATTGTTCCTATAGCGGTGAGTTATGTGGCAGTCTGCCCTTCTCTTGCCTTTTCCCATAGTGTTGTGAATTTGGTTGTGGAGCAGGACAACTCCCATCCCTCACTTCTACGGGTTGAGGACATCATCTCTGGGACAATAAGCTCTGCCACAACCTCTCGTCTATGTCAGTGGGCTCTGTCGGGGCTGTGTGGTTTCTGTCCAATCTTCTGTCTGATTATGTGGCACATGATGATGGTGGCTACGAGAACTTATGTTCGGATGATCAGTATGTAGAGATTACTAACTAATATTGAGGATGCAGAGGAGCAACCAGAGGAAGATACTAAAAATTGGACATACAACTCATTTAGTAGGCCAAAATACAGTGATAGAGGCAATAGTTATAGGCACGTTTTATCTGTTGAAAGATAGCAAGTCTCATGGAACATAACACACTTCGATACATCTCAAATACTCTAACAAAAGGACATTGAATAGGTATGGTAGAATCAGTACGCCTGAACCAAAAGAAATTGAGTACTTTAAGCGACTCTGATGTCACATGAATGAGAAATTTGTTTAACATAATAAATACGATATATCTCTACATGAAAAATCCCGATGAAACCAAACTCACTAGCAACCCTCTCTCTCTCTCTATCTATATATATATATATATATATATATATATATATTACCTTGCTTAAGTGTTCTCTTTCTATACTTAGTCATTTTCATAAATTTTCTTAGTTTAGTGTTTTTTGCAAGTTCTACATAATCATCAAATCGATTTTACAAAAGAAAAATAGTGCATATTTTCATTCTTGTTTGAACTAAATCCTTGCATGTCGATATATTCAATCGTTATTATATTACTTCATTGTCGAGTGCACTTGCTGTAAATTGTGTTGTTTTTGCAAATATCACTTACTACAAAACCTATTTACTTTGGTAAATAATAAAAGTGGATTAACATCCATTGACATATTTATCAATGATTAAGTTGTATAGTGCATTTGATAAAACATGAATAAATGCCGCGATTAATCAACTCATATTATTAAATATACTATACACAGTAATACATGGCTTTGATAGGTATTTAAAGTTCCAAAAATGGAACTCCAAAGTAGTAAGTAGTGGAGTCACTTATAACCTCATTTGAACGTTAATTAAATATACAATGATCAACTGAGTTGGCTAAAGTATACACCACATCATTAAATGTTGGATTGGGTCAACAAATTATGGAGATAGTTGAGTTAGCCAAATTAAGGACTATTAGCATGGCTATTCATTTTACACACTCGGATGAGTCAATTATCTTGGTCAAAACCACACTGGGTCAATGAATTCACTATTGAGTTAACATGGAATATATTTGGATGAATAAGCACCATATTAGGTTAATGATGACCATATTATGCAGTAAAATATCATATTCTGCCAATAGATATTAAAGATAATGAACAATATACACATTAGGTCTTCATATCGGGTCTTCAAAGACCTCATTGATTCAATCGGTAAGCCAACGTGCTAACATGATCACATTTGATTACCATTGTCTCATTAGGTATTTAGGTTATATCATGGAGTATATTGGATAAATAAGCACCATATTAGGTCAATAAAGACCTTATATCATGTAGTATTTAAAAGTTTCATAATGTATCGATAAAGATATTATAGATGAACAAAACACATATTGTCAACATGACTCATATTGGGTCAACAAGGACCTCGTTAATTCAACCGGGAAGTGAGTATGTTTATATTATCACATTTGATCACTATGGTTGATCCCATTTGGTTAACATGCATGAAACATATGTATTATATATCACCAATAACCATTATAACAGAAAAAATGTTCATGTGACTTCATGTGATCAATATCTCTCACACTAATAAAATATAAAAATTATTTACTCTAAAGATTTAACCTGACAACCCATATATAATTCTAACATTGTATTAATTATTGGAATATAGAAATTAAGTCAAAACAAAAGTAAGTAAATACACAAGAAAATTATACACTTATCTCATAATCAAGACAAATTATTGAGGAAAATAGTATACATAGGCCCCCAATTTAATTAATAATTAACTCAAAAAACCTAAGACTACATAATATGCGACTAGTACAGGTAAAGCCACCAACATGCCAAAGATTACCCTGCAGAAAGAAGAAGGTATAATTATTTATGTAAGTGCAAATTAATTATTAGGATTATGGAATTAAAGAGGCGATCAGTGGCTTAAGCTGTGCTAAGCACCTCAGCATGCAACCCGTACTCTCTTGCAAAAATAAATGAGGTTATCGACTGAGGTATGGCTGCCTGGAATTCAAAATTAAATATGTAATTAAATGTTAGTAAAGAGTCAAAGGATTAATCAAAACTTAGATAATTTATATCAACTTATGTTATGTTTGCATTAATACAAGAAAAATAAAATCTTGCTGGCTTTCAACACTGAGATCTTGTGTATGTCAGGGAATGACAGACCCAATGGAGCAAGAGAAAATACTTAGGTACGCATAACATACCTAAAGGATGGTGCGTTATTGTATTTGTAGGCCAAAATACAATGTTTTAAGAAAAAATTACACAATATTAATTTAATTATTTTTATGATCATTTTAAGATCTCATATGTATATATTACGGTCTGAAAATACACGTTTTTTTTAATACAGTTACAGTTGTAAATTACATATGTTTTTACGACTGTAAATATAACTATGAATACAGTTACAGTCGCAATTTCAACTAAAAATATTGTCCCGTACCATCGTTTAGAAAGGTTACACGTACAGAAAATTCTCTCCGGAGCAAGAAGCGGAACAAAAACTTACTCCAAAAAAAAATCATCGCCTCAGCCCCACCGTAACAAACATGTGCATGAGAAATCTCCAGATAGCCTTGAATCCGATGAGTTTTTAAATTTGCCCTCAAATTTTTCATTGTGATTTCTATATTCTAGAGGTCTGGGTGGTGATTACTTGTCCATTTTTGATGGACTTGACTTGTTTTAACATTGTATCCCTCCTTTTATTTGCAATAAAAAGTTGTCTTCTATAAAAAAAATATTCATAAAATTTTTCAATAAAGTATGATTGACATTTTGGTCTTGAGTTCATATTAAGATCATTAATTTGAACGAAAGGTCTTGGGTTTATGGCAGCGAAATAAAGAAGGATAGAACTCGTATATTATTTGGCCAAATTTTATTTTTTTACAAAAAAAATCATTAAAAATGTAGACATTTTTTGATATATTGTACGAAAAAATTCAATAAAAATGTAAAAATAATGTAAAAAATATGGGATTAATATAATATAAACACTTTTCTATGTTTATTGTTTTTTTCGAATAAAATTGTACTCGGGGGACACAGATAAAAAAAGACGATTGTTATCCGCGCTACAGTTTTGGCTATCCGCACTTTTTTTGTATGAATTATTACGCGCCTTTTGAAAATATGTCTTGTATATGCATTTTTAGGAAAAGTGTTCAACACGAAAGTTGTAGATCCCGTCGAGATCTACAACTTTCGTGTTGAACATTTTTCCTTAAAATGCATGGACAATACGTATTTTCAAAGATTCTCTATAGTTACGCGCATGTTTCAATCAGGGCGGCAATACGCCTTGTGCGTGCATTTTTAGGAAAAGTGATCAACACGAAAGTTGTAGATCTCGACGAGATCTACAACTTTCGTGTTGATCACTTTTCCTAAAAATGCATGTACAATACGTATTTCCAAAAGAAGCATAATAACTCGTACAAATAGAGTACGGATAGCCAAAACTGTAGTGCAGATAACAATCACCTAAAAAAATTACATGACCGTCTTTGCACCCTGACACCAGGTTTAGCCTCATGAAAGGCGAGGTCAACTGCTGGACCGGGTCTATATATATGAGCAGGTGACTTGGAGTTGATTCTTGTAATGTATGTTTGGCAAGACAAAAGTTACGACCGCTAACAAGAAAATAAACTAGTTTTGAGCATAAAATGCATGAATTTTTTACGTGAGGTCGGTCGTTCACGAATGACGGTTCATGACCACCGCGTTCACGACCGCCAGCACAGCGCGAAACGAAACCCTAGTGTCTGTGAATTATGATTTTGGTCACCAAACTTGTATATTTTTTTGAAACAAGTCCTGAAACTTTTTCTAAGTTGGTTTTGATTTGAAATAAGTACTAACACTTTTTCTATGTTGGTTTTGTTCCTTAAATTTTATTAGATTTTTGAAATATGTCTCACTTAACATTCCATCCAAATTGTTAACAATTTTGTACATAGCTGTAGCCTGTACCTGATTAGATATCGGATTGATCGAGATTAATATTGTAGAATTGAAAAATTACAAGGTTAATAATTTATTTCCTCTAAACCAGTTAAAACATAAAATTATTATTTTGAATAAGACTTACATTACACTTTCTTCTGCAATTGCTTGCGATTTCATCGACGATGATCAAGCAAATCCCACCATTAAACTCATTGGGAGATGTGAGCCATTGAAGGCAACGCAAATCGCACCATCTATGGAGCACATAATCAAATAATCGGTTCAACAAGAACCAAAATCAAACCGGTTGGTAACGGTTCAGTCCGGTTCTATGCGGTTCGGTCCGGTTCCAATCGGTTTCAATCAGAACAAAAATCAAACTTGGCGGAATGAATGAGGGAGGTCAAAAATAAAAAACCGGAGGGGAACTTTGTAAGAGGGACTTCGAAGTCTGAGGCCCGGGCGTTAGAATTTCGCGTTACACTAGGGGGGGGTACTTTTTATATAATATATATAGTAAGTCGGGCTGAAAGTTAAAAACTGAAACAGCAAAATCACAAAATTGCACCAGACCGCACCGATTTTAAAAATTCAAAGATCACGATCGTGTAATGCTGATGCAATGTTCATGTTGCTGAAAATCACGACTCAACATATGGTAAAATTTTTTGAATTATTGTTATTGAAATCTTATTTTACAATTAAAATTTTATTTGAATGATGTATTAGTTAATTCAATTTAACTAATTTATCAGCTATAATTAGATTTGTCTTGCATGATTACTATTAAATAGTAGTTGTATATCATCTATATTTTTAAAACAAAATATTTCGGAAAAATATGTGAGTAAAATTGAAAATGCATTATATGACTGTATAAAAACCGAAAGTACACCGCAAAAACTGACTTCAAGCTACGTCAATATCAAACCACACAACACGATTTTGGTGCGGTGCGATTTTGTTTAGTTCAAAATCGACCTCCTTTGTTGCGATTACGGTTTGGGTTCAAACCGCATCAGCTTCACCCATAATTGTAAGTAAAGATATTATAGCTAGATATATTATAAAATAATAATAATAAACGGGTCGCAGTTCGGTTTTGCTTCGGTCTGGTTCGGATCGGTTCTAAAAATTTTAGGTACGACCGGCGCCCCCGACACCACACCCCCTTGAGGTACGGTCGGGACCCGCGTCCCGAGGGGCGACTGGGCTGCATACACCCCTCCTTTTCCAGGAGGTCGCACGTCCCCGTCTTGCGAGGAGCGTGGTTAAGCAGACATGTGCGATAGCGTTTTTGGACGTCGACCCGCAAAATGAGCTAAGCGCGCTCAGAACGCTCCCGTGTTCGTTGCGCGTTCAGAACGCTCCGTGTTCGTTGCGCGCTCAGAACGCTCCCGTGTTCGTTGCGCGCTCAGAACGCTCCCGTGTTCGTTGCACGCTCAGAACGCTTCCACGTTCGTGACACACGCGACAGTTAAATTTCCTAATTTCCTAGATCGCGGGTCCAGTTCACTTCGCTCACTGTCACCGAAGCTGCCCGAACTGCCCAAGCTGGCCGAGCTGCCAAGGGGCAAGACGGGAATATCAAAAAAATGGCGATTCGTGTACTCCAAATAGGCCAGCATGATTCGTCTGTGGGGTGGTTACGGTGGTTACGACGGCAAAATTACCGGGCTACCCCTACCCAAAGCTATAAAAGGAGCTCAGGGCCTTCATTTCACGACTCCTTGCCTTCTAAGCCCGGGAGAGCTCCTTTGAAGATTTCCTTGGAATTCTCCTTCGGTGCTTGAAGATCTCTTTCGGTATTCGAAGATCTCTTTCGAATCTTCGAAGATCTCATTCGAGCCTTCAAAGGTTACGAAAGGCGACTCAAGAATCTCACTTTCGTTCCCGGAAAAATACTTAGTCTCTCGAGAGGCGGTCTGCCACCCTCGAGGTTTACTCTTTTTACATTGTAACGAGCAGCGGCCTATCGCGCTCGTGTTCTCAGCTTTCAATTGTAACGAACCAAATGATAGTGGAATTTGGTCGGCACAATTCCACCGCATGGTTTGTCAGTTATATATTAGTTAATTAAATTTAACTAATTTATCGGCTATAATTAGATTTGTCTTGCATGATTACTATTAAATAGTAGTTCTATATCATCTATATTTTTAAAACAAAATATTTCAGAAAAAATATGTGAGTAAAATTGAAAATGCATTATATGACTGTATAAAAACTGAAAGTACACCGCAAAAACCGACTCCAAACTACATCAATGTCAAACCACACAACACGGTTTTGGTGCGGTGCGATTTTGTTCAGTACAAAACCGACCCCTTTGTTGCGATTGCGGTTTGGGTTCAAACCGCACCAGCTTCACCCATAATTATAAGTATAGATATTATAGCTAAATATATTATAAAAAATAACAATATAATAATAATAATAATAATAAACGGGTTGCAGTTCGGTTTTGCTTCGGTCCAGTTCGGATCGGTTCTACAAAATTTAAAACCGCTTAAGACTTATATATTGCGGTTCCGGTTCTGGTCCGGATAATAAAATGAAAGAACTACACCAAGACCAGTGTTGTTTACTGTTCCAAAATTCAAACCAGAACCCAAATAATTCGCGAGCGGTTCGGTCTGGTTCTTTGCGGTTCCGGTTCAGTTTACGGTTTACGATTTTAAGTGACAGCTTTAATGGTGGCATCCAGTACTACCTCCGGCACCGACGCCATGTTCTGTCGCAGTGGATCATCATGCTAGTAGTGCTTGCTTAGAGTAGAACGGGAAGTGCCTTGAATTGATTAAGACTCAATTTGGTTGAGGTGTTGCTGATGAAAAATCGTTGATCGAATAGAGTTGATGAAAAATAGTTGTTTCTGAAAAATAGAGTTTTATCATAAAATTGTTTGAATGAAATGGAGTTTGCAGTGTTATTTGATAAACTGTTTTGAAAAAAATTATTTGGCAAAAACAGAGTTTTGTTAGGTGAAATTTGCTAATTAATTTAACAAACACAGACACATGCATACATAAACACACAAATGCATACATAAACACACATATACATAAACACATACATACACATACATACACAATACACACACATACATACACATACACACACATACAGACACATACATACACAATACACACACATACATACACAATACACACACATACACACACAATACACACACATACACACAATACACACACATACACACAAACGGGCACTAAAGCTCCGTTTGGTGCGACATTTTTGCTCTGGTGAGTTTGGGCAAAAACGCCACCGTCATAGAATGTATGTTTGACATGACTATGGTGGTTATGACCGCCACCAAGAAAAAACGGGCATTGTTAAAGGCAAATCAAAAATAGATATCCGCACACTATTAATAACAACAAATCATACTTTTTGAAAATTACTCGGTGCAAACAAATTTGTTAACGACAAATTGATACTGTTAACAACAAATCAAATCTAAAATTAGAAAATTTGTCATTATTTTTCAACCATTGAGAGGGTTTTGAGGATAATTGCTAATCAAAGTGACCTAAAGGGAAAAAAAAGTAAATGGTGAGTTCTCTTGCATCTATAAAGACAAAAAATTGTTCACCTAATTTAGTTTTTTGAATAACCAAGCTCTGATTCAGGAAAGAATAAAAATTCTGATTTCAGCATTTATGTTATAACCACGGAAGTTAACTGACAATCTCAATTTATGTATGAGTAAAGTATGGTCATTAAATTTTCTGCACAATCATTATTTTTATTTTCTGACACTGCAGTCTCAAGAGCCTTTTGTTATGTTATATTACTCTTTGGAAATTTATGAAAGATAAGAAGATGATTTTATACATCTTATTGCACTTCTTTGTCTACTAACATTTATTGTGCATGCACATACTAAATAAACAAATCATTATATAATGCGAGAAGGTTTCGACTGAGCGCGAGAGAGAAACGGGGTGGGTTTTGGGCGCTGACGTGTGGCTTATGGTTTGTCTGTAGAAAGTTTATGAACTAATTTTAGATGAGAATTTTAAGTTATGTTGGTGTGCGGATAACAGTTCTTGAGTTTGAGTGTAAAAAAACAGAACTAATTTAAAATGGAGATTTTAAGTTATGTTGATGTGCGAATAGCCAGTTTTGGTTTGCCTTTAACAATGCCCCAAAAAAACTAGTTTTGAACATAATAGTGAATGAAGTTCCTTAGGCGAGGACGGGCATTCATGTCCGGCAGTTCACCGCCATGTTCACGACCGCTACCACAACGGAGCCTAACATCTTTGAATTACCAAAATCAACTCTAGTTTTTCAAATCAACAATATTAATCCTTAATCAAATATCTAATTAATTCAAACTAAGTAAAAACCGTTAAAAGATTGGATTGAATGTTAAGTGTAATCAATTTCAAAATGCTAATAAAATATAAGGACCAAAAACAACAACAACAAAGTTTTGGGCCTTATTTTAAAATTGTATAGAAGTTTGAGGATCAATATCACAATTTTGCCTATATATATTATTATTATTACTAGTCTTTTATTTTACTTTAAATCATAATAATAATGATAAACAATTGGATGTATGATTGTGATGATTTTAATGGTATCGGATTCAAATATTGATATTTCCTCAATATATATATATATATATATTATTGTTGACGCCTGGAAAATCCTGGCCCCAAAATTCGAATCAATGCGGCCTGAGGCTACTTGCCCAGCGGTTCAGCGAGAAGGTTTGGGTTAGCCACTACGGATGAAATGGAGAGATAAGGGACACAACCCCATGTGCTGCGGCAGGGAGGTCTCACCACGTACCCAGAAGCTCTAAAGAGTCTTCTCCAAAACCACGAATGGCCGAGCTCGGTACTAGGTAGGCACTTGTTAGGGAAGATTCTTGATTGTCAAAGGGGGAGGGGTGCAGCTCTGATTTTGACAAGTGTCATTTCTAGTACCCCTGGGGGTCTATTTATAGACAAATCCTAGGGGGGGAGCAGATGACTATCTCTGACCCCCTAGAGTTGGTTTTTTAGACAAGGCAATAGGTAGGCGAGCAGGCAAGGACCTCAGACCTAACTGGCGAGTTGGTTGGCCAAGTCGCCTATAGGCGAGTAGGTCCGAGTTCATGGCTTCCTCGCCTGGCCGAGCAGGGAACGCCGGGCAGGGCTTTCCTCCTCGTCATGGGGCGAGCAAGTACCTTCTCGCACAACCAAAGCTCTTGATTTTCCTTCGTCTTCTGGATTGTTGACTTCTGCCTTGACCTTTTGACCTTGACCTCCGCCTACGTGGCCTTTAGTGGGGCCCGCCCTCGGAGAATGGGGTTGTACACAATCCCCGCTCTTTGCGAGCAACGTAGTTGGTCGGAAAGAATCATCCAAACCTTATTCGACGAGCTTCTTCTGGCGGGAAACCTACCTACTCGGTAGGCCTAGGACCCCTGTAAGTCTATAAATAAAGGGGGGTGGTCCTTCCTTGGCACGCCACTTTTTTAGAATCGACGAGATGTTGTTTGCCGAGCAGATGCTCGCGAAGACCGAGCTGTTGATGAAATTAATGAAGAAGACGAAAAGCTCAGATACTCGTAAGAGAAAAATAGGAGCCTCCGATCGTCGCCTTAGCCCCTTGGCCGAGGAGGTTCCTCGGGCGACTCCGGCGACCTCCGCGCCTGAACCTTCCCTTGCGCCGTCGACTACTGAGAGGTTGGGGGACGAAGTTACTCTAACTGCTGCCGAGGAAGAACCCCAGAACGTTAACCCGGACCCTCTCCGAGAAGGTAAGCGCCTTGTCGAGATACTGCGATCCTTGTGCGGACTTTTCGTTGATGCCGACGTTCTTTTGCAGGTGAACTTCCCGCGGGGGCGAATACGCAGACATCCCCGGTGGTAGAGCGTGTAGGTTCTGAGCACCTACCGCCTCCACCGGTCCTTTCCGCAGGGGTCGTCCCCGAGCGAGTACCCCTTCGGCCACCATCCCCCATTCCTGGGCGCGTGACAGGCGGGAATCGGATACTGCTAAAGGACTCCCGGGTCACTATTGTTGGAGGAAGGGGAGAGGGAGGATCTTCCTCGGTTGTCCCCACGGCTCAGCTTCCTCGGCGCCCTGACAGCGGGCCGTCGTCCCATAACGGACGGGGTGGGCGCTCAGGGGGCCGACATACTCCTCGGCGCTCGCCTTCTCCTCGCCGATCTCCTCGGCGAAGGCCCAGTCCTCGACGGACTCCATCTCCCCGTCGGGTTGCCTCTCCTCCCCGCCGGGACGTCCCTCGGCGGTCACTTTCTCCTCCTCGGCATCAACCGAGAGCGGCACCTGTGCGGGCAGGTATAATCTTCGTGGAGTGCTATCTTTAGGTGGTTCTTTTTCTAACTCGCCATCTTTCAGCTCGTGCCACGTCTCCGGGGTCTGCTTTTATTGAGACGCTCGGCCTTCCTACTCGCGAGTATAGGACGAAGATGGCCTCCGCCTACCTCGACCTGGAGATAAAGGTAGAGTGGTTGCTGGCCTACGAGGTTCATCGACGAATAACCTCGCTTGAAGACGCGTCTCGAACATCGAGGGATTCGAGCATCGGCTAGAGATGGCAGAGGGAAAGCATTATCTCGTCACCAAGCTGGACAGTCGGATGGTCGGCATAGAACATCGCTATGAGGCGCTGAAGGCGGAAGTGCGCAGCCTTCGAGCGAGTATGGGGTCCCTTGGGACGTTGAATCGTATGGAGGAGCACATCCGGCTTGGCGAGGAATTCATGGCGAGAGCGAATGAGCAGATGGGCTTCGCGCGACAGCTGGGATTCAACGGGCGGTTTGGTGCGACCTCGGACAGGCGCGGCGACCCTCTTGTCAATTAGGATTGCTTGTTGATTTGTACTTTTAGAACATTATTCTGCGAGTATTGTAATAATCTAGACTTGACTGTGTGCTGCGACTTTAAACCATATCGCTTGATCGCGTTTATGTTGGCTTTGTCTTCTGCAAGGTTTTCTTGCGTTTTTTGTAGATCGTCGCCTAGACGCGAGAAGGGTAGTTAGCACTCCGCGCATAGGTAGGTTGATCGATTTTCATATTAGCGAGCAGGTAGGAACCTCGCACATATTATCGTCGCGACCCCCCCCCCCCCCCCTCCTTTCCCTTTTGCTGATTTCTATAAATAGGGGGGGTAGGGGTCCAAATTCGGCGCGCTTTCTCGGACTTCTTCAATTGTTTTTCCTTCTCGCCTCCTTCTGCCTGCTCGCTGCGATGACGCCTTCTTTGGAAGCTGAGACCCGCCGCTTAACTTATGCCGAGAACTTCATCGCGCATAAGTTCAAGAAACCCATCACTCGCGCGGACGACCTGGAGAGATTCGTCCATCAACACCTCGCGCAAGGCTTCCGGGTTGGCCTTCCCGCTCCCCACGAGCGGATCAACACCTTTTCGGAGGGCAAGCTTGCCTTCTCCCTGTCGCATTTCGAGGTCGGCCTGCGCCTTCCTCTCTGACCCGAGTTCTGCCAGATCCTCCGGTACTATGGCTGGGTCCCCGCCCAGATTAATACAAATGGGGTAGCGATGATCATCGGCTACCTCTACTTCCTTCGGAGCGAGAAGATCGCTTTCGACTTGGACATCTTCCGCAAGATCTTCTACATGGGAGCGACCAAGGATGGGGTGATCTTCTTCAGCAGCCATCACTGTAAGGTGGTCGGGACTTCGAACAAGGTCCACCGGTGGAGCAAGAAGTTCATCTTCATCACGGGTGACTTCTCGCACGTACCAAATCGCCCTCAGCAAAGACCTTCTGGGGCGCTCGCCACTCCATCGCTCCGGGGCCGTCGCGAGGAACTCTTCCTCGCATTGAAGAACAAGAAACTCGATATCGAGTTCTGGCGAAGGGACGTGGACCACCTCGCCTTTGTGCAGCCTGCCGAGGGTAACCTTCCTTAGTCGCTGGTATTTAATAAGTTTTACCTTTGTTTCTTGGTCTAACGACCGTCTTCAGCCTGTCGGCATCTTCCCTCCACGGTTCTGCCTGTGGGGGTCAGACCCCACCTCCTCGGTCTGTCGCGGTCGATCCGGCGACAATGCAACAAGGCGAGGAGGAAGATGGCGAGCACGGGTCTCCTGTCGCGGAGATCAATCTTGGGGTGGTAGCCAAGGCTGAGATCCTTCGCGCAGCTGGATGGCCGCCCGAGGACGAACCTCCTGTGATCAAGAAAAGGAAGAGAAAGGAAGTTGCCCGGCGCGTGGCGGAGCAGCGTGCTCGCGAGGAGGAAGATAACGTCCCTGAGAACCATCCCAACTTTGGGCAGGGTTCTCTGAACAGGGGCTTGGATGGCGAGCCGCTGATTACCTGGAGCCGGGAGCGCAGCGAGGTGACCTTGAGCACTCGCCTGCCTTCGTGGAGCGAGGATGAGGTCCCGAACGATGATGCCTTCAGCGTCTTGTTCGGCCTTTATGGTCGCGATGATGCGAAGGTTCTGCAGGAGGTTTCTCCTCGCTTTCTCGCCGACCAGGGGTCGCGAGCAATGCTGCGAGCTTCTGAGTTATTTCATCAAACGGCGCAGAATCTCCTTGGCTCTGAATTGGAGCTCACGCTTCATCGGAAGCTGACGATGGAGGCAGAGAAACGGGAGAACGAGGCTCTAAGGCGCGCCAAGGCGGCCGAGGACAAAGCCGAGTCCAGTCGGAGCTTCGAGGTGATCTTGGTACTGTACGCGAGCTTGGATTGAAACCCGCTGCCTTCTCTTCGTATCTTCTAACCTGTCCTTCTCGCATGTATAGGAAGAGCAGTTGGTGGCGGCGGAGACGATCTCCAAGCTCGAGTGCGACCTGCGCGCGAGTCAAGTCTTACTGGATGCGTCGCAGGTTCGAAACGCCGAGCTGGAATCGAGGATGGCTGCGCTTTCCTTCTCGGAAGCCGGACCTTCTCGCCAAACTCCCGGATCGTTCATGACGTCGCAGGAGCTCTCGTCTCTTCGCCGAGAGATCGCCCTAGCCGCCGGGGACCTGGTTTTCGCGAAACTTTCGGTGGCCGGCTTGCTGGTTCCTGGGGCGGATAGGCTGACGACGGAGGGGCTTCTGTCAGATATCTTGAACGCCAGCGACGAGGAAGACGACGAGGAGGAGAACGAGTCTGATTCGGCCTACTATGCTCTGCCGTCGAAGTGAACTATTTATTTTTTGACATTTCTTGTGCTCCTCGCGGCTCTGCGAGTATATATATTTTTTGGTAGATATTCATTCGATAGTATATATTTATTATCTTGGTGAATCTTCCTTGTGCTGATATGATCTCGCTAGGCTCCTAGGCTCGCATGTTTTCTTGTCTTTCTTGTCAGAACGACTTAGGATGAAATCGGACCTGCCAACTATCTACCTTACTCGCTTCTTTGACCTGCTCGTTTTCATTTTGCTTCTTGCCCATAGGGCTACTCGCACTAACCCCTGCG
This sequence comes from Dactylorhiza incarnata, assembly GCA_033032865.1. Classification (NCBI taxonomy): domain Eukaryota; kingdom Viridiplantae; phylum Streptophyta; class Magnoliopsida; order Asparagales; family Orchidaceae; genus Dactylorhiza; species Dactylorhiza incarnata. The sequence goes on along the minus strand of JAWHQI010000348.1, from coordinate 1,686,138 downwards.
AGCTGGCATCCTACTCGCACCCTGACTTCTGAAAAAGACGTTAGATAGGAAAAGACGGTCGGGGCCAAGGGGATATCCCTGATAGTCTTCCTTCTAGTGCGAAGCTGGTGCCATTGAAGAGGACAACTTAGTAGGGAATGAATGTCGGGGAGGTTCCAGAGGAGCACCTTCCAAGGGAACACAACATCCCAAGGTCTCCATCCTGCCGTTGAAGGGATCGACACAGTAGGGAATGACTGTCGGGGAGGTTCCAGAGGAGCACCTTCCAAGGGAACACAACATCCCAAGGTCTCCATCCTGCTGTTGAAGGGGTCGACACAGTAGGGAATGACTGTCGGGGAGGTTCCAGAGGAGCACCTTCCAAGGGAACACAACATCCCAAGGTCTTCATCCTGCTGTTGAAGGGGTCGACACAGTAAGGAATGACTGTCGGGGAGGTTCCAGAGGAGCACCTTCCAAGGGAACACAACATCCCAAGGTCTCCATCCTACTCGGATGCTGGATGCCGACCCTACCTGTTCCCTGTTGCTCAACAATTAAATGGGGAGTTAAGCACACTTAAGTACATTAACTCACACGATTTGGAGAAAGTAATTAGAGACGAATTGCTTGTTACGGGCTCTCAGCCTTCGAGGGCACACGACACCTTTATTCAAGGGTCCCCTGATGGGTTAAGTCGATCATCTCTTTGTCAAATGGGGAGGTCGGCGTCCAGACTTCTTCCTGATAATCTCCTCAGTCGGATGAGAGATGCGGTCGGAGGGTAATTCGTCCAACGTGCAAGGGGGGAGTTGATCTCGACCGTCAGTGCAGAGGCTTGGTATTAGGAGAACGCACTACCGAGGCACCGTCCCATCATCCGTTCTGGGTTTTACGAGAATCAAGTCGGAGGCCAGTTTCCCAACCTAACTAGGAGGTCAACTTCACCTGCTTTATTTTAGGGCTTGCTATTCTGGAAAATCTTCCTCATCCCTTGTTTCAGGGGGTTTCATATTTTAAGTAATCAATTTACAGAAGAGAAGGGTATACACCCTTGCTTAAGGGTAAAACCTCTTTAGATCATCGCCGTTCCATGTGTTCCTCAAGAGCTCTCCTTCCTGATTTTGTAGGCGATACCCTCCTGTTGCGAGTGCTTCGTGGACGATGAAAGGTCCCTCCCAATTAGGGTTGAGCTTTCCTACGGCCGCTGATCTCCCAGCTGCGTCCACTTTCTTCAGGACTAGGTCACCTGCTTGGAAGTGCTTGAGACGAACGTGCTTGTCGAAGTGTCTTGCCATGCGACGCTTGATCTCCTCCTGCCTAGCTGAGGCTAGATCTCGAAGCTCTTCGATGTAGTCGAGGGACAGCTTTTGGGCTTCCTCATTCTCTAGTCGTCATTCTTCATCTCCGTCTTCTGCCGCAATCACCCTAGGACTTCTGACCTCGAACTCTACTGGGATGAGAGCTTCGGACCCGTGAGAGAGTTTGAACGGGGTTTCCCCTGTGGTTGAGCTAGGAGTGGTTCTCAAAGCCCACAACACCGAGGGGAGCTGCTCCGCCCAATTACCTCTTAGGTTCTCGACTTTCTTCTTTAGTAGGTTGATAATTAACTTGTTGGCGGCCTCCACTTGTCCATTGCTCCTGGGATGATGTACTGACGCGAACCTGAGATCAGTTCCGAGCTGCCTGCAAAAATCCTCCAGCTCTAAACTGGCGAACTGTGGACCGTTGTCGGTGACGATGGCGAGGGGAATCCCGAATCTGCAGGCGATTTCTCCCCAAATGAAGTTCTTCACGACTTGAGAGGTGGTTTTGGCCAGAGCCTTTGCCTCAATCCACTTAGAGAAGTAGTCGATCATGACGAGGACGAACCTCCTCTGGCCGCTAGCTGGAGGAAAGGGACCTATCAAATCTATTCCCCAGGTAGCGAACGGCCATGGGGCGGTGATCGAACGAAGATGCTGGGCCGGCTGCAGATGAAGGGGGGCGAACAGTTGGCACTTCTGGAACTTTTTTGAGAAGGCTTCCGCATCTTTGCGAATAGTGGGCCAGAAGTAGCCATGTCTCAGGATCCTTTGCTCCAAAGTGCGAGTCCCAGAATGGCTTCCGCACTCTCCCGAGTGGATCTCCTCCAACACTCGAGGTACTTTTTCTTCAGAGACACATCTAGCCAGAGGGCCCGAGATGGTCTTGCGATATAGCTCCCCATCTTGCAATAAGTAATAGGCCGCCTTGTACCGAAACCTCCTTTGATCCCCTTCTTCTGCTGGAAATTGCCCAGAACTTAGAAAGGAAATGAACGGATCCACCCACGAGGGACGATGATCCATCTCCATCATCTCTCCTTCCTCAATGGATGGTCGAAACAACTCCGTGATAGTCCCTCCTGCTCTTGGCCCATACTTGGTCAGACGATCCGCTGCCGAGTTCTCCTCTCTCGGTACGTGCTCGACGAAGAAGGATTGAAAGCCTCCAATCAATCCTTTCACCTTCAAGAGGTACTTTTGCAGAATGGTGTCGCGTACTTCGAACTCTCCCCGAATCTGAGACGCGACTACCATTGAATCGGTGAAAGTCATGACGTCTTGAATGCCCAGCTCCTTTGCGAGGCGCATGCCTGCTATGATGGCCTCGTACTCAGCCTGATTGTTCGTTACGGGGAAGAGGATCTCGACTGCTTGCTCGATCCTAGTTCCCTGTGGGCTGACAAGAACGATGCCCACCCCCACAAAGCTCCTGCCTGAGGCTCCGTCCACGAACATCTTCCAAGGATGGGAGTAGAAGCCTCCTCTCCCGGTTCCGCTTCCACCGAGAAGTCAGCCAAGAAATCTGCTACCGCCTGTGCTTTGATCGCCACCCGGGGTGAGAAGGAAATGTCGAACTCACTGAGTTCTACCGACCATTTCGCCAGCCTTCCCGAATGCTCCACCCCTTCCAGGATATTTCGGAGAGGATGATCAGTTATGACCCGGATGGAGTGAGCTTGAAAATAAGGCCGCAGCTTTCGTGTCGATACCACCAAGGCGAAGGCGAGCTTCTCCAAGATTGGATATTTCAACTCCGCCTTTTTGAGCACCTGGCTAACATAGTAGATTGGGAGCTGCTTCTTTCCTTCTTCCCGGACCAACACGGAACTCACCGCTTCCACCCCTACTCCCAAATAAAGGAGTAGGTCTTCACCTTCTTTCGGGCTCTGAAGGAGAGGTGTCTGAGTCAACTGCTCCTTCAGCCTTCCGATCGCCTTTTCGCATTCGTCGGACCATGCAAAATTCTCAGTTTTGCGGAGTGTCTTGAAGAATGGAGAGCACTTCTCCCCGGCCTTGGATAGAAAGCGGCTGAGACCTGCCAACCTTCCTGTCAGCCTCTGAACTTCCTTCATGGTCTTCGGTGAGGTCATCTTTAGGATTGCCTTAACCTTGTCAGGGTTCGGCTCCACCCCTCCTGGGGTGATGAGATGTCCCAGAAACTTCCCCCTTCCAGCTCCGAACACGCACTTCGCCGGATTGAGCCTCATCTTGAACTTCCTCAGCGTCGCGAAGGTCTCCACCAGATCAGCTATATGCTCCGGGACGCTCTTGCTCTTGATCAAGAGGTCGTCCATGTACACCTCCAGGTTCCTTCCCTTCTGCTCTTTGAAGACAAGGTCCATCATCCGCTGGTAGGTTGCTCCTGCATTTTTTAGCCCAAAGGGCATCATTTTATAGCTATAGCACCCGTCCCCAGTGATGAAGGAAACATCGCGGCAATCGGGGGGATACATCCGGATCTGGTGGTATCCCGAAAACGCATCAAGAAAACTCATTACAGGGAAACCGACGGCCGAATCAACCAGCGCGTCGATTCGAGGCAAGGGATAACAATTCTTGGGGCAGCTTTTATTTAATAAAGAGAAGTCCACACACATTCTCCAGCTGCCTACAGCCTTCTTAACCATTACAACATTGGAGACCCAGCCCGGGTACTGGATCTCCGACACAAAACCTGCGTCCAGCAACTTCTTCACCTCTTCACGGATAGGTCCGGCCAACACGGTGGCGGTGGGCCTCTTCTTCTGGCGGACGGGCTTCACCGCGGGGTCAAGGTTGAGGTGGTGGCAGGCAACCTCTGGGTCGATCCCGGACATCTCAGCAGCACTCCAGGCGAAGACGTCAATGTTATCCTGCAGGCACGTTGCCATCTCCACCTTCTCGGTGACCTTCAGCGATCCACCGATCTTCAGCAGCCCAGGTACTCCCGCTGCGGAGAGTACCTCGATCACCTCCACCTCCTCGGACGCCTCCAGCTGGGTCGTGCCTCCAGTTACCCTCTCGAACTCCTCCGTGTCAGCCATCCAACTGATGGTGCTAACCGAGCTGAGGTAACACTCGCGGGCGGCTCTTGGATCGCTCCTGATCCTCACCTGGACGTCCCCTTAGCAATACTTGAGGCACTGGTGGTAGTAGGATGGGACGGCCTTGAAGGTGTTAAGAAGCGGCCTCCCGAAGATGGCCTTGTAGCAGCTCGGGGCGTCCACGATGACGAAACGGCACTGGAGAGGGGTGCCCCCTAGTGTTACGAGGAGATCTACTCCTCCCTCCACCTCTTGCTTCTCTCCGGAGAAGCCAAAGAGGGGACCATCCGGCTTTCGGACCCTTCCTGCGCCGACTCCCAGCCCGTCAAACGTCTTCTTGAAGATAACATTTACGGAACTACCGTTATCGATCAGGATTCGATCAACGGTAAAGTCTTCTACGACGGCCTGGATTACGAGGGCGTCATGAAAGGGGTTCTCATTCCCTAGCATGTCTTCTTCAGAGAAGGTGATCTCCTCCAACGGGGGTGGTGCCTGTGAGGTCGAAGCGACGCTCCTCCGATAGATTTGATGGAGACTTCCCTTGCGGGAAGCTCCTACCCCCGCACCCACGTGGATCACCCCTACCCTCTACCTCCTGGGGCCACTTCTCCTCGACCTCCGTGGTCGATTCGGTCCTCGTTCCTTCTTCGGTCGGCGTCCTGAACCGCCGGCTGCTCGACCGGAGCTTCTATTCTCCGCTGCTCTCCTCCTGCCTCTCCTGCTGCCAGCCTTCTTCTGGCTTCCCAAAAGTCCGGGCAGGCCATCGTGCCATGCCCTTCCACCTGGTGGAGTTCACAGTAGAGGGGAACCTCCTCTACATGTGGCCTCCTCTGCTTCTTATTCTTCCGCCCCTGGCGGTTGCTGCGCCTGGCAACCGCCATTGCTTCCTCCCTTCTTCTCTCCTGGCGCCCCTCTGGCCTGTCGTAACGCCTTCTCTCCGGGGATCTCCTTCCCCGCTCCTGACGTTGAGGTCCCCTGGCCGGCTTCCACGGTGGCCGGTCAGCGGGGACTTGGTAGCGTCTTTCTTCCTCCCGACGCTCTGGGGTCACGATGAGCCTCCTCTCCTCTCTGCCTCTTCCTTTTGGCTTCTGTTTCTCCGCCCTCCTGGGCTCTTCCTTCTTCCTCTTCTCGGGGGGACTTTCCTCCTCCTCCTCTTCCTCGTCTTCCTTGGTCACTCAGGTGAGCCTGGCTAGGAAGCCGCGGTTGGAAGCTTCACCCTGGACGAACTGGTTGGCCCTTTCGATGAGGTTGGCGTAGGAGTAGGGAGGATTCCTACTGATCTCCAACTTAAAGAGGCCCTCGCGGAGGCCGAAGGTTAGGGCCAACCGCAGGGTGCGACCATCCACCTCCTGGATGTGTAGCACCTCTTCCTGGAAGCGATCGATGTAGTCCCCCAGCGTTTCTTTTGGCCTCTGGGTCAGATGGAAAAGGGTCATAGCCTCCTTCTTCAACTTCTTTGCCGTGGCGAACCGCATGTTCAGTCCTCGGCAAAGGTCTTCAAAGCAGTAGATGGAGCCTTCCGGCAACTGGTGAAACCAGTCCCTTGCCTTCCCTCGGAGGGAAATCGCGAGCAGCCTACATTTGAAGGCGTCCGACATGGTCCGAAGGGAAGCGACATCCTCAAACCACTGGATATGACGGATAGGGTCCTCTCTCCCCGAGTAGTAATTCATCGAGGGATCCCTGAACCCCTCTGGCACGGGCGCAGCGAGGATCTCCTCGCAGAATGGGCTCCTCCCCCCTATTTGGCGACGATCATCATCTGGCCGAGTATCTCCCCAATACTCGCTCACCTCGCGAGTATGATAGAATCTCGCCTGCTCATCCTCTTCGCGGAACCGAGTTCCGCCAGGTCCTTGAGACGCTTGTAGACCAAACTACGACTTCTTCGGTCGCTCGAACTCCTCGGCGTGCGCCTTCCCTGCTCGCTGAGTGCGAGCACCTTCCTCGGACGGGCCCGGGCGATGAGGCGAGGTCGTCGTTCCCTCCGTGCGAGGTAGAAGAACCGCTCGCATGGTGTCTTCCATCCTTTGCGCGAATTCTTCGAAGACAACCAACGATACGAACTCGTCGCCTCGAGCCGAGTTTCCCGCCACCTCCTCGTGGTCGCTAGCTGCTACCATCTCACTTTTCTACCAGACTTTCTTCCTCTGGCCGCGATCCACGCTCACCGCACCAAAGTGTTGACGCCTGGAAAATCCTGGCCCCAAAATTCGAATCAATGCGGCCTGAGGCTACTTGCCCAGCGGTTCAGCGAGAAGGTTTGGGTTAGCCACTACGGATGAAATGGAGAGATAAGGGACACAACCCCAGGTGCTGCGGCAGGGAGGTCCCACCACGTACCCAGAAGCTCTAAAGAGTCTTCTCCTCCAAAACCACGAATGGCCGAGCTCGGTACTAGGTAGGCACTTGTTAGGGAAGATTCTTGATTGTCAAAGGGGGAGGGGTGCAGCTCTGATTTTGACAAGTGCCATTTCTAGTACCCCTAAGGGTCTATTTATAGACAAATCCTAGGGGGGGAGCAGATGACTATCCCTGACCCCCTAGAGTTGGTTTTTTAGACAAGACAATAGGTGGGCGAGCAGGCAAGGACCTCAGACCTAACTGGCGAGTTAGTTGGCCAAGTCGCCTATAGGCGAGTAGGTCCGAGCTCATGGCTTCCTCGCCTGGCCGGGCAGGGAACGCCGGGCAGGGCTTTCCTCCTCGTCATGGGGCGAGCAAGTACCTTCTCGCACAACCAAAGCTCTTGATTTTCCTTCGTCTTCTGGATTGTTGACTTCTGCCTTGACCTTTTGACCTTGACCTCCGCCTACGTGGCCTTTAGTGGGGCCCACCCTTAGAGAATGAGGGTTGTATAATTATATTAAAAAGAAATATTGCGGTTTGTGAATAACCTGAAATAAAAATTCATTGAAAAAATCTGCACCGTCAATATAGTATGATAAATAGGGATCGTTAGATCAAAACTCTCACCTCTCTCATTCTCTCTCCTCATTCCCGATTCCAACAAAAGAAAAAAAATGATATGCATGAGAGGGAGAGAGAAAGAAAGAGAGAGAAAGGGAGAGAAAAGGGAGATGGCGGAAGAGAGAGGAAGAGGAGAGAGAGAGGAAGAGATCAAGAAAAATAATTTTTTTTACGTAAGCATAATTTTTTTTAAAAAAATAATTAATTTATATTTTTTTACGATCATTTTGAGTACTCATACGTATATGTTAAGTGTGCAACCCGAATTGATGTGGGCGCAGCCCGCCTTGATGCGGGAGCAACTCACAACAACGCATCGATTTAACTGGTCAGCTTGAATGCGGGCGAAGCCCGCAGCGATGCATCGATCTGGGGCGGGCGAAGCCCGCCGATCAGAGGCTGGGTACTGTCGCGCGGGGCACTGGGGGCCCCGTGCACTGTGTGTGTGTATATATATGATTTTAATGATATATTTCATGTCAATTTAATAAAAGAAAGAAATTTTGATAAATAGTCAAGTTAAGGAATGCATAACCATGCAATCAACATAAAACTGTCTTAATTTAATAAACCTTAAATTAATTTTCAATACTCTTATTTGAAATATTCAAAATTATTCTATTTCACAAAAATTAATAGAAGTGTAAAATTGCACTTCTTTTTTATAATTTTCATGGATATATTTAATAATAAATAATAACACAATAATATACCCATCTCTTGTGATGTTCATGAATATAACAATTGATCATTCAATAGCTATACAGAAGGAAAAAATAGAAAATTACATTTGGCTAATATCTTAATATACTCAAATATAACATAAAATTAAATTTTCATGATCGCCAGGGGATCAAAGATGATATCTGATGATCGTCCGAGAGATCATTTTTCTATGGAGATGCCTCAAGTGATTTCGCCTTATGCAGCTGGCGAAGATCTTTTCCGCTATTGGCGAAATTTAGTAGTAAACACGTGTCACCATGACATTGAGGCGGACGGAAATTTGAAAAAGAGGGCTTCACTTCTCTCATGTCTAATAGGTGTTTCCTTCTTCCTCCATTTCTCCCACCTTCTCCCCAAGAGTGCCGAACATCAAACACCCCTTCTTCTTGCACAACTCCATGGAGAAGTACAAGGCGCAGCCAAACACAGTCAAGCCGCCGCTGATCGCGAACACTTTCCAGCTGGCGAGCGTCATCACGTAAATGAGGAACGCCGACGGGAGGGCGCACATGAAGATGAGCCACGGCGTTCGAAGCGGCACGCGGAATGGCCGCTTCAATCTGGGCTCCTTCCTCCGCAGCCGGAGGAAGGAGGCGATCTCGAGAAGCATACCGAGGCTGTAGAGGAAGTTGGCGGAGGAGATGATGTCGTCCAGGGTGAGGAAGGAGATGCCGAGGGAGATGACGCTCGAGGTGATGATGCCGACCCACGGCGTGTCGAACCATTTCGATCGGAGGGCGAAGAGTTTCGGGAGGAAGCCGAGGTCGGCCATGCCGAGGAGCTGGAATGCGGCGCTGCTGAGCTGCGCCTCGTACAGTCCGATGGCCGACAGTACGGCGCCGACCTCTATCCAGTATTTTAGCCAGTGTCCGGCGATCATACCTGCGATTGAAATGGTATTGTGGATCAGGAGAGAAGAATGACTCAATTTTGAAGTATGTTTACTAGTTTCTACTCATTCTGTTTGCTTCACTTTAGCGCTCTGTTTGGCTTGAAAGAAAGGACTTGGCCTTACTTTAAATAAAATGAGGACCATAGACTTATTTTCTAAATCAAAGAAAGTCATTAAGCTTGATTTTAAGAAATCTTTAGTTTGATTTCAGAAGAAAATAACTATATTTTCAAAAGTCAATTGTGTTCTGGATTTTTAGCCTTTTGCACCCTCCAATTATCCTTAATTTGCACTTTGCACAGTTAGATTTTAATTTTGGTATTTTGCGCCCTTGAAATGAATTAGCTCCGCAAGATGCACTCAAAGCCTTTAAAATTCAATTCTTTTTACTATAAATAGTGTTGGTGTTTCCAAGGTGATCTGGAAGTGGTCAAACATTTAGTCTCACAGCCAATGCGATACGAGCCTATGGGGTCACACACAAGAGTGTTTGGAGAAGTTCGAGGAAGGATTGTGTTGACCTTACTCATATTGGATATGAGTGAAGGATCAATCCTACGACTTATTGGAGTTGGGTCGAGTCGACTGAATGCTCCACAGGTATTGTGAATATTGTATGGAGCATGTTGACAAATTTTCAAGACGAGTTGTTGAGAATATCTCGACGAAATTTACCTCAGTTCGTTGAATGGACTCAACGAATTAGATCTACTTGACGAACCAGTTCATCGAATGGTCTCGACGAAATATATCAATTCGTCGAAATGTCTCGACGAATTGGATATCTTCGTCGAAATGTCTCGACGAATTGGATATCTTCGTCGAATGGTCTCGACGAATCAGGTATACTCGACGAATTTTGTGTTTACTCCAATATTAATCTCGAGTCAACGGGTGTGCGGATATCTTCTTTCTCGCTAGGTATAAATAGCACACGATTGTATGCCCTATGTGTGCTCTCTGCCTTTTTGCGATTTTCAGAGAAACGGAAGGGTACCGCAAGCCGACGGAAACATTCTGACCGGCCACGATTTCCCGCAACCCGTAGTCGCCTCCGCCGCCTTTCCCCTTGACGGATCTAGCAGTCCGTGGGAAACGTAGAGGGCTCTTCTTCTCTGACCTTGTTCTTGTTCGACAAGAAGCTAGGGTTCTTCTTCACTCGTGTGGATTTCTAAAGAGGCACATATCCTTTTCTGTGCTCGGAACTCGACGTTTGTTCTCTGGATTTCGTTGTGGAGCACCTTGATTGAGTATTGACTCAATCCCTTTCAAGTATATTGCAAAGTGTTGCTTCTCCTATTTCTAGATTCATGAAATCGCAAGGTCCTTTAACTGTTTAGGGTTGTTCTTGTTTGTATATTCCGCTGCGCACATGCGATGTGCTTTCACTCTACGGTGACTAGAAAACCCAACAAAAAGTTTATTTAACTTGAAATATAAGGGTATTTTTGTAAAGTAAAAAACCAATAAATTTAGCTTATGATGCATATTGCAAAACTAATTCATTTTTCAAGAGCGCAGAATGTCAAAACTAAAACCTACGGGTGTCAGACTACTATATTTTCAAGAGTAAGAATTCATCTTGTATTCAATATTGAGAATTTGATTGCATATTATGAGCTCCGCGAGTATTTGAGTCCATTCCCTAATACAACCATGGAGCCTCAGCCATCACCTATACTAGACACTCCTACTCAACTCCGCCTTAGCTCACTACCCAAGTACTAGCAGATTCATCAGTTCCTACTTTGGTACATGTTTCTCGTTTGAAAGGTTGCAGATACTAGATGTCGGGGACACGTCGATTTTTTATATATCGGGAGATATATCGGGGATATTTCATATATCAAATTTTAATATTTAATTAATTACATAAATAATTATATGTTATTTTTTATTTTATATATGTTACAATATTAATTATTTTACAACCTATTGAACTTCTAAATCTTAAACGCTATATGAAACATTTAAGATACAATATGTTAATAATAGAAATATTGTACAACTAGTAATCTTAAGAAGTTTGTAACTATATATGTTTTCGATAACATCATTCAACATGGCTATACACATCATAGTCTCATAGATTGCAAAATGAAGTTGGATAAGTAGATTACTTGTGGGGTGTCTTTAATCATAATATGTTGTTGATAGCCACAAATAACATTGATAATAATTTATTCATAAAGCAATTAATACCGCAAAGGCTGACAAATATGATAATTGATAATAGTGCAACGGTTAGCCAATAAGATATAAAAAATAACAAATACAGTGAAGCAGCAGTTAGCCAAAACCCCTCAAAATACCACAAATCAGAGCACCACTAAAAAAAAGTAGAGAAGATAGGAGAGAGCCAAGAAGAGCACTAGTATAAAGAAGAGAGGAGAGGGCCGAGAAGAGCATCAATACAGAGAAGAGAGGAGAGGGTCGAGAAGAGAAGCCAAGTGCAGCAGTTCGCCAAAACCCTCCAAAACCCACAAATTAAGAGCACCACTAAAGAGAAGTAGAGAAGAGAGGAGAGGGACGAGAAAAGCACTAATACAGAGAAGAGAGAAGAGAGACGAGAAGAGCACCAGTAAAGAGAAGTGATAAGAGAGACGAGAAGAGAATGCCAATAAAGCAGTTAACCAAAACCCCAAATAATTCCACAAATTCAAAGCACCACTAAAGAGAAGTAGAGAAGAGAGGAGACGGTCGAGAAGAGCACCAGTACAGAGAAGAGAGGAGAGGGTCGGGGAGAGAAGCCCAGTGGAGTAGTTAGCCAAAACCCCAAAAAATACCACAAATTCAGAGCACCACTGATGCAACCTGAATTGCATTGATGTTTATTTAAATATTTTGTAGCGCATGTCGCCGCGCAATTTTGTCCTTTATTTTCCGTGTATGTGTGTTTTGTACCACGCTTGCGCAAACGTTCGTACGACTTATTGGTGTGACCGACCAATAAGTCCTTGATTATATGGTTGAACACGAACAAATGTTAGTCACCATATGCGGGTTTACAATCCTTGATTAATTTATCGCGTGACATTACTCGGGATGTCTTATTACGCCGCATAATTTTAAACGGACCACAAAAATTATCATTAAAAATCGATTTCAGATTTTAGTATACATCAACCACTAAAGAGAAGTAGAGAAGAGAGGAGAGGTCCGGGAAGAGCACCAACATAGAGAAGTAGAGAAGAGAGGAGAGTGCCGAAAAGAGAAGCAGAGAACAGAGGAGAGAGCCGAGGAACTTATAGTGTCGTCGACGAAATTGGAGACTGAGGGAGGGAGGGAGAAGAAGCAGCGAGAGAGCCGTCAAACAAGGGAGATGTTTGTCAGAGATAGTGAGGGAGAAGCACACACACACAGAGAGTCGAGGAATAGGGAACGAGACGATGAAAATGAAATCGCAACATAAATAACAAGACAGCGCCGTACGAAAACAATAAAGCAACGTCGCGAAACGGTCATTATATCGTCTGGTTCGCGTGCCGATATAACGGGAACCAACCGATATAACGGCCATTTTTTTCAAAACGTTATATACCCAAAATAAAACGGTAACGTGTCATTTTAGGTGTGTCAAACATATATATCGGCCGACATGTCGGACATGTCGGCCGAAATCTACAACACTACTCGTTTGTCAATCAATAGCATACACTTTTCCATCGAAAGCATACCAGATATTGTGAGCCAAAAAATTTCAGTAACACCAGGTGACTCCACAGTACGATCTCTGGTTCATTGGAGGGGGTGACCTACCATTGATGATACTTGGATGATGTCAGAGGAGCTCGATTTACTTGCCCCTGGGCTTTGTGGGGAGTATAATCATCTTCATTCAACGGAGATGAATGCTCTCAATCTGGGGGAATTGATGGGAATTACATTTCATGGGCAGGCAAACCCTTACCGGAACCCGCCAGAGTCTACTTACATGGGATGCAGAGTTAGGATCGTCAAATGGACGATCCGAGCCATTAGTCGTGTTCAGAACGACGACGACATATTTTTATGTATTTTTTAATTTCATGTATATTTAGTGGTTTTATGTTTCACACGATTGTGGAAGTCCGTAGTGAGTTCTATATCTATAAATAGGAGTATATGGGCTGATTTTAAGACACCCCGGAATTTGGACAGATTTTCCAAGCTCTTGCGGTCTCTCCACGGTGCCGATTCCGTGGATCCTTGGTGCCGAAGCCAAGGTAACTACTTTATTACCCTCCCACGCATAACCGCCTAAAACTGCCCACAACCGCCGCTAACCGCTGTCTTTTATTGCCGTAACAGCCCAACTCTCCCTCTACCACCATCCTAGCCGCCGGAAACCGCCCTACGAAGTGTCGGCCAGCCATATCCCCCCCCCCCCCACACATACAACTACACATGACCTCCGCAATTCCTGAAATTCACCCTATTATCTACAGAAACTGCCCTACTAAAAGTAATTACCACAGAATTGTTGGCCTCCCCTAGTCCAATCGATGCTACCACTTTCATTAACTGCCAAGATCCAAAAGTCGTTGGCTACTATTTCCTGTCCTCCATCGCCAGTACACCTCTAATTCCTAATGTCACCGCCTTATGGCATTCCATCTCTGGTCCAGACTGGCGTTCATTTTTCTGTAGCATCTCCTCAGAAATTTACAGCCGTTCCAGTCATTCATCAGTCTCCGTTTCCACACTGCAGAAACAGTTCTGCGGTGGCGAGTCCCTTCCTGCACTTGTCAGCCAATCCCCACACTCAATTCCAACCACCGTACCACAGCAAATACTTAAATCCATTGGACCCAATTACTTGTGTCAGTTCTAATTCGAAGTCTATATTACTTTGCGTTGAATATTTGGTGAAATACATATAATCTAGGATCTTAATTTGTACATGTTTGCTCAATGTTACTTCTACTTGAAAGATTATCTGTCGGACATTTAATTGACATACTTTCTCTTTGATTTAATTGGATCTTGCTTGTTTTTCTAACGTCTAGTTTCTAGTGTGGATGATTGTGAATTCTATTAATAATTTTATCAATTATTGTAATTATTAGTTTGACTATTGTTGTGTGCTTCACATCATTTTAGATTCCCCACTAGTCACTGCACTATCATCACTTCATTAAAGTTCCCATTAGGGAATATACACACTCTTTAGATATGGTTTGCATCAATATGTGTATGATTTAGATTAATCCGGAATAAATATAGTAGCAAGGAATTAAATAAAGCTACCAGCGCTTGTTACCGACATCCAGACAGATGAGCCTGAATGACAGGTGTACTCGCGAAGGACGCGCGCAAGAGCTGGCGGCGAATCGGGCGGTGAAACGGAGGCTGCCTGGGGGGGGGGGGCGACCGGTCCAAGTATCTTCAGCTTTCAGTTATTTATTATGTTGTAATTGCTTGTTTATTAGACTCTTGTTATGAGGTGGGTTCCCCCTATATAAGGGATCACCTTAGGGTTTGAGTCGCATCTTTTGATCAAGGAACTATTGGGGTTGATCCCCTTTCTCTCTCTCTATCTCTCGTTCTCTCTAATTCTCTCTCCCCGTCTATCTCTTCCTCGCACACTACCGCAGCCCTCCTACCGCCCTACCGCTCGCACACTACCGCAGCCAATATCGTTGTGCGGTACTCCACCGCAGCCCCTCTACCGCCTCTCGATACCCTAGTCGGTATCATTGGTCCGACCTGCCGCTCCGCCCGCCGCACCGCTCGCCGCCGCCGGAATTCCGACATGCCTCCGAAGGGCGCTGCACGCACCGACGATGACGTCCTCGCCGACCGGCTCGCCACCCACGACAGCCACATCTCCTCCCTTCAGTCCACCGTGGAGGCACTCGCGGACGGCCAAGCCACAATCCTCACACGCCTCGACGCCCTCCTCTCCGCTGCGAACCCCGCCCCCATTTCCGCACCGGATCCGCTGCTTCCGACCCAGCTGGGCTCAGGTGCGGGATCCAACGCCGGATCCCGCACCCCTGCTCGGAACCCCGCCCAGCCCACTGCCGCCGGGGCTTGCTCGGCTACCTGCCGGGAATTCCGCCCAGCCCGCTGCCGTCGCGACCAACTCGGCCGGCCTCCAGCCGCCGCCCGGGAGTTTTCCCGCCGCGTTCCAGCCGTTTCAGGCACCCGGCCGACCGCCCCTCTCCTTGGACATTCCTGGCTTCTCCGGCGTGGATCCTTTGGGGTGGATCGCATGCGCGGAGCAGTTTTTCGACCTCAACGCCACGCCCGACGCGGATAAGGTGGCCACGACCATCGTCGGCCTGGAGGGCTCGGCGCTCCATTGGGCTCGGTGGCTCCGACAAGTCCACCCCGGCATTTCCTGGACGGAGTTCAAGCGTGAGATGGTTACCCGCAACGATTCCCGTTACACCGGTTCCGCCGTCGAGCGCCTGTGCACGAATCGCCAATCCACCACCGTGGACGCATATATAGACGAATTCGTGGCACTCGTGACTCAACTTCCGGGACTTCCCCCCGAGCACTATTTGGATTTCTTTCTCCAAGGCTTGAGCCCCAACATCCGCTCTCGCATACGTACTCACCAGCCCCGTTCGGTGTCAGAAGACCTCGAACTCGCCCGGGCGGTGGAGGCGGACATTGGACCTCGCCAAACCAGCCCCGCACCTTTCCGACCACCACCACCCCAACACACCAGCTACCGGTCGGCCGTCGTGCCGCCGGTTTGTCCTGCGCGGCCAGAGGGGCCGCACCGCGTATCCAACGGCGATTACAACGACCTACGCCGCCGCGGCCTATGCTTCCGTTGCCGCCAGCCGTACTCCCCACAACATGTTTGCCCAGTCAAGGAATTCCTTGCCATTTTCAGCGATGGCGAGGGGGACTACATGGCCATGGAGCCCCCCGCGTTGGACATCTCACCGGAGCACACCACGGAGGAGTTAGAGAATGCACTCCTCAATGTTCTGGAGCTGCCCTTTTATTCGGTGGGGGGACTCACCGGACCCCACACGATGAAACTGGCCGGCATGGTCCAGGGCCGGCCCATCATTGTGATGGTCGATAGCGGGGCCAGTCACAACTTCCTGTCGGCCCAACTAGCCGGCGAGCTCGCCTTACCGGTTGATCCGTCGCCCAACTTTTCGGTGTGCCTCGGCGACGGCCACCGCCGCCCGACACTTGGACAGTGCCGAGACGTGACCGTGTCTCTCGGCTCCTGCGCGGTCACGGCTGATTTCTATATGTTTGAGTTGGGTGGTCTGGATGCGATCTTGGGGGTGGCCTGGCTCCAGACATTGGGGGACGTCCGCGTCAATTGGGCGTCGATGACCATGGACTTCCAGCACCAGGGCCAGCCATGCCGCTTGGCGGGCGATCCGACTCTTCTACGCTCACCGATCTCTTTCCGCGCGATGACGCGCATTACAGATGTTGACTTATCGGCCTGGCTTTGGCCTCTGCAGACCGGCCCTTCGGCGACGGACGACCCCCTTGCCCCCGCGATATCCTCGGTGCTTG
This sequence comes from Dactylorhiza incarnata, assembly GCA_033032865.1. Classification (NCBI taxonomy): domain Eukaryota; kingdom Viridiplantae; phylum Streptophyta; class Magnoliopsida; order Asparagales; family Orchidaceae; genus Dactylorhiza; species Dactylorhiza incarnata. Next base: position 1,669,759 of record JAWHQI010000348.1, on the reverse strand, counting down.
CCGATTTCGAGGATGTGTTCGCTACACCGGCGGGCCTTCCCCCACCTCGGCCGACTGATCACGCCATTGTCCTCCACCCAGGGTCGGCGGCGGTGTCCGTCCGGCCATATCGTTATGGGCATGCACAAAAGGACGAGATGGAGCGGCTCGTTCGGGAGATGTTACTTGGGGGCCTCATTCGGCCCAGTGCTAGCCCTTTCTCCAGTCCCGTCTTGCTGGTACGCAAGAAGGATGGAAGTTGGCGTTTCTGCGTGGACTACCGGGAGCTGAACAAGGCGACCGTTCCCGACAAGTACCCCATTCCAGTGATCCAGGAGCTTTTGGAAGAGCTGCATGGTGCGGCTTTCTTCACCAAGCTGGACCTGCGCGCCGGCTATCATCAGATCCGAGTTCGGCCAGCGGACGTGCCCAAGACGGCTTTCCGCACACACGACGGCCATTGAGTTTTTATTGATGCCCTTCGGGCTCACTAACGCTCCGGCTACCTTCCAGGCTACCATGAACGACATTTTCAGACCAGTGCTCCGTAAGCATGTACTTGTCTTCTTTGATGATATACTTGTCTTTAGTCGTTCTTGGCAGGAGCATCTCGGACACGTGCGAGAGACCTTCACCACCCTCCGCCGACACCATCTTACGGTCAACCGTAAGAAGTGCACTTTCGGCACCTCGATGGTCAGCTACTTGGGTCATACTATCTCCGCCCACGGGATGGCCATGGATGAGGACAAGATCCAGGCGGTGCTGCGTTGGCCGACTCCACACTCTGTTCGGGACGTGCAAGCATTCCTCGGGCTGACCGACTATTACCGGCGCTTTATCAGAGACTACGGCGGGTTGGCCCGCCCCCTCACCCAGCTGTTGAAGACGGCAGAGGACAGACCGTTCGAGTGGCCTCCTGCCGCGATGGCGGCGTTTGTCGCGTTACAGTCGACCTTGGTTCAGGGCCCGGTATTGGCAATGCCGGATTTCAGTCAGCCGTTCGTAGTGGAGTGTGACGCTTCTGGGTCCGGCGTCGGCGCCGTGTTGATGCAGGCGGGCCGGCCTATCGCCTATTACAGTCGGGCATTCTCCACAGCCGTGCGGAGCAGATCCGCCTACGAAAACGAGCTCATGACCCTCATTTTGGCGGTCCAGCATTGGCGACCCTACCTTCTCGGCCGCCCCTTTATCATCCGTACAGATCACCACAGTTTGCGCTACCTCCTACAGCAGAAGATTGCCACGCTGACACAGCAGGTGTGGGTGGCGAAGTTCCTTGGCTACGATTTCACGATCGAGTTCCGGTCGGGCAAGACGAACCGCGCGGCTGATGCACTATCCCGTCATCCTCACCCCCCAGAGTTGACCGCCATTTCGAGACCGGTGTGGGACGACGCCACCGGCCTCCAACAGGAGGTGGACAGAGACCCGCAGTTGGTGGGCATTCGGGCGGCCTTACTAGCCAACCCCACGTCCCGACCTCCCTACGCTCTCATAGGGGGGCGCCTCTTCCATCGGGATCGCTTAGTTCTGTCGGCCTCATCCTCGCAGATTCCTCAACTACTTGCAGAGTTTCACTCCACACCATCGGGGGGCCACGCGGGCGCGTTCCGCACCTACTGCCGCCTGGCCGCGTCTCTGTTCTGGCCCCACATGCTCCGCCAGGTGAAGGCTTGACCCTGTCAGAAGGCCAAATATGAGACCATGTTTCCTAGTGGCCTACTTCAGCCCCTCCCGATTCCAGAGCGAGTTTGGGAGGACATCGCGATGGACTTCATCACTCGCCTGCCGCGCTCCAACGGTTTTGGCTGCATCCTTGTGGTAGTCGACCGACTGACGAAGTACGCTCACTTCGTGCCTCTTCGCCACCCATACACAGCAGCGACCGTGGCGGACAGTTTCATCGCAGAGATTGTGCGGCTCCATGGGTTTCCTCGCTCGATCGTCAGCGATCGTGATCCGCTCTTCCTCAGTAGCTTTTGGACATCGCTCTTCCGCTTACAGGGGACACACTTACGGATGAGTACAGCTTACCACAAGCAGTCGGACGGCCAGTCCGAGGTCTTGAATAGGTGTCTGGAGACTTACTTGCGCTGCTCCATTGGAGAGCGACCGGGCTCGTGGGCAAAATGGCTGTGTTGGGCTGAGTATTCTTACAACACCACCTATCACTATTTCGCGCATACTTCGCCGTTCGAGACAGTCTACGGCCGGCCACCACCATCCATCCTCCGCCACCTTCCGGGGGAATGCCCGGTCGCCAGTCTGGCCGACCACCTCCATAATCGGGACGTGATCTTGGATAGTTTGAAGCACCATCTGCGGCGTGCCCAGGCGAAGATGACCTCGTTTGCCAACAGGAAACGTCGAGACTTATCATTTCAGACCGGTGAACGGGTGTTCATCAAACTACATCCTTATCGGCAACTTACGGTAGCCCGCCGACCATGCCCCAAGCTAGCACCCCGTTTCTACGGGCCCTTCGAGATCATGAGCCGCATCAAAGCCGTGGCCTACCGGCTCCGCCTACCGGAGAACAGTCGAATCCACCCCGTGTTTCATGTCTCGCAACTTCGTCGGGTTGTCGGCGACCATCCGGTCACCGACCACATCCCAATGGATTTGGATTTTTCCAGCTTCGACCCCCTTTACCCAGAGGCCATTGTTGACCGGCGCCACTACACGTCGGGCGAGGCAACCCCAGAGGAGATACGTGTGGCTTGGCGTGGCCGGCCCGCCTCCGCCGCGACATGGTTACTTCGTGAGGATTTCCGGCGCCAATTCCCAGATTATTGCCTTGAGGACAAGGCCAATTTTCCAGATTGGGGTATTGTTACCGACATCCAGACAGATGAGCCTGAATGGCAGGTGTACTCGCGAAGGACGCGCGCAAGAGCTGGCGGCGAACCGGGCGGTGAACCGGGCGGTGAAACGGAGGCTGCCTAGGGGGGGGGGGGGGGGGGGGGGGGGCGACCGGTCCAAGTATCTTCAGTTTTCAGTTATTTATTATGTTGTAATTGCTTGTTTATTAGAACTCTTGTTATGAGGTGGGTTCCCCCTATATAAGGGATCACCTTAGGATTTGAATGGCATCTTTTGATCAAGGAACTATTGGGGTTGATCCCCTTTCTCTCTCTCTATCTCTCGTTCTCTTTAATTCTCTCTCCCCGTCTATCTCTTCATCGCACACTACCGCAGCCCTCCTACCGCCCTACCGCTCACACACTACCGCCGCCAATATCGGTGTGCGGTACTCCACCGTAGCCCCTCTACCGCCTCTCGATACCCTAGTCGGTATGTTAGGGGTAAGGCTTCACCCGTACCCGTGGGAGCAGCTGGTATTGCCCACGGGTACGGGTGAAGCCTTACCCCTAACACGGTATCAGCGCTACACAACATTCACAACATATTCAATTGGGCGAACAATACATGTTCTTCTTCGCACAAGCGCCTTTAGCGAAAACTTTCATTTATGAGTTTATAGAAAAAAAAAAGACAACAATTCAAAATTCCCACACAAAAATGTTTTATCTTTCCAATATTCAATAAAGATGATGAGACACGATACATACAAACACATGGATCCGGCAACGGCGGTAGACGTAGATCCCAGCGGTGGAGACGGCGGAAGCAAAATTGTATTGACGGTGGGAGAAGGGGGCGTGAGGTATGGTTCAGGTGTTCACGTGGGGGCGGGACTTTGTGAAGGTGGTGGTTGGGGTGTTTAGTGGTAGGAATGGTCAAGAAAGGTGTTGGGGAATCGAGATTGAGGAAGTAAAGGGATCAGTGGGAGTTTCTTGGAGGAAAGTCGGGTTTACAGGTGAGTGGGGGGGGGGGGGGGGGGGGGGGGGGGGGGGGGTCGTCGTGATACTCCTAGAGCGGTCGGGTAAGGGGTCGGGGATGGTAGATTTGCGTGAGTTTGCTGGGGACGGTGGCAGTGGAAGGAGGGGAATCGACTGGTAGTTGCGGCTTATGAAAGAGGGCCTACGCCGGTAAGTGCGTTCACGTACAAGAAGGGGAGGTTGAGATTGATGGAGAGGAGTCGGCTAATGGGGGATTTGCGTGGGAGGTGAAGGAGCAAGTCCCTAACGCCAAGCGGAAATCGAAAAAAACAATTGGGGCGTCGCATCCCAGTTTCGCAGTGTCGCACCACGAATGATTACTTGTCTCTTAATTTTCTTCAGCAAAACAAACAATGCTCACCACGACTGTCGTCACCTCCTAATTGTAATAAAAGCTAACTAGGTCACCCGACGTGTTACCACTTGGATAGAGGAGGGGAAGAGAGGAAGAGGGAGGAAGGAAAATAACCCCTAGGGTTCCCATAATTTCATAATACTCCAAAGATACGAAAATACATAGCTTCGTGGGTTTATATAACACCCCCAGTTGAAATAAAAAATATGGAAAGAAACATTCAATTCCAAAAGATACATGCGTCTTAATTATTTCCCGACGACGTGTCGCTAGCGGGCCTTTCGTGGCGCTTGTATACCCTCCACACTGGAGGATGTCCCTCTCCTTCCACGTCCGTAACAATGTCGCCCTCTGAAAAATTTGTCCTATCCTCAAGGAAAAAGTCCGGAAACTGACCACGAAAAACAGACCGGTACACCCATGCACCAAGACCTGCTCGACTGAGGCTCCTCTCGAATGATGGTGCATGTGTCCGTGACAAGTTGGGGGAGATAGTCTGACGTTGTGAGCCTGGGAGCTGACGGGAGTAGAGAATCCTCAATCGAATGGTCTCCAATAACCCTTTTGAGCAGAGAGATGTGAAACACCGGGTGAATGCGGTTGTCGAGAGGAAGGAAAGTGGTGATACGCCTGAGGGCCCACCTGTGCAACAATCTTGTTGACAGTTACGGGAGAAAAACATATTTCATTCAATAAGAGGCTCCTCTATATATAGAGGAGGATTAAGAGATACATACATGCTAATAGCACACCAGAAACAAGAAAAGAAATAAAACACGCTAATAATGCTAACACTCCCCCTCAAGTTGGGCGAGTGATATTAAACATGCCCAACTTGTTCACTATCTGGTTAAAGGAATTCACACTCAACCCTTTGGTGAGAATGTCGGCAAGTTGCCCGTTGGAGGGCACAAAAGGAGTACAAATGATTCCTTTTTCAATATTTTCCTTGATAAAGTGTCGATCCACCTCAATGTGTTTTGTCCGGTCATGTTGAACCGGGTTATGAGCGATACTAATGGCAGACTTATTGTCACAATAGAGACGGATGGGTCCTTCTTCAACAAGTCCAAGGTCGCTCAATAAGGCCCGAAGCCATAAGCCTTCACAGACCCCATGAGCCATAGCTCTAAACTCAGCCTCGGCACTAGACCGTGCCACAACCTGTTGCTTCTTGCTCCTCCAAGTGACAAGGTTACCTCCAACAAACGAGCAGTATCCAGACGTGGATCGCCTATCATCCACTGACCCGGCCCAATCAGCATCAGTATAAACTTCAATCTTGAGATCAGTACTCGGGGAAAACAGGATTCCCCTTCCTGGTGAGGACTTGAGGTATCGAAGAATCCTGCATGCTGCATCCATGTGTCGTGTCTTAGGAGCATGCATGTACTGACTCACAACACTCACTGCATAGGAAATATCCGGACGAGTATGAGAAAGATATATCAGCCTCCCCACTAACCTCTGGAACCCTGAAATATCCTCAATCGCCACTCCATCATCACGACCCAATCAGTGATTTGCCTCAATCGGAGTATCAGCCGGTCTGCATCCGCTCATCCCCATCTTCTCAAGAAGATCTAACGTGTATTTCTGCTGAGAGAGAAAGATCCCCTGCTTTGATCTAGCAACTTCAATTCCCAAGAAGTACTTGAGTTTTCCTAGATCTTTGACCTCAAACTCTTTGGCAAGCTTCAGCTTCAGATTCTGAATTTCTTCATGATCATCACCAGTTATGACAATGTCATCAACATACACAATAAGAACAGTGATTTTCCCAAGCCTACGTTTGATGAACAACGTATGGTCAGCATTGCTCTGAGAGTATCCAAACGACACCATCGCCTTGTGGAACCGGCCAAACCATGCTCTTGGGGACTGCTTCAGTCCGTATAGAGCCTTCAACAATCTACAAACTTTCCCTGAAGCACCAGCCGGAGTGAGACCTGGAGGAATAGACATATAGACCTCCTCCTCCAAGTCGCCATGGAGAAAGGCATTCTTCACATCAAGCTGCAGAAGATCCCAATCTTTGCAAGCAGCAACAGAAACCAATACCCTGATGGTATTCATTTTAGCAACAGGGGCAAATGTCTCCTGATAATCAATGCCCTGGGTTTGGGTATAACCCCTCGCAACCAACCGTGTCTTACATCTCTCAACAATCCCTTGTGGATTCTGTTTCACAGAGAACACCCACTTGCACCCAACATGTTTTTTTCCATAGGGAAGAGAGACAAGATCCCACGTATGGTTCTTCTCCAGAGCCGTCATTTCCTCAGCCATCGCCTCACGCCACACAGGAACCTCAAGAGCCTGTTGCCATGACACAGGTATAGAAGTAGCAAGAGAGGAGACAAAGGCCTTATAGGAGGTAGATAGAGAATCATACGATACATAATTAGAGAGAGAATGGCGGGTACAAGACCGGATACCTTTTCGAAGGGCAATCGGTAAATCAGAAGGCCCTGAGTCAGGATCCACTGACTGTTCTGGTAACATAGCAGGCTCCTGAGTGCTTGTCCCCTTTGCACGCTGAGTATAGACCTGCAGAGTCGGAGGTGGAAGCATAGCGGAGGAAGAATCCAGAGAGACAGGAGGAGACATAGGAAAAGAGCCCACCTTCACTGGAATAGCAGGACTCACTTCCTTTGGTAAAGTCTCCCCCTGAAGTGAGGGATATGGTGGAGGAATGGGCAAAGAAACGGAGGGAACACCCGATGGTGAGGAAGAGGACAAAGGGTAATATGATTCAGATTCACGGAAAGTAACATCCATGCTAACAAACACCTTTCTTGTAGGTGGGTGAAAACACTTGTAACCCTTCTGCGTAGGAGAGTACCCAATAAATACACACTTGAGGGCACGCGGATCAAGTTTTGATTTACGAGGGTGATGGATGTGGACAAAGCAAACACAGCCAAACACTTTAGGAGGAAGGCGGGTGGGTGTCACCCCCAGCGTGTCCAAAGGGGTAGAGTTCCCGAGGACACGTGTGGGCATACGATTGATGAGGTAAGCAGCAGTGAGAACCGCATCTCCCCAATAGAATTTTGGGAGATGCATTGTGGACAAGAGGCATCGAGCAACCTCCAACAAATGGCGATTTTTCCGCTCAGCAACGCCATTTTGAGCAGGGGAATACGCACAGGTAGTCTGGTGTAAAATACCGTGGTCAGCCAGGTAGCGCTCAAACTGAGAGTCCATGTATTCCCGGCCATTGTCACTGCGAAGAATTTGAATTTTGGACTGAAATTGGGTGGCGATCATGGCATGGAACTGTCGAAAAACGGAGAACGCATCACTCTTGCGACGTAGCAAATATAACCATGTGGTGCGTGAGAAGCAATCAATGAAAGTAATAAACCACGTACGACCAGAAATAGAAGGGAGCAAGCATGGGCCCCAGATATCAGTATGAATAACAGCAAATGGAATAGAACTTGGCAAAGATACATGTTTACATGAAGTACGATGATGTTTGTTGACACTACAGACATCACACACAAAAGACTCTAAAATAGTAGCAGAAAGAGCAGGAAATAACAGTTTCATAACAGAAAGAGAGGGGTGTCCCAGGCGACAATGCCAGGAGTACAGAGGATGAATAGTGCTGGAATGAAGAGCTAGAGGGGAAGAATCAGCGCCGCCAGAGTCAAGCACATAGAGACCATTCACCATGCTACCAGAGCCAATCACCCTCCCGGTCGTCAGGTCCTGAAACACACAAGAAGACGGAAGAAAGATCACAGAGCAATGCATGGAGTTGGTCAAATGACTAATGGAAAGTAGATTACGAGTAAAGGTAGGCACGTGAAGAACAGAGGACAAGGTGAGAGAGGAGCAGGGGATGGTTCCCTTTCCAGCAATGGAGGAAAGAGAACCATCAGCAATACTCACCTTATCACGCACAGAAAGAGGAGTATAGGAAACAAAACCTGTAGAGGACCCGGTCATATGATCCGTGGCCCCAGAGTCAATAACCCATTGGGTGGATGAAGAAGAAACAGCAGAATGAGCACCTGGCAGTCCTGTATGAGCGTAGGAGGAAGAGGCAGAAGGCTCCGTAGAAAGACTCTGCATCATGCGTCGCAGAGCGAGCATCTCATCCGTCGTGAAGCCACCAGGTGTAGCACAGGCATCAGTACCAGGGTATCCATGAGAAGCATCAGCAGTAGCATCAGTAAGATGGGCCGCACGGGGAGCAACATGACGACCCGGGGGGCGTCCAGTACCACGACCGCCACGAAGCGAAGCACCCCCTCTTGGAGTAGGGAACCCATGAAGCTTGAAGCATGTATCCCGTGTATGACGATTCTTGCCACAATAATCACATACAAGATGATCCTTATCTGAGCTCCTCAACTTGAGATCACGGAATGGACGAGTGCTAAGAAGAGAGGGGGTAGACGCAGCCAGAGCAGAGCTCTCTGGCACAGGGTCAGGTAGGAGAGTCTGACGACGATCAAACTCCTGCTGCACTATGTTGTAGACCTCAGAAAGGGAAGGAATCAACGGTCGCCCGAGAATCTGAACACTGATCTGATCGAAGTCGCGATGCAATCCATGAAGGAACTCAAATATGCGATTGCGATCATCTCTGGCCCGAACCATCGCCTCATCAATAGGACTAACGAATACAAGGGGATCAAAGTGATCATACTCCTGGTAAAGTTGCGTGAACTCTAAGTAATACGCTGACGGAGGTCGGTCACCCTGTCGGAGTAAGCTAATCCGGCGGCGTAGCTGAAAGATCTGAGCCGCATTGCCACGACGGGAGTAGGTTGACTCCGCACGACGCCAAATATCAGCAGCACTATCAAGAAAGAGGTAGTTGCGGGCAATAGACTCTTGCATGGAGTTGGTGAGCCAGGACATAACCAAGGAATTCTCGGACTCCCACTGCTGTCATTCAGGAGAAATCCTGTCAGGTTCCTTCATGTGGCCGGAGACATAGCCAAAGAGACGCCGACTTTTCAGCGTCAGGGTGATGGAACGGGACCATGAGAGGTAATTGGATTCATCGAGGCGGATAGTAGTGATCTGAGAGGTATTGTGATCGGTGGTACCACGGTAAAAAACCGAAGAAGAAGGACCACTAGATAGAGTCGGGGCAACACCGGTAGAGAGAGGATCCGGGGTAACACCGGTAGAAAGAGTGGGAGAATCCATTCCACTAGATCCCATGGCAAACCGGAATAGAAATCCGGGAAAAAAAACAGAACCGGAATAGAAATCCGGATAGGAGGAAAGCCCCAAAAAGAAAAAATTAGGGCATCAAGAGGTGGATGGTTTCAGCCATTCAAGCATCACAAGAAAGGTGGCACCGGAAAGAAGAACTTATGTCGGCGCCATTAAGGAGGGGGAAGGCAGAAGAGGAGCGCTGGAGTAGCGCTGGATGGAGAGCGCTGGAGTAGCGCTGGAGAGAGGCGCTGGCGGAGGAGCGCTGGACGACGGAGAAGAACGGGACTCGCCGGACGCTGGAGTAGCGATGGAGTAGCGCTGGCGTGAGGCGAGAGGGACGCGGCGGCGCTGTCGGGGGAGGCGGAAGCGAGGAGCAGTCGGGCGAGGCGGAAGCGAGGCGGGTGCGATAGAGTTAGGTTACGGAATGTCTGACCTCTGATACCATGTTGACAGTTACGGGAGAAAAACATATTTCATTCAATAAGAGGCTCCTCTATATATAGAGGAGGATTAAGAGATACATACATGCTAATAGCACACCAGAAACAAGAAAAGAAATAAAACACGCTAATAATGCTAACAAATCTCATACGGGCCGTAGAACTTGGCCGCTAGCTTAGAGTGAGTCCACTGTGTGACCAAAATTTGGCGGTGCGGCCGACGATTGACGAACACGGTATCGCCTTCAGTGAATTGGACGTCGCGGTGGTGGCAGTTGGCAAAAGCAACCATCCGTTCCTGCGCACACTGAAGGTGTTGGCGCAACTGAAGGAGTATGGAATCCGATCGCGGAGCAAATCAGGCAGAAATGCTACGGTGCATTCGCCGGGAAGAGTGTGTGTGAGGGATGGCGATGGTCGATGATGCATCCTCTGTTGCATCTGAAGGCGCATGACATCAAAGATCTTTATTAATTAATTATTTATTTCATTTATTTTTCCCGCGCACTAATTTTTATTTGGAATTTTCGGTTCATCGATTTGACCACCCGATGAGACCATGAATAAAAGTTCCAGTAGTTTTAAGTAGTTAAGACGGAAAAGACAAGCTTAAATTATTTAAGAATGCATATGATAGAGATTTAAGAAATAAGTACTTGGAAAGTAATCTATGGAAATTGCCCTTTGAAATTGTTCTTCGAAAAGTATTCTTTGGAAAACATTATCGGGAAAAAGAAAAAAAGAAAATCTGTCATTCTGCCCTCTATTAAAATAGTCTGTCGTGAAGAAGAGAGGCGGAGAAACGGAAAACAAAGAAACGACTTCTCGTTTCTCTGTGCTACCAGTTACCACCTTCATCATTGAGTACCGTCTTTTTTCAGGCTCTGTTCGCCGCCAACCTAAGTCCAGAAGCCGATCTCCAATTGATAGCCGCAAGGAGCCCCGTCGACGATGTCCTCCTTTGTCGTGACAGTGTGCCTCCGCCCACCGACTGTGCCTCCGCCCGCCGACTGTCGATTGGGTGTTGTCGACTCTGCCACCCCTTCTGGCGACCCATCCGAGGCTGTTCTGCTTGTCGGTTGGCGTCGGCCACTACTTCCCACTCCGGCAACCTCTCGGAGGCCGTCTTAAGGCGCAGTTAACTGCCGATCATAGTCGCTCCTTCGGACAATCTATCGACGGTGTTGTTTCTCCTCTGTGTGACGGACTTGGATCGGATTGTCTCTTCTCTGTCGTATCCTTCCCGTATCCTTGCTCCAATTAATTAGCTCATACTTATACAATCCAACTAAATAATCATAAGCTTACCTAGAACGTTCTTGCTGCTTTTAATCTTCGTTATTCATAAATTATTGTTGTGGATTTGCTTGTGGATGTACGGTTCTCGCAAAGATTCAACTCGGAAAACGCTCGAGAGGTCGTACTTGAATAAAGATTAACGGTTTTAACAAAGTTCGACGTTTGAAAGTAAAATTTGTGCACAAAAACTTTGTTTTGGCCCACTCGGCCTACATCAGTCGACCATTGACTGCCTTGAATGAACTGGTGCCCGAATTGGTGTGGAAAGAGGTGTTGTACGAGTACTCCGCCCAAGAAAGCCAATCTGCCCATGTTCGTGGATGATCGCACACAAAACATCGCAGATAGGTCTCCAAGCAGCGGTTCATCACCTAGGACTACCCGTCCGTGTGGGGGCGGTAAGTTGTACTCATACAGAGCCGGGTGCCCTGCATCTTGAACATCAACAGTCAAAAGGAGCTCAGGAATAAATGGTCGCGATCACTCACAATTGAGCGAGGAAATCCATGCAAACGGACCACCCTATCAATGAAAACAATGGCAACAACTGATGCAGTAAACAAGTGTCGTAGCGGAAGGAAGTGGGCGTATTTGGATAGACGATCCACGACCACTAAAATGCAATCAACCGTCTTAGAGCGAGGGAGCTTCGAGATAAAATCCATAGATATCCTCCCAGATCCGAATCGGGATGGTGAGGGGTTGAAGCAGACCCTCAGGAAAAGTGGCCTCATACTTTGCACGCTGACATGGCAATATAGAGATGTCGCGAGGCGGCGGTACATACGGAAGGCTTTTCCAAAATGCTGGTCCAAAAGAAGGGAGAAGAAATAGTCGAAACTATTTGTAATAGTCGAACTGCTTACATCCGATGTGGATGGCATTTAGTAATAGTTGTAGTTTTTCCTTTCCTTTCTAAGGCAAATGCAAATTTCAAGGAATGGGGCACTGGTCAGGGATAGTGACTTTGTTGAGCTCCTGGTGGTCCACGCAGAAACGCCAACTGTCGTCTTTCTTGCGTACCAGGAGAATCGGGCTCGAAAACGGACTAGTCTTGGGGCGAAGTATACCCGCAGCTAGCATGCCTCCCACGAGCATCTCAATCTCGTCCTTTTGCGTGTGGCCGTAACGGTAAGGACGAACTAACACGGACGTCACACAACTCACACCCGCCTGTAAGGAGATGTGGTCCGTCGGACGAGGCGGTGGGATGCGGGCCGTGTCGGCGAGGGCAGAGGCCGGAGAGTACGGCTGCTTACAGTGGAAACACAAGCCACTCGTGCAAAGATCGTGATACTCCTGATTGGATAGCTAGGGGTGAGCGGGGCATGGGAGGGCACGATGGTGGCCCTGGGAGGGAGGGGAGGTTGTGGGCCTCCATTTGTGGGGGACGGGGCACTGCTGTAGGTCTGGGGGCAGAATGAGGAGGAGGCATCGAGGGCGAACGGACTTGGAACTTAGCTTCAACCAAACGGGCAAGGTCCATAGCCTCAGCAATAGAAGGCGGGTGGTGTGTGCGTAAGCGTGCGCGGATGTGCGATAGTAAGCCATGCATGAAGAAACTGAGGTACTCATCGATGTAGTCGTCGAGGGACCCTGTCTGGCGGGCGCCACAAAGACGCCCCACGGAGGAACCCGAGTAACAGACATCGTAACGACGAATAAGGTCCTGTTGCAGGTCCGACCACGACAGAGTGGGCACGGACTGACGTAGTCGGATCAATGGAGAGCGGAGCCCTCCATGTCGATGAGGGTCGTACTGACCTTGTACGGCTCCAGGATCTGATGAAAGTCGAAGAATTATTCTACGCAGGTGATCCACCCCCATCGGGTCGGTGACGTTGAAGGAGGGGGCGTCGAACGAGCGGGGTGCTGGTGGATAGCCTATCGGCGGCGGAAGAGGATCTCGGTGAAGGTTTGGGTGTGCTCCGAGAAGCGACGGGGACTCCGCGTTGGAGGTCGATGAGACGCTCGGGCGGACGGCAAGGAGGGCATCAAACTTGGAATCCATCTGCAACATGAGGGTCTGGAGCGAGGCAATGGACTCCTCATGAGCATCGAGGTGGTGGGAGATGGTTGGATCCACATGACGTTGAGGCGCGGGTGTGTCGGAGTGCGCCATAGAGCGGAGCCGTGGGGGCATGCACGCGAGAGGGAGGGTGGTGCGGAGCCGGACGAGCGATGGAGGCATTGTCCGGCGTGCGAGAAACAGAAACAGGCGATCTGGACGGGTCAGTGTTGGGAGCCACTGGGAGGGCGCAATCGGGCGCAGGAAGCGGCCACTGGGACGGGCGCAGGAAGCGACCACTAGGACGGACGCAGGAGGACCGCCGACGACGCACGCGGGAATCGGATGCTGGGACGGGCACAGGAGGATCGTCGACGGTGCTGGCTACAGGGACGACGAGCGGTGTACGCGTGCGTAGCGGACGTTGAAGGCGTTGGAATGAAAGCTTCGGGTTACAAAAACCACAATGGGAAGCGAGGCGAGTCAGACCAAATTGTTAGCACTCAAAATTGCAATCCTAGATTTGATAGAGGAGGGGAAGAGAGGAAGAGGGAGGAAGGAAAATAACTTGTATTGTTCCCACAATTTCATAATACTCCAAAGATACGAAAATGCATAGCCCCGTGGGTTTATATAACACTCCCGGTCGAAATACAAAATACGAAAAGATACATTCAATTCCAAAAGATACATCTTAATTATTTTCCGTCGGCGTGTCGCTAGCGGGCCTTTCGCGGTGCTTGTATATATATATATTACCCACCACACTGGAGGACGTCCTTCTCCTTCCGCGTCTGTAACACGGCATGAACAGCTACGATTGACTATTACGTCCGGTGTCTGATCACTACTAAATTATAGTCCAAACATAATGAAAATTCATGGAAAATAGTAAAGCAGCGTCTAAACGTGCTAGTAGAATCGGATCGAAGATCATGGCTAATGCGCAAATACACATAAGCGAGTCCCGCCAAGGGGTGTCCAGCTCTCCATCTTCGATCCTGTGGTCGAAACTGCTTTTGATCCCCATCAGTACGTGATGAGGATCGATCGCACGTCATTAGATAAATTTAGGGCCTCGACAATTATAGAATCACCATATGGACAATCAGAGCTTGCGATTGCGATTGCATATGGGTGCATGTTTGTGTGTGTGTGTGCATGTGTGTGTGTGTGTGTCTATGTGTGTTGTGTGCGTCTGGGTGTGTATGTTTGTGTGTGGGTGTGTTTGTTTGTGTGTGGGTGTGTATGTTTGTGTGTGGGTGTGTTTGTTTGTGTGTGAAGTGTTTGTTGTGTGTGTTGTGTTTGTGTGTGTTTATGTGTGTTTATGTGTGTGTGTGTGTGTGTTTGTGTGTGTTTGTGTGTTTATGTGTGTTTGTGTGTGCTTGTGTGTGTTTATGTGTGTTTGTGTTTGTTGTGATATAGACATGCTCAGCACGGAAGAGACAAAGTGTGAGATCTTCTTAGTTTTGCCAGAGCTTCTTAGGAGAAGTTCGTTGTGCGTGCAGTTAGGAGATTAGTTTAATGTTTTTTTATTTTCTTTTGTGGATATTAGGCATATGGCATTATCACTTTTGATAGTTTCATTCATGTGATGGTTTATTTTCATTCATGTGATGGTTTATTTTCTTATGCTATTTTTTGTAATGTCATTTTGCTTATATGTTATCTGTCATTTCTTCACATAGCTTTCTTTTTCATTACTTAAACATCAATTCATGTGTTTGAATTTCATCCTACAACCAAACAAAATAACTAACATATTCAATTCTTGTGCCTCTAAACATTCCTGCAAACGAACAAAGGAATTGGTTTTGACTCAATTTCAAAACCTATGAGTTTTTGGTTTTCGACGAAAACCAATTCTTTTCTCTGAAACGAACACAACTTTGTAGTTGTTCGGCATGATCAATTTGAGACGGTATTGGAATTGAGGATCCTTGGTTTTCAAAATAGACAAGCCCAATTCTTATCTCTCGAGGTTGGTGTTGGAGCAAATATTCGGAAATCTCTACCCATACCCGCCATCCCTCACACAGTCCTACACGTCGTTGCCCTTTTCAGAGCACCGCCCGTCGTCGCCCTTTTCAGAGCATCGCTCGCCGTCGGTACATCTCTGTCTCCTTCTCTCTTCTTCTTCTTCTTCCATTTTTCCTCTTCTAAGCCGAAATTAGGCCTTCTTCTTCTTCTTCCAAAATCCCAAATTTTCTTCTACCGGTGCTTCTTCTAATTGGTGGATAAAAAATTTAGCATCCTCCTCTTCATTCTTATTCTCCTTCCTCTTCTTCATTTTCTTCTTCCTCTCCTTCCACTTCTTCTATTGTTCCTCTTCTTCTTACATACTCGCTTCTTCTTCTTACTTGATATGAAAATCTAGCTTGCAGTGGAACAATAGAATCAGTTAATTTCAATTCCTGAAAATCAGTTTGCAACCGAACACCATAATTGAAATTCAGCATAATTTCAATGCTTGCGAGAATTGAAATTGACTTTTCATTGAGAGATTGGCTTAATCAAAGAGCCGCTCGATCTTCCTCTTCGGTGACATTGCGGAACCTGTGAAATGCATATGTGGCGGGGTCAGCCTTCCAGGGTGCCTACACCCTCAACACGAACATTTGCGTCTCCCTCGTCTTCAGCGAGTCTCCTCCGTCCTCCAGCCACGGTTTCCTTCCCGCAAAAGCCAAAAAAAGTTCTTCTCATCCCCACAACCCCTCAAAACCCCGTAAATACCCTAAATTTCCCAAACCCCAAAAAGTTCTTCTCATCTTATTTCTCCACCAACCGCACGTCGGAACCAACTCATCGCTCATATGGTCGTCCCAAACCCGCATACCACTTCCTCCACTGTCGGTGCCGATCTCTTTCTAAGTCTTTACATATAATTTTCATTTCTCACGTTGCATGAGTACCTTAACTTATTGCTAATAATATTTGGCTCTAATTAATTTTGATGTGTCTCTTTATCTAATTGTATATTATTCATTTCCCCTGAATTTAATTTCAGTGCACTCTCAGTTATTTTCCAATTGTCGCATAATTACTTAATTTTGGATGTTTGATTAATTGTGGTTAAATGTGCGAGTACTCAAATCTTCATATTTAATTTATTTGTGTCATAATAGGTCGCTACATGGCTGCATCAGTCGCATCACATTAGGATTAGGGTTAGAGTTATCAAGCTTTTGTTTATTGTGCGTGCATTCGGTCGTATCTTTAGTTCAGCCAGACCGTAGTTTCATTTGCAATTTCACGTGTTTGCTAGCATTCATCTACGGTTAGGGCATCGCGTCTACCGCCTGTAGATTCGTCATGCGTCAATAGGCTATACAAAAATTGATATTGCAAATGTTGTTGATTCTTGTAAACCTAGCCCAAATTACTTTGTTGTGTTTACCGAGGAGTTGGGGGATATCAAAAGAGGATTCAGTCAAAAAAATTTATCAAACCAAATCAAACGGGATTTTTGGTGTCAAGGTCGCAATGCATATTTCAACGGCGTGTTTTGTACTCTACTGAACAAAAATCATAAAGGGTTTAACGTTCATATGCATACTTTCGAAGGTGTATAATGTAATTAGTATAAATAACGAGGACCTCCAGGGAGAAGGGTTAGAACATTTATAAGAAATCGAACTTAAAGCTAAATATATAGATCCCCCGCTCTCACTCCCTACCTCCCATTTCGTTGCACCCACAAGGCGAGATATCTAGAGCTTGATTCAACCTAGGTGACTATAGTTAGTGAGTAGTGGCTGTCCGACGAGCCTCACGACCGGCTCTCCCTATCATCATTTCCTACCTCCGTCAAAAATAGAGGATTGTTATAAACATACCAAATTGCGCTATTCGCGTGCCAAAAATCAAGTATGTGACTATGTGATGCATTTTCAAAGCCTAAAATTTATATTTGCAAACCACTTAGAATGTCGGCCCCAACATCTCATTTGTGATGTGTGTGTGTGTGTGTCTTCCTCCCACGATACCCTAGCATTTATTTCAGAGTTATTGCCCCTTCGGACATCCCAATGGCAAAAACAACACCATCAAAAATCTCAAAAGACAGCAACGATGCTCAGATTACCTTGTCGGAGGTAATTTAATACTGAACTCCAACCATTAGACATCGGTGCACCGTCATTCTAATTAGTTCCAAGACAAGTGGTGCTGTGCAAAGGGTGAAAGAAATCGTTGGTTTTGACTACTACTGAACCCCAACCATTACCAAGTCCCCTTCTTTTTCGCAGACTTAAACATAGCTCTGAATCGCAGGCTTATCTATCCTTCTTGACACCTTGACCATCATTGGAACGGTCATCTTATAAGAATCAATTAATTTGGGGATTATTTAGATAATTGCTAATGATTAGTCTACAATACCAAATTCTCAGAGTCTTTGCCTTATTCTCTGCTCCTTAAAGTTTTATCTAATTTTCAGCTAGCATTTTTAATGATTCATAATGAACTAGAGCTGATTTTGAATTTCTATTATAATTTTATTTTGGGTTTGGTAGACTAACCATTAGCAAATTCCTTTTATTTATGTAATATTTATAGTTTTTTTTAAAGTTAATTAATTTGCTGCCAGGCCTAAACGGACGGCAGAAAATCCAAAATGTGAATCAGCATCTTCTTGCTCAACAAATGAAAAACTTTTCTGAAACTGCAGTGCTCCTTCCCTCCACTGCACCCAAGTTTACACCAGTCTAAAAATGGCTTCACATGGGGCTTATACTCCAAGTGTGCAACCAAAATGTGGTTGTGTGAACCTGGGGGAACTTTGGAGACACAAATATGGGTGTAAGAAAGCAGAGCACTCAAAAAAGTATCTCTATGAGTAAGTGAAATATTGAGTCAACTACAGCCAGCGTCATTGGCCGGAGCAGCGCCGTCCGGTGAAGTGAACATACCTGCAGCGTCGGCATAGAAACCACTATCCCATGATGAGTACGGAACATCAAGCGCGGCAGTCCCAATGAGCAGCGGCACAAGGTAAGCGGCGGACGTGAGCAGACCAGCAGCGAGAAGCGCCCTGGGAAAAGTCCGTTGAGGCCGGTCAACCTCGCCGGCGAGCGTGCTGGCGTTGTCCCAGAAGTTGAGATTCCAAAACAGCGTGTTGAAAAACAGCCTCCAGTCCCTATCTGAGGCGATGGCTCCCCATCTCCGTGGATGAAGCTTCGGCAGCCCAGCGGCGGCCATCAAGAAGAAGGGGGAGAGGGAAGCGGCACACAGCACCATGGCTGTGTAGCCAACGACGGAGAGGCCGGTGTAGTTGAGGAATGAGAGGAGGATTGTCGTTGCTGTCACTGTGACGACCCGGGGGGCGCCGGAGGAGATGGAGGGAATCGCGCGGGCGATGTAGTCAGCGCAGAGGGCGGGGTAGGCGGCGGAGTTGATGGCGCCGGAGAGGAATTTCCAGGAGCCCATTAGGGAGCCGGAAAAGGGGCCAAAGGCGCGGTCTGTCCATAGGACGAAACCACCGTTTCCGGGGAGGGCGGTGGCGAGCTCGGCGGTTATGAGGGCTTCGGGAATGCTCCACACGAAGGGAAAGAGTACGAAGCCGAGGATAGCGAGGAGGGGGCCGCCGGCCTGGACTGTCTGCTCGGAGCCGTAGGGGCCGCCGGAGACCTCGAAGTAGATGAGGAAGACTAGGGGGAGAAGGGCGAGCTTGCTCTTATCCTTCTGCTGTTTCTCTCCGTTGCTCTGTATCGGGAGGATGGATTCGTGGAGGGGTTCCGCCATGGCGGGGGACGTGCGGGAGGCGTGGAGCTGGATCTCGCGAGCCATGTGTAAAAGCTGTGATCTTTAGAGAGGGGAGATGAAGGATGGGGCCGGAGATGCGTAAATTTTCACCCTAACGGTGGGATTTGGGGATAATTTGTACGTAGGTCCGCTGTAACGGTGCAAGTCTAAGCAAAATAGGAGGAAACGAAAGAGGAAGAGGGGGTTTGGAGGGGGAGATTCTCGCGGAGTTCCGAAATCCCTGTCCGGGATTGTTGTTCGTGTGCCGCGTGCAACATTGTAGGGAGGCGATCAAATCTAAAAACCTATCGGGATTGGTGAACCCGTTCACGCAGTGGAGGAGCAAAGAAGGAATCGGAGTCCGCCGATCGGATTCAAAAATTTCACGTTTGGAGGTGAAGAACATGGACAAACTTCCAATGTGGCCTCTTTTAAAAATGAAAGTATAAGAATAGCCTCTATTTCATAAACATTCACGGAATAGCCCCTATTTCAGAAACATTCCCGGAATAGCCCCTTTTTCATGTATTTGCAGGCTGGCGGGCCCGGGTACAGCAAATGTCGGGTGATTAACAGTCAAAACATGGATTTTGTGGTTATGAATTCCCGGAATATTATGTTCTGCTGGCATTTACATTCACAATTATACGGTACAAAAACTCATGCATTATAATCATCCTTTATTCCATCAATGGCCTAATCATTAATCATAACCCACAAAAATCCATGTTTTGATTGTTAATCACCCGACAGGTGCTGTACTCGGGTCTGCCAACCTGCTAATACAGGAAAAAGGGGCTATTCCGGAAATGTTTATGAAATAGGGGTTATTCTTATACTTTCATTTTTAAAAGAGACTAGATTGGAAATTTATCGGAAGAACATCTAAAAAAATTGTATTTCATCAGTTCATTTCATTCATTTTATGGTTATAATTTCAGGGCTATTTATAAGTTTCATACCTTCAATAGTCTAATGGCTAGCTACAAAAAGCACCTATTAGCAAAGTGGCCTTTAACTTTAGGGCAATGCTGTAAGCACATCAATTATAACTTTTGGCTGTCAAATTATAAAAACATATAAAAGTTAAATTTTTTATTTTTTTCACACCAAAACAAAAAAATTGATTGCTGTACATCAAAGAAATATTTGATACAATGGCTTAAATGAACTATGAAATCGTAAGATAACTCTCCCACAAAAGCTTGTTCGGTGGAAAGTAAAAACATTGGTAAGGAACAGAATAGAAGCCCCTGCATGAAGGTGAATTACCTTACACCAAACTAAATGTTTATCTAGCTGGACGACAAACACGAGCATCCTTTTGTCCCATTTTCTTCTACGCTGACATGAATTTTCATCGTATTTCCAGCCGTATGTATGTGTTCAATAAGAAAAATACGTATGTGTTCAATAAGAAAAATACGTATGTGTTCAATAAGAAAAATACGTATGTGTTCAATAAGAAAAATACGTATGTGTTCAATAAGAAAAATACGTATGTGTTCAATAAGAAAAATACGTATGTGTTCAATAAGAAAAATACGTATGTGTTCAATAAGAAAAATATGTATGTGTTCAATAAGAAAAATACGTATGTGTTCAATAAGAAAAATGTCTCAAATTCAGCTAAAATCACACGCCCATCTGGTTCATGCTTTGAAGCTGGAAAATATAAAAAAAAAGCTGTATAGCAATTGCAATGGAAGCAATATCAAAAAGCCTTAAAGAAAATTTGGAAATTAGAATTCCATCAAAGATAACACAAAATTGAAGGACCAAACTCGTGATTAGCCCAGGGGGTGAATCCAAAGGTTTCTGCCATTTTGTTGCATGCTCTCCTCTGATATCAGCTCTTCCACCAGTTCATTGTTGTATATTCACAATCAATGGGGGACATACTGATTTACCGAACTTACATAAAGGGGGTGGCTAAATGGAGGGAGAAATCAAGCTTACCACCGGTAGTAGAGGAGGCGAGGTCGGGGTCGGCCGGCGAACTGAAGCTCTGGCGGCGGGGTCGAGCGGCGTCGAGGTCGCAAAATGGGGGGGAGGAGCGATGGTCGGGCGTAGCGCGAAAAAGGAAGGGGGTGTGCGTGCGCTTAACTGGTGAGGGTGTGTGTTAATATTAAGGTTTTGGTGTTATAAGAAGGGGAGCCTTGGTGCACCGGTTGAAGAGTTGCCGTGTAACCTTGAGGTCACGGGTTCGAGTCCTGGAAGCAGCCTCTTGCAAAAGTGCAGGGTAAGGTTTCCCTACATTGTACCCTTGTGGTGGGATCTGGGGGGTCTTGTGCAAAGCGGGGGCAATGGTAAGACTAGTAAAGGTGTATCAATATACCTAAGCTCGGATTCCACTCTACGAGCCATATTAGTGATTTCGTCTAAATCGCTCTAATTGTGCAGCTCTAGTTGATCCCTAGTGGAATAGTGTAACCAGTGCATGTAACGAGATACAATCATCTCATCGCCCTCTTGATTATCTAGCCTAGACTGAAGGTGTAGAAATTTGTTAGTGTACTCGTCCACCGATAAATTCTTGTATTGTAGATTACGGAATTGACGATACATATCGTTTGGAGATAGTCGGGAAACATAGTGTTTGCCCAACACTGTTTTAAACTCGATCCAGGTAGTGACGGGAGGTAAGTAGGTAACCATAACTTAACTCTCATGTGTTTGAGTTGATTCCACAAAACTAATGCGGGACCTTTAAGTATACGTGTTGCGAATTTGACTTGCCTACTTATGGGCATCTGACCCCAACTCATAAAATATTCCATATTTTGGCACCAAGCGAAGCATCCAACAGGTTCTGGATGTTTATCAAAATCACTCGGGTGTGCGAGCTCTATGTGCTTATGCAAGAGGCTGCCTTTTTTTGTGTGCTACTAGCCAAATTGTGTGTGCTACTAGCCAAATTGTGTGTGCTTATAACATTGCCCTAACTTTATCCATGTGGTCTTTATATGGCAAATTTTTCAATCCGAGCTCTGTTTCTAAAACTGCGTTCGGGATTGTCGCGATGTTGACATGTGGCGGAAAAAAGATAACGCGAGAGACTTAATTGCAGGAGAAATTACTAGTAATCTCCGTGGAGAGCACGCATGATCTCCACGGAGATCACGCTCCGTGGAGATTAAGAGTGGCACTCTTGATCTCCGTGGAGATTTAGAGTGGCACTCTTGATCTCCGTGGAGATCATGCGTGATCTCCGTAGAGATCACTCTTGATATTTGTGGGGCTCACTTTCACGTGCGGTTTAAGTCCTTCATTTTTTTCTGCCACATGTCTGTTGGATCTTAAGGCCGTGTTTCAACAATGTCAACATCGTGCGACTCCCAAACACAAATTTGGAAAGAGAGCGGGATTGAATAATTTCTCTTTTATATGTGGCTTGACCAAGTCCAATTTTCCACAGCCTTATGTTTTGTCTTTGAATTATGGTCCGATTTTACATGATGACTTTAAACTGTCTGACTTGGATGAGTTGGCATTTGATGTTGATCTAAAGAATTATGACTCAGTTTGGTGCTTTGTTGAGGCTTTGACGCGACTTCTTTCACCTAAAACTCTATCATCCAACAAATTATTAATTAAGCATCGTAACTTTTCTTTCCTTTCAATTTTGATATGAGATTTATTTCATCACTACAATTTTCTTCGCTTAGAAGATTGTCAAGATCTATCTTTCTCTGTGTTTCACTGTCGCAAAAATATTTTCCACACAAAATTACTAGTTAATTAATGAGTTAAAGAAAAATAGAGAGGGAGAGACGCGGAGAAGAGAGAAAATATATGTGAATCATCCACACAAGTACCAGTTAATTAAGGAGTTTTCAATTTGCTGTGTTATGTGCTTCTTTGCTATTTAGATCTTAATATATTATTCAAATGATGATCTTCCGTATAATGATACACTGTCGTCCACCTTATGAATTGGCTCTATTATTTTCTTGGAGGCATCTATATATATATGGTTAATTACGGGGACCTCCCTAGGAGTTTGCATAATTACAGATTGCACCCCTCTATCTTTTGAAATTACATTTACCTCCCCCTCTAAGTTTCCCCAGTTTACAAAAATGCCCTTCCGTTGGAAATATGGATGTACAAAAATGCCCTCCCGTTGGAAATATGGTTGGAAAATGATAAAATGAGCCAAATTATTTTATGATATTTCAATTTTATCATTTTACAATGATTCTAGATTCATTACAAAGGGTAAAATTGAATATCATAAAATAATTTGGCTGATTTTATCATTTTCCATCCATATTTCTAACGGAAGAGATATTTTTTGTAAATTGGGGAAACTTAGGGGGAAGTTAAATGTAATTTCGAAAGATAGAGGGGTGCAACCTGTAATTATGCAAACTACCAGGGGAAGACCCCGTAATTAACCCTATATATATATATGATTATACTATTTTCATTCATGGACCCTCAAGTCTCTTTCTACAAATAAATAGGGGATTTATATTAGCAGCCCACGAAAAGATATTTGTAGACCCAAAAAAGTCAAAATAAAACATAAAACACTCCTTTTCTCCCCTCTAACCGCAGCCCGATTAATCTGCGCTCGCCCCTTCGTTGTTTCCTCCCTACGCCCTCCCGAGCCTCCCTTCCCGCTGCTGCATCCACCTGCCGCCAGCCGCCCTTAGATGCCGGAGAACTCGCCGGCCGACCTTACTCTCTAGAGAACACCCCTCTTCCGCCGTCCATAGTTACCTTTGGAAGCTCGAGCAGGGAGATTCGTGCGAGCTGGGAAAGAAGTTCTTCGGCAACACGAGAATTTTTTTATTCAGGAGAGGGAGGAGATTGAGATGGTTAAATCTGAGGAGAAGAGGGCGGGCACTGCAGCGAGTAATAGAGGTAATCAGGTAACCGAGTACTTCCATGGAGATGCTGTAGACGAAGGACTTCCTAGCAGCTCTTGATCATGTTTACAAGGATGTATGGAGCTCTTGATCAAGTAGACGAAGGATTTGCGAGGCATAAATATTCACGGCGTCGCAAGGAGAAAACGCAAAGCAACAGGGCTGAACCATCCCCAACCAGTAAAAGGAGAAGAATAGGGGTTGAACCACCCCGGTTCAACCCCTAATTGGGGGGCCGGCCGGCCCCCTTGGCCCCCGGGTATTTATAAACTCGGGGCTCCCTCATTTTGGGGCAGGCAAGACTAATTTCAGGTATTATCTCCTTCTTCCTCTCAAACCCTAATCCCCTTTCTTCTCTCTAACTTCTCCCGTAGATCCCCCTTCCTCTTTCCCGAATTTTCCAGCAAGATCATATCATTTGGTATCAGAGCATCGTTCCTGCGACGATGGTGACACATAACGAGGCAGAGATCGCGCGACTCGCATCCCTCGAGGAGAACTATGTAGGGTTGACGGATACGGTAGCGGCGATCGAAGAGCAAGTGAAAGTTTCCCACAAGAATCTGGAAGAACGCTTTTGTAACACCCCAGTTTTTGTTGTTCTGCGAGTTAACGTCGGGCGGTAGGTACTACCGCCGGCGGTAGTTAAATGCGAGAGGTAGACGATCGTCGACGGGGCGCGTTTTCGTCGAAGGCACTAGCGCGGCGCGGTAGTGCTAGCGCAGCGCGGTAGTAGGTGGCTAGAAAGCGAAAAACGAGATCTGTTGCTAGCGCGGGGCGATAGCCCTACCGCTGGCGTTAGGTCTTCTTAGCTGGGAGCCACTGAGACGGCAAGGGTGTTCGCGGAGCTAGCGCGGCGCGTTAGCGCTACCGCCGCGCGGTAGCTGACGGAACCAGATTCGTAAATAGCTAAATCTGGGCGTCCGTTTGGTTTAGATCTTGATCGGACGGCTGTGAGGGGTTCGTGGGAGAACCCTAAGTAGGGCTGAGAAGGTTTCCCTTCATCATTCCTTTTCTTTTTGGGTTTTGTGGGCTTGAGAGAGAGGAGGGGTTTGGAGGAGGAAGAGAGCTAGTTCCCGCCATTGTTGGAGTTTCGGAGCTCCGTTCGCCGATCCGAGACCGGCAGTGCGTAGGGGACGTCGAGGCGCTTCTTCTCCTCCATTCTTGTGCAAGTTTCCCATGGCTAGGAGAAAATCTCAAAAGGTAACGACATTTCTCCTCCCGGTCTTTAGGATGCGTGCATGGCATCCCTTTTTCCTCTCTATTTTCTGCATTTTGGCACCGGATCCGTCGAGTGAGAGGGATCTGGGTCGCCTTGGTTCAAGAGGAGCCATCGGGTTGATTGAGTCCGTCCCGGACATGATTTGCACTAGAAATCCGCTCCGTTAGTGGATTAGGCATTGTGGTTGAAGCCGGATTCGTGACTGTTGGTCCGATTCGGTGATGTTGATTGACGCGCATTTTAGGGGTTTTGCTAGAAATCCGAATACGGCGAATACGTCGTCGTGATGCCCTTATAGGTTCGTATGTTAACGAATGTTGGTTCTCGGGCGGGGAAAATAATGTGCGTGTTATGAGGCGTGTGATGCCTAGTGATGTGCGAAGGTGTGATTTGGTCTTTGTGGTCGGCTGGCTATCCCGTGAATGCCGGAATTCATGTGTGGAGAGTGTCCCGGCAAGACAAGTCCCTTCGGTGTTGGCGGCAAGAGCAAGTGAGTTGTCTGACAAGCCCGATGGCATGGTGGGCCAGGCGCGGTAGGCCAGGCACGGTGGGTCACAGCATGAGCTCTTGGCCTTGGGCTACGATGCCCTTTGGGGGAAGTGTTGAGTATCCCGTGGTTGTGCTGTACGCAATGTTGGCGGCAAGAACATGTAAGTTGTCTGACAAGCCGGATGGCATGGTGGGCCAGGCGCGGTGGGTCACAACGTGAGTTCTTGGCCTTGGGCTACGATGCCCTTTGGGGGAAATGTCGAGTACCCCGTGGTTGTGTTGTTGATGTATGATGATGTGTTAGATTCATACGCTTTAGGGTGCCTTGGGTGAAACCCGGGTTGCATTCATATTGCATTTGTAGGCCCATTTTATTACTTGCTCAACATAGAAACGTGGATGATGGTTGTGACACTCATGTCTGTTGTTTATGTTGTTTTTCCTTATATACATGTGCATACGAAGTGCTGACTTGCAGGGTGATGTAGTTCCCCGGGGTCCGCTAGGACGGCCGGGAGGAGGGGTGTTGTTACACCGTTTGTGGTCAGCCATAGCTGACCCTCGTTTACCGCTCTTTGTGATTTGTATGCAGGCCAAGGATCGCAGGCTGGACCTAGCTCGCTGGCCAAAAAGGTCTAAAGCTTCATGAAGTGTTTACTTAGCTTTCCTGCCTTTCTGTACTTATCATTTGTTATTTTCGGCTTGCATGCCAAGGTAGCTTAGGGAAGCTAGTTTTCTTTCTTTTGGGATTACATTTTTGTGTTGAATGTTTGATGACTTGAACACTGGTTTTGTAAGGCCTTAAGGCCGGTTTTACTCCTATGTAGTTGTGGACAATCTCTGTGTTTTTTAGTTTTGTTTCCGCTGTGTTATCTGAGTTTTGAGTTGGGTAGTTATATCATCTTTTAATACTGAAGCTGTGGCGGTTATATGCTGTGGGGTCCCGGCCGGACCTATATTATATAGTCATTACAGGGGAGGTGTTACAGCTTTGAGGCGAGGATGGAAGAGATTAAATCCCTATTGGTGCAAAATCTGAAGGCGAAGGCGACGATGGGGAACGGACCCGACGTGGAGGTCTCAAATAACCCCCACGGAGTGGGTTCCGGCTCGGGATCGGGCATCGGAGGCGACCCCGAGGCCGGAAGGACCGCGGGAACCCTATCGAGGGTCAGCGGACAGGCGCAGGACCCAGCAATGGGTCTGGTTGGCAGCGGCGTCCCCGGAGGGAGTCGGGAAGCAGGCGGGCACCTCCGGATGGGGGCTGGGTGGTCGGCGGAGGCCAGCATGGGGTCGTACGGCGCCGACAACGGGGTTGTGCCCAGGATGGGGTTCGGCTCACTCCCGGCTACAGGGTTCGGGTCCGGACAGCAGTTGGGGTACCCGGGGAGGCCGTGGAACCAAGGATTGGGGCCGTTTCAGCCCGCCGGGGCAAATGCAGTACCGATCGGAGGCGTGGTAGGGATCCTTCCGCTCCCACAGGCCTTCGCACCGAACCCGGGATACGGGAACGCAAATCTGGGGCGGGAGAGGCCACCACAGGCCGAACAATGGGGCGGAGGACAACCAGGAGGCTATGAACAGGATAGGGGCCGATTGGGGGCAGTGGTACCACCTGAGACACCACACCAACTGGGCGAGCAACGAAGGCCGATGGGCCAAGACGTGGGGGGCAACGGCGGGGCGAACCAACGACCATATATGCAGCCCAAGCGGACGCGTATGAACTTTCCGAAGTTCAAAGGGGGAGACGCGTTGGAATGGGTACAAAAGGCAGAGCTTTTTTTCAACTACCAGGAGATACCGGAGGAACAATGGGTTCAACTAGCAGCATTCCACCTGGAAGATGATGCTTACCAGTGGACAAAGTGGTTCCTGCGGGGACGTGCCTATGCACCTTGGGAGGAGTTCGTAGAATCCTTTTTCGCACGCTTTGGGCCACTCGAATATGAAGATGTGGAGGCTACTTTACAGAAGCTTCGTCAGCGGGGAACCGTGATGGAGTACAGGACGGAATTTGAGCGGTTGGCGAACTAAGTTTCTTGGGAAGAGAAGACCATGCTGAGCTGTTTTATTTCCGGCTTGAAGGATCATCTGAGGGATGAAGTACACGCGTATATGCCACGCAGTTTGAGCCACGCGATCAGCTTGGCACGGATCCAGGAGGAGCGGTTCAACCGCCAGAGGAACCGAACCACAGCGAGGACACCGGCAGCCCCCACAACGGGTCGTAGGGACCCACCCCCATGGGTGCGGCCTACTGTGACGAGACTTACCTTGCCTGAGCTGCAGACAAGGAAGGAGAAGGGCTTGTGTTTCAACTGTGATGAGAAGTTTGCTCCAGGCCATCGATGTCAAAAGGTTCAGGTCTTCTTGTTGCAGGAAGAGGAGGTGGAGGAGAGTCCCACCTGTGTGGACGAGGAGGAGGGGCTCGATCTCACGGAGTTTGGGGTCTCCCTGCAGGCGATGGAGGGGTGTTCTGCACCTCTCATCTTACGCATCAAGGGGAAGATCGGCCACGAGAAGGTCACCATTCTGATAGATAGTGGGAGCACCCACAACTTCATCACGCCCGCGGTGGCATTGAAGGTGGGACATGCAGTGGATCGGGATGCGGCGTTCCAGATGATGGTGGTTAATGGCAGCAAGCTGCGGTGTGAAGGGGTTCTGAAGGGCGTAGAGTTGCGGATACAGGGGTATATATGTCATACCGATGTCTACCTGCTGTCGATTAGAGGATCTGACATGGTCCTCGGAGTACAGTGGCTACGCCAGCTGAGGCGAGTGACCACCGATTGGGACCAGATGACTTTGGAGTTTACTCATCAGGGGACAGAGCATTGCTTGAACGACATACGATCATCTCCACTCAAGGAGATCTCCCTTCGGAGCTTACAGAGGTTTGAGGAGCTAGGCAGCCCTGTGGCTATGGTATTGGGTGTGGAGGCTTTGGGGTCGGGCGCTTCTGCAGAACCTGACCGGGTACAGGCCTTATTGGCTCAGTTTGAGGACGTCTTCCAGGAGCCTCGCTCGCTTCCCCCCTCGAGGTTCCGCGACCATCAGATCCAGTTGAAGGCGGGTACGGACCCGACCAACATCCGACCCTACCGCTACCCCCATGTGCAGAAGACCGAGATAGAGCCCAGTGTACGTGAGATGCTGGCCACTGGAGTCATACGGCCCAGCACCAGTGCGTTCTCCTCTCCTATCATACTGGTGAAGAAGAAGGATGGCTCGTGGAGATTTTGCGCCGATTACCGCAGGCTGAATAGCTCTACGATTAAGGACAAATTTCTGATTCCAATGATCGAGGAGCTGCTGGATGAACTGCACGGGGCATGCCTGTTTACTAAGCTACCTGCGCTCCGGTTACCATCAGATTCGGATGCAGGAGGAGGACATCCACAAAACGGCTTTCCGCACCCATGACGGTCATTACGAGTTCCTAGTGATGTCATTTGGGTTGGCCAACGCCCCATCCACGTTCCAAGCGGTCATGAATGAGATCTTCCGCCCACTCCTGCGCCGGTACGTGCTAGTTTTCTTTGATGGCATACTAATCTATAGCAGATGTTGGGAGGACCATTTGGAGCATGTCCACCACGTACTTTCTATACTGAGGGAGCACCAGTTGTACGCTAAGCGGTCCAAATGTTCTTTCGGGCAAGCGGAGGTCGAGTAATTGGGACACCTGGTGTCGGCCCAAGGGGTCCAGGCGGATCCAAAGAAGATAGCCAGTATGGTGAGATGGCCGCAGCCCGCGACGATACGGGCCTTGCGCGGTTTCCTCGGACTTACAGGATATTACCGTCGTTTCGTGAAGGACTACGGGAAGATAGCTCGCCCCCTCACCCAGCTGTTGCAGAAGGACGCCTTTCAGTGGAATCCCGAGGCGGAAGAAGTTTCCATACCTTGAAACGGGCCATGACTACTACTCCGGTGTTGGCGCTACCGGATTTTTCCAAAGACTTTGTTGTGGAGACTGACGCGTCGGGAGTAGGGATCGGGGCGGTCCTGATGCAAGAGGGTCGTCCGTTGGCGTACTTCAGCAAGACACTTGCTCCCAAGACATTGGGACTATCCACATATGAAAAGGAGATGCTAGCCATTCTTCACGCGGTAGCAATGTGGCGACCCTACCTACTGGGGCGACATTTCCAGGTTCGGACGGACCATCAGAGCCTGAAGCACTTCCTGGAGCAGCGGCTAGCATCACCCCTGCAGCAGAAATGGCAAACAAAGCTGCTGGGGTACGACTACGAGATTGTATATAAGCAAGGGAAGGAGAATGTGGTGGTTGACGCACTTTCCCGTCTACCGGAGAGCTCACTTTCTACCATCTCAGGACCGGTGATTGAGTCGCTGAATGAGATACAGGCGGAGGTGCACCGGGACCCCGAGCTTCGGGTCATTATAGAGGCATTACAGCAGGGACATACCACTGAGGCTGGCTATCACTTACAGGGAGAGTGGCTCTACTACTAGGATCGTATTGTCATTCCCGCCACGTCGACATGGCGGACTATCATGATGCGGGAGTTCCATGCTTCGCCGACCGGGGGACATGTCGGCGTTCTCCGGACATTACAGCAGGTCAGGGCTAATGTTTTCTGGAAGGGAATGCGACGGGACGTCCAGCAGTTTGTTAGAGAATGTGACGTTTGCCAGCGACAGAAGTACGAGACGACATCTCCGACCGGGCTCCTCACTCCGCTGGCGATTCCTCATCAGATTTGGGACACGATCTCCATGGACTTCATAGACGGTCTGCCCAAGTCCCAAGGCAAATCCGTCATCCTCGTGGTGGTCGACAGGCTTTCCAAGTACGGACATTTCCTCGCTTTGAGCCATCCATACTCGGGAGAGACAGTTGCTGAGTTATTTGCTCGGGAGATCGTCCGGCTTCACGGGCTTCCCCGCTCCATCGTTTCAGACAGGGACCCGGTATTTTTCAGTAATTTCTGGAAGGAGCTCTTCAGGCTTCAAGGCACCAATCTTCGCATGAGCACGGCCAACCATCCACAGACCGACGGCCAGACAGAGGTTCTGAATAGGGGAGTCGAGACGTACTTGCGCTGCTTTGTGATGGATGAGCCGCGTACGTGGACTCGATGGCTACATTGGGCGGACTATTGCTACAACACATCATTTCACACCGCCAGCAAACTCACACCGTTCGAGGTGGTGTACGGCCGACCGCCGCCCACTTTGCGTTCTTATGAGCCAGCCAGCACCGCCCTTCCAGCCGTAGATCGGACACTTCGGGATCGGGAACAGACATTATCCCTTCTTCGGGACAATTTACGGGCAACTCAGGAGCGCATGAAGACTCAAGCCGACAAACACCGCACGGAGAGGGAATTCGCCGTGGGCGACGAGGTGTTCCTCAGGATCCAACCGTACCGACAGCTCTCAGTCGCATGGCGGGTCAATCAGAAACTAGCTCCACACTACTATGGGCCGTTCCGTATTATTCACAGGGTGGGACCAGTCGCTTATACCTTAGCACTCCCGGAGGGGTCCCGCATACATCCTACATTTCATGTCTCGCTGCTGAAAAGGAAGCTGGGCAACTCAGTGCAAATTAGCCCCACCCTTCCGGAGGCCACCAGCAGTGGCGAATTATGGCCTTCGCCAGAGGCTGTTTTGATGACCAAGTGGAGAAAACAAGGCACGGAGTATCGACCAGAGGTGCTCGTCAAGTGGAAGCAGATGGCAGATATACACAACTCCTGGGTAGACCTGTTGGAATTCCGCGAGCGTTTCCCCGAATTCCACCTTGAGGACAAGCTGGCTCTTGATGGGGAAGGGAATGTTATGCCTCCGCACCCTCTATGATTTGCGAGGCATAAATATTCACGGCGTCGCAAGGAGCAAACGCAAAGCAACGGGGCTGAACCATCCGGTTCAGCCCCCAACCAGTAAAAGGAGAAGAATAGGGGTTGAACCACCCCGGTTCAACCACTAATTGGAGGGCCGGCCGGCCCCCTTGGCCCCGGGTATTTATAAACCCGGGGCTCCCTCATTTTGGGGCA
Organism: Dactylorhiza incarnata; assembly: GCA_033032865.1. Lineage (NCBI taxonomy): Eukaryota > Viridiplantae > Streptophyta > Magnoliopsida > Asparagales > Orchidaceae > Dactylorhiza > Dactylorhiza incarnata. The sequence goes on along the minus strand of JAWHQI010000348.1, from coordinate 1,638,281 downwards.
GGCAAGACTAATTTCAGGTATTATCTCCTTCTTCCTCTCAAACCCTAATCCCCTTTCTTCTCTCTAACTTCTCCCGTAGATCCCCCTTCCTCTTTCCCGAATTTTCCAGCAAGATCGTATCACAGCTCTTGAACACGAGAATTTTTCTTCCTAGCACCTCTTAATTCATCTCCATGAATTAGTTTAGGAGCTCAGTTTTACCCTACAGTATTACAATTTGAATCACTTTGTAGAGTAAGAGTGAAGGAAACTGCATCCAGCATCCAGCATCTCTTCTTGGAAGGAATATCAATGTTTGCTTTCAATTATTTTAGTTTAGATTTTAGTGCTAGTAATATAATGCAATTATACTTTAATATGTCTTGAAATCTAATGTAAGTCAGTTCTAATGATAACATAGTTTGTGTAGGACTGTTTTGTTAAATTTTTTGGCTATTTTTGATGGTTACATACAATTCTATGTATAAATAAAAAAATTAATTTTGGGCTGCGAATATCGATTTGTGAGCTACTAATATAAATCCCCAATAAATATTCGACATTAATTTACTCATCTAATTGATTTATTGTACAAATCTAAACCAATTAAATATCCTTCTATTAATTTATGTTCAATATACACCGTTCTCACTACTTATATGATTTATCATTCATTAATTTATATTTTTAAGTTTTATTCATCTTGAATTCCAATTTCTATCTCACTACACTTCCATACGAATATACTAATTTTCATATTATTATATTAACGGATTCTAAATGGCAACAATTTTGTTCTCTTTACTAAAACTAAAAGATGAAATACAATTTCTCTTCCATTCAAAACTCTACTCAAATGCTCCCAATAAAGTTTGGTTTCTCATTGCAAACTACATACTTAATGGAATGTTGAGTACGTTGAAAAGGTAAACATTCAACTCAAGATTTGTCACCTCTTTTATTTTTATTATGTCTAATACTTAAGTCCATATTTTATGTTAAATAATTGACTATTTGACTAAACTATATATTTCGATTCATCTGCAATGCATTTTTGCATAATAGTTATGAAGACTTGTGCTGGTTCTGTGAATGCTCTCTTTAGAGTACCCGCATAGAATGATCATATTATTCCCTATTTCTTCAAAACAACTTTCTCTTTAAGGTTGGGGTATGGATTATTGTTGGTGGCAGGGGCGGATCTGGGGGGTCTGCCCTCCCCCCTCAAGAATTTTGCAAATGTATAGTGGATTACGATTCTTCTTGTCGAGACAATGAATTTTAACTACTTACACGTCAAAAACGGTGTCCGAATGAGGGAGAAACAGCTCTGGTAAGATGAAGATTGGAGGAAGACGATGTTTGGCCCCCCATATTGAACTTCCTGGATCAGCCCCTGGTTGGCGGTCTAGGACGTTAGTGAGGTCGTCCGTGAACAAATAAGCATCTGCGCAATTATCGACGGAGGAGCGATTGGTGGTGGTTTTATGAAGGTTACATATGTTGGCAATGAACACATCAACGCCATTGTTGAAGTCGTGGGATGGGGGAATAGATATGGCAATATATGTTAATGGCGTGGTTGCTTTAGGGGGGCACAAATGAAATGATAGGCAAGAATGTTGTCGTTGTTGAGGATGCGGTGGATGGTGCAGATATTGCGGATGATGCGGATAGTGTGAAGTCAGAAATGTTGTGGTTACTGCTTTTATAGGTAGGCGGAGGGGATGGAGATGGAGATCTGGAAAAGGGTGATGCGGTGGACGAGTAGATCTAGAACGGGGTGATAGATAGATAGGACATCGTAGAGGGCATGGGGAGGAGTACATTTGGATGTGAGCATGTTGATTAGAGCAGGTATGGATGGGGCGTTGTTACCAACTCGATAATTTGATTGCAATAAAAACTCACAAATTGGATACAAATCATGAGAGATACTCGTGCTTTAACCTCATGAGGCTGATTCCTCCTTAGAGTATATATATAATAGCAGTATTCATCACGGGTTATTCAGTAGGAGAGAGGTCATGATGAGTAATAAATAGGAGATGGTGATCTCATCACTAGTTCTTTGAACTATAGCCTTCTCTGCAACTGGAGAAATTATATGTGCATTCTGATGGATCTACAGACACCGGCGGAGAAAGAAATTAAGGTGCGACATCTTGTCAAAAAGCACTCATTTGTGATGGAGAAAGAGTCTAAAAAATTTAAAATTATGATGTTTGATTAAATAATGACCGTCCCTAGAGAAAGAAACAACAACAGCAACAACAACAGAACCCATATAGTCCCTAGAGAAAGAAAATGATGAAAAAAATTATCTCACGGAGCACACGTATACGAGAGGCACTATTGTTTGTGGGATATAATTCAACATAGAAGCGACATAGTTAAACTACTCAGGCCCGATCCTACGAGGTCTAGACTCTTCGTGAAGCCAGGGGATTCAACAAACACCAATCTACGAAAGGGCGTTGTCATTTATGGGAGAGAACTAGGTCGAAATAAGAGTATTTTCATTGAAAAAAGAAGGAAAAACTCAAAAAGAAGGCAAAAGCTTGATCTCAGGCCATGGAGTAGTGAGGGGGATCCACACAGGAATATAGGTTGTATTGCGGCTATGGAAAAATAACTGATACCATGTTAAAGGTAAAGAATATAATGAAAAGTATTTCAATCCCCAGCAAGGGGAATACATGCAGCAATATAATTTGGGGGCCAAACAACAGGTAAGTAGCTAATAAAGGACAGCTCGGTGCACAAAGCACCCAGCGCAGCGAGGGTCCGGGGAAGGGTCGCACTACAAGGGTGAATTATAGGCAAACCTTACCCTGCATCTTTGCAAGAGGCCGCTTCCAGAACTCGAACCCATAACCTCAAGGTCACACGGCAACACCTCAACCAGTGAGCCAAGGCTCCCCACCAAGGCTCCCCTTTCAGATAAGTAATATAATATATATACAATTATATATAATATTTTAAAGTTCCTTGAGGCCTTGAAAATGCGTTCGATTGAAAGGAATTGAAATTAAATGCAAGAATTGAGTTTGATTTTAAATTTTATAAGAATTGAAATTGGTCTAAATTTTACTTCTGATATTATGTCAGACAATATAATTGAATATGTAAAAGTGGTGTACGTGAATTTTGTCATTCAGATGCTTGAAAGCATTCAATCATAAGAATTACTATTTTTTTTCTAATACCTAAATAAGCTATAAGAAGGGGAGCCTTGGCGCACCAGTTAAGGTGTCGTCGTGTGACCTTGAGGTCACGGGTTCGAGTCCAGGAGGCAGCCTCTTGCAAAATGCAGGGTAAGGTTTGCCTACATTTCACCCTTGTGGTTGGGACCCTTCCCTGGACCCTCGCTACGCGGGGATGCTTTGTGCACCGGGCTGCCCTTTTTTACATAAATAAGCTATAATAGATTGCACGTTCACATAGTTTTCTCCACTTTCTTTCCAGAAATCTCTATAGGATGCTCTCTAAGAACTTAATTATTTAGAAAATGTGTTAAATTCTCTTTCAAGGGTTCAATCTACTTAAAATATTTCTAGTAAAACACTTCTAAAATTTTCTAACAATATCATCATATTCTCTCTCCAAAATCTATCTCTAAAGGATTATATCTCGATAAGATTATCCCACTTGAAGATTTTTTTTACACTGTTGTTGAAGTAAGTTGTATTAAGTCTTTGTGTGTTTAGAGTTTAGTCCCACATCGTAGTTTTAGGTTTGCGAGTCTTATTGTAATGATATAAATTCCCCCTATTGGGATGAATAAAATGCACTCTTCTATTCTCTTTTCTACTCTCCAACATGGTATCAGAGCAGAAGTCGGCTCTGGGAAATTTTCATCGCCCTAATTTGTGGACGACCTAAAGTTCTCAGCCTTCTCTCTCGATTCAGTGATTTCCGCCGTCTGTGCGTAGCTGATCCGTCTGCTCCCGCTCCCGTCGAGCATCTCCGCTCCCGTCGACGAAATCGACGTCTAATTCCATCGACGGGAGCGGCTCTGGATTCGTTAGTAGCCTGTCTTCCTCCTTCGCTGAGATCGAGCACCCTTTTTTGGTGTTTCCGTCGACGTCGACAGCGCCATCGTCGTTCTCTGCTATCGTCGACGCCTGCTCCATCATTTTTCTCTGCGCGTTATCGTCGACAACTACTGATCGACGGTCCCACCGGGCTTCTATGTTGCATTCCTCGGCTTCTCATCCCGTCGAGCCCATCACTTCTCATCGATGAAGAAGGAAATCTTCCTTTCTGGCAGCCATTTCTTCTTCCCGTCAACCTATGTGAGCCACTAGCCGATGATCTTGCTGCTCCCGTCGTCGACAAATCTGGCTTGTCGCGCCATCTTCCCACTTGATGATTCCTCTCGCGTTGTCTCGGGTGTGCTCGACGTGCTTATCCAATATCCTTTTGTTGCTGCCTCTGATGATCTTGCTTGTCGCCATGGATCTCGTTGCCCGCTTCTCTCGTTGATGATGGTGATGATGGAGTGGTTGCTTTGTTTTTAGTGTTCTTTATTTGTGTCTTAGTTTTATTGTGTTATTATGCCTATATGCACGTGTGTACCACATGAGGGGGAGTGTTTGGGACGAAGGCGACTCGGGTGATCTTTCCCGACCTTTCGCCTTCGTTCCACATGGCCTCTAGGCTTATGTCGTATGTTGTTATGTGTCTCCTCATACTTCTTTCGATTGGTCGTGTGTTGGGACACGATTGATGTTGGTGTTTTAATCTCGGAGGGTTTTGTCGCGTGGGACCGTGTGGTGTGGGACTGTGTCGTGTGGGACCGCCCTTTGTGCGGATTATCCTCGGCGGATTATCCCTGGTTGCTTGTTTGATGATTTGCTCCACATCTTTAATTTTCTTTCGCATGTTGTGTGTGTAGGTGATGTTGGTTGACCTTCCTATCCAGCGGGTTATATTGTGTGGGAGTATCCCCGGTCACCGGTCTGCTGATTTCTTTCCAACGAGTCCACGTCGTGTGTGGGTCTACGTCGTGTGTGGGTCTACGTCGTGTCTGGCTATGTTCCTGTCAAGATAATGTTCGATGCTCCTCCAACAAAACTTCCTTCACTTTTCTTCCTCTCACCTTTACTCCTCTCTTCTTCATAATTCTCCCATTTTTCCTTATTTTACTTCATTGTTGGCTTTGTTGAAAGAAAGAAAAGATAATAACTGGTGCAATATTATTCATCCACTTAGGGGCATTTAAATAGGACTTACATGGACTCACAAAATTAAAACTGCAATGTGGGACTAAACTCAAATACACCTAAAGTCTATAATAGACCGACAGACTCGATAATTCCAACACTCCCCCTCAAGTTGAAGGGGGGCCCTTCAGCTTGGACACAATAACTAACGGCAATGGAGGTAGGCGATGCGGGACAAAACAACAGACGAGCCACCTGGAGAAATTCCAAACCGGGGAATCAAGTCGGGGACATAGCCACACACGACGCTGACCCACACACGACGCAGGTCCCACACACGACGTGGACTCGCAGGAAAGAAATCAACAGACGGATTACCGGGGATACTCCCACACGATACACCCCGCTGGATAGAAAGGTCCACCAACATCACCTACACACACAACATGCGAAAGAGAGCGAAAGATGTGGAGCATATCATAAAACGGGCAACCGGGGATAATCCGTCGGGGATAATCCGCACAAAGGGCGGTCCCACACGACACAGTCCCACACGACACGGTTCCACGCGACACGACCCGCTGAGATTAAAACACCAACATCAATCGTGTCCCCAACCCACGACCAATCGAAAGAAAACATGGGGAGAGAGAGACAAGACATAAGCCTGGAGGCCGTGTGGAACGAAGGCGAAAAATCGGGAAAGATCATCTGATTCGCCTTCCTTCCAACACTCCCCCTCACGTGAATAACACGTGCATATAGGCATAAACTAGACCAAATAAAGTAAATATGAACAACGGACAAATGGACAATGAAAGACACACAAAGACAACTTAAACTACCACAGAGATGCATCATCAAAGAGAGATCAGCAACCAAGAAGGGGATGCGGCCGCTGGAATCGACAGGAAGCAAGCACAAACAGATCAGCGAAGGAGAAGCTCGACGAGATCAGCACCCAAGAGTGATGGCGAGCCCGCTCCGGCACAGCAGTTGCGGGAGGAAACACAGCAGAAGATCTGTTTGTGCAGCCGCAGATCATAGCAGCGGCAGCGGGAGAAGCAACGGCAGATCGATAGCATCAGCAGCGGGAGAAGCTGCGGGAGAAGCAGCGGCAGAACAAGAAGCCGTTGCGGGCACAGTCGGCGGGATCCAGGAACGAGAGCAGCAGCAGGTCCCTCCTGGAAACGGGAGCAACGACGGGAGAAGAAGCGACGGGAGCAACGATGGCCGCCAGGATCGATGGGAGAAGCTCCAGCGGAAACGATGGCCGACAGGATCGACGGGAGAAGCTCCAGCGGAAACGATGGCCGACAGGATCAACAACTCTGCTCTGGTTCTCGGCCACGACGGGCTTCGACTAGCGCAACAGAACCGCTCCCATCGACGGATACATAAGTCGATCACTTCGACGGGAGCGGGAGGAGATGACGTAACCGGAGCCCTAGACGAGGAGTCGGCCGATAGGATCGAGAGGCAGAGAGGCAGCTCACGGGAAAGAAGAAAAAAAAAATTAGGGTTTTAGATCGAGTGGCTCTGATGCCATGTTGAAAGAAAGAAAAGATAATAACTGGTGCAATATTATTCATCCACTTAGGGGCATTTAAATAGGACTTACATGGACTCACAAAATTAAAACTGCAATGTGGGACTAAACTCAAATACACCTAAAGTCTATAATAGACCGACAGACTCGATAATTCCAACAGGCTTAAATCAAGGTTGATCTTTAAGCCCTTATCTCTTTACCCTTATCTTAGATGAGCTCACTGGACATATCCAACAAGAAATACCTTGGTGTTTATTATTTGCAGATGATATCGTTTTGGCCGATGAGACGCGCGAGGGTGTAAGCGTGAAATTTGAATTTTGACGAGACACTTTAGAAAAGAAGGGTTTTAGGTTGAGCAGGGCAAAGACGGGGTATATGGAGCTTAAATTTAGCATTGCAAGAAGGACGGATGACTTCTTTATTAAGTTGGGTGATCAAGATATTTCCCGCAGTGAGTGCTTTAAATATCTTGGATCGATAGTTCAAAAAGATGGAGGCATTGATAAAAATGTGACACATAGAATCCAAGCATGTTGGTTGAAATGGAGAGGCGCGACAAGGATCTTATGTGATCGTAAAGTACCATAAAAACTTAAAGGCAAGGTTTACCGTACTGCAATTAGACCAGTGATGCTCTATGGTTCTGAGTGTTGGGCAGTGAATTGTGTACATGAGCAAAAAATGGGAGTTGTGGAGATGAGAATGCTTAGGTGGATATGTGGACACACGAGACGGGATAAAATTAGGAATGAATGTATCCAGTATAAGATATGAGTGGCACCAATTGCAGAGAAGATGCGAGAAGCTCGACTAAGATGGTTTGGACACGTACAAAAGAGACCATTAGAGACAGTTGTTAAGCGTTGTGAGAGTTTATTCACTAGGCATGTTAAACGGGGGAGGCGTAGACCAATAAAAACTTGGAATGAAACTATAAGGAAAGACATGATGTACTTAGGCATTAGTGAGACTATGACTAAAGATAGGGCACAATGGCGACAAATGATCCATATAGCCAACCCCACTATATTGGGATAAAGGCTTGAGTGTTATTGTTGTTGTTTACTTCAACTCGTGATTACAAATAAGCCCCATGCATTTGGGCAAGTTTGTTTCACTATAGTGATACGTCTTAACAAAACAAACTTTTTCACTAAATTCCACTTTTTATTTATTCTTATTTTAATATTGTCACTGTCATTATTATTAGTATTAGTATATCCAACAAATCTTTTTATTATTCTTAAGAGAATTGATTATTATTGAAAATGTAACTTCAGGCAATAAGATTCAATAACTTTCGAACACTTGGATTGAAATAATATCTATGCATTCCTAAGATCATCTGCATATTATTAAGGCTTTTAAGAAGGCAACTTTCAAATTCAAATCAAGTACAAATTTAGACTAAGTTATTTAAGATAGTAATAAAATACTAGGTTAGTTTAATACAGGTCTCAACACGGAGTCTATTTGATGCGGAGCATAGCCGAGGACGAGCTTTGGGCTCATTCGGAGCTGATTTGGCGACTTACCATATATGGCGTGCCCGGATCGACGATCCGACTCCGTGGATGCGTTCGGATTCGTGTTGCGAGTCGATTTCATATATAGCTTTGTAATTTTCGGTTATTATTTCATGTAGTTTAAGCCCCGAAACCAACGGTCAATCATAGTCGTTGATTCCGGGTGCCCTAATCTTCATTTCTTATAAGTAGGAGATGTATGGCTGCTGTATTTTCATTGTTGAATGTGTGGAGAGCTTCTTCCTTCATTCCGGTGATCCCCTCCGCGGTGCCGACTCTGTGGAACCCCTTGGTGACGACTCCTTGGGTAAGTTATCTTTTTTTCTCCTTGTTCTCCTCCCCCTCCACCAAAACAGCCACCCCCTCCCTGTTTTCCTGCAGCCGCCAGCCCCCTTTCTCTGTTACAGCAGCAGCCACCCCTCCTCTCTATTCCTGCAGCCGCCGCCGCCCTCTTTCCACCCTATTCCATCAGCCGCACCCCTCCCTGACAGTTCCAGCAGCCCTCCCTGACAGTTCCAGCAGCCGCCAGCCCCCTCCCTCCCTATTCCAGCAATATCCGCACCCCCTGCTGTCCCTGCATGTCGCCAGCCCCCAGTTTCAGCCAGCCGCCGCCCTCCCTGTGCTGTCCACGACCCGCCACCAGCCCCCCCTTCTCCCTGCTGTCCTGCCGCCAGCCCAACAGCCGCCCCCTTCAGCAGGCTACCACCCCTCTTCCCCCACCCCGTCCGGCTGCCATAGTCCCTTCCTCACGTGCATCCACCTCCCAAACAGCCCGCCCTTCCAGATCTGCCCAGATCTGGGCATTTCAGCACACATCTAGCCCTGTGCCACCCCGATCCAGCACTCCAACCCCTCCAGGTTTGCTGCCAGCATTCCCCCATCCGTGGAACCACCTCCCAACAGCCGGCCATCACCAAAACTGTCCTGATCTGGGCATTCCAGCCCAGATCCAACCACTTCCCTCTCCGATCCAGACCTCCTAATCCCCAATCAGCCTTCCCTTACCCGATCCGGTCCACCCACCACCGGAATCCTTCTTTTAGCCCTCCAATATACAGATTTATTTTAGTTACAGCAGCCCTAATATTTGTGTTGTGTTTTTGTATTGGAATTGGGTTGTAAAACATTGTTATCGTCTGGATTATTACATGCTTGTGTGAATGTTCAATTTATTATGATTATTTGTGCTTAGATTAATCTTTAACTGCAGGAAGGACAGATTCGCCTCGCACTCTATCTTTGGCCCTCCACGCGGAGGGAAATCAAAGTTTGTTCGCTTAATAAATTATTTTGCCTTGCTTTGAAATATTTGTGTGGGATTTAATTTTTATTATCTAATTATGATTTAACCGTCGGATTTGCATAGCATGTAGGGTTAGGTCGCCGATTATCTCGCCGCTTATAGATTCGTCCTGCGTCAATTGGTATCATAGATAGGTTGCGCGCACTTTTCGATACGCAGTCGTAGAGTCTATAGGTTTTTCATTATGTCTAAGTGTCACTATTATTCCTCCCCTCACTTTGGAGGTCTCGAGTCCACTAGCACCCGCTCTCACAGAGCCCCGTCAGGGAGATCTTCACGTTACTACGACGATTATTCTCGATCGCAGCACATCACTTTTAGAGATCGTGTTGACCCACCGACACGAGACCACTACACTAGAGATGATCAGTATAATGATTGTCGTCGTTCATATCCTTGCATGCGAGCGGATCGTGTTGATCCTTCGGCTCGACTCGGTTACCTTAGGGATGATGATTATGAGGATCGTCGTTCCGAGAGAGATCTTGAGAGTCAGTTACGTACTGCTGCCCCTTCCTTCGACGGCTCATCGAGTCCCGAGTATTTCAGTTATTGGCTCGTGGACATGGAGTATTATCTTGACCATTTTGAGGTATTCGGTGAGCGTCGCGTCAAGTTTGCGAAACTTAGACTTTTAGATCAGGCGAGGGCTTACTGGTCTAGCGTTGAGAGGACCCGCGAGCGAGTCCGTCTTCGTCGCATCACTAGTTTGGTGGACATGAAGCGTATATTATGTTAGAGGTATCTTCTGTCGTCGTATCAGACTCGCTTGTTCGACCAATTATTTTCTCTTCAGCAAGGATCCATGTCCATCGCTGAGTATAGGGATCGCTTTGATGAGTTAGTTGTGAGGAGCGATATCCGAGAGGACCCAACCATGACCTCTTGTAGATTTCGGTCTGGTCTTCGCTCAGACATTCATACTAAGGTGCATTATCATAGCTCGAAGTCCCTCGAGCAGACATATCAGCTCGCCCTTCGTTATGAGCAGTCTTTGAGAACCACAAGAGCTAGTCGATTGGATTCTCACATTGACCTTCGCGGTACGAGCTCCACCCACACCGAGGACACCACTCTGCCTACCATTGTTCCGTCAGACATGGCAGAAGTGATACCTGATACGGATTGCTCTCACCCCAGTGAGGTGCTTAGCCCAGTGAGTGACCTATCTCTTGTTTCTGACCCGTCTCTCGTGACCCCGACTGAGAGTGAGCCTATAGTATCGAGCCCCTCACCCACACCACCACCTTTGGCATGTCATGGGTTGATTAGCACCCCTACCTTGGATTCACGTCTTGACACCGCACCCGCAGACCCATTCTTGAGCGTAGATCTATGTCGCTCTCTCATTGTCATTACCCTGAGTCACATCATAACCGAGAGACCAGAACCTGGTGTTGATCTCGTAGTGTCTATGTCATCCATTCACGAGTACAGACTCGTGAATATTATGTCAGAGGTATCTTCCGCCGTCGTATCAGACTCGCTTGTTCGACCAATTATATTCCCTTCAGCAAGGATCCATGTCCATCGTTGAGTATAGGGATCGCTTTGATGAGTTAGTTGTGAGGAGCAATATCCGAGAGGACCCAACCATGACCTCTTGTAGATTTCGGTCTGGCCTTCGCTCAGACATTCATACTAAGGTGATTTATCATAGCTCAAAGTCCCTCGAGCAGATATATCAGCTCACCCTTCGTTATGAGCAGTCTTTGAGAACCACAAGAGCTAGTCGATTGGATTCTCACATTGACCTTCGCGGTACGAGCTCCACCCACACCGAGGACACCACTCTGCCTACCATTGTTCCGTCAGACATGGCAAAAGTGATACCTGATACGGATTGCTCTCATCCCAGTGAGGTGCTTAGCCCAGTTAGTGACCTATCTCTTGTTTCTGACCCGTCTCCCGTGACCCTGACTGAGAGTGAGCCTATAGTATCGAGCCCCTCACCCACACCACCACCTTTGGCATGTCATGGGTTGATTAGCACCCCTACCCTGGACTCACGTCTTGACACCGCACCCACAGACTCATTCTTGAGCGTAGATCTAAGTCGCTCTCTCATTGTCATTACCCTGAGTCACATCATAACTGAGAGACCAGAACCTGGTGTTGATCTCGTAGTGTCTATGTCATCCATTCACGAGTACACTACCCCTCAAGGGTACTCATACGGAGGATCATGACCCTAGTGACGAATTCTATGACGATCCCCTGTTGAGCCTCCTGATGAGCCACCACATCCTGGTGAGGATGCGATTCAGGTGAGCCCCGCATGTATGAGTATTGATTTATGGAAGCCTCTTCCATTATCGTCCCTGACCCCGCCCCAGGGGATGGATATTGTAAGCAGCATCCAATATTTAGGGCACCACCTGCTGATACCTCGCACTCTCGCTGAGTTTTGGGATGCACCACCTGCTGACCCACCAGACGAGCTCTTTCTTTTCGAGGACACACACCACACTCGAGAGTCACGTCTTTTAGTCGGTATACACGATTCTCATTCAGGTGGTCGCATTCGTGATGACTTTTCTTACACACCTCTTGGTGAGCCCCCTGATGTGTCACGTTCCCTGAGAGACACTTGGATCTTTACGAGCTCGCATTTGAGTATAGATGTCTCACGCGATCATCTGAACACTCGTCGTACACTGGATGAGTTTTTCTACACTCCCCCGAGAGAGCCTCCTGATAGGTCACCTCCTGCGACAGATTTTCAGGTCATTATTAGATTTTTCCATAAAAAGCATGTTGTGTCGGTCATGTCTCATTTACATCATTTGCATGAGTATGTTGAGTCGTTTCTTCATCATTTGCATGAATCAGTTGTGTTGTCTGTTCATCGTTTGCATGTGTGTCATGAGTCGGTCCGACGAATAATCCATATTGGTAATAAATCTTGTAAATCACATACGGATGTTCATTGGCAAGTGCAGGTACTTCATGAAGGCGAGCAGGCGATGGTGAGAATTTGCGTTGTGAGGCTCTGTGCGAGGCTTGCTAAAAGCTTGAGCGTTAGGCAAATGAGTCCCTACTCAGTCCCGAGACACATTTGGACAGATGCTTATGAGCTGGACATCCCCGCGAGCAGGGGTACCCATACTATATTCAATGTCGAGAACCTGACGCCATCTTTTGCACCTCACGAATATTCGGACCCACATCTTGGCGGACCTCTCGAGCCTTTACCACCATTTTTATCACCCACCACTTAGTCTACACCCGAGCCCTTGACACCACATTCATTACCCGGTGGTCACCCCATCCCTGACCCACACTTACCCGAAACCCTGTCCCCAACGGCTTCACCATTGGCACCTTGGATCCCTCCGGGTCTTTTTACTAGTGTGTTGAGAGATGAGCTTATCACTGGGATCATTACGCATGAGCCCGCCCCCTCTACAGACGGTCTTGTGTGCGGCTACCTGGTTTGCTGGCGCGGGCGACCCTTCACCGACGACACCAGGATGCTGCCAGCAGAGCTTGAACGATTCGCCCCTGGAATTCGACTTCAGTACGTCCGTCTCCACTCATCAGGGATGGAAGCCTTTCAGTCCGGGGGAGTTGATTGGCGAGGCCACTTTTCAGCGACGACACTTGGACGACCTATGACGGGCATCTTCGAGTTTTACCTGGCATACGGCGAGAGATTTCTGACCCCGATTCATCGGGAGATGAATTCTTTCAAGCTGGGGAGATTGATGCGGAGCATAGGCGAGGACGAGCTTTGGGCTCATTCGGGGCAGATTTGGCGACTTACCATATATGGCGTGCCCGGATCGACGATCCGACTCCGTGGAACCCCTTGGTGACGACTCCTTGGGTAAGTTATCTCTTTTTCTCCTTGTTCTCCTCCCCCTCCACCAAAACAGCCAGCCCCTCCCTGTTTTCCTGCAGCCGCCAGCCCCCTTTCTCTGTTACAGCAGCAGCCACCCCTCCTCCTCCCTATTCCTGCAGTCGCCGCCGCCCTATTTCCACCCTATTCCATCAGCCGCACCCCTCCCTGACTGTTGCAGCAGCCACCAGCCCCCTCCCTCCCTATTCCAGCAATATTCGCACCCCCCCTGATGTCACTGCATGCCGCCAGCCCCCAGTTTCAGCCAGCCGCCGCCCTCCCTGTGCTGTCCACGACCCGCCACCGGCCCCCCTTCTCCCTGTTGTCCTGCCGCCAGCCCAACAGCCGCCCCCTTCAGCAGGCCACCACCCCTCTTCCCCCACCCCGTCCGGCTGCCATAGTCCCTTCCTCACGCGCATCCACCTCCCAAACAGCCCGCCCTTCCAGATCTGCCCAGATCCAGCCCTGTGCCACCCCGATCCAGCATTCCAACCCCTCCAGGTTTGTTGTCAGCATTCCCCCATCCGTGGAGCCACCTCCCAACAGTCGGCCATTACCAAAATTGTCCTGATCTGGGCATTCCAGCCCAGATCCAACCACTTCCCTCTCCGATCCAGCCCTCCTAATCCCCAATCAGCCTTCCCTTACCCTATCTGGTCCACCCACCACCGGAATCCTTCTTTTAGCCCTCCAATATACATATTTATTTTAGTTACAGCAGCCCAAATATTTGTGTTGTGTTTTTGTATTGGAATTGGATTGTAAAACATTGTTATCGTCTGAATTATTACATGCTTGTGTGGATGTTCAATTTATTATGATTATTTGTGCTTAGATTAATCTTTAACTGCAGAAAGGACAGATTCGTCGCGCGCTCTATCTTTGGCCCTCCACGCGGAGGGAAACCAAAACTTGTTCGCTTAATAAATTATTTTGCCTTGCTTTGAAATATTTGTGGGGGATTTAATTTTTATTATCTAATTATGATTTAACCGTCGGATTTGCATAGCATGTAGGGTTAGGTCGCCGATTATCTCGACGCCTATAGATTCGTCATGCGTCACTATTTATACTACTTGAACTCCTCTTAACACTTGGACTCTTTATTTATAAATTATCATCAAAGGTTGGAATAATATGTTTTGCTATAGAAGATTGACTCTACTCAAGATTAGTCATATATTAATGTGGCCGAGAATGAACCTGCGTAGGTGACGAGTCTTGTCAGAGCAGGTTCCTCCACCGAGCAGTCTGGGGTGAGCACGAATGGCTGAGAACTATCAAGGGACTTACTTTTGAGGGTTGAATCCAGTACTGGTGAACGATGATAAGTATCACTGATGAAGTTCCTCGGGGGAGTAGTACTCATGATCAATAGCCACTTCTACACTGATTATCTTGTATGTCTTCTTTTCTCACAACATTTTTGGAGTGTTTTGAGAGATTATTTCACGGCGACCTTTAAGAAGATTGTATGCCCCTGCTGTGACTACGATGCAAATTATATGCCTGTTGTTGAACCAATACCTGTAGGTTGTCAGGAAGGTAAAGAACAGCATCAGATACAGCTGTTGCCATTTATTATACCAGGAAGAAATTTTAAAAAAAAATCTAAAAGAGAGCGCAGGAAATGAACAGCATGAACAGTCACAAGACAATTATGTGGAAGATGTTGAAGGCTTGACTAATAAATTTGCTATTTTTTTGTCCTTGAGTTTTCTTTGTAGATGTACTTCTAATCCCCCAGTCATTCAAAATAGTTTCACAGGCACAATTTTTACCGTATTGCATGCACATGAAGTTGAGATTAGAAAATATTTAATGGAAGAATCGGGATTCCAAGAACATTAGAGGCAGAAGATACAATTGGGGCGGTTGAGAACAATCGTGTTCATGCAATTTTCTCATTCCATGTCTTATTTATAAGAGTTTGGGCGCACAATTATATTTCAGTCAATCAAAAGAAAACATGTGTTTCATGCCAATTACAACTTTTAATCTTTGAAACAGGTCGGTAAAATTAACGATGCGATCGCTTTGTTGTTCACAACTACTCTTCCACCACCACTAATGTTGAGTACCATTCCGCCAACTATCGCAAATATCACCTTAACAATCTTTTTATGTCATTGTAATGTGACTAAGGGCCTGTTTTGGTGGGTGGTGGCGGTTAGAGATGGAGATAATATATTTCTTGAACGCAGCTGTCTTCGTGCGGTTGAGATTAGGCATAAGCCGGAGTTCGGGCCATCAATTGATCCCATGGAGGTTATTCAAATGGGCAAAAATTTTGGTTTGTATTTCTTTTTAAACGCAGCAGAGAAAAAACGCCAATAAACGGAGTCCAATTAATAAATCTTCATCAACAAAACGGAGAACATTAAATACCTATTCAACTTTATTTGTGTACTCTTCTTTAACTCCCTTTCAGAGAGCTTCTCCATTGTTTGAAAAAATATCATATCAACGGTCTCACACATCAATAGTAGATGGTATATGATTCAGAAATCGCATCTTAACGTATCCCATGTTATTTAAGATAGGGGTTAGTTAAAGTCCGTTTGGCACAACGTTTTTGCTCCGATGAGTTTGGACAAAAACGTGGCAGTCATAGATTATGTGTTTGACATGACAATGGTTATGACCGCCGCCAAGGAAAAACTAATTTTGAACATAAAAGTAGATGAAGTTTCTTAGGTGTGGTGGAGCGTTAACCAACGATGGTTCATAACCACAGCGTTCACGACTGTCACCGCCGTGCCAAACTGGCGAAATATTTGCGTCTGGGACTCGGACCGTCTGAGACCAACCAGATTGCGTCATGTGTAAAGGAGTTGTATCTCAGATAAAGGAGGTGTATCACAAGTAAAGAAAAAATATCTCAGATACAAATGAATGACTTGGAGCGACTCCCAGTTATAACCGGGACCCGGACGCAAATATTTCGCGCCAAACTGACCCTTAGTTTGTAATATCTTTAAATCATATTTTTCAAATGACAATTTCCACAATTTAGGTAATCTAGATGTCCCTAAAACATACTATTGCAGATATTGTACACAATTTGTGTGTGTGTGTATGTGTGTGTTTGGGACTCTTACCAGAGACATGGTGGGTTAGCGCATATCTTCAAATTCAGTATCATGTTTGTGCTTCTATGAACTTGTTTCTGCCATTAATGAACCTGCATCAAGGGCTTCAACTGCATTACTCGCCGGCATCTCGCGTCAATTCCCTCCTCCGCTCTTCTGTGAACATCTTCGCACAAATCATCTTCCCCTGAACCACTCAATGCATCACAAACCAACTTATATGTAAACTCTCTTGGAATATGTCCTCCATTAACCATCTCCAACAAAAAATCTTTTGCTTCCTTGACCCTTCTGCCCTCGCACAGAGAATGTATGATTGGTGTGTATGAACTCGAGCTAGGCACTGCATGTTTTCTCTCCACCATTGCCCTCATCATCTCAATCGCCTTATCGACCTCATTTACAACGCTGTAGTACCTGATGAAGGAGTTGTAAGTCACCTTGTTTGGGGGACAACCCTTCAGAAGCATATCGTCGAACAGCTCTTGTGCTCTTTCGATTCTGTATGTCTTGCAGAGGCCGTCGATCAAACAGTTGTAGGTCACAATGTCGGGGACGAACCCCTTGAAGAGCATCCTCCGGAACATGTGATTGGCCTCCCATATTCTTCTCCTGATCGCTTTCAGAGACCCAGTCTGCATGCTTCGTTTGCAATAGAATGAGATCAGGATAGTGTAAGTGTAGGTGTCCGGCGGGCAGCGAGCTCCGGGGAGTTCCATCTGCTCGAGCAACGATCTTGCATTTTTTGAATCTCCAACGCGGCACAGGGAGGCGATGACGGTGTTGTAACACTGGGAATCTGGCTTGCAGTGGAGCTGCTTCATTCGGTAGAAGGCAGCAAGAGCTTCCTTGGCGAGACCCTGTTCTCCGAGGACCTTGATTATTGACGTCACGGTGGCGATGGTGACGAGCTGTTCGTTGGAGCGAAGGAAGCGCCAGAGAGGGGGGAGGATGTTGGACTTGGCCAGGACGCGGGCCATTTCACGGCATGTTGACTCGTCGTGGGAGAATCCAGATGAGGTCGGGAGCTGGACCCAGGAGTAGAACTCAAGCGCCTTGGAAACGCCGAGGAGGACGATGGAGTGGTCGCGATGGGCCGCGGGGCCAACCGGTCGGGATTCGTGGCGGAGGAAGCGCTGTCGGAGGGGGGAGCGGTGTCGGGAGGAGAATGGCTGGCGGCCAACGGAGCGGTGGGAGAGGAAGAAGAAGCGAGGAATAGAGGCGAGAATAGTGCAGACGAGGTCAGTAGTCCAGCCAGGGAATGACGGGGCGGGGCAGAGGGAGTGGCCAAAGGGGCGGTGCTGAATCATGGCGGCGATAACTTGGCGGAGGAGACGGTCTCCGCCGCCGTGAGCAGCCTCCTTCGGGTGCATTTTTGTTGTTTCCGGATTAGACGGGAATGATTGCACCGTATAGTTCACTTACCTTCGTGTTGTTCACTTACCTTCGGATTAGAGAGAATGATTGCGCCGGATTAGACGGTAATGATTGAGGCTAGCGCTTTCTCGTCGTGTCACTTGACTCTTCATTTTTGTACTGTAAAGGTGTTGAATATTTTGTATATGTTCACGTGTATCGAGATCGACTTGATAGTAACTCATTAGGTTCGTGTTTACCTAGAACAATGCTCTACGTTTGAGTTGCTAAGTACTCATTCCAAATACTAATGGAGTATTCGTAGAATACCTTGAGTAGAGCCCCCCTAACAAAAGCCAAAAGGTGTACATGAACCAAAGTCACTCGTATTCATTTGAGTAGAGATAGACTACATCTCTCCGTCATCATCATCCATGACTCACTCATCTGTTGTGGAACAATGACACTTTCCTAAGATCGGTGACTAATAATATTCCTGATCATTACCACTTCATTGAACGTCATATATATTTTTTCTGCCAACTATGAAGAGATGCAAGCATATCGGAATTTTGTGGCGATGGGCACAATCTAAGAAGTAGCAAGTACATGATTTGTTAGAACATACAAATTGAGAGGTTGAATGTTAAAGGAAATGAGATGAGTTGACTTTCAACCTTCAGACACTCTTCCCATCATTCGTCAGATGCATTTATAGTCTTTTGTGAGGTGTTCCATCTGTGTGCTTCAAATCGGCGAATGTGATTCGCATGTCAGGCGGTTACGGTGGTTATAATGACAAAATTACTGAGCTACCTCTGCACAAAGCTATAAAAGGAGCTCATAGCCTTCATTCCAAGAAACCTTGTCTTCTACACCCGATAGAGCTTCGTTGAAGATTCCACAGAGTTCTTCTTCGGCGCTTGAAAATCTCCTTCAAGTCTTCGAAGATCTTCTTCAAGTCCTCGAAGATTTCCTTCAAGTATTTGAAGATCTTTTTCGAGCCTTTGAAGATCTCCTTCGTTTTCGAAGACATTCTTCCAAAGTGACTCGGAGATCCTCCGGACACCAAAAGGAGACCAGAGCATCTCGCATTCATTCTTGCGAGAAAATACTTTGTTTCCTGAGAGGTAGTCTGTCACCCTCGGAGATTCTCTTTATTACCATTGTAATAAGCGTCGGTCTGTCGCCCTCGAATTCTCAGTTTTACTTGTAACAAACTGACATATTGTCAAATTTGGCTGGCACAGCTTCGGTCGTGTGGTTTTTTACCATTTTCGGATTTTCCAAGTTAAAAACGTCTTTGTGTCGTTCACTAGCTCTCTCATTGACTGTTTGTGCGCTCGGCTCGCTCTCGAGCTAATGTGGTTCAACTCGACCTGTTTACCAGAGCGACCCGCAACAGTTTAACGTCGTCTATGAGAACTCGCGTTCCCGACTAACTGAAAGCAATCTCCCCGAGAGACCAACAGTGATGGATATTCACCAGGCAATTTCAGACGCAGGCAATTCCTCTCTCTCCCCGCAAACTCGGGAGGGGGAGCGCCCGTCGTTGCACCTATCCTACCCCGGTGACCCACATCGCTGACAAGCAAGTCCCTACGACGACGGAGCAAATTCCTGACGATGACATACTCCGGCCAAGTCAATCTCCCCTGTCAGAGCAGATCCTGGCATATACAGTTCCATCTTCGCTCAAGCTCCCGCAATATAGGAAGTTCCGCGGAGCAGATAACCCATATGGGCATGTCAACTACTTCCTGGCCGCAATGGAAACGTTCGGGCTTCCAAACCAAATTGCTTGCAAGATCTTCTTAGTGACACTTCGTGATGACGCTCTCATCTGGTATCGGTCCCTGCCAGAAGGAATCATTCATAACTTCACCGAGCTATCACAGTTGTTCACCGGATGGTATGAAGTCCATGCACAAAGTATCAGAAAAGAGGCTTAGACTGGGGAAGGGCCCGTGGAGGACAGGCCTCCCCTTCAGAACATACGGAGCACGATCGGCGTCAGGTGGGTGTCACCATAAGATCGTATCAAAAGAATCTCTGCGGAGGTTTGGATTTCGCCTTACACGCAATCATTAGAAACCCAGCATTTGAACTGAGAAGGGCGTTGATAAGCCACTGCATATCATTCAACATTTTGTTCGTAGCAACTGTGATACGACTCAAGCTCCTTGGCGGGAACCTCAAGATCGGAGCTAGCCATGCAGAACTCCCGAACGGAATAATAATACCTACCATAGGAAACATCGTCCTCCTCATGGACCCCATCCACGTAGGAAAGCTTCTAGAGCCCGTCCAATACGAATTCCAGTTCTTAATCGCAGAGGTAGATTTGTCGTATGATGCAATATTTGGGAGCATCCTACTCGACATGCTGCAACATGTTGCCTCTATGACGGGCCGCATGGCGAGCAAAGGAAAAATCCTCCAAAACTCAGTTCGTTACCACAGCGTCGCAACGACCAAGGTTCCTTGGATTAGACATGGGCCCCTACAAAGCATGAATCCCAAGAAGCTTTGATCAGAGAAGAGTCGTGCGGTTTCAGCGCCTACAGCAAAAACTAATCTCTCGACATCAACCAATCTGCGGCAACTTGAGACCATGGGTTGGAAAAGGAAGGGTCAGCGACCACTCACAGAGGTCGGTCGGCCTAACCAGAGCCAGTCAGTCTGTCCCCGAGGGTTGATAAACCGAAAAACCCAAATCTACACCCCGTTAAACGCCTCCCGTGAGCATATCTTATCTATAATCTACAACAACAAGATTGTCAAGTGGACGGGACCGCTCCATCGCAATACACAATCTCAGTTTTGCGACTTTCACCGAGGCCTGGGACACCATACAAAGAAATATCTATGCTTGAAGGACGAAATCGAGCGCCTCGTCCAGTTGGGGCACCTGAAGACCTTCCGCATAATGGCTCAGAAGCAAGCAGCACAGGAAAAGGCAACTGAAGACCAGCCGCCAGAATGACCGGCGCCCAAATCACCGTCGCACATCACACTGAAGAATTGGATGAACTCATCCAAACGCTGCGCAAGAGGACCAAGAGTCAGGCAGAAGAGCCCTACGTTATCTATGAACTTGCACATATACTAGTGTTTGCTTCAATTCAATATGTTTTGTTTTGTTTATTCTTAACCCTATCACCGCATGAACACTTTGGGGCCAGTTCCCCCCCCCCCCCCCCTAACCATAAGGGCATGTCTTTCTCACGGTCACCAACGGTTTGAACGCATACACTTTTCACCGTCGACTCTGGGGCCAGTTACCCCCCCCCCCCCTCTAACCGTAAGGAGCTTCCCCTCTCGCAGTCACCAACGGTTTGAACACATGCGCTCTTCACCGTCAACCCTAGAGCTAGTTCCCCATTTGACCATGTGATGCCGGCTTGAACGCATCTGCTCTTCGCCACCACAACAGGTCACGACACCGTGAGGGACTGCCCCTCTCACGATCGCCAACGGTTTGAACACATACGCTCTTCACTGCCAACTCTGGGGTCAGTTCCCCCTATAATTGTACGGGTATGTCCCTCTCGCGGTCACCAACGGTATGAAGGCTTACGCTCTTCACCGTCAACTTTGAGGTCAGTCCCCCCAACCACCACATAGAAAATAGCTAAAATGATGAATTATCAGATACACGCATGAATAAATGCTACATAAAATAATGGAGTCGCGAGATACAATGACATCAACACAACACTGTACATAACGGAACAAAACTACAAAACAGGAAAAGAAAATAACAAGATGTAAACAGTGTAACATCCCAAAAATAACTAGACCCGTAGAATGACTTTTATCATGACAAGTGTCATGACAATGGGATAGGTTAGCTAAAAACAACCTTAGGAACCTAGGTGGTTAGATGAAAGACGCATTGGTCTGTAAATAACAATTTTGATCACCTAGCCTATGGTTGCCCAATTGGACTTCAAGGTGAAAATTTGACCCCACCATGACACCCATAATCCCATAGGGAGTTCCTTGGGCCACCATGGACCCATTTGGGTCAACCCAATCAGTCAAATCTACCAAAATCAACTTTGGTCTGTAAATAATAATTTCTGATTACCAAGACTAAGATTAGTTCGATGGGACTTGAAATGACTACATGACCCCACCATAACATCCCTAACCCCTTAGGGAGTCCCTAGGGTCATGAAGGTCCAATTGAGGTCACCTAAATTGGCCATTTTGACCAAAGTCAACTCTAGCTTGAAATAAGTCAACCATCCCTATTAGAGATCTATTATGACTCAAATGATCAAATTGATCAAATCCAAACTCTCCAAATCACTAAGAGAGGTCATTAGGTCATTATTGACCCATTGGGTTAAACAAAATTCATGATTTTGACCAAAGTCAAGTTTGGGTCAAACCCCAAATTAGCCTATATAGATTCAATTGACCCACGATGGGCCCCACCATGGCCCAATCCATCATTGATGGTGCCCATGGACCCATGACCATCATGTAGGGCCAGCCCACTCATTAGTTTGACCAAGTCTACTCAAAAGTCAACACTTGATCAAATAGGCCTAAATTGGGCTCAAGAGAAATTAAACCCAATTCACATGAGCTAAAACCCTCAAATTGAGCCCAATATGAATACCACTAGCATATTTACCTTCTCTACCCTCAAATTTCTGAAAATTTGGAATATCCAAGCCCAAAATTGGGATTTTCCCCAATTTGGGAATGTGACAAAATGGTTTTTGCATGCATGGAGCTCTGCATGGCCAAATTAGCCACTCCTAAGGTCTACTCTCACCTTCCTCAGTAATTTCCCTCTGAATGCATGCTGAAATTAGTCCAGGTGGTGACCAAATTTGGAACTCCCCCATGTGGCCAAATCCCCCCTAATGGCATCTTCTTAAAAACCCACTCTCAGCCCCAATTAGACCTCCTATCACCTTTAGAACTCTGAGAGAAGAAGAAACCCCCACCTGGGGAGGAAAATCGTGCTCTGGATAAGGAGATCGGGCAAGGCATGGAGCATGGATGGTCGACCATGGCAACCTGAGGAACAAGGCTCAAAGCTCAAATTTAGGCATGAATTCCTTCTTCTCTCCTCTAGTGCTAGCTTTCCATGTGCTTAGATCTAAGGATTGTAATGTAATTAGGGTTTTGCCATTTTCAAATTTCAAGCTTTTAGCCCAAAAATGGTGATGGAGGGGGAGCAAGTCCGGCCAACCCCGACCATGTGACCACCACCAATCGACAGCCCCCACTCATGTGATGGGGGTTTGGCCGGAGATCAAGAGTGGTGGGCGAATTTTGGATCCAAAAGTGGCCCAAAAATCTGCCAAATTTCGGGCTTTTGAAAATGATGAACAATGAATTTTGTTTTTATAAGTACTAAATATTAATAATATTTTAATTTGTTGATTTATTATGTCACACTTATTACATAGACTTGCATGTTGATTTTTAGCCCTCTTAGACCTCAAAATTAGAAGAAGTGGTCAATATAAAATTTGTACTGCTCTGTGTTAACTTTAATTTGCCACTGATTTTGTGACATTTGGAGTATTGTAGCTCCCTCGGCACTCATTTTGGTGAAGGGTGTACAAAGTGAACCATAGGCACTAAATTGAGTGCCCCCATCATTTGGCTCATCCAAATAAGCTGGTTTTTGGAACATGCATGGTTTATACCAAAACACATCCCCTGCCCAAATTTGGGAATTTATAGGAAATATTTTCCTAAAGTTTTTGTAATTATTTAATATTGCATGCATAGATTAAATAAAGGTCTAAATGAACCCAAATGACCTCATAATTTTGGTGGGTGTCACTTTAGGGCAAAATTGGTCTCTGATAAAAATTTCAGAGCTTTTGGACATGTGCATGCATGAGAAAATCCATTTGCATGTCTAGGGTCCTTAAGGTAAATGTTAGTCTCCTCTCATTGAATGTTGATGAAATTTAATACATGCATGCATAGTGATGAAAAACACCATCTCTTGAGAGTTTGGACCCATTTGGGGATAAAATTCACTAAATTTATTATTTAATTCAAATAATCACTTTTATGTGATTTTATTCATATAGTGTCTTTAATGATTGGGAAAAACCCCAAACTCTGGAATTAGCCTTCTTAGATTATAAATTATATTGGGAAAATTTTTAGTTATCTTTAGAACTATTTTTCTCACTGAATTTCTTATAACTCCAATATTGCTTTTTTTTGTCTTAGGAGGAAATAATCATGCAAGTGAACTTATATTTGTATAAAATTTTGTCAGTATCATTTTTGGATACACATGAACCTCTATAAATATTCTTATAATTTTTGGATTAATAATTATAAGGGTTTATTCATTAACTTGGATATTCATGATTTGTGTATTTATTTAATTTTGGAGAAATTAACCTAATTCTATGTTATGAATCTTTGTCAATAATAATTTTTTTATCATTATAAGCATCTGTAAATTTTCGTATAAATTTTGAATGATTAATTTTGGTACTTCCTTCACTAACTAGAATATTCATGTTTTAGGAATTTATTTAATTCTGAAGTAAATATTGGCTATAAAATTAAGATACTCCGAAAAAATGTTTAGTTGGTGAATCTATATGTATGGAAATTTTTGAAGAATTATTGTTAAGGATTTATATTTAATTCGAGTAATATTGTAATTTATGCCAATTTTTGAGAAAATAAATTGTAAGGGTTTTATGGTCTGGAAGAAAGTGAAATTCAGTTTATGGCTATTTTTGGTTAATCTTAGGCCAAGGTAATTTTTCTGAAACAATTGGATCAATATAGCTTAGGGTTCCTTTGTAAATGTCCCCTAGACCCTATATTTCTCATAAATGTTTTTTAGCAGGAAATTAGTTAGGAAAATTACCAAACACTGGATTTATCCTTAATTAAGGATAATTGACCTCTGGTAGAAAATTTAGCCCACTTGGATATCAAAAGACAATACTTCATGTACAAAATGTGAAAACCACTAAGTTAATATGCAAGGTTAAATAAGTAGTCCCCCTTAATGGAATGCGATTCATCACAAGTATTTGACACCTTAGGACATGTGGAACTTCAGGAAAGCATCTTATGTTTGTTGAATATGAGGATCGTATATGTGTCTCATGTGGGCCTTAAGGTCATACTTAGGTTGGATAGTGGTTTGCGGATATCCAAAGTGTGAAAAGGAGATTAGACCTCATTAAGGGTCTCACACTCAACCCATCAGTATTAAGTTATTATACGGAAGTAAACCACCCTTAGTAAAATAGGTCATCTTAGGGTTAATACTTAAGGGTGAAGTCGGGAAATGATTAAGGTGAACCCTGGCTTAAGGGTGATGAAGGAGTAGGAGTGTGGGTCCAAGTCAGGCTGAGAATTTAAGTGTGTGTGTGTGTAGTTCCTAGGTGAAGAAGGGAACTCGAGTTTAGAATGTGATGACGAGTAAGTTAGCACCCGGTCACAAGTCATAGTGGTGTTGGGGTTCAAAAGAACTCTCTCACTCCTAAGAACTAAACTTAACTCATCTTAGGGACTTATAAACAACTGGAAAGGAAAATAAAAAGGGTAGGTCAAAAAGGGGTTGTCACCAATAAGATTAAGTGTCTTGGGAAGAAGTAGGTTTGGGATGTCAGCCCATCATACTTCCTAGTACCACTACCACTGCGAGCCCCTCACAGGGTAGTCCTCGAGAAGCCCAAGGCTAACCCTAAATCGATAAACATAACCATCATTAGAAAAAGTTTACTTAAATAGTACTGAAAGTGTACACTCATCCCTGTTAATGGATGGTGGACGTGGAATAGAAAGAACAGTTCAATTCTGCGAGCTCTAGGCTCGGGTTTGATAAGGACGGTTTTGTCTTGCGAGCGGTTAGCTCGGTGATACTTGGCATGGAGGACTTGATAGTCTAGTGAGCTGGAGGCTCGATGATGATGATAGAAGGAGATGACATATTATATAGTGTGCATGCGCATAAATGTGGTGGGTCTTCGACACTAGCTTAATCGGCACACCGACAGTAGTATGTTGACTCAGGAGTGTAGAGGTAAGATGGGCCAGGTCCTTATATAGTCCGAGGGAATGTGACCCTCGTTAACCCTACCTGGACAACTAAAGGTCTGGTTCCATCGGGTCCAGCAAGTGTACGCCGGAGCTGATGAGTACCAATCAGGTACATTATCGTACGTTAGGGCCTAGGTCTGGTAGTGTGTTATACCCACCTAGGTGAGGAGGTGCCCGCTCCTCTACCACCGTTTGACCACGACAGGGGTGCCCGGGAGGTTAGCTACCTCCGAAAAATGGGAATTATAGGTTTGTACGTACAAAGTCGTGTGTGTGAGTTTCATATGGGTGGATCAATAACTAATTACAATGCATTGCATTCATAACACATACCTCATTTGCATACATCGCATACCCCCATCGAATAAATTAGTATGTGATAGTTTATACAATGAGACTTGCAAAACGACCCCTTAACTTATAAGTTTGCATGAGCATTCTTATATGATAAGGTTACTTTTCTGTGATGGTAGGTAGCTATTTACTTTACTTTTTTGTGTTAGATACTATACTCTTAGTTGCCTGCTTACTTTGCATTCTGTGCTAGAATGATAAGTTGTGTAGTTAAGTAGATTATTTATATCTCATAACTTTTGTAGTATACTAGCTATAGTAGGGCTACAGGTCGGACCTTTACCACACCCTTCCTTAGCCATGGTTTTTGTAGCGCCCTACATAGGCTAGCATACCTTACTTACTGTTAGATAGGCATCATGTCACCTGCTTGTTACATCTGTTTTGATGTCCGTCCCTTTTCACTCCTCCCGCCCGGTCCTTAAGAGTCACCGGGGGAGGGGATGGGGAATTTGGCTTAGTCTTTTGACTAACGGTCAGTGAACCATATCATTTTAGGAGTCGTTATGCCGGAGCAACAAGACCCCATTTAGGAGACCAGGACAGGAAGACAGGATAAAGCAATGCAGCCAATACCCGTTATTGCAGCAGCAACTATAGAGACGAGTGACTTTTTGTAGTGAGGATGTTGATGTACCATGCATAAGCCCCTTATTCATTTTAGTACTTTCTCATTATGCGCATTTGAATTATATATATAATGTGATTTTGTGGACTTGTTTCATTTAATGCTTCTATTACTATGATATGTGGTTGGCCTGGATGATGTTGATTAACCGACAGAATCGGCGTATTATGATGGTTACCATCCCATGAGTTGGTGCTACCGCAAGACGATGGTTCTGAGCGGTAAGACCCCATAAATGGATGCAAAAGGGGGTCTTACAAACAGTAAGTACACCAAATGCAAAGATTAATCCTCGACTGCATCAGAACGATCCTCCTTCGAGAGGTCCCCAGCTCCAAGCCCAGCAATACCATACCCAAACTTCTTCTCCATTATACAGAGCGTCTTCTGGACGCCCTCTAAAAGACGACCTCACACTCATTCTCTAACAAAGGCTCCACCTCCTTGGTCACGATCTCAGCGTGAATCTCCTCGGAGATCCGGAACATCTCCTCCACAAAAGCCAAGGAGTCCTTATACTCGGCAACCCCCTTAGCCTTGATCTCCTCAACACTCTGCTCCGCAAATGACAACCTGTCTACTTCGCTCCTCAAGAAGCCTAACTCTCCCTCCAAGCGGAATATCTCTCATTGGGCCTCCGATAACTGGCGAAGGGCATCATGAGCAAGCGCTTTGTCGCCACCACATTCCTCTCTCAACTTCTCAACCTCTGCTTGGGTTGAAAAAGCGTCCGACTCTAGTTGTCGGATGCGGGCGGAGTCACGATCTCTCTTCTTCTTGGAATCGGATAAAACACTCTTCGCTGTGCGCGGTTCCTCCTGAAGAACGAAGTAGTCGTCCTTAAGGCCCATGTAGCAATCGTTCCAAGTATGGGCAACGCTGTTCAAAACACCGGTTTGCAAAAAATGAATGATTAGAATGTACAAACGATAATAAGGAAGTGAAAGAAAAAAAGAGAGTAAAGGCGGTCGCACTTACCGCGGAAGTCATCACCTGAAGAGAAGAAGAGACTCGCCTCTCGCCGTCGTCGAAGGGGGAGGCGGCGACAAATCCTCCTGCGGGACCTGACCGGTAACAACAGAAGCTATGATATCAACCTCAGGATCAACCAAAATCACTTCCACCCAGCGGTTGCTAGGACCGACCTCGTGATCATGACTCCTCAGTACAGGAGAAGCGGGCCCCAAATAAGAACTACGGTTCATAAAAATAATATTCCTCTTCTTACGAACCAAAGGAACGGCGGTTGCACGCTCGACATCCCAAGAAAGCCCTACCAAGACTAACCTACTCTCCTCCACGCAGCTAGCAATACAATATATGGCCTTCGCCAACCACTCTCGATCCCAGAGCACGAACGACGGATGGCGTGCAACTGACCGCACGCAGTGCACAAGCACACACACTTCAGACGAACTCCACCAACCGGCACCCAACCGCGCACGACCGATCGCGCACACCGACTGCACGCAACCTGCCGCGCACCCGGCCGGGCACCGGCTGCGCACCGACCGAGCGCATCGACCGAGCGCATCGACCGAGCGCATCGACTGAGCACCAGCCGAGCGCACCGACCGCACCGACCGCACGCACGACCGGCCGAGCATCGGCTACCCGCGCAGCTCGCGCATCAGACGAACGTCGGCCGACCGCACACACATAGCCCGCACGTCGGCCGAGCGCCAACCAACTTACACGAGCGCGCCGACCGAACACCGGCCGAGCGCGCGTAGCCCGAGCATCAGCCAAGTGTCGGTCGCCCGCGCGCGCGTAGCTTGCGCGTCGGCCAGTCGCGCACGTGCCGCCCACCCCCGACCGAGCGCCGGCCGCCCACGCACGCGGAACCTGCGCGTCGGCCGCGCCCCGGCTGAGCGCCGGCCGCCCACTCGCACAGAACCTACGCGCTGTCCGCTCCCCGGCCGAGCCCTCGCCGCGCCCGGTCATGCCCCCGCGCCGCCCGCTCCCCGGTCGGCCTACCTCGGTGCGACCTCTGTCCATCTCTCTCTTTTTTCTAATATGGATTGAAGAGTTGCTTACCTCCGGCATGGTGCAACCCGCCTCGTGCGCAAATATCTACAAGTCGTCGTGAAGAAGATGATGAAACCTTCAAACTCCTCCAAGCAACAATGTAGACTTTGAAGGTTTGAGGGGCAATTGATATGCACCTGAGGGTACATTTAGCCACAGCTCCACCATGAGAAAGTGGAGGTAGTGGAGTTATGCTAAAATCCATGTCTAGGGGAGTGGGGAAATAAAGTGAAAACCACCACAACTTCCTCGCGGCGTCACCCGCGCAGGTAGCAGCAAGGTCGCACCCCGCCATTGTCGTGTACGATCGAAGCCACGCAGCCTCACCCCACTAAGGGGGCGCGGTTAGGCACACACCCCACTAAGGGGGCGCGGTTAGGCGCACACCCCACTAAGAGAGTGCGGGCCGCACCCCATTTAGGGGGCGCGACCAAAGTCGCACCCCCATTTAGGGGTCGCGACCAAAGTCGCACTCCCTATGGTGGTGCGGCCAAGACCGCACCCCATATAGTGAGGTGCGGCCATAGCCGCAATCCACATAGTGGGGTGCGGCCAAGCCCGCACCCCCTTTAGGGGTGTGACCGAAACCGCACCCCCTTTTTGGGGTGCGACCGAAACCACACCCCCTTTGCGGGGTGCAGTTGGAACTGCAGCCCCCCTTTTCTAGTGGGGTGTGACTTCCCGTTTTGGGGGGCGGGGTCTTTGAGAGGCACGCCCTCCCTCTTACGAGCATGCCCCACAACGGCGCCCGACCGCCCTCTCGATTTTCCGCCTGCAACGCGAGCCCAACGCCTCCACGTTCACCGCACGCTCAGAACTCATCCGCGTTCGCCGCACGCTCAGAACGCTTCCGCGTTCGCCGCACGCTCATAACACCTTCTCTTTCCCGACGAGCGCGACAATTATCCTTTCTTAATTTTCAAGATTACAAGTCTGGTTCACTGCGCTCAACGCCATCAACGAAGCTGCCCAAACTGCCCGGGAGGCAAGACAAGAATATCCAAAAAATGGCGATGCATGTGCTCCAAATCGGCGAACGTGATTCACCAGTCAGGTAGCTACGGTGGTTACAACGACAAAATTACTAGGCTACCCTGCCCAAAGCTATAAAATGAACCCAGATGCTTCATTTCAAGAAACTTTGTCTTCTACATCCAAGAGAGCTCTGTTGAAGATTCCACAGAGTTCTCCCTCGGTGCTTGAAGATCTCCTTCAAGTCTTCAAAGATCTCTTTCAAGTCCTCAAAGATCCCCTTCAAGTATTCGAAGTTCTCATTCGAGCCTTTGAATCTCATTCGCTTTCGAATACATTCTTCCTATGTGACTCCGAGATCCTCCGGACACCGAAAGGCGACCAAAGCATCTCACATTCATTCATGCGAGAAAGTACTTAATTTTCTGAGAGTTGACCTGTCACCATCAGAGATTCTTTTTATTGCCATTGTAACGAGCGATGGCCTGTCACTCTCGAGTTCTTAGTTTTACTTGTAACAAACCGACATATAGTGAAATTTGGCTTGCACAACTCCGACCGCGTGATTTTTACCATTTTCGAGTTTTCCACATTAAAAACGTCTTCATGTCGTCCACTAATTCTCTCATTAACTGTTTGCGCACTCGACTCACTCTCGAGCTAAGATGGTTCAACTCGACCGGTCTACCAGATCGTCGAGCAACCCACAACACCTCTGTTTTACTGAACTGGTCTTTTTTGCTTTGGATTTTCCACCTGAATGAGTTTCAAGTAAGTTGAAAATTTATATTCTGCCCATGAAAGAAATTACCGGGAGATAAATCTCGCCGCCACTCCCATCCATGTCTCGCCACGATGTTGTCGAGCTTCTCCACCTGTTGCTGGGATGGAGAAATCAAAGACCTCGCTCCTCCCGAAGGCGCCGATGTTGTATGTTTCCCATTTTGCAGAGGGCTCTTTGAAGGAGAGGACTCTAGATCGACACTTCCAATTGATGAGGTAACGGAGCTCCTCCATTGCTAAATTCCATTGTGCTCTTTTTCTTCTAGCAAAACTCCAATCATGGAAAGAAAAAAAAGGAGCAATCATGATCGACAAGCTCGAAAGAGCAAAAGTAAGCATTATAAACGAGACCAAGAGCGGATAATAAGTTGCAATGTTGAAAAGATTCATGGAAGCAGAGAAGACGAACGAGTTGGGTGCAATAGAAAGAGCTGACATTAAAACATTGGTATGGCTCTCGAAGAATGGATTGGAAAAGCTGATGAAGGAGAAGCCGAGAAGGCCGGGCTGTTCGTTGGGCGAATTTTTTTGGTTTGGTCCCCGGACGAAGATCGTTGACACGTTGCCTTGCCTTCCTTCGATTTCTTTTTCTTGCGAAACCTCTCTGTGTCGGCTCTTAAAATAAATAAAATTAGAGTAATATATCAAAAAATAAAATAGAAATAACATGAAATGGGAGAGAAAATAGAGAATATATTGAATAAATAAGTAATCTCAGAAAATTTAACTCAAAGAAGACTCATTTCATTCAACTAAAAAAGTTAGTATAAGCACAATTAATAGTTAGTTGCTAGGTATGTTGAAGACGAACAATAGATCGAGTATCTAAGAAGAGAAAATTCTAACATTTTAGTTATTTCCCGTGTTATCTGAGTTAAAAATAAATTATCTCAGATATTTCATGTAATATATGAGATAACAATGTAATGTCTTAGCTATTTTCTGTAATATCTCAAAGAAAATTAGTAAATCTTATCTGTATCTATAATAGTTGAAATATCAGTTAAGTTAATTCCAAGATATATGTTTTGTATGTGTATCTAAGATATTTTAGGAAACTTTAATTGTATTTACATGATTTTAATATTATCTGAGAGACTTTATGTGTATCCGAGTGATTTTAGTTATATCTTAATCAATTAAAATTTTTTGTTAACTGAAATGAGTATTCATTGAGTTAATTTTTCTAAGATTATTTTTTTATTATATATTATTTCTATTTCTCGCCCACATTTCATATTATTTCTATTTTATTTTTTCATATTTTACTTTAATTTTATTTATTTTATTTTATCTCTAATTATATAAATTCTTATTTAAATAAAACATATAAATTAAAATAATAACCATTACAAGCTTTACTATGTTAAAGTAATGTTTATATTATGTGTAAAGGCCCATTTGTTTAGGCCCATTTATTGTATAGCCCACTTAGACTCTTTAGTCCCACATCTCCTATCCTCTTTGTTGTACTCTATTCCTCTCCTATAAATACCCCTCTTTGGGATGAATAAAGGTACACTCTTTATCTTCTAACATGGTATCAGAGCACTCTAAAATTTTTTAGCTCCTTCTGCTCGCACACTCTCAGCTAGGGATTTTTTTTTTTTAGCTCCTCCTACCTCGCCCCCCCCCCCCCCCCCCACTCTCCCACTCGCCCAACCCACTCGCCCGCACCCCACTCGTCCGACCTCACTCGCCCAACCCCACTCACCCAACCACTCGTCCAACACCACTCGCCCAACCCCACTCGCCCGCACCCAAACCCCCTCTTATACCATTCGCCCAAACCCCCCCCCCCCCCCCCCCACACTCTCCCACTCGCCCAAATCACTCCAGCAATCCAACTCACTCGCCCGCACCCAACCTCCCCACTCGACCTCTACCACTCGCCCAACCCACTCGCCCGCACCCAACTCGCCCTCTACCTCTCGCCCCCCCTCCCTCCACTCGCTCAACCCCACTACCACTCGCCCAAACCCAACCCCACTACCATCCGTACCCCCCCCCATCCAGCCACTCGCCCTCTACCTCTCGCCGAAACTCCCAACCAGCCACCTCAACTCCACTCGCCCAACCTCCCCTACCTCTCGCCGAGCCACCTAGCTGAGACCCCTCGCTGAGAATCCGAGCTCTCCTCCATTTATTGTCTTGATGGCCGACTCTACTGTTACCTCTGAGTCCCGTCTCCGCATCACTCTTGATAGCACCAACTACCGGATTTGGTCGTTAGCCGTCAAAAGTCATCTTCGCAGTCGCCGTCTCTGGGGGCATATCGATGGCACCACCCCCATCCCTACGTCAACAGCTGACAAAGCCACTGACAAGGCTTTCCTCAGTCTTCTTGATACCTGGCACTATGATGAACATCGGGCAATCGATGTCATCCTTCAATCCGTCTCGCCCTCAATCATGCTGCAACTTGAACCCTATGACACTGCAGCCTCAATGTGGAATCACCTCCGTACCTACTTCACATTAACTGACAGTGCGCATGAGTTCCAGCTTCTTCAAACTATCCAGACCACCCGTCAAGGGGATCTCTCCATTCGTCAGTATCATGCTACCATGATTGACCTCTGGAATCAGCTTAGCATCATGGAGCCATCTCCGCTTCCCGGAGACACAAGTCCTTTCTATCAACAGTACCTTGCTCTTCGCGACCGTCGTCGCCTACTGCAGTTCCTTATGCATCTCCGACCTGAATTTCAAACTTTTGCTGGCATACTTCTTCAACGATCGCCGACTCCCTCCTTAGATGTCGCGGTGAATGAACTAACTGCAGAGGAAAATCGCCGCCTTGCTCTTGAGAATGGTTCCTCTCTGGAACCCACTGTTTTGGCTACCCCGGTCACACCTGCTATGGCTGCTACCTCTCGGCCTCCTCCCCGGTCATCACCCTCCTCCTCTGGAAATCGTCAATCTCGGGCAGTGCCGGCTACTTCCCCTGGGCAAAAATGGTGCAACTGGCACAAACGCTATGGATCTCATACCACTCAAGAGTGTTTTGCTCTTGCCAACCGCAAGGCTCAAGAAGCTGCAGGCCACCGGCCCGCAAATCGCCCCGCTCCTCAGGCCGCTACTACTACTCTCACCCCAACCTTCTCTACAGAACAGATGCAGCAACTTATGGCAATGATGCAGGTCAACAGTTCCCCCTCTGACATAGGTTCCTCCTCCGCTGCTGCTGCCGCTGGTATTGCTCCTGCCTCTTGGATTTTGGACTCGGGTGCTTCCTACCATATGACGAATGATGATAGCCACCTCTCTCTTCTTACACCACTCTCCTCATCCTCCTCTATTCGCACTGCTGACGGCACTTTACTCCCAATTCAGGGTCGTGGACATCTCCTAGACCACCCTAACTTCGTCATTCCTCATGTCTATTTTGTTCCAAAATTGGCCATGAATCTCTTATCTGTTTCTCAACTTACTGATCATAATTTCTCTGTTTCTTTCAATACTGTTAACTGCTCTATACAGGATTCCACTACGGGGAAGGTTGTTGGTAAGGGTCTTCGTCAGAACGGTCTCTACTACCTCACCAGTCTGCATCTCCCACTTCCTCAGTCAACTGTTGCTGTTGCTTCTCCTGCTGTTCTCTCCTCGTGTGATCTCTGGCATCGACGACTTGCTCATGTCTCGCTACCTCGGCTTCAACTCCTGGCCTCCTCCGGTGCTCTGGGTTCTGTCACTACAAAAATGCTTAACCCTTGTACTCATTGTATTCGAGGTCGTCAAATTGCCTCCTCTTTTCCCACTAGCACTTCCGCTACTGTAGCCCCGTTTGAGTTAGTTCACTCCGATGTTTGGGGGCCTTCTCCTCACATTTCCAAAGGAGGAAACAAATATTATGTCATTTTTGTTGACGATTACTCTCGCTTTACTTGGTTATACCTATTGAATGCTAAGTCTGATGTTTTTTCTAAGTATGTTGAATTTACTTCTATGGTAGCTACGCAATTTGCCTGTAAAATTAAAACTTTGCGTACCGACTCTGGGGGGGAATATCTCTCACACCCCTTTCAGCAGTTCCTTCGGTCTCAAGGAACTCTTGCTCAATACTCATGTGCTCATACTCCCCAACAAAATGGAGTAGCCGAACGTCGACATAGACTCATTTTGGAAGTAGCGAGATCCCTTCTCCTCACCTCTTCGGTACCTGCCCAATACTGGGCAGAAGCTGTCCTTACCAGTGTTTTCTTAACAAATAAAATTCCTACTCCAAACCTGCAAAACATCTCCCCGTTCGAGCGACTTTATCACAAGACCCCAACATACTCTCACTTAAGAGTGTTTGGGTGTACTTGCTTTGTTAAACTCCCCTCTGTTGAAAGAGATAAGCTATCACCTCGCTCTGTGACTTGTGTTTTTCTGGGCTACAACGAACAACACAAGGGCTACAGATGCTATGATCCTGTTGCCAAACGCATGCGTATCTCCCAGCATGTGGTGTTCCTTGAACATCTTCCCTACTATGCTTTTCCAAATCCACCTGTCCCATTAACACCATCCACTCCTGAAGATCTCATCTTTCTTGACATTTCACAACCTCTTACATCTTCAATACCCATCTCTGCTCCTCCTGATGTTCGAACTAGTGAGCTCGACCCAACAAACGATCAGGCCCTCTCCGAAATTCCTGACTCACCCCCCAATAACAGTGAATCATCACAATCTCCAATCCCTCTTCGTCGGTCTACTCGCACCCACAAGCCTCCAAACCGTCTTAGCCTGTTCTCCTCTCTCACTCCTGTTCTCCAAGCGTTTCTTTCAACTACCTCTAATCATCAGGAACCCCAAACATACCATGAGGCAGCCTCTATACCTGTTTGGCAGCATGCAATGGATGAAGAACTACAAGCCTTGCAGAAAACAAATACTTGGGATCTTGTTGTGCCTCCTAAGGGCACTCGACCTATCAGTTGCAAATGGGTTTACAAAATTAAAACTCTGGCTGATGGCACCATCGACAGATATAAAGCACGCTTGGTTGCTCGTGGTTTCCAACAGCAATATGGTATTGATTATGATGAAACTTTCGCACCAGTTGCCAAGATGACCACCATTCGTACCATTCTCGCTATTGCCTCTATTCACTCATGGAACATCTCTCAGCTTGATGTCAAGAATGCTTTCTTACATGGAGACCTTTCTGAAAATGTCTATATGACACCACCACCGGGATTTCAACACTCAGCTGGACAAGTCTGTCATCTTCGCAAAGCTCTTTATGGTCTCAAACAAGCTCCTCGTGCTTGGTTCTCAAAATTTGCAACCGCTATGTTGGCCTTTGGCTTTACTGCTAGTCTCTCTGATCCGGCATTGTTTACTCATGTCTCTGGCACTATCTTGCTTCTATATGTTGACGATATGATTATTACAGGAGGAAACTCTCGGCATATCCAAGAAGTCAAGACTTATCTAAATACACAATTCGAGATGAAAGACCTTGGACCATTACGATATTTTCTAGGTCTTGAAGTTGATCATTCTCCCAGAGGATACGTCTTATCTCAACAGAAGTTCATCACTGAGATATTTGACCGTGCTGCTCTAACAGATGACCGCATTGCTGCAACTCCTATTGAACTAAATGTTAAACTGAGTCCTCAGGAAGGGGAGATTCTACCTGATCCCTCCAGATACAGACAGCTAGTTGGGATGCTAGTGTATCTCACCATCAGTCGACCGGACATCTCTCACGCTACTCACATTCTTAGCCAGTTTGTTGCGCAACCACGAGGCACCCATTATGCAGCTCTTCTGCGCACCTTGCGATACCTTCGGGGTACAAGAACACGATCACTATTTTTTGACTCAACCTCTCCTCTGGAACTTCGTGCCTATTCTGATGCTGATTGGGCTGGTGACATATCTGATCGCAAGTCTACCACTGGGTATTGCATCTTTCTTGGCAACTCTCTGATCTCCTGGAAATCCAAGAAACAAGATGTCATATCTCGCTCTAGTACTGAAGCTGAGTACCGTGCCATGGCTACCACTGCTGCAGAAATAACTTGGCTTCGTCGTTTGCTGCAGGAGCTTCATACCACCGTCCCTGGCGCTACACCACTCTACTGCGACAACACTAGTGCTATACAGATTGCTTCAAATCCAGTTTTCCATGAGCGCACCAAACATATTGAAATAGATTGTCATTATGTTAGACAGCAATTCCTCAACAACGTTATCTCGCTGCCTCATGTTTCGTCTGCTTCTCAGATAGCTGATTTCTTTACCAAGTCTCACTCAGTTCAGCGACATGAATTTCTGATTCGCCAGCTCTCCTTGATCGACACATGTGACAATGCTGTTCCCTGATTGTTCCGCTGCTCTTCAAACTTCAACTTCAACAGTTATAAGTTTGAGGGGGGGTGTTAAAGTAATGTTTATATTATGTGTAAAGGCCCATTTGTTTAGGCCCATTTATTGTATAGCCCACTTAGACTCTTTAGTCCCACATCTCCTATCCTCTTTGTTGTACTCTATTCCTCTCCTATAAATACCCCTCTTTGGGATGAATAAAGGTACACTCTTTATCTTCTAACATACTAAACATATAATTTAAATAAAACTTATAACAACATGTATTCATTTATTTTAACAGCTGACGTAGAGAGGTTTCCTTGAAAAAGAAATGGAAGGAAGACAACGTATCAAAATCACCTGGGCCTAGGAGGATGAACTTCGTCCGTGTCCGAACCAAAAAAATTTGTGTTTGTCGGACGGTACTCCGGAACGAGGCGACAATAGAGAGAGCACTGTAGATAAGTGTAAAAGATAGAGCCTTTTCTGCTCTTTTTATTACAACAATTACAGATACTTATACAGGATTTGAGCGGGTCAAATGGAGCGGAAACGACAAACGAAATGCATGCATAGTCGGTATTAATGCTTGAACTGAACCGGCAAAGTGCATGCATGCATTAATGTTGAGTGCTGGATTTGATTAATGCTGACGGCGGTAATGCTTGGGGGGTTGAGTCGCACTGGTGGTTGGGATGCGGTGATCTTGAATGTCTTTGGGTTCATTTGGCGTGGCGTTTTGGCCGTGCGTTTGGGGCAAACGCCGCCGGACGGCGGGTAAACAAACGCCCTCCGGCGGCGTTTGCTCCGGCTGGACCCGCCGCGCCATGAGAAATGGGGCAAAACGCCTCATTTCGATCCCGCCTCCTCCCCTCTGTTCCCAACCTCCCGTCTCCACCTACAGGTGCGGCCCGCCACCGCCGCGCCAAATAAAGCCTTTAATAGTCCTAGTTCTCCGACGCGGGAAAAAAACCGCTTTTGAGTTACAGAAAAAATACACTATTTTTAGATTTTTGCGGTGCGGAAAGCCAATTTTGGGTTCCGGTAAGAAAAGAGGGACAAGACTCGTCGTGGAGATTACTGATTCTAGGGTATCAATCTCGTTCACCTATAATGCGACACGTGCCCTTTCTTATATGATCAACTGCATCAGTCGGCTAGAGAGCGGCGCTATTCTTTTCTTCTTCCTCGAAGGCGAAGTCGCCCCCTCCTAAACCTAACCTCCTATCCCCGTGCTCCCATCTCCACTCCCGCTTTGCTTCGAAAAGCCGAAGAAGCTGGTGCCCTCCAGTGCATTTCCCTTTCCCGTGCCCGCTCGCCGTTTCATCTTCACGCTCCGTCTACGCTTGCTCGCCGTCGCATCTTCACGCTCCGTCTACGCTTGCTCGCCATCGCTCTTCTCTGCGTCCGTGTAGTCCGCCAGCACCGTCGCCACAATCATCCTCAAAATCCGCTGATTTACGCCTTTCGCGATTCCTCCTCTCGCGATTCTTCCCTCGGCACAGCTTTTAACGCCGAACCCCTCGGATCGCCGTCGAAGCCCTAGCAATGGAGGATATAGAAGGGGATGAGAAGCCCTTCCGCTTATTTTCCTGTAAATTCAAGCCCAGTCAGCAAACGGTAGCCCCGACTTCGAACCCTTTAGCTGCGACCACGAAAACGACACATATAGATAACGGGGATCCTGACGCCGACGCATCAGGCGCAGTCGGCTTCTGTGAACTCGGCCTTTCCCAGTGGGCCGTCGATACCTGCCGTGAGCTAGGAATACGGAGCCCGACTCCTGTGCAGCGCCGCTGCATCCCTCGGATACTTGCCGGCGATGACGTCCTAGGCATCGCTCAGACAGGAAGCGGGAAGACAGCTGCCTTCGCGCTGCCAATCCTCCAACGCCTAGCTACAGAGCCCTACGGAGTCTTCGCCCTTGTCATCACTCCGACGCGTGAGCTTGCGTGCCAGCTCGCCGAGCAATTCCGGGCGCTAGGATCGACATTGCATCTGCGTTGTACGCTCATCATTGGGGGGATCAACATGATGGGTCAGGCACAAGCACTAATGCAGCGGCCACATATAGTTGTTGCGACTCCTGGGAGGATCAAGGTTCTTCTCTCGGAGGACCCGGACATTTCTGCCGCCTTTTCCAAAGTCAAGGTAACATTTCGGCTTAATGAGAATTAGTTGTATTTTCAATTACATTAGTGAACTGTATTTTTAAGGTTACGTTACTGTTTTTTTTTTACTTTTTTCATCTTTGTTATACTAAGGATTTGATGCGGGCTAAAGAGTGAATATGATAGGGATCGAAATATCTGCTGGAGTCTGAGTAAGGAAGCAGCGCTCGGAACAGGGCGGTAGTGGTGTCTGCTAAATAGAAGAGGACCAACGATGGATGATGGTAGGAGTGGCAACACATAGTTAGAGGATAAAAGTAGGATAGTATTGATAATGTTGATTCCTAATACAAACTAGCGTGAGACTTATATAGAGGTCTCTAATAATCCATTAAGACAATAGTTAATATAATACTTAATGCAATCTAGGGAAGATAAGCCATAAAGGCATTGGTAACTAACTGGCAGAGGCATTGGTAACTAACTGGCAGGGGCATTGGAATGAATCTACCACTGGTTGCAGCCGTCCATGGGGAGGAATGCCTGTCCGTATCCATGACTCTCCAGTTTCGTAACATTGCTCCGTTGTCGAGGACCTCCTTGTCCTCAAGGAGGAAAATTGGGAAGCGTCACTGAAGGTCAAAAAGGAATTCCCAAGGGGGATCGTCCGGTGGGTAGTCGCGCCACTGGATAAGCTGCTGAGTAGTGGGTTTGCCCTGTCGTTGGATAAAGCGACGGTTAAGGACGTATGTTGACTTGACCAATATGCCACGTCGTTGAGAGTTTGTTTTAGGTAGTGTGGTGTCATGACTGTTTTGAAGGAGGCAAACCCCCATCATGGCAAGTTCGGCTGGTGGTGGGACCACTTTCTCAAGCTGCCGTCGGGGGATGATATCAATCGGAGGGCGAGTGCCGCCACGAAGAGAGATTTTTTGGCCTGCCATGGTGAACTCCATGCGAAGCTTGTTGAAGTCCCAAACGATCGGGCCCAATGTCACCAACCATTGGATGCCAAGGACCATGTCGCAGCTGCCTAACGAGACTGTAAGCAAGTCGGTATGGAAGTCATGACCCCGCATTTTCCATGGAAATCCGTTGCATGAATAGGCACTCGCGAGGCGGTTCCCATCCGCCACAGCCACCGACAATGGAGGAATGGCCTTGAGCGGCCAGCCCAACTGACGAGCTTTGCGTTCATCAAGGAAATTGTCTGTGTTGTGCGTGTCGATCAAAATATGGAGTGCCTTGCCACGGTGTGTGCCGGTTACCCGCATGGTAGTGAAAGTCAGTGTGCCAATCATCACATGTATGGAGACAAGAGGTTGGCACCCTGCTTGATGATTGGAGTCCACCTGATGCGCGTTTGCGGAAATGATATCCGTTGGAGTAGTGTCGATGTGCTCGTCGTCAACTTCAATGATATAAATTTGTCGTCGATGACAACAATGATGGCTGGGAAAGAGCTTTTCATCGCACCACATACACGTCCCTTTGTCTTTTCTGTCTGCCAATTCCATTGTGGAGAATGTTTTGTGGTTATGGGATCCGCCGGAAGGAGTGGGCGGTGTAAACAATGGCAAGATGTGCGTAAAGTGGTTGTGGGTTCGGCCTGGAGAGGAGTTGCTCCTGAAGCATGGCTAAGTGGATGGCATTGAGGAGGTCGTGGGGATTAAACATACGGACGACCTTCTCGATGTTGTGCTGGAGGTCGGTGACGAAGAAGATGACGGCGTCACGACGTACTCATCGGGTACAGTGTGGCGAGTGATGTGCTCCTCGAAGTGTTTCATGTAGTTTTGGACCGACTCCTATTGACGGAGGCGTTTAATCTCGGCCATGGGTTCGTCATTGAGGTGGCCGCCGAACCTTGTGCGAAGAGCTTGTAGATATTCCTCCCATGGTGGGGGTTGGCTGGTAAGACGATTTTGGAGGAAAACTTGATGCCATTGTAGGGCCTTGCCGTCAGGATGGATTGAGGCAAGCCGCACCTGCATATTGTCGGGGGTCTCTTCGACTTCAAACTAGCGGTCACAACGGTAAATCCAATCAGAGAGATTCTCACCATTGAAACGTGGGAAGTCGATGCGAGGAAGATGATTGTTTTGCGGTTGCTGAAGTAGTGGAGGTTGATGATCGTGGTGGTGGTTGGTATTGGCAGTGGAGGTCGGTGTGTGGGACCTTGGATGTTGGCGGTGAGTGTTTGTAGTGCTGCACGGATTTCGTCCATGGCGAGCGATTGGGTCTCCAAGCTGGTTTGGGTGGTGGCGGAGAGGCCCGCGACCTTCTCCTCGAGTTGGTCGAAGTCGCGTCGGAGTTCGGCAGCTCGGGTGTCCATCGACGTGCGTGGTACTGGCTCTGATACCAGTGATATGGATCAAAATATTTGCTGGAGGCTGAGTAAGGAAGCAACGCTCGAAGCAGGGCGGTAGTGGCGTCTTCTGAATAGAAGAGGACCAGCGATGGAGGATGGTAAGAGTGGCAACACAGAGTTAGAGAATAGAAGAAGGATAATATTAATAATGTTGATGCCTAATACAAACTACCGTGACTTATATAGAGGTCTCATACAAGATACAATAATCCATTAAGACAATAGTTAATATAATACTTAATGCAATCTAGGGAAGATAAGCCATAAATGCATTGATAACTGTCAAGGGCATTGGTAGGAATCTACCACTGGTTAGCCGTCCATGGGGAGGAGGAATGTCTGTCCGTATCCATGACTCTTCTGGTTCGTAACAGAATAACGACCTAACTCTTGACTACTTAACTCTTGGCGACCTAACTCTAGCTTACAATCGATATGACCTGCAAGGATTTAGCTTAAAATAATGCAGTGTACTATTGCGAATGTAATGACAAGTGCGTACGATGCATGGCGGGCCATTAATATTAATAACTATAAGACTAAGCAAATACCCACAATCATTCACAATTATTTTAGAAAAGCAACGGTTTTGAGACCGCACACAACAAAAAGGCTCAAGTTCAATACGCTGCAATTCAAGCCATGCAGATCTCAAGAAATAAGGTAGAGCAAATATCTAAGTGCAAGTGTTACTAAAAATACAAACATACAATATAGAAAATTTGGCTTATATAAAATGCTTAGTAGTATTGACGACCGAGGATTGAAGTGGGGCTCGATGTTGGGTGGAGACGATTGACGGAGGTGGTGTAGAGGAAGGAGAGTTCGTGGGGCTACAACGGACGGTTGATAACTTGCGATCGACAAGGGAAGGTGGAGGGATGTGTGGTGATGAAGTATAGGTGGAGGAGAAGGGCATGTACGTCGATCCAGGG
This sequence comes from Dactylorhiza incarnata, assembly GCA_033032865.1. Classification (NCBI taxonomy): domain Eukaryota; kingdom Viridiplantae; phylum Streptophyta; class Magnoliopsida; order Asparagales; family Orchidaceae; genus Dactylorhiza; species Dactylorhiza incarnata. The sequence goes on along the minus strand of JAWHQI010000348.1, from coordinate 1,595,909 downwards.
TTGTGGATTGACGATGAGAGGTGGTGGTACGTTGGAGAAGTAGGGGAGGGTTCAAGGTGGCATACACGATTGTTCGTCGGGCTAAGGATAGCTGGCGGCGGTAGGCGGGTAGGGATGCGAATGCTCATCGAGTGCAGGGAAGGGTTTCAACAAGTGATACTTGTGGCATTGGTTTGTCGCAGGGTTGGGAGGTGGAAGGGGGCCACAAACGGATGATGGCGGATGGCGGAAAGTAGGAAGGAGGCCTTGACTCCCATTTGCAGATAAAGGCTCTGTTTGGGGCGGCAGTGGCGGTGGAAAAAGTAGTGGTGAGAAACCAATGATGACAAACCAGTGGTGGCAAACCAGTGGTGACATTGGAGCTGTTCAGAAAGTTGTTTTGAAAAAGCTGTAGATTGTTTGGAAAATCTCCATTTAAGTGCTTTTAAAAAAATATGTTTTACATTTTTTTAATAATAAAATGTGTTTTATGCTAATCATTTATCGCATAGATAAGTAAATATTATATAAATCCTAAATAAACTGGTTACAAATTGTCAGCGACGAGAAGCAAAGATAGTGAATGGTGAGGAATCGCGAATGGGAGAAGAAAATATTTGCAGCGTCGAGAAGGAAGAAAAACAGATCGCGAATGGTCGGGGCGTGACTTTCGTTAACCCTCGAATAAAAGAGGAAAAGCTGAAAACAGAGAAAGCGTTTTTTAAAAAGTCATATTGGACCGGCTGCTTAAAAAGCCCCCAAACACATTTCTTGAAAAAGCTCTTTTGAAAAAGCTTCTCATCCAAATGCCTTAAAAAGGATGGTGGCGGTGGGAATAGAGCTTTTCACCGCCACCACCTCTCCAAATAGAGCCAAAGGCTTGGCACCCTACGAAACCAAGGGTTTTTGTTACGCCCCCGGACGACGCCCGCCTATTTGGGCCTCAATACACGCGACGGCGGAAGGGATCCGGAGGTGACAACGGGGCTGAACCAAACTATCTAAAGAAGCGGCCCTCGGGGTCTGAACCCACTCGGTTCAGCCCCTATTGGGGCCGGCCGGCCTTGGATCCGGGTATAGTTCAGCCCCTATTGGGGCCGGCCGGCCTTGGGTCCGGGTATAGTTCAGCCCCTATTGGGGCCGGCCGGCCTTGGGTCCGGGTATAAATATACCCGGAACCCCCCTTGGTTAGGCAAGCAAGAATATCTCAAGTATTTTCCCCCTCTCTCCCTTTCAAACCTAGTTTCCTACCCTCTTTCTCTAGACCTCTCTCCCCCCTTCATCTTCCTAACATTTGGTATCAGAGGATTCGATTCTCCACCATGGTTACCACATGCACGCAGGAGGACATCGCTCGATTGGAAACTCTAGAAGAAAACTACATTGGTTTGTCGGATTCGGTGACCACCATCGAGGAGAATATGAGGGCTTCTACGCACGAATGGAAAAACGGATCAGGCGGAATCGGCCGATCAACACCGATCGGGGAGGGATTTAGCTGAATCGGCCGATCCCTCGCGTACAGGCGCGGGATCAAGCGGATCGGACGACGGCGGGGTTGCTGGCACGGCTGCGACGTGGGGAGGACATGGGGCTTCAATAGGTATCAGATCAGCCCCGATCCGGGCAGCGGAGACAGGCACGGGTCTTCCGCCCTGGGCGCGACACACCGGCAGCGAGCAGGGCGGGTTCGGTGGGGTCCGTCCGGCCTGGATGCAGCTCAGCAGTGAGTTGGCTGACGCCGGGAGGGCCACAGGAGGTCCAGTGGGAGGAATGGGAGGCATCTTGCCTCCTCCGCGTGGCGTCTGGCCTCAAGGGGGCTACAGTTTCGGTGGTCCTTGGGGCGGCCAGCAATTTCAGGGCTTCCCGGGTGCCAACATTAACCCAATGGAGCCGAGGCAACCGGCATGGAATGGGCAAGGGCAAGGTTGGCCCGGCCAACCCGCTCCAAGAGCACACATGCCCCCCAAACTTACCCGCATGAATTTCCCACGATTCAACGCGGGGGGGGGGGGGGGTGGATGCATTGGAGTGGGTCCAAAAAGTAGAACTCTTTTTCAGTTATCAGGACGGCGCCCGCCTATTTGGGCGTCAATACACGCGACGACGGAAGGAATCCGGAGGTGACAACGGGGCTGAACCAACTGGTTCAGCCCCCACTATCTAAAGAAGCGGCCCTCGGGGGCTGAACCCACCCTGTTCAGCCCCTATTGGGGCCGGCCGGCCTTGGGTCTGGGTATAAATATACCCGGAACCCCCCTTGGTTAGGCAAGCAAGAATATCTCAGGTATTTTCCCCCTCTCCCCCTCTCAAACCCTAGTTCCCTAGCCTCTTTCTCTAGATCTCTCTCCCCCCTTCATCTTCCTAACAGTGTTCCTCCAATGAATCAAATCATCAATCTTGGCAGTCCCCCCTTGAAAGCCTATAAATAGAAAACAAACCTTGTGATAAATATCGCGAGAGGTCATGATTGCCCGACACCGACTAAAAAACCCAAAATACATGTCTAAACAAGTGAAAGAAAATACATAGAAAATCATAAATTATGTATTGAACGCGAATGCTTATTCCGATCATCCATAAGGCAATCCCAATGTTGGTTGCAATGAGAAAAGATTAATAAGGGCCTCAGATGAATGTGCTCCACTCCATGATGCTGATCCCCATCAAAAAAATTTCTACTGCAGTGTCTCTGTATTTTTTAGGCTTGTTTTTTTTATTACATTCGATTTTATTTTAGCTTGTAATTTATCTTTCACCCTTAATGGTCATATTGTTAACGTATATGAATTAGCTTCGAAATAAACATATTTTTTTCTCTTTAACTTTAAAAATGATGAAATAATAAGATGAAATATTTCCTAAACTTATTCTATTTTAATGGTCCCTTTAGCTCAGCTGTGGCTGTGGAAGATGAGTTGTAGAAATTTGTGGTAGGAAAATGAATCGTGGGAAATTATTGTTGAAAATTGAGAGAACTATTTGGAAAGAATTTGTTTAGCCTTGTTTTGAATGAAGGAATATTTTATGTTCGAGAGAACAACAATGCATTGATTGTTAAATGAAAATGATTAAATGAAATGCACATTTATTAAATAGTTGATTTCGTATTCAAAAACAATGATGTTTAGTGTTTTCCTTTTTATAAATGTACATCACATTTTGCTTTATCCATAACTTCATTATTTGGAAACAATATTTCGTATATAGATTCAATAGAGGAAAATGATAAATGCAGAATTGGATGAACACTACATTTTGTGATTGTGGAAGATGCACAATCAGTTACGTGTCCCGGATTCGGAATGCGTAAACGGACGTGTTAGGCAAAGTCCCATGAGGGATGCCAAATTCCTTTCTTAGTCCCCGTCGGGAAGGAGCGTGCCGTCGGCAACGAGGGTGCCAGACGGAAGACAAAGTCGGAAAGCTGGTGGGTGAAATATGTATGAGAATGTTAGGGTGGAGGAAGTGGCACGTGAATGGAGGTAATGGAGGAAAAACTGATAGTCAACTTGACTCTTCTTTTCTTCTTCTTGCTTCTCATTAAACCATGCTACTACTTATAGTTGCTTGCCCCCCATTTTTGCATTAAACAATGGGATTAAAATAAAAATTTGCTGCGCCCATCTAGGCATCAAACAAATGGGTAAGAGATAAGCTGAAATATAAAAGGCTGCTACCCCCGATCTAGGCATTAAACAAATGCTGCTTGGAAACTAGGAAAGCTGAAATAAACTTAGATAAGAGATAAACATACAACAACAACAACAACAACAACAACAACAACAACAGAACCCATATAGTCCCCAATCATTGGGGGTATGGGCGGGGGAAGATTGGAAACAGACCTAACCTTTGGCACTATGCACAAAGTGGCTTCTCTCAGAGGAGAAAGACCTAACCTTTGACAATAAATGCACAAAGTGGTTGCTCACAGAGTACCACTGAAATAGTGGCCCCCTATACCGTCGCGTTTGCTGCGGAATCATGCCCTCAAATCAAAGCCAAAGACATCAGAGAAGGCAGACCCAAGAATCCATTTTGATTTATGTGCACATAACCATGCTTCCTTCATTCAGCATCCAGAGCATTGGTGAAGCACAAATGGATAAGAGATAAACATAAAATAAGATAAAGTGCCATCATGGTGGTGCTTCCCTAGGCCGACGCTTCCCCATATTGTTCCTCGGGCCCTCTTGTGTGTGGGCGACGCATGTACGTGTTGCCCCAACGCGGATCTGTGGTAGTGGTTGGCACCGTAACATCTCCGTCCCCTTCAAAAATTTGCTTGTCCTCACGCAGATGAGGGGGGGGGGGGCGATCAGATTGTCGGGGGTGGTGCCGATGTATGCCTTTAGCCTTTTATCCCACAGTGATACGATCTCGAAGAAGAATCCGGCAAGGGGGCGGGCTGACGGTGGTGAGGGAGAAGAGAGGATTTAGGATAGAAGAAAGTTTAGGGAGCAACCCTAAATTTCATTCATCAAAGCATGAAAAGAAATACAAGCACACACCCCGTATAACAGCGGGGTGCGAATAACAAAAGCGGTCTGCAAATAGTAAAACTCAAAATAACATTGAAATAAAAATAATTAAGTAGCGCGCTCTTCGGCGGTCTCTTCCACGATTGGTGGTCTAGTGTCCGTCGCCTTCTTACGCATGTAGACCCGCCACGACGTCTTCTCGTCGTGCACATTTGTAACAATGCCATAGTCTAGAAAATGTGCCTTGTCCTCAAGGCAGCAGTCGGCGAACTGGTGGCGGAAGTTTTCCTAGCGTCGGCTTCCGGACGATCGGCCCATGCGGCAAGGACCTACTCCGAAGTGGGTCTCCCTGGGGCCATTACCCCCGATAAAGTATCTTGGCTTGATAGTACAACGCCTCACCGGAAAGATCGAGATCGGCCGGAATGTGATCCGTGGTGGCATGCTCACCCACCACACGACGCAACTGAGAAACATGGAAGACCGGGTGTATGCGGCTTCCACTAGGGAGGCAGAGGCGGTAGGCGACTGCGCCAATGCGAGCGAGGATCTCAAATGGACCGAAGAACCGGGGGGTGGGCTTTGGGCAGGGTCGGCGGGCCACCGAGAGTTGGCGGTACCAGTGTAGCTTGATGAACACCTTCTCTCCCACCTGAAAGGAAAGGTCGCGTCTCTTCCGGTTCACGAAGGACGTCATCTTCTGTTGAGCCCGTCGCAGGTGGTGCTTCAGATGGTTGAGTGTAGTATCCCTGTCGCGTAGGGTGGTGGCCAGACTCTCCACCTGACATTCCCCAGGGAGGTGGCGGACAATGGAGGGTGGTAGGCGGTCGTAAACGACGTCGAACGGTGTGGTGCAAGCTGCATGGTGATAGGCGTTGTTGTAGGAGTACTCCGACCAACTGAGCCACTTGGCCCAACCCCGGGGATGCTCCCCCATGAAACAGCGGAGGTACGTCTCCAAGCATCGGTTGAGGACCTCAGATTGACCATCCATCTGCGGGTGGTAAGCGGTGCTCATGCGGAGGAGAGTACCCTATAGCCGAAACAGTGTAGTCCAGAAGGTGCTCAAGAAGAGCGGATCCCGATCGCTCACGATCGACCGGGGAAACCTATGTAAGGGCATGACACCGCTTATGAAGCTCTCCGCGACGGTGTCGGCGTTGTAGGGATGGCGGAGGGGAATGATTTGGCCGTGCTTGGACAGTCTGTCTACCACGACCAATATGCAGTCGTACCCCCGTGAGCGTGGTAGCCGGGTGATGAAGTCCATGGCCACGTCCTCCTAAATGTGGTCCGGAATGGGTAGGGGCTGAAGGAGTCCACCAGGAAACGCCGCTTCGTACTTGGCATTCTGGCAGACGAGGCAGGCGACCATGAAGGCTTTGATCTGTCGGAACATGTGGGGCCAATAGAGAGAGGTCACCAGGCAGCGGTACGTACGTGAGTATCCCGCGTGCCCCCCAGAGGGCGAGGCATGGAACTTGATGAGGAGGCGTGGAATGCTTAGAGGGACGACGGGGCGAGGCATCCCTTGAAGAGCAGGCGGCCACCTACGAGGGAGTATGGTAGATGAGCGGCGGCGTTGGCGATGAGCGCCGTCCGGATCCCATTCAGCAAGGGGTCGGCCTCAACGTTGCGCTGGATGGTCGCGACGTCTTCCCACACGGAACGAGAGATAACTACGAGCTCTGGAGTCTGGCTCTGACGAGAGAGGGCATCGACCGCCCGGTTCTCCCTCCCGGGCAAAACTCGATAGTGAAATCATAACCCAGGAGTTTGACGATCCATACTTGTTGGGCGGGTGTGGCGATCTTCTGCTGCAGGAGGTAACATAGGCTGTGGTGGTCGGTGCGAACCACGAACGGGCGACCTAGAAGGTAGGGGTACCGATGCTGAACAACGAGAACGTGGCCCATGCGCTCATTCTCGTATGCGGAGCGGATGCGGATGGTACTGGAGAAGGTGAGTCTGAAGTAGGCTACCAGTCAACCGGCCTGCATGAGGACGACTCCCACTCCGGAGCTTGATGAGTCGCACTCCACGAGAAACGGTCGGGAGAAATCGGGCATGACCAACACCGACCCATGCACCAGGGCCTGCTGAAGGGAGGGAAAGGCGGCGGCGACCGCGACCGACCACTGAAAGGCTCCCTCTTCGGACTTCTTCAGGAGCTGTGTGAGAGGCTGAGCCAGTACCCCGTACCCCTGGATGAATCGACGGTAGTAACCAGACAAGCCGAGGAAACCCCGGACGTCCCGCAGGGAAGTAGGAGTCGGCCAATGGAGGACCGCCACGATCTTCTCCTTGTCCATAGCGACCCCCCGGGCCGAAATGGTGTGGTCGAGGTAGCTCACCTCTGCTGCTCCAAAGGAACACTTCGTCGTGTGGAGCTTGAGATGATGGCGTCGAATGGTGGTTAGGGCGAGGCGGACCTGCTGGAGGTGATCCTGCCAGGAAGAACTGTAGACCAAAATGTCATAAAAAACAAGGACGTGTCAGCGAAGTACCACCCTGAAGATGTCGTTCATCGTGACCTGAAAGGTGGCGGGAGCATTGGTCAGCTCGAAGGGCATGACCAGGAACTCGTTGTGGCCGTCGTGGGTACGGGAGGTGGTCTTGGGGGCGTCCTCCGCCCGCACTCGGATCTGGTGGTATCCCGCTCGGAGATCCAGCTTGGTGAAGAAAACGGCCCCGTGAAGCTCATGCAGGAGCTCCTGAATCACGGGGATCAGGTACTTGTCCGGTACTGTGGCCTTGCTGAGCTCCCGGTAGTCCACACAAAACCGCCAGCTACCATCCTTCTTCCGGACTAGGAGGATCGGGCTGGAGAAGTGGCTCGCGCTGGGTCGGATGAGGCCCCCCATTAACATCTCACGAACCAGACACTCGATCTCGTCTTTCTGCATATGGCCGTAGCTGTAAGGTCGTACTGACACTGCCGCAGTGCTGGGCTGGAGGGGAATGGCGTGATCGGTCGGTCAAGCTGGAGGGAGGCCGGTCGGGGCCTTTAAAATGTCAGCGAACAAGGTTAGTAGCTCCTAAAGGACCGGTGAGTGCGAGCGAGACTCCGCCGGCGGACCGAAGATGGGCCAAAGCCAAGTGGAAAAATCGACGTCGGTCGTCCGCTGGATCGTGCAGAAGGAGACTGGAGAGCAGAGAAAGGCGGAGTCGCCCGGACCACGAGGCGGCACGACTGGCCCTGATGGAGAAACTGCATAGTCATGGTCGCCCAGTTGACTTGCACGTCACCCAGCGTGCAGAGCCATGCCAACCCAAGGATATCATCGATACCGCCGAGGCCGAAAGCGTAGAAGTCCGCGGTCACCGAACAGGGCCCCACCGAAAGAGTTACAGCGGTGTAACATCCTTGGGTCGGCCGATGACGCCCATCGCCCAAGCAGACTAGGGTACCAACAGAAGGCTAAGCTGATGCGCCAACTGTGCGGAAAGGAAGTTGTGGGTCGCCCCACTGTCCACCATGGCAATGATGGGGCGATCACACAGCTTGCCCAAATGTTTCTTGGCCCAGGGGCCCGAAATCCCGCACACTGTGAAATAAGGCAACTCCAAGCGGTGGTACGTAGCTGGGGCGGTGTCCGGAAGTCCGTCTTCCTTGGAGAGTTCGAGGGCCTCGAAGTCCTATAAGGTAACCTTCGGGTCGAAGTCGCCGATGACGGCGTGGAACTCCTTGACGGAGCACACATGCGTAGGAGAATAGGGCTGGCGACAGCGAAAGCACATGCCCTTGCTGCGGAGGTCATCCTATTCCCGGTTGGAGATCCGCTGAGGGGAGGGGGCGGTCGGCCGGTCTGGTTCCCCCCAGGGATCGCCCGCTGCGGGGCTGCCTGGGCGGGTGTCCTCTATGGTGGCCGGCCGCAGGTGGCCGAGGGGAGAGGTCGGCCTCCACCAGACGCGCCATGTCCAGGGCGTCAGAGACCATCCAGGGGTGATGCATGCGGAGACGGGAGCGGATGTGGAGCAGCAGGTCCTGCATGAAGAAACCCAGGTAATGATCGAGCGGCAACCTGAGGACGTGGGTGACTAGGGCGACGAACTCATCAATATAATCGTCCAGGCCGGCGGTTTGGCGGAGCCGCAAAGCCGCTCAATAGCGGAACTAGAGTAGCGGGTGTCGTACGACCTGATCATCTCCTGCTTGAGCTCGGGCCAGGAGAGAAACTGGTTGGATTGTCGATGTCACCGCGCCCAGTGAAGTGCGGAGCCGTCCAGACCGACCATAGAAGTGGAGACCTTATCCTGCTCTGGGGTAAGGTTAAGGTCGAAGTATTGCTCCGCCTTGGCGATTCATCCCATCGGGTCGATGCCGACGAAAGAGGGAATGTCCAGGGAAAGGGCGGAACTGCCCGGAAAGGGCGGATGGATGGTCTCAGTGTCAGGGCGGCCGCGCCGAGGAGGGATCCCCCGTCCGCGGGTGAGCTGGAGCCAGAAGCGGCGTAGGTAGCGACCAACGCATGGAGGGAGTTGATTTTGGAGTGGAGGGCAAGGAGAAAGTCATGCATGGAGGCGACGAGTTGCCCTTGAGCCTCCACGTGGCGGCTGAGGGTAGGGGCGCAACTCGGATCGATTTAGTTCAGTTTCACCCAAAACCAAGAACCGACCCATATAGGTTCGGTTCCAAAATATTGGAATCGAAACCGACCCACAGTCCTAAATTATAAAACCAGATCTGAACCGTTCACTTTGGTTCGGTTCTTCCCATGTCTCAAAATAATTAAAAAAATGACTATTTCAACTCATGATTTCTGTCATACAACTATCAATGCCTCAAAATAATTGAATCATGACTCTCTATAACATTGAAGTCATACAACTACACGAGTTCAAAAATTATTTTCTTTAGCAATACGATTATATTCTCAATCATTTTCATGTATTAAGCAATAAGACTATAGTCGTTGTCTCAAAATTTTTTCTTTAGCATTGATTTTCGGTTCTCGGGTCGGTTCTGGGTACCCGACCCGTGGAACCGGGAACCGAACCAAATTGTTGGTTATGGTTTTATGGGAACCAGACCCGAATTGAACCTGTTTGGAATTGACCCGAGCCGTTTAGATCGGTTTGGTTTCGGTCCGGTTCTCGTTTCTTCGGTTATTTTTGCACACCCCTAGCTGAGGGCGTCGGCAGCCGCATCCGGAGGGAGATCGCCGGCGGAGCGCGTGTTGGGAGCCATGGGTGGAGTTGGCGACTGGAAGGGGCAGACCTGGACGGGATTCGTGGGAGGAGACGACGGACAGGACCGAAGCTGCTGGGATCGGCGTAAAGCTGCGGAAATTCGGCAGATCGGGGCTTGGAGAGTGACGTTACTGTCGCTGGACGGCGAAACAGGCGGACGAAGGCGCGGACGAGCGGATTTGGCAGAGACGACACCGGCAGGGCTCACACAAGCGCCGGGGACGGGATCGGGATCCGGCGTAGAAACGACTGTTGCGGACCAATCTGTCGCGCACTGGTGGCTGAATTGCGGGCGGTTAGGCAGGTTGAACCAAATTGATACGATCTCGAAGAGGAATCCGGCAAGGGGGAGAGCCGACTGTGGTAAGGGAGAAGAGAGAGTTTAGGGTAGAGAAGAAAGTTTAGGGAGCAGCCTTAAATTTCATTCATCCAAGTATGAAAAGAAATACAAGCATACAACACTCCTTATAGCAGCGATGTGCGAATAGCAAAAACGGTCTGCAAATAGTAAAACTCAAAATAACATCGAAATAGAAATAATTAAGTAGCGCGCTCCTCGGCGGTCTCTTCCACGATCGGTGGGCTAGTGTCCGTCGCCATCCTACACGTGTAGACCCGCCACGACGTCTCCTCGGCGTGCACGTCCGTAACAATTTGCGTCTTAGGCTCCATTTGGCGTGGCGTTTTACTCTGGTGAGTTTGGACAAAAACACCACCATTATAAAATATATGTTTGGCATGACAATGGTTATGACCGTCACCAAGAAAAGAAACTATTTTTGAACATAAAAGTGGATGAAGTTCCGTAGGTGAGGTCGTGCGTTCACGAACTTCGGTTCGTAACCACCGCGTTGACGACAGACGTGGTGCCAAATGGAGCCTTAACATCTATGATGCCAATAGTTCAGCAACTTTGACATCAGAGGAAAATCCATCACAAAATCACCAAAACAAGGTATTTCTCATGTCAACAGAAAATGAGGGAAAACTAGCAAAATAGTTAAAATGAGAAGTATTGAGGGAATACTAGCGTGCTACTGTTGGAAAATTAGGATACATCTCTATTCCGCGGATATGAGAACTTGGGGGAACGACAATTGATAAGAACAAAAAGTAAATAGAACTTCTCCAGCACCAACATTCACCGGCTTCTTCACACAAGACATTTGATACCGAGCCCTACAGGCTTTATTAACTCTATGAAATATTTAAGACAATTATTCAAAAGTGTCTCCATCAAGTTTATATGTTACATGAGTACACAATAGAAAATTAAATACCTAAATGATTCAGCCAGTCAGTATCATCTGCCGGTAAATCTAGGATCTGTAGCAGTGAAGTGAGGAAAGAGCTAGGCATACAGGGAATGTCTCCATGGGCTACTGGGGGAGAGCCTTTGGATGCTGAATGGATTCACCATCAGGTAATGGATTGAAGTATTCAGACTGAAACTGAAAATTGGATGCTTAGACGCTGCCTTGTCCAAGACAACTTGCCACTGCAATCGAAAACTGGATTGCCTTTTTGAACTATTCAAAACAACATCCCGAAAATGCATCAGATGGATAAGAATAAACGGTAATAAATAAAGTTAAATATCATAAGGATAAAGGAAGAATCAATAGATTATAGATCTACAGTTCACCAGGCATGCACATTGAATCATTCAATGCCTAATTAAAGAGCCAAACTATAGTGTGCAAATGTGCTTTTAGCATTATATAATTATATCATTTAATTAAAAGAACATTAAATAATGACTCGTCGCCATTCATTCTTACAAAAAAAAACTAGAAAAAAATATAAACATAAAATCTCCATCAATCATGTTTTAAATATCTAGTAATAGCAAGTGGAGATTGATAAAGCACACATCGGAAAGTCAAATAGGGTAATAAAATCAATTCTAGAACAAAATAGTAGGAATATGCCTTGAAAAACACAATATAAAAATCTGGATTCCTTTAGGATGAGTCTGAGGGTTGAATTGAGCGTATGCCTACGAATACTTTTGTGAAGTGGGAAGATGCCATCTAGAGGACCTGTTATTAAAAAGTGGGACAAGGTCCATCACTGATTATGATTGAAAAGTGAGAAGGAATGTTTAGTAGCGACGCTAGAGAAAAAAGCCCTAGCAATTAGCCAATTTGAGCTCCGGCCTCAGTTATTAAAGGCTCAAGGCGCACCAAGGCGCAAAGGGGTCTTGGAGCCTAGACTCAAGGCGCATACGCGCGCCTGACGAGGGCAAGGCTCATCCACACCAATTTTAAACAATCATTATCAATTCATCTTCTTGATCAAATTCTTCATTTATTCTACTCATTAATCATTCATTACTATCATTTATCTCTCTTAAGAAATAGAATCAATGTGGTCACTTGCATTATATCTAAGTTTCAACACTCGATTATGTTTCACAAACACAAAGTTATGCAAAAATTATTGAGTTCTTATATTGTTTCTTTCTTTATTTTGAAAAAAGGTTTACAACAGAAATCTCCCCTAGACACTACTTTTATGCTCCAAAGGCGCAAAAAGTCACACGAAGGCGCAAACCTCCGAGCCTGATGAGCCTTGAGACTTAGGCGTGCCTTTAACAACATAGACTCTGGCTCCGGAAGTCGTTGCTGTCATGCACAGAACTTGGAGTCAAACAAAGCCTAATTTAAGTTTCTATGAAGAACACATTACTACACTCTGGTAAGATAAATTATATGTTCTAAATCACATCTTCACTATGAACTAAAAACGTTACTACTATTCAATCATTGACTATGCTCATAAATCAAATTTTCTTGCTAATCTAAAACTGCTAACATGGGCTTGTAAATAGTTTCAGTTGGCCAGTCCGAACTCATTTCTTTTTAGTTCTCAAACATTGGGTTTGTACTACATGAACTCGTTTGGACTTGAAGGCCTTAAGATCACTTTAAGTTGAACTGGAGTTGTATTGGCAATCCCATTTTGTAACCCAAGCCCAGTTCAAGTCCTAATTTAGGCTCGAGCCTTGCCAATTCCCCAACAACATACATATACATTCATAGATAATTGTGTGTATGTGTTTGTGATATATTCACGTGTGTTTGGTTATGTATGTGCGTGTTATGGGTATTCTAACTCAAATAAATTTGAGCTAGACCTTTGGTTAGTGCCCTATCCATAATAAATGTATTATTTTCAAAGAAATAAACAGAAAGGATTTTTTTTGTTTCTTATTTCATGTTTTTCTGAGTGGTATCTTTATCTTTGTTTAGATCAAGTTGAGCTAAACTTCTATTATCATGATTAAATTTCGAACATCAGCTGAAAGCCTTCTTATTGGCATCAGATTAGACACTGTAAAGCTTTAGAGATACTTGTTTATAGTCTTTTTAGTTTCTTGCAGTTTCGTGATTCACATCATAATCTCGTGGATCATATGAGCCATTAAATCTTTTAGGATGTACCTTATACTTGTTCAAATAGTGTACTTCGAACTTTCTCATGCAATGTAGTGATTTTCTAACTAATTACCAATTTCTTTCAACAGTTTCTGGTTCTTGACGAGGCAGACAGAGTATTGGATGTTGGTTTTGAGGAGGAACTCAGGATAATATTTAAGTCTCTGCCTAAAAGTCGGCAGACACTTCTATTTTCTGCAACCATGACAAGCCAGTTGCAAGCATTGCTCGAGTTATCTGCAAATAGGTCGTATTTTTTTGAGGCATATGAAGGATTTAAAACAGTTGAATCTCTCAAGCAACAATACATTTTTATTCCTAAAAATGTTAAGGAGGTGTATCTTTTCCACATATTGTCAAAAATGGAGGATATGAGCGTTAGATCAGCAATGATTTTTGTTTCTACATGCAGGTATTTTTTAGAAGTAAAATAGTAAATGCATGTTTCATAATTTTTAAATTTGTTCATGATAATGCATGATATATGTAGTTCATTTACATTTTTGTTGCTTCCCTTAACTGAATATGTTAGGAGGGAATGTGAACCAAAGAAGATCAAAACCTGATATGTTATACTAGTTTTCAGGTCAGAAGCTTAAGTTTAAAGGCTAAGGACCATTTGATATATTTGTGCAAACATATTTTTCACCTGTTTGATATGGTCCTAAACTCAATACTCTCATCTACCTCAATGGTATCGCTCTCATGTGAGAGCTCTCCACATCGAACATCTTTCATCCTCAAGCATAAATTTTCAATATCATTAATTATCACACATTAAGAGCCCAAGCAACTATGTTGTGACGGAGATCAATGACCGAGCCTCATTTGAATGTTTATCTAAACATTTTTGAAGGGACTAATATCTATGGGTTCATGCCCTGTCTTAGTTGAACCATCAACAACACTACTACTTGTTAGGGAGATTCAACCAAAATTGTGCCAGATACATCAATGGCAGAACATGTTTTCACTGAAGAAGCTTAAGTTTATAGGTGATTGTCCATTGTTCTATATTCAAAATTAACATATTTTTAATTATGTTGTAAGACTAAATTCGAGTCTATTTGGGAAGACATTGCAATACTCTTCATGCCGTACCTTCCAAAGCTTCATGTATTCAACTGTATTCTTGTAGTGGTAGATTTCCTATTGAATTATGCTCATTACATAGTCCTCTGCCACCCTACACAGCTCTATTGTTGTCAAGTTGTTTTGTGCTAGAGATTGGGTTGCACAAATTTCCGTGTTCCATTGTTAATGATTGCGACCACGTCTTCATGAGCTTATTTTGGTGTGAGCTTTTCAAGGTTCGTGATATCAAGTTGCATTTGAGCTTCGTTTTGCCACCCTAAGATGAAGGCACTTAACCATAGTCTCGAGGACATACATTGTCGTTTTTCTGCCGATTAACATCGTAAATGGTATGCGTGGCTCCATTGAATGAGTTCTTACAACACTTCTTATTAATGGGTTGTTATGATTATTCCGTTTCATATATTATATGGCTTATCGCTGCCTCAAATTGCTCATTATATGTCAGGCGAGTGTTGGAGTTGTTGCTGGCTTCAAACCTGGTAAAGTGATGAAGCCATCCATCAGTTGAAGTTCAACTTAATGTGCGCTCAATAGCATATGAGCCGTCCCACAAACAAGCATCAATGTTACACGACATTTGCTCTAAGGGACAAGTTTTTCGTCAAACTCTGCCCGTGTTGCCAATTTTAATTCACCACCCTCTAATTTGAGTTCTCAATTTTACGGGGCATTTCTGAACTTGGTGCGGATTGATGCAGTGACCTACTACTGTCTTCAATTGTCGAGCAAAAGTCATATCTACTTAGTCTTTCACGTGTCTGATATAAAGACAACCATTTGGGCCCACAACTGCCTCGCCAAGCACTGTCACCGTAGTCTCGCGCATGTTCTATGTATCCCTAAGTGACATTTCTATAATTTAATGTATGCCCAGTCTTACCTATATAAGGGAGTAGAGAGGAGTCTTTTATCTTATCTTGGATTCATTGTCTTGTCTGGCTCCCATAAGAGAGATGGCTCCCATAAGAGAGATGGCTCCCATAAGAGAGGGTTTTGATATCGAGCGTGCGTTGATATATTGTAGCACATTTTCAATTAATCTACTTTTTTGGTTCGACGATAACGAGTATCTAACAGTTGGTCTGACCTGTCCCCAATTAGGGTTCAATTTTGAACTCTAATCGGTCCAGCACCCAGTCTTCTGCCGACCGATGCCTGATTGCAGCCATTCACGCTCCTCTGCCTTCGTCCTTTCATGTGTTCCCAATCTCTAGTGTGGTTCCTACAAGCGACACCACCGACGCACGTGGCACCTGCGTGCTTCGTTCGGTCCATACCGGCTCCGCTTCCTCTCTTTTTGCCTGTTCGACACCATCGACCACATACCACCCTGTTTTGGCCTCATGTTGCCGGTTGCCGAGTCCACGACCTCCATACAACCAGTCCGACTTCTTCCACATCCCAGATTTTCCCCTTCTTCCTTCAATCGCAGCGGCTCACGCAGTATAGCTCTTGCACGCTTCAACTCCGCTCCAGTCATTCTCCTTGGCAATGACAATCCACGTTTGTCGCGTGACTTCTCCCCTAGCTACTTCCGACGATAACATGTTCCCCCACTTAGCGCATCCCACACGTCTTCTCCCTGCCTCCTCTGCACAACATCCGTCCCAAACCGCCCTCAGCTGCCTCTGCTGCTTCCCTTCTGCCGATAACAATCCTTTGGCTCATGCTTGTCACTCGCTCCATAGCCGATCTCACGGAAGACCTCATCCTCACGATCTCCACCCTTTCCAAGCGTATGGATTGTTCCCAAACTTCCTTTCCCAACCTAAAACTCGTCGTGCGCGAGATTCACGCCCTCCTTGTTGCCCGCCCAACCCTCCGTCGCCACCCGCTACATTAGAATCGATTGCGGTCGACATGTCGCACTTTTAGGGCACTTCCCCGCCGACTTTCATTCTCCAACCACTTGTTGAGGCTCACCCTACATATTATCGTCACCTTGACATTCCTGTCTTCGACGAGACCGACCCCCTTTGGCGGATTGCTCGTGCCAAGGGTTTTTTGAATTCCAGAGCACTTCCAAACTGTAGAAGATTCCCTTTCCACTATCTACATGGAAGGATCCGCTTTTTATTGGCTTCACTGGGCTCGTCAAACCAACCCGACTTTAACATGGGTGATGTTCAAGTAAGAGCTTATTCACCACTACGATAGCCGCCAAGCCAACAACACTCACGAACTGATGGGAATGGTTCGCCAACTAGAGTCTATCTCCACCTACTTTGACGATTTTCGCTAGGTCACCACTTGTGTCAGGTCTCTCGGCAGACGACTACTTGAGTTACTTCATCACCAGGCTCCAACCCTACATCAAGGCACACCTTTACGCCATCAATCAGGACACTTTTTCTCGTGCCATGGAGCAAGACAAACTTGCTAAGAAGAGTATTACAGTCTCCCGGATACTACATTGCATACTATCAACCGCCTAAACCTCCCCACGGTACTCCTAACACCGCAATCGGCCTCATCCTCACACTCACTAACAAAAAAACCCACCTTTCCAGGACATGCCGCAACCCTCTCTACTTCCTTCGGTCCTTCCAAACCCAAGCCGAAGTTACCGCACCGTTTGTCACACCAAGTATACTTAGATCTCCACAGATGTGATCTCTGTATCCACTGCAATTTGCTTTACTCTCCTGCCACAAATGTCTGAATAAAAAATTGAGTTTGCTATTCGTCACTTAAAACGAAGACATCACCCATACTGATTTTGAGGCTCTTGACCTTGAGGATAGCCCTTCCAGGACTCGCCCTTGATGACAAAATTGATTCTTGATTCTAAGACGACCCAAGTCCATAATCGCCTCACCAAGCACTGCCATCGTAGTCTCACGTGTTTTATGGTTTATGTAGCCCTAAGTGACATTTCATAATTTAGTATATGCCCACACCCGCCTACATAAGGGAGTGGATGGAAGTCTTTTATCTTAGTTTTAAGTCATTGTTTTGTTTGTCTCTCATATGAGAGATTGACTCTCAGTATGAGAGATTGACTCTCAGAGAGGTCCTAGGCCCTCAAGAGTTTGGATATCGAACTTGCCTTGAAATATTGTATAGCAATTTCAGTTAATCTAGTTCTTGTTTTGTTTGACGATAACGAGTATCTATCAGTGTCCCACCTCAAGCTATTCGTCGACATCCACTCTGTGTTGGATTCTTTTCTGATTGGCCTCACCACAAAAATTCCACTCTCTTATATGCGTGAATACATCCTTAATTATCGTAGATCAATGCACACATTGGGATTGGACTCTATCGTGCCTCAATGTCTATTAAAAAGGGGACCTCATTAGAAAGTTATTCAGATGGAGTTTTAAAGAATTTGTTGACAGGGTGATGAATATCTTTTCACATTTTTGTATTAGGATTTACTCATGCATATGATATGAAAAGACTTTGAGGATCCCACACTTTTAGATTAGTCTTTCACCTGAATCTTATCCTTATCGCTATGTATATGTGGAGTTGGGATCAGTAATTTTGTGACCCTTATGGTAAAATATACATGTGTTTGATCGCCTGAAATGCGTGAATCGTGCACCGAGGCTATATAATCATGGTCGACTTAATATGTGGATAATTTTTATAGGGAGGACTTCACACTAGATACTATCCTTAAAAGAAACAAGACTGGTGAATACAAGATATTGTTGCGTGACATATAAACCGTGTTGCCCACCCCAAACTGCGTGATATGAATGAAGGTCAGACTCAACCTTCAACCTCTTACGCTTTCGATCCTTAGATACCTACCATATCAAAACAACCCCTCTATCAAATACATACTTGTAGACACCACTCACATTAGGAAAATAAATGTACAAAATATATGCGAGTCTCCAATCCTCCCCTAAACGGGGGTAGATAATAAGCATCTAACAACCCTTTCTTTAGAGTTCTATCTTCATCGCTCTCCTGATACGACCACGAGCGATCCCATCCCCGGCCAACGATACACATGGGTTTATATATGGCGTGCACGCGCTTCAAGCACATCGACATAATGTTATACCCTACTTAGGCTTGCTATGTATTTTTCGTTAGGAGGGACCCCTCCTATATATAAAGGAGTCTAAGCTTTATTCTTATGCATGTTTTGTATTTCTTTTCTATCGGAAGGAGGTAGGATGACCCAACGTCTTGCTCTAATTTATCGTGAACCTTATCAACTTGGCCCCCCTGCCGCTTCCATCCCCTGTCCTCATTCACATATTTCTGCCTCGCGCGTCTGCGCGTCTCCTTCCTCACATCGCATCACGCGTCCGTCGCGGTCGCTTCATGTTGCCATCCGTAGCAGCCACAACACCCAGCCTCAACGTCCTCCGCTCCATCCCGCCTGCGACGACTGTCGTCGCATTGCCACTACGTCTTCCACTGCATACGCTAATCTGTCGGCCCTCCTGTTTGCATGGCTCGTCCGCCTCCTTCATCCGGTGCCTCCAAAGTCTGCTGTCCTTGCATGCCCGTAACCCGCATCATGGCACGCGATAAGGAAGCTTCTCCTTCAGTCGAAGCTCTCTCCGACCTCATGAATCGCGTCGACACAACTCTCTTCGACCTCCAGATCGCCTTCTGCAACATCTATACTTCTTTCTAACCGGCTAGCTACATCGCCACTTCCCGCTCTTCCAGCCCCGCCCGCTACCTCGGCCAGCAGTACCGCCGACCCTCTCGGGTTCTTGCAACCCCCGTGCGACCCATCTACAACTCACCTGCGTTGGTTTGACACCCCCCAGTCTTTGACGGGGCCCACCTCTTGGGATGTTTGGCCAGCACGAAGCAGTATTTTGACCTCCAGGGCACTCCCAAGCATCAGAAGGTTCCCCTTGCGACCATTTACATGGAAGGCTCGACCTTCCATTGGGTCCGTTGAATCCGCCAATCCAATCTTACCCTCTCTTGTTCAGGCCTTAAGGACGAGCTGGTTTGTCGCTATGTTACGCGCCATGCCGACAACCCATTCGAGCGCTTGAGCAACGTTCGTCAGACGGAGTTGGTCGACTTCTACGTTGATGTGGCCACACATGTCCCCGCCTGGCGCCAACCTATTACTTGGGCACCTTCCTCGCCGTCCCGCGCCCGCATATTCAGGCACACCGACACGTGCTTGACTAACTACCCTCACTCGGGCTATGGAGAAAGCCCGTTACGTCGAGGAGGGCTTCGACACCTTCTCCTCTAGTTCCTCTCAGTGACCGCCAACACATCGTTTGCTTCTCGACAATACTACCTGTCCAAGCCTTCCTCATCTCTGGGTCGTCCTCCAATCGTGTCCCCAGCCGCCTCAGGAAGCCCACCGTCACGGCCTCCACAAGCCCCCCCGACCCAAGGTGCCTGTGTATAAGATCTCCCACCAAGAGTACTTGGACCTCCGCAACAAAGGCCTGTTGTTACGATCTCCTCATTTTTGGGGTTAATACATGAGAAGATTCTAGAGAAATCTGGAGTCTTGTACATAGGAAGGCAGTAGAACAATCTAGAGAGTCCATGACTCTTGTACATACCGGAATTGTATAGAATACTCTAGAATAGTAGGGATCTAGAATATTCTTTGGTTTGGAGGGAAACCTCTTTGGGGCCTATAAAAGGGGAAGACCCCCTCATTTGTAACCATCCAAGTTTGGAATAAGCTTTTGAGTTCTCTTGCTTACTTCTTCTCTTATGCACTTGTGCTCTTGTGTTCTTGTTCTCGTTCCCATTTCCACCACAGTTTTCTTAGTGTGAGGCTGACTTAGCTAGCCGCGAGGGGTGGCAAAAGGAGCTAAGGCCGTGCGCGACATAGTCAAGGGGACTAGTCCGTGACAGTTGGTATCAGAGCGAGGTTGATCGAGGTTGACCCAGGTTCACTCAGGTTCAATTTGTGGTGCTGCTATGACGAATGAGGCAAACAACTCAAGCGTTGTTGACGAGCGCCGCACGGAGGTCGTAGATCAACAAGGCAGGAAGAAGAGGGATCATAGCAAGACGCGTGAAGGAACTCATGTGGATCAGGCTGTCATGATGCTGGCCGATCGAGTTGAGAAGGTGGAAGGTAACTTCGAAGCTCTTGAGGCCCATGTGCTAGAAGAATTCGAGTCCATCAAGGAGTCTACCCAGACTTGTCTTGATGCTCACCCGGCGTTGGAGGAACGCCTCGCTAGGATGGAAGATGCCATTCAAGCAATGCGGATTGGCTTCGAGGATATGAAGGAGGAACTCACCTTATGTCGCCGAGCCGTGGCTAATGGTGGAGGCAACATGGCAATGAGCAATCCAAGGATGGAGGTTCCTAAGCCCAAACCATTTGTGGGCAAGCGAGATGCAAAGGAGGTAGAGAACTTTATTTGGCAGATGGAGCAATTCTTCGAGGGGTGTAACCTCGTCGATGAAGCTGCTAAGGTACGACAAGCCTCTTACTACTTATCAGATGTAGCTTCTCTCTGGTGGCGAAGGAAGCAAGCCGACATCGAGAAAGACTTGTATCATATTGATACATGGGAGGAGTTCCGGCGCGAACTCAAGCGGCATTTCTATCCAGAAAATGTCGTTTATGAAGCTAAGAAGAAGCTTAGGGAGTTGAAGCACAAGGGGATCATTGCGGAGTATGTTAAAAAATTTACCACCTTGATGCTGCAAATTCCCAGCATGTCGGATGAAGACTTGCGATTCTTCTTCGTGGATGGTCTTCAACATTGGGCAAAGCAAGAACTACAACGACGAGATGTCAAGACGTTGGATGAAGCTATTGCCACCGCTGAGTCCCTTATTGAGTACCAACGGAACCCAGATACAATAAAGCCAAAGAAGGATAAGGATTACGAGAAAGGTGGGGGAGAGAAGCGTGATGGCAAGAAGACCAACTTCCAGCGGAATGATACTCGGAAGGAATATGAAGAGAAGAAGAAGGCCTTCATTCCGAAAGGGGGATGCTTCTTATGCAAGGGACCGCATGCAATGAGCAGCTGTCCAAAGATGGGAACTCTTTCAGCAATTATGGAAGGCAACGATGCGGGAAATTCTGGAGAAGGTACTTCTGCTCAAATGGGATCCTTACAATTACTTAATGCTTTGAATGTTAGACCTACTCCAGCCCCATCACCAAAAGGATTAATGTTCGTGGAAGCATATGCAAATGGGAAGGCCACCAAGGCCATGCTTGATACAGGAGCAACCCATAACTTCATGACCGAGGAGGAAGCCAAGAGACTTGGTCTTCATGTCTCTAAGGGTGAAGGATGGTTGAAGACGGTGAATGGGAAGGCGAGACCGCTGCAAGGAGTTTCACGCGGAGTGGAGTTGCAGTTGGGAACTTGGAAGGGCCAAGTGGACTTCTCCATTGCACCGATGGATGATTTTCAAGTCGTACTTGGGATGGATTTCTTCGAGAAGGTACGAGCTATCACTATGCCTTTTTGTAGATCCATGTGCATTATGGAGAAAGGGTCTCCATGCATGATCCCAGCGGTGGAAGGGCCACCAACAAAGGGAAAGCAGCTATCGGCTATGCAAATAGCCAAAGGCGTCAAGAAGGGACATGTGACTTACTTAGCCACCTTGAAGGAAGAAGTTGAGGCAAAGGATGAGGAGGTACATCCTTTCATTAGGCAAGTCTTGGAGGAGAATCAAGACGTCATGCCATCCGAGCTTCCGAACAAGCTACCACCTCGGAGGGAGGTGGACCATGAGATTGAGCTGGAACAAGGGGCGAAACCACCTGCGATGGCGACATATCGCATGGCTCCGCTCGAATTGGAGGAACTCCGCAAGCAGCTTAAGGAGCTACTTGACACAGGGAAGATTCGTCCATCGAAGGCACCATATGGCGCACCGATGCTCTTTCAGAAGAAGAAAGACGGATCTTTGCGGATGTGTGTAGACTATCGGGCACTCAACAAGGTAACGGTCAAGAATAAGTATCCTATTCCTTTGATCGCTGACTTGTTCGATAGGATGGGGAAAGCCAAGGTCTACACCAAGATGGACTTGCAGAAGGGCTATTATCAAGTCCGAATTGCTGAAGGAGATGAGCCGAAGACAACGTGCATCACTCGTTACGGGTCTTACGAGTGGTTGGTCATGCCATTTGGCTTGACTAATGCACCAACCACATTTTGCACTTTGATGAACAGGATATTCCATCCCTACCTGGATCAGTTCGTGGTGGTTTATCTAGATGACATCGTGATCTACAGCAACTCTATGGAGGAGCATGCGGAACATCTCCGCACTATCTTTCGTGTCTTGCGGGAGAACGAGTTATATGTGAAGAAGTCAAAGTGTACGTTCGGCACAGAGGAAGTCTCATTCCTTGGACATGTAATTGGACATGGCCAGTTGAAGATGGATGAAGCCAAGATCCAAGCGATCATAGATTGGGAGCCACCTACTAAGGTAACCGAACTAAGATCTTTTCTTGGACTTGCAAATTACTATCGGCGGTTTATCCAGGGCTATTCAAGGAGAACAACCCCATTGACGGATCTGCTGAAGAAGGATAGATCGTGGGCTTGGGATGACGGATGCCAACAAGCCTTTGAAGATCTAAAGCAAGCAGTGAGCACTGAGCCAGTGTTATCATTGCCGGACTTTGGAAAGGAGTTTGAAGTCCAGACGGATGCTTCCGACTTTGCCATTGGTGGAGTCTTGATGCAGGATGGACATCCTATTGCATATGGAAGTCGAAAGCTGAACGAGACGGAGCGGCGATACACCGTCCAGGAGAAGGAAATGACTGCTATCATACATTGCTTACGGGTGTGGAGACACTACTTGCTCGGGGCGAAGTTCGTGGTCAAGACGGACAATGTGGCCACAAGTTACTTCCAGACGCAAAAGAAGCTGTCTTCAAAGCAAGCAAGGTGGCAAGACTTCCTAGCAGAGTTCGACTATTCCATGGAGTACAAGCCCGGGAAGGCGAACGTTGTTGCGGATGCCTTGAGCCGCAAGGCGGAACTTGCCGCTATGTCCACGGTGAAAGGGGAGTTGCTAACCAGGATCAAGGAAGGGTTGCAACAAGATCCGTTGGCGATTGAGCTGATGAAGGCGGCAAGGGAGGGAAGAACCAAACAATTTTGGGTAGAGGATGAACTCCTCTACACCAAGGGGAAGAGACTATACATCCCGAAGTGGGACAACCTACGGAGGGAATTGATCAAGGAGTGTCACGACACTCGATGGGCCGGACATCCTGGCCAAAAGAGGACCATGGCGTTAGTGGAGATCTTGTACTACTGGCCGAAGATGAAGGAAAGCGTGGATTTGTATGTGAAGACATGTCTTGTGTGCCAACAAGACAAACTGGAGAATCGGCAACCAGCGAGATTGCTAGAGCCTCTTCCAGTTCCAGATCATCCATGGCACACCGTGACATTGGACTTCATCAGCGCTCTTCCCAAATCAGAGGGATTTGGATCGATTATGGTGGTCGTGGACAGATTCTCCAAATATGGGACGTTCATCCCATGTACAAAGGACTGCACAGCGGAGGAAGCGGCCCAAGCATTTTTTAAGGAAGTGGTAAAGCATTGGGGGCTTCCACAAAATATTGTGAGCGATCGGGATCCTCGCTTCACGGGGAAACTTTGGACGGAGTTGTTCAGGATGATAGGATCACAACTAAACTTCTCCACAAGTTTCCACCCACAGTCCGATGGGCAGACCGGGAGGGTAAATGACTTATTGGAGTGCTACTTACGGCACTTTGTGAGTGCTAACCAGCGGGACTGGGCAAAGATCTTGGATGTTGCTCAGTTTTCCTACAACTTGCAAAGGAGCGAGTCTACGGGAAGGAGTCCCTTCAAGCTGGCGACCGGGCGTCAACCGCTCACACCGCATGCACTAGCCATCAACCCTGGAGAAGGAAAGAGCCCAGGAGCACTTCAGTTGGCAAAGTCTTGGGAGGAACAAAATGACTTGGCCAAAGTCTGCCTAGAGAAAGCAAGGAAGCGTATGAAGAAATGGGCGGACGTGAAGAGAAGGCCACAGGAGTTTGGCCTAGGAGATAAAGTGATGGTAAAACTCCTACCCCAACAGTTCAAAGTAATGCGGAGCATGCATAAGGGGTTGATAAGGAGGTATGAAGGGCCGTTCGAGGTGATCGGCAAGGTAGGAAAGGTGTCATATCGCCTTGATCTACCCAACTCGTTGAAGATTCATCCGGTCTTCCACGTAAGTATGTTGAAGCCTTATCATGAAGATCAGGAAGACCCGAGGCGAGGAGAATCACATAGAGCGCCTCCGATCATGACCAAATCATTCGAGAAGGAGATTGATCAGGTGCTATCTCAGAGGGTGGTACGGCGACGCGGAGTCCCGCCAAGTACGCAGTACTTAGTCAGATGGAAGGGATTGCCAGAGTCCGATGCTACTTGGGAGACATTAGAAGACTTATGGCAGTTCAAGGACTTTATTCGGCAGTACGAGGCGGCGAGGACGACGCCAGGATAGGTGGGGGAGAATGTTACGATCTCCTCATTTTTGGGGTTAATACATGAGAAGATTCTAGAGAAATCTGGAGTCTTGTACATAGGAAGGCAGTAGAACAATCTAGAGAGTCCATGACTCTTGTACATACCGGAATTGTATAGAATACTCTAGAATACTCTAGAATAGTAGGGATCTAGAATATTCTTTGGTTTGGAGGGAAATCTCTTTGGGGCCTATAAAAGGGGAAGGCCCCCTCATTTGTAACCATCCAAGTTTGGAATAAGCTTTTGAGTTCTCTTGCTTACTTCTTCTCTTGTGCTCTTGTGTTCTTGTTCTCGTTCCCATTTCCACCACAGTTTTCTTAGTGTGAGGCTGACTTAGCTAGCCGCGAGGGGTGGCAAAAGGAGCTAAGGCCGTGCGCGACATAGTCAAGGGGACTAGTCCGTGACACTGTGCTTTTGCTGCAAAGACTCATACTCCTCAAATAGGGATTTAAAAATGCTCGGGGGGGGGGGGGGGGGGGGGGGGGACGAGAAAGATGGGTACGTCGATTTTGTGGCATTGGAGTTAGACGAGGATGATCTGATTTCCCCTCCACTAGCTCAACTCAACTGCTCGATGTCTCATGCTACTCGGTGGGCGCCGCGGGATGGCCGGCCCCTGTACTATATTGCTGGCAGCTTCACTTTGCGATTGCTCAGCGATACTTTTGATCGACAACGAGCGAGCCATAATTTCATCTCCCAAGAGCTCGTAGTGAGTTACAGCTTCTAGTGACACCAACCCCAGGCTTTCACGTCTTTGTCGGCGACGACCGCCGCACTTACACGACATCTTAGTTATTTAAGGCTCAAGACGCACAAAGGCGCAAAAGGGGCTTGGAGCCTAGGAGCAAGGCTCAAGGCGCACGCCTGACGAGGGCATGACGCAAATATATCAATTTTAAATAATCAACATCAAACATCAATTCATCTTCTTGATCAGATTCTTCATCTATTCTACTCATTAATCATTCATTACTATCATTTATATCTCTTAAAAAATTGAATCAATGTGGTTGCTTACATCATATCTAAGCCTCAACGCTCGATTATGTTTCACAAACACAAAATAGTGCAAAAATTATCGAGTTCTTACAGTATTTTTTCTTTATTAAAAAAAGTTTACAACAAAAATCTCACCCTGGCGCGCCTTTTATGCTCTAAAGGAGCAAAAAAGCACAAAAGTGCAAATCTCCGAGCCTAGTGAGCCTTAGGCGTGCCTTTAACAACATAGCACGGAGGACCGCCGCACTCGCGCTCCATGTGGCCCTAGGTGTCACCCCTAGAGCGTTGATCGTGCGAGGAACTGTGTGTAAAATCCTCGATACCCCGTTGCCCTATGATGGGATATAGAAGGGGGGGGGGGAGATTTAGGTTAAGTCATTCGTCGACCTTAAACTCACGATTAGATAATCTCAAAATACAAGAAAAGAAAATACATAAAAAATATGAAAAATCGCGACGAACACGATTTCCAGAAACTGGTTCAACTGAGTTCGAACCGAGGGGGTAGCTTGAGTTACTTCTCTTGCCGTCGAATTCGAAGGACTGAGTACTTCGAGCCTAGAACTAGCCCTCTCCGAATGGTGGATGAATGCCTATAGAAAGACCCACGGGCTGCAACGAGGAGGTTCCGCCACTATCCCGAGAGTTTTCTGTCACTTCCCCTCCCAAAACCAGGAGCTGAGCCCTCACCTCAGACAACACAGAAGAAAGACAAGCGAGAGCTCAGGCTCTTTAGGGGGGTGGATCCGTGCTGATCTGAGGGATTAAAGGTCCTATTTATAGGCATATCAACCTGAGGGTAAACAGTCTTTTTGTCCGCGGGTAGCTGCTTCCGCCTTAACCAAATTGCTATCCGCAGACCCCAATGGCCTGCGAACATCCCCTTGCGCCTTTTTGATAACACTATTCGCAACCCCGGGGGCCTGCGAATAACCTCTTTCCTTGTTGGGTCGTTAGATGCAAAAAGGAAGAACTCGCGAGCCAGGCCAGCCAGAACTTGTCTCGCGTTATTCCGAGGGGGCGAGTACGACCTAGCCGCCTGGACTTGCCCTTTACCGCCTGAGGGGGTAGGCGAGTACAACTAGGGGGTCTGGGCTTATTCCTCACCGTCTGGGAGAGTACTCGGCCTACTCGCCTAATACGGGTTGTGCAACGATAACGGTCTCTAATCGCCCATTTGACGATAAAAAATTGTCGACTCAGTCTATTCCTCCAATGTCGTGCGAATGATCTCCATCAATCTCTCTAGCTTAGAAACATCCATCCCCAATGAATGGAGACTACATGCTTCCAATGCAAACCATGCAAGGCTCTCTATTGCTCCAAGCAGGAAGTGTCTCCATAAAAGGTCATTATGCCACTGTAGTCCCTGAGGGACTTACACACCAAGCAAGCCGTTGTAAGCGTGAAGGGATCCAATGGTGACGGGTAGGGTTGTCATGGAGGCTGGAGGTACATGATAGGTTGTAGTAATGGTGGAAATTGATGAAAGAGAAGGCAGAATGTCCAAAACTAGGTGACTTCACATCTAGAGTCAAATCCTCTACATTGAGTACAAGATGAATGCCCGTATTCCTAATAATATCAAGCACAAAGAAATTTGGCTCAAACTCTCTAATTACAATGTATGAACCTATTCGCTTAGCACTTACATTCAAATTTGTCTCCAATGAGAGTCTTTCAAATAATGTGCAAATCATCACACAATCACCTTCTTTGAACTTTTACTCTCTCATGTAATACCGACGCAAATTTTTATTTTTTATTGTTAAAGATAACTGCACGTCTGTGTGTCATACATAACACGCAACAGATGTAAATGGACAATGATTGACAGATACACTGACTAAGCGCGAACTCCATGTAATGATGAAGGTCCTAAAGACGGGTGATTTATCCGGAGGTTCCTTGGACAGGGTGTATAAATACTCGTCGAGTGTACGAAGAGCACTCAAATTACTGACTGGGACATCAACAATGAGATATAGTATCATGGAATGCCAAATGCCTCTCAATGGATGTGAAGCATTAGGGACTCTGATACCGCTAGGGTATAGGCTAGCCGGCGAGAGGGACGACAACGTGGGAGAGTGGCTTCCGTCGAAGCTGTCGACGGGCGGCAACGATAGTGAGATAGATAGGGAGGCGGGAAGGAGGAAAGTAGAGAGAGAGAGTTAGGGTTAGAGAAAAGAAGGGGAGCAGACCCAAATTACTTAAGTGATCAAAGAGATACAATCTAGGTTTCAACATAACCTCTTATACTATGAGGTCCCACAACTAAATACCCAAAGTACCCCCTACCGAAATAATAAAACACTAAGCATGCCCAAGGCCTTCACCCATGCCTGTCTCGCTGTCGCCCTTGGTACCGCTGGCCGCGTTATCGCCGGCTACAATGTCGCCGTCCATAACTTCGTACGACACCGTAGTGCCTGTTGCTCCCTTGTCGCCCGAACCGCGCGGTCGCCGTGCGTACACCCGCCATGGCGGTTCTCCCTCCTGCAAGTCGGTAGCAATGCCGCCGTCTGGGAAATTGGCCTTGTCCTCAAGGAAGTAATCTGGAAATTGACGTCGAAAATCGTCTCGAATCAGCCATGTGCTCTCGGACTGGGGCCGGTGCCGCCACGCCACCCGGACTTCCTCGGGAAATTCCGCACCGAAGTGAGGTGACCGACGATCGATGATAGTGGCTGGGTACAAAGGTGCCGTGCATGAATAGTCCAAGTCGGTAGGGATGTGATCCACGGCTGGGTGGTCGCCGATGACACGACGAAGCTGCGACACATGGAAGACGTGATGAATCCGGCTGTTGTCTGGTAACCGAAGGCGGTAAGCCACTGCTCCAATCCGACCGATTACTTCGAATGGGCCGAAGAAACGCCGTGCCAATTTTGGGCACGTGCGGCGAGCCACGGACAATTGCAGGTAGGGATGCAGCCTGATGAACACCTTCTCTCCAATGCTGAGTTGTAGGTCCCGACGTTTGCGATTGGCAAAAAAGGTCATTTTGGCTTGGGCGCGCCGTAGGTGATGCTTTAAACTGTCCAGAATGGTGTCGCGATCCTGAAGGTGGACCGCGAGGCCGTCCGCGAGGCACTCGCCCGGAAGGTGCCGCACAATCGATGGGGGTGGGCGTAAACCACTTCGAATGGGGAGGTGTTGGCCGCATAGTGATAGGCCGTATTGTAAGAGTATTCTGCCCAAGGGAGCCACTTGGCACAAGTCCTCGGTCTTTCTCCAATGAAGCACCAGAGGTAGGTTTCTAGGCACCGATTGAGAACCTCGGACTGCCCGTCCGTTTGCGGGTGGCAGGCGGTGCTCATGCGAAGTTGAGTTCCTTGCAAACGGAATAAGGAGGTCCAAAAACTGCTCAAGAATCGAGGGTCTCGGTCACTCACGATGGAGCGCGAGAAGCCACGAAGGCGCACGATGCCGGCGATGAAACTATCCGCTACAGATTTCGCCGTGTATGGATGGAGAAGAGGGATGAAATGACCATACTTTTAGAGGCGGTCCGCCACCACCAGCATACAGTCGAACCCGTCGGACCGTGGTAGCCGGGTGATGAAGTCCATGGCAATGTCCTCCCAGATACGGTCCGGTATCGGAAGGGGCTGCAGGAGACCGCCAGGGAACATCGACTCATACTTGGCCTTCTGACAGGGAAGGCATGCGGCGACGTAGGCCTTGATTTGACGAAACATCTGTGGCCAAAACAAGGAAGCTGATAATCAGCGGTAGGTCCGGAATGCGCCGGCATGACCTCCGGTTGGCGACGCGTGGAACTCGGCCAGCAAACGCGGAATGCATGCGGAGGAAGCAGACATCGCCAGACGGCCGTGGTAGAACAGCCGGCCGCCAATAAGTGAGTAGGGGGGGTGCACCGCCGGATTGGCGATGAGGGCCGTACGAATCGATGATAAGTAGGGATCTTTCTCGACGCCCTCCTGAATGTCGGAGCCCTCCTCCCATACTGGCCGAGAAATGACGGTCAACTCCGGTGCGTGCGGCTGGCGGGAGAGAGCATCGGCGGCCCGATTAGTTTTGCCGGAGCGGAAAGCGATCGAAAAATCGTAGCCCAAAAGCTTGGCTACCCAAACTTGTTGTGCCAGTGTTACGATTTTTTGTTGCAGGAGGTAGCGGAGGCTGTGGTGATTCGTCCGAACCACAAACGGCCGACCGAGGAGATATGGTCGCCAATGCTGTACCCCCAATACAAGGGCCATGAGCTCATTCTCGTACGCCGACCGGCTGCGAACGGTGGATGAGAAGGCACGGCTATAAAAAGCAATCGGTTTTCCGGACTGCATGAGGACCGCGCCGACACCGGTGCCCGACGCGTCGCATTCAATCACAAAGGGCTGTTGGAAGTCTGGCATGACCAGAGAAAGGGGCCCTCCTCCGAACTCTTGAGTAGCAGGGTGAGGGGGCGGGCCAACGTCCCATAGCCTTGAATGAATCGCCGGTAGTAGCTGGTCAAGCCCAGAAAATCGCGCACCTCACGAACGGATGTGGGGGTCGGCCAGTGGAGCACCGCTGTGATCTTGTCGGCATCCATGGCCACCCCGTGGGCCGAAATCGTGTGGCCCAGGTAGCTAACCGAAGTCGCCCCGAAGGAGCATTTCTTCCGGTTCAGGACGAGGTTGTGGTCGCTAACGGTGCGGAAGGTGGCCCGGACGTGCTGGAGGTGTTCCTGCCAATTGGAACTATACACCAATATATCGTCAAAAAAAAACAAGGACATGTTTGCGGAGTAGTACCGACCGAAAGATGTCATTCATTGTAGCCTGAAAGGTTGCCGAGGCGTTGGTCAACCCGAACGACATTACCAAGAACTCGAAGTGGCCGTCGTGAGTACGAAACGCAGTCTTGGGAACATCCGCCGGCCGCACGCGAATTTGATGTTAGCCGGATCGGAGATCCTGCTTGGTAAAGAAGGTGGCGCCACGGAGCTCGTCCAGAAGCTCCTGAATGACCGGGATCGGATATTTGTCGGCGACGGTTGCCTTGTTGAGCTCCCGATAATCAACGCAGAAACGCCAACTGCCGTCCTTCTTGCGCACTAGGAGGAACGGGCTGTAGAAAGGGCTCGCACTGGGCCGAATGATGCCTCCCAAAAGCATCTCCCGCACAAGGCGTCCGATCTCATCTTTCTGCACATGTCCATAGCGGTATGGTCGAAACGACACCGCAATTGTCCCCGGGTGTAGGACGATGGCGTGGTCAGTGGGGCGGACCGGGGGTAGGCCGGTCGGGGCCACGAAGATCTCGACAAACAGTCCAAGATGTCTCGGAGGTCGTCTGGTATGGGTCTCGTGTCCTCTTGTTCGCCCTGAAGAGGCCAAAGCCATGCGGAAAAATCTACGGTCGAAGTGCGCTGAAGGGCCCGGAACGAGACCGAAGTTCGGAGGAGGGTTGAGTCACCCGTGAGGCAGCAGGAGGTCGGTCCTTGTTGGAAGTTCATGGTCATCTTTGCCCAGTTCACCCGAACGTCGCCCAGCGTTTGCAACCATGCAACCCCCAAGATGACGTCAATGCCACCCAACCCGAAGATGTAGAAGTCGGCCGTGACGGTGCAGGAGCCAATGGTTAACCTGAACGCTTGGCAATGGCCCTGTGTCGGTCGTCGACGACCGTCTCCCAAGCAAACTGTGAACTCCGAGGATGGGAGATGGGCGAGAGCGAAGTCTCGCACCAGATGTTCCGAGATAAAGTTGTGGCTCGCGCCGCTGTCGATCATGAGGACGATGTTTCGGCCCCGTATGCGGCCTTGGAGTTTCATCGTGCGAGGGCCCGTGATGCCGCCGACCGAGAAGTAAGGAAGCAACATGCAGTGGAGGGGTTCGGTGGGGTTAACGGTCGGTTCGGTGGTCTCGGGTAGGGCCAGTTCGTCGCCCTCGGCCAGCGCCTCCGTGGAAGTGTCGTCCCCAAACAGAGCATGAAATTCTTTGACCGAGCAAACGCGATTGGGAGAGTAAGGTTGGCGGCATCGGAAGCACAAGCCCTTTCGGCGGAGATCGTTGTATTCCCCATCGGAGAAACTGTGGGGGCGGGACGGCCCGGGCGTTGCCCACCCGGTTGAAATGCTCGAGGAGCCACGTCACGAGGCGGAGTCGGCCGAGGTGGCTGATGGTGGACTGGTGGCGAGTTCCCAGATCCGCTTCGACGGCGCGAGCGAGGTCGATCGCAGCCGAGACGGTGTGGGGGTGATGAGTGCGGAGGCGAGAGCGGATGGCGGGCAGCAATCATTGTAGGAAGAACCCAAATAGTGGTCCGGTGGAAGCCCCGATACGTGGGAGACCAACGCCACAAGCTCATCAATATATAACTATCAAGGTCGGAGGACTGGCGGATGCTGCAGAGGCGCTCAATAGCGTAGCCGGAGTGACGCGCATCATAACGCTGAATCATTTCGTGCTTCAGCTCTGCCCATGAAATATGGGGTTGCACCTGGCGAAGCCAACGCGCCCAATGCAAAGCGGAGCCAGAGAGGCCGACGACAGCAGTGCCCACCCTGTCATCGTCGTGTGTATAATGGAGGTCGAAAAATTGCTCTGCGCGGGCTATCCATCCCATTGGATCTACCCCGGTAAAGGACGACAGCTCCAAGGCGAGGGGCGGTCTGCCGGGCGCCGGGAGATGGCCCGCGGGGCGCGGTTCTGCCTCCATGGGTAGCTGTTGCGGGAAGGGGGGTTGTCCGAGGATCGAGCCGCCCTCCAGGGTTGACGTCGAGGCGGCGGCGAGGGGGAATGCGGGCGAGAGGTGTTCGAGGCGGGCGAGGGTGGCGGCGGTGGTGTTCTGGTTGGCGAGGGCGAGGACTTGGAGGGATGCCATGGACGCCCGCAGGTCAGAGAGGTCCGCCTCATGGGAGTCGGCGCGAGCGCGGAGGTCCTCTGTTGCGTCGAGGGAGGCGGTTGGGTTTTGGCGGGTGTTGACGGTCATGGTGTCGATTTTCCGGCGGCACGGCGGCGGGCGGAGCGGCAAGTCGGACCAATGATACTGCTAGGGTATCAAGTAGCCGGCGAGAGGGACAACAGCGAGGGAGAGTGGCTTCCGTCGAAGCTGTCGACGGGCGGCAATGATAGTGAGATAGAGGGGGTGGCGGGAAGGAGGAAAGTAGAGAGATAGAGAGTTAGGGTTAGAGAGAAGAAGGGGAGCAACCCCAAATTACTTAAGTGATCAAAGAGACAATCTAGGTTTCAACATAACCTCTTATACTATGAGGTCCCACAACTAAATACCCAAAGTACCCCCTACCGAAATAATAAAACACTAAGCATGCCCAAGGCCTTCACCCACGCCTGTCTCGCTGTCGCCCTTGGTACCGCTGACCGCGTTATCGTCGGCTACGGTGTCGCCGTCCATAACGTCGGACGACACCGTAGTGCCTGCTGCTCCCATATCGCCCGAACCGCGCGGTCGCCGTGCGTACACCCGCCATGGCGGTTCTCCCTCCTGCAAGTCGGTAACAGACTCACTAGGTGGTTAATAGAAAAATTCGTCACAAATGATGCAATCATCCGAAGGAATGTCAAAGATGGTGTCAGAAGAATGCAACGCAGGGGTTTTTCGAGTATCTCCCAAAAGGTAAAACCCGTCAGGTGGCTCCCCTGGAGGTATATAAGAATTTTCATCGTGAATACGCTGATCACTCATGCGAAGACTCAAGCCATCCGTACTAAGTTGAATGCTCCCTTGAAAGGAAGGCTCGTCAAATGGGTCTCTCGGGGACCCAACGAAGGGTTCCCCAAGGGAGTCAACAATGGTAGGGTGATCCTCTAAAAGAAAAATCATTAATAACGATAATGTCTGTGGAAACAAGTCGGATACCCACAACCAATCCTTGACCCTCACTTAGGACGTGACTCATCACCACAATGTGGGTACCCTTAAGTGAATGCGAACTCAAAGGCGAGTCTATGATCAAGGTCGTGCTTACGTCATCACATGGGGTCGGGGAAGGGAAGGGTCAATCGCTATAGTAGAAGGACATATAAATATAGGAGCACTAGATCGCTTGCACTCGCTCTCTTTAAGAGCTATAAGGTATGAGTCAGGTTCAAATGACGGATCACTAATCAGACAAAGTACCTCACTGGGGTGAGAGAACTCTCTATCAAGTGTTCCATCTTTTGTATCCATAAGGACACATGTAGGCATGGTGGTAGCCTCGGGGTGTGGAGGACTCTTTATGATGGGGGGGGGGGGGTCAGAGTGGGTGTCTACTCGAGTAACTCTTGCGAATCTCAAGGATTGCCTGTAATTGAAGGTGAGCTGAAATGTTTGATTGACAAAGTCCAACTGATAACCACTTAGTTTAGAGTAAATACTTGTTCATGAGGGTAAATACTTGCTCTATACTCAACAACAGACATGAATCCTTTCATGAGGGTAAATACTTGTTCATGGAGGCGACTATTATATGACGTCGACAAATATCTGTGAGAATCTCCGCTTCATCTTCACCCAAAGTGATGGGGCGAAGACGATCTCGCGCAAGGGTCCTATCAATGCTATTCCAACACTTTCTGACACGCCACCCACCGAATAACTCAAAGTGATTTAGATAATATCCCATCTCCATGAGCTGGTAGCTAAAGGCCTCAGGACTTGACAAACCTATACTCGAGACTTATCTCAAAACGATGATCATCATAGTAGTTGCTCCTACCATAATCGAGGCATGCCGAAGAGTCAACACAATCTATATAAGCGAGGTGTCGGGGACGTGAATAATCATCATAATAGTATGACAATCTCTCCAAAGAGGTTCTATGAGATCAATATAGATGGACCCAGGATCCGCAAATAGAGAAGAGATATGATGACGATAACTAGTCATGAAGCAACATATAGACTTAATGATTGCGTATCAAAATAAAGGCCGAACCTGGGGCTCTTATACTAATTGATGCTGGATGAATCTACAAGTGACGGACGCTCGATAACTCTAAATGAATGCAAGCAATTATGCGACAAATGTTAATACAACTATGATTCAACTGAAAAAGATTTGAACGAAATGCACACACACAATCCGATGAATTAATGAATGTTAATTTTAATGCGATGCAAATGCAATGACTCGATCAATCAATTAATTCCGATGCCCAATTAATTAAATAATATTAATTTTAAATACTCGCGCAATTAAGATTAATTAAGCACAAACATCCGAGATTAGTAATTTTGCGACAATTGCAGATAAATTGAGAGTGTACAAAAATTAGAATGCAAGGTGAATAAATGATGCACATCTAAATAAAGAGCCTAGACAAAAGTAATGAGAGCCATATATTACTAGCAATAAAAGTGTATCCATACAAATGTAAAAGCATTGAAAGTAAATGTGGATCTCACCAAATAGAAGAGCCGTCCGTGTAAGCATTGAAATTCAGTGGCCGTAAGAGCGACGATGGTGATCCGCAAGGGTGACAGTGGCTTTCTGGGATGCAAGGTGGTGGTCGGTGGATTGTGGGGTGGCTGGCATGGGTTTGAAGAGGTATAAAAGGGTATGGAGGTGGTTGCCCATGAAGGGATGGTCTGGACGACAAGAGGAGTGTGTGTGTGTGTGGGGGGGGGGGTATATAGAGTCGGCTGCTGTGAGGGAACTGGAAGCTAGGGAAGATGGAGGCGGGGCGCTGGAAGCAAGGGAACACTGCGGCTGGGGCGCTGGAAGCCTGGGGTGACGGCAACGGGGGCACTGAGAGCCAGTGATGGGGTGCTGTAAGCTGGGGAAGGTGGCAACAGGGGCGCTGGAAGCCTGGGTGACTGTGCCGGGGGCCTTGGACCTAGGGATGGTGACAACATGGTGCTTGGAATTGCTAGACGTCGCATAGAGCGGGAGAGAGGCAGAAGCTTGCGGCGTTCCATCACAGGTGGCCCCCGATGTCACACCGAGAGCGTGGATCGAGCGAGCAGCTGTTTGCGTAGAACTCTCGATACCCCGTTTCCCTAGCCGGCTGTGATATAAAAGAGGGGGGGGGGGATTTAGGTTAATTCATCTGATGGCTTTAAATGTATGATCAGATAATTTAGTGTAAATCTCAAAAGAGAAGTCCAAAAAAAAAAATACTTAAAAAATATGAAATATCACGACGAACGCGTTGACGGTCTCCGATCGTCTATCTGACGATTTAAAAATGGTTGACTTAGTCGACTCCATTGTTGCTGTGAACGATCTCTCCATCACTATGAAGGGACTCTCATGCACGCGCTTTACTCGATGCAGCTTATCCCCCATCATCAACACCATCCAACAAAGATAGGATGGAGTTGGAAGTGCATTTTGGATTAGATCTTGTTGTAGATTAGGTCTAGACCCTGAATCTCAGCAGAGAAGCTTAGTGTGATGGCTCTAGAGAAAAGTGAGTGCACGGTGAGGGCATTGGATCTTATACCATTGTTAGACTGGTAAATAAATAAATAAATAAATAAATATTCGGTTCTCTTACAATATAGAGTCAAGTCCATTTAGATTTATGTGTGTATGTGTGTATAATCTTTAGGTATGTTACATGTTCACCAAGCTTAAATATTTATTAGATGATAATCATAAAAGTTAAACCGTGCTTTAAGCCCAATATAATAAATGATTAATAGTAAATATGCTAAGACTGATTAAGGTTATCTTATCATATTATAATAATACTAATATAAATCACTCCTATCAATGTCACCGTGTTTTTTAAACTCAACACTTAAGAAAACTCAATAAGACAACAATCTAACTAAACAATTATATGGTTTACACCCCACCACCACAACACAGTACATAGCACAAAGCTATGATCTTCTTTGTCGATAACCTCTTACTGATTAATCAGATATTGATTAATAATTAATCAATCGAATGCTACTTGCACTACTTGAGAAGGCTTCTTCTGTTTACGTACAGAATGCTGCAAATGTTCCTGAAAATTCTTTCTCCCATTGGGCCATTTGTATCAATAAGCATCATGATTCCTGTACAACCCTCATATTTTCCGAGCCGGTGTGACCCGACGTGAGTAGGGTCGTTGGTTTACCCGTAATTCGTCAAGACCAAGTCGGAAGTTAAGGTGACCGAGAGAAGCAGGTCGACCTCTCGGAGGCGACCATGACCGAGCAAAGCTAGGGAATGACCCGAGGGAGGGAAAATGACTTAGCAAGGCAAGTGGGGGAAGTTCCCCCACTCACGCCATCTTTTGGGCGAGTGGGGGCAGCCCCCCACTCACCCGTCCCCTCCTTAGGGGGGGCGAGTGGGGGCAGCCCCCCACTCGCCCGTCCCCTCCTTAGGGGGGCGAGTGGGGGCAGCCCCCCACTCGCCCGTCCCCTCCTTAGAGGGGGCGAGTGGGGGCAGCCCCCCACTCGCCCGTCCCCTCTCTTTTGGGGGAACGAGTGGGGATAGCCCCCCCCTCTACTCTCTCGACCCCCGGCAAGGGGAGGAGTGGGCACCTCGAGTCCCACTCGCCACCCCTCCTGTGTTGTCCGATCGCAATCAGGTTCAGGCTGCGGATAGCAGGATTTTGGCTATCCGCAGTCCGATTTTGGCTATTCGCAGTCCGTTTTTGGGAAAGTCTATAAATAGACCCCCATGGGCACCTTGGGAAGGGTTGGTACCCCCCCTCCCTCGCGTGTGAGCAAGCACTACCCCTCCCCTCCCCCTGTCACTGAAGGTGGATGGTGAGGTGATCCTTAGTGCCCTCCAAGGTGCCCAGGCTCAGCATTAACTTGGGAGGGGAAGTTCCTTGTGGGCTTCCGGGTATGTGGTGGGACCTCCACGCTGCAGCTTAAGGGGTCCGTTTGTGGACTTAGGTATTCTCTAAGGGCCAGGTTCTTCGGTTCTTAGTGACTGGTCAAGGGTCTCGCTCAGGTCAAATAAGGGTTAGCTGCATCCCCCTTGCGAACGTCGAGACCAGTTCTCTGGTTTCAACATTATGGTACGGTGAGCGTGGAAGCAGCTAGTTCGGAAAGTTCTGGGCAAGTCTCATGGCTGGAAGCGATGAGCTGGGGGACTCACCCCCTATCGGCGAGTACGTGAAGAAGGGTGATTTTGACGAGTTCAAGAAGTCGATCCTGGAGCTCTTGCGGGTCGCACTCCCCCTTCGCGGCGAGTGCTCGACACCACCCGCACCCGTGCTCGCCTCGCAATCTCCGATGGAGGCGGAGCAAGCCAGCAGGGACACAAGGCCATTGCAACCCCACCCCCTGCAAACCGTGACGATTGGCCGAAAAAGAGAATAAGAAGAGGGGTCGCGCAGGGAAGGAAGCAAGGATGATGACATTGCCGTACTGTGACTTCCATCAGCAGAAGGGCCACGCGACAGCCACATGCCCAGAGTTTCTGGAGGTAAGGGAAGGAAGAAGAACCCAGGCAGAGAGGAGACAGCTTTACCCGGAAGGAACAGGAGGAAGCTGAGAAGATGGAGGAAGTGAGGAATGAGATGACCAAGGTGCATGTGGCCGAGTAAGCGCAAGGAAGCGCATTGTAATGGTATGTAATCTATTTATAATGTATCAAAAGTAGTTAAAGATAGCATCTAGGTCGAGTCCTCGACTGGAGACCACTCGCCCGGGCTTGTTGATGTCGGTCGCTGGGTGGCTCGTCGGGTGGATTCGTTTCAAGTCGAGTCCTCGACTGGAGACCACTCGCCCGGGCTTGTTGATGCCGGTCGCTGGGTGTCGTCGGGTGGATTCGTTTTAAGTCGAGTCCTCGACTGGAGACCACTCGCCTGGGCTTGTTGATGCCGGTCGCTGGGTGGCTCGTCGGGTGGATTCGTTTCAAGTCGAGTCCTCGACTGGAGACCACTCGCCCGGGCTTGTTGATGTCGGTCGCTGGGTGGCTCGTCGGGTGGATTCGTTTTAAGTCGAGTCCTCGACTGGAGACCACTCGCCCGTGCTTGTTGATGTCGGTCGCTGGGTGGCTTGTCGGGTGGATTCGTTTCAAGTCGAGTCCTCGACTGGAGACCACTCGCCCATGCTTGTTGATGCCGGTCGCTGGGTGGCTCGTCGGGTGGATTCGTTTCAAGTCGAGTCCTCGACTGGAGACCACTCGCCCGGGCTTGTTGATGTCGGTCGCTGGGTGGCTCGTCGGGTGGATTCGTTTTAAGTCGAGTCCTCGACTGGAGACCACTCGCCCGTGCTTATTGATGCCGGTCGCTGGGTGGCTCGTCGGGTGGATTCGTTTCAAGTTGAGTCCTCGACTGGAGACCACTCGCCCGGGCTTGTTGATGTCGGTCACTGGGTGGCTCGTCGGGTGGATTCGTTTTAAATCGAGTCCTCGACTGGAGACCACTCGCCCGGGCTTGTTGATGCCGGTCGCTGGGTGGCTCGTCGGGTGGATTCGTTTCAAGTTGAGTCCTCGACTGGAGACCACTCGCCCGGGCTTGTTGATGTCGGTCGCTGGGTGGCTCGTCGGGTAGATTCGTTAGGGTTGGTAAGGCTCCAAGAAGAGAAGCCGGTCTGAGGATGTGTTGAGTTCCTCCACCTTCAGGTGAGCTCGGCTCCCTGTTAGGTGTTGAGTTCCTCCCCCTCCAGGTGAGCTCGACTCCCTGCTAGGTGTTGAGTTCCTCCACCTCCAGGTGAGCTCGGCTCCCTGTTAGGTGCGGAGTTTCCTCCACCTCCAGGTGAGCTCGGCTCCCTGCTAGGTGTTGAGCTCCTCCACCTCCAGGTGAGCTCGGCTCCCTGTTAGGTGTGGAGTTTCCTCCGCTTCCAGGTGAGCTCGGCTCCCTGTTAGGTGTTGAGTTCCTCCACCTCCAGGTGAGCTCGGCTCCCTGCTAAGTGTGGAGTTTCCTCCACCTCCAGGTGAGCTCGGCTCCCTGCTAGGTGTTGAGTTCCTCCCCCTCCAGGTGAGTTCGGCTCCCTGGTAGGTGTGGAGTTCCCTCCCCCTCCAAGTGAGCTCGGCTCCCCGGTAGGTGTCTAGTGGAGAAAGGTCCGTTCCTCACCTCATGTCAAGTTCAGCTCGACTAGAGGTGTTGAGTCTCCCTCCACCTTCGGTCGAGTTTAGCTCGACCTAAAGGTGCTGAGCTTTCTCCACCTCCTGTTGCGCTCGGCTCACAGGAGGGGTGTCTAGTGGAGAAAGGTCCGTTCCTCACCTCATGTCAAGTTCAGCTCGACTAGAGGTGTTGAGTCTCCCTCCACCTTCGGTCGAGTTTAGCTCGACCTAAAGGTGTTGAGCTTTCTCCACCTCCTGTTGCGCTCGGCTCACAGGAGGGGTGTCTAATGGAGAATGGTCCGTTCCTCACCTCATGTCAAGTTCAGCTCGACTAGAGGTGTTGAGTCTCCCTCCACCTTCGGTCGAGTTTAGCTCGACCTAAAGGTGTTGAGCTTTCTCCACCTCCTGTTGCGCTCGGCTCACAGGAGGGGTGTCTAGTGGAGAAAGGTCCGTTCCTCACCTCATGTCAAGTTCAGCTCGACTAGAGGTGTTGAGTCTCCCTCCACCTTCGGTCGAGTTTAGCTCGACCTAAAGGTGTTGAGCTTTCTCCACCTCCTGTTGCGCTCGGCTCACAGGAGGGGTGTCTAGTGGAGAAAGGTCCGTTCCTCACCTCATGTCAAGTTCAGCTCGACTAGAGGTGTTGAGTCTCCCTCCACCTTCGGTCGAGTTTAGCTCGACCTAAAGGTGTTGAGCTTTCTCCATCTCCTGTTGCGCTCGGCTCACGGGATGGGTGTCTAGTGGAGAAAGGTCCGTTCCTCACCTCATGTCAAGTTCAGCTCGACTAGAGGTGTTGAGTCTCCCTCCACCTTCGGTCGAGTTTAGCTCGACCTAAAAGTGTTGAGCTTTCCGCCTCAAGTCAGGTTCAGCCGAAGAACTCGGCAGGGGTATCCCGTTGGCAGGTCCCTTCGTGGATCCCCCTCAGGTCCCACCTACTCGTCAAATAGGTGGGTTGGACTTTCTTTCCGAGCTTGAGACAAGCTCAAAAAGAGCGGGGATTGTGTACAACCCTCATATTTTCCGAGCCGGTGTGACCCGACGTGAGCAGGGTCGTTGGTTTACTCGTAATTCGTCAAGACCAAGTCGGAAG
This sequence comes from Dactylorhiza incarnata, assembly GCA_033032865.1. NCBI lineage: Eukaryota > Viridiplantae > Streptophyta > Magnoliopsida > Asparagales > Orchidaceae > Dactylorhiza > Dactylorhiza incarnata. Next base: position 1,555,254 of record JAWHQI010000348.1, on the reverse strand, counting down.
TTAAGGTGACCGAGAGAAGCAGGTCGACCTCTCGGAGGCGACCAAGACCGAGCAAAGCTAGGGAATGACCCGAGGGAGGGAAAATGACTTAGCATGGCAAGTGGGGGAAGTTCCCCCACTCACGCCATCTTTTGGGCGAGTGGGGGCAGCCCCCCGACTCGCCCGTCCCCTCCTTAGAGGGGCGAGTGGGGGCAGCCCCCCACTCGCCCGTTCCCTCTCTTTTGGGGGAGCGAGTGGGGATAGCCCCCCCCCCCCCCCCCCCCCCCCCCCCCCCCCCCTCCTACTCTCTCGACCCCCGACAAGGGGAGGAGTGGGCACCTCGAGTCCCACTCGCCCCCCCTCCTGTGTTGTCCGATCGCAATCAGGTTCAGGCTGCGGATAGCAGGATTTTGGCTATCCGCAGTCCGATTTTGGCTATTCGCAGTCCATTTTTGGGAAAGTCTATAAATAGACCCCCATGGGCACCTTGGGAAGGGTTGGTACCCCCCCTCCCTCGCGTGTGAGCATGCACTACCCCTCCCCTCCCCCTGTCATTGAAGGTGGACGGTGAGGTGATCCTTAGTGCCCTCCAAGGTGCCCAGACTCAGCATTGGCTTGGGAGGGGAAGTTCCTTGTGAGCTTCCGGGTATGTGGTGGGACCTCCACGCTGCAGCTTAAGGGGTCCGTTTGTGGACTTAGGTATTCTCCAAGGGCCAGGTTCTTCGGTTCTTAGTGACTGGTCAAGGGTCTCGCTCAGGTCAAGTAAGGGTTAGCTGCTTCCCCCTTGCGAACGTCGAGACCAGTTCTCTGGTTTCAACAATCCCAACTATTTTGAGCAATTTCTCTGTATATATATATATATTCTTAAATGAGAGTTTAAAGTTTTTAGTTTCATATGTAGCATAAATGTGTGTGTGTATATATAAATGTCGATTTTGAGTGATATCAACCAATTTTGAAAGAGTCATCCTCAGTTCAAGCTAATCGTTTAGCTGAATAGCTTCTATGGTTCATCATTAACCCTCACTTTAAAACAAACCACATGCATGTTTTTAATGTTTCAAAACATTGCTTTGGGTCTCAGTTTAGTACTGATTGTGATACTAAATTGTATCCAATGATTTGAATATTCAATACCATCTTCATTTTTTCCCTGTTTTTATTTGTGATTTTATAGGAGTTGTCATCTTTTGAGTTTGTTGTTGGAAGAACTTGATGAACCTGCAGTAGCTTTGCACTCTCACAAGTCTCAGGCTCTCCGTCTCGCAGCATTGAGTAAATTTAAATCTGGTCGGGTTCCTATTTTGCTTGCAACAGATGTTGCGAGCCGAGGCCTAGATATTCCCACAGTAGATCTTGTTATCAACTATGATATTCCAAGGTGGTTTCCAGCTGAATATTATTTCACCATTGGCAAGCTAATTATGGCGGTGTCATCCTAATGGAATTTAATCTTCTTCCTGGAATGTAGGTATCCACGTGACTACGTACATCGCGTGGGCCGTACTGCCAGAGCAGGTAGAGGGGGCATGTCCATAAGTTTCATAACACAGGTATTTATGTGTTTTTTCACATCCTTAGAATTTATTTAAACAATTCTTCTATGCATTTTTTTATCTAATGGATGTTGTAGCTCTCTTTTTACATATGCCGACTTAGGTAGTTTGTCAGATCATGTTGTTCTAGACTGCTAAAATAAAATAAAATAGCGGATGAAATGTTCAAAAGTCATGTCAGACGATATATCAGAAAAAATCGGATATGTCGGCCTATATTTTACAAAAGGACAATTAATTTTTTTAGAAAAAAATATTGTTTTACTCTAAAAAATGACATGTCAATAGACATGGACATGTCGGATGACTTTTAAAACAGTGGTTATGGATGCCAAAAGCACGAAAATGGAGGGAGTACCGATCCCTAACCCTACTTGAGAGAGAGAACTACTAGAGGAATATCAAATAACTTTTTTCTTTCCCATTTCATGGCCCTAAGTCTTCTTAAATAGAGTTTACATGAGAAGACATTTGCAACTAAGTCCACATATTTCTATTGTTTATGAAAATACTATAAGAATAAAATAATTAAAAATAACAAAAAATACAAAAAGAAAATATAGCTTAATTAGACCAAGGACTTGATTCGACCTGCGTCTCATCGGGAGATAGCGAAACACTCTAATGTTACTTATTTTCTACTCATTATTGTCACTTTATCTTTTTTTTTTCTTCGTACTTTAATTCTATCACATTTTATTTACTGCATGTTATTCTATTTCCGACGCGCATAGTTGTATGCTGAAGATGTGGACCGACCGACTAACAAAATCATAAATAAATAGGTCTGACATTATTGGATAGCTAGGAAAAAAGGCAAACCAGTAATTAAATTAGTATCAAATTACTAAATATTCTCAAGTTATTGTCTTGAAATAAAGATAGTATTACTTGGAAAGTCATAAAGAAGAGGTTCTAATATATCCCTATTAAAAGGACCATTCATGACGGGTAGAAAATCTACAAAGGAACGACTCCTAGGTCACCCCTCTAGTTGAGCGCAGGAGCGGGAGCAGCCCTTCTCCCATTTTTGTAACTCACGATGAGGCCTTAGGCTGTCATCGTCCTCTGCAATCAAGTTTGGCGGTGCGGCTGTATGTTTATTCCATGTGATTTTTGTTATTGCAACAAGTCCGCATAAGTTGAATAATTAATTTAAAATTACAGTTTCTGCTGCATACATTTTCATGTTTTTGGTCATCACTGCATGCTTTCTCTGTTTTCGTAGTGAGACTGACCCCACTTTCAATTTAACGCTCGCATGACACTTTTTGATATGAAACTGCATGATGCTGCGCAAACTCCGACAATAAGGAATATACATAGTGTAAACTGAGCTTTATATTGTACAATATCATTTCTATTACTTCATCTGCTTTTATACAAGCACAAAAGCTAAAATATATTCAATAAAAAGATATTTTTTGACTCATCCCATCATTTACTTCTATGTTACTATTTTCTGTTTTAAGATAAGTTTCTTCTTAATTTCGTGGAATCTTACTAATTAACTGTCTGTGCCAGCATTAATTCTGTTCCTTTACATCAGATTTACTGTCATAAATTATGTTTGACATTTCATACTATCCTTGCAGGAGATAGAAACACATAAATAAGTTAATAAAAATCCTAAAATATGACATTCTAAATCTACTTTAGTAATTAATTTTTATCACCTTATTAAAAAAATCTTATTCTTATCTCACAGAATGATATAGATCTCATTCACGAGATTGAGAATGATGTGGGGGAAAAAATGGATGCATTTGAATGTAAAGAGAAGGAGGTGCTGGAGAATATCACCAAGGTAAGCGTTCATCAGTTAATTTCGCCTTGCTGCTTGGAATAAATACTCGCAGTTATCTATAGATGTCATTTAGTTTGATATTCCTGCATCTATATACAGTAGCGGACGCAGGAGTTGTACTCAGTGTGAGCGAAGCACAATTATTCAAAAAAAAATGATAAATTACTCAAAATCTACGCTATTATTTATAAAAAAATTCTATACAACATACAAATGAACTTGTTCATTATTATTTTTTAATTAGCAATATATTAATTAACTTGTTTAAATAAGAACATAGCAATGAATTTCTTTTTAAACAATAACATAATAATAAATTTGTTTATAAAAAATAAAATTTTAAACATAGCAACAAATTTGTTTATAAAAAATAATGTTTAAACAATGTAATAATAATTAGTTTGTTTTAAAAAAAAATAAAACTTAAAATATAGTTATCTATAGGATTAGAACCCAAGACTACAAGAATATAAAACATGCACTTCACCAACTGAGCTACAAAGGCAACTTAGTGTGTAATATTTTTAATATTATATATAAGCTTATACCTTATTTATTTGACAAATAATCTATTTTTTAATTTTTATTATTGAAAAAATAATTTTTTAAAATCCAGTGTGGGCAGCCGCTCACACTCACCCTATATGTAGGTCCACCCCTGTCTATACAACTACTTGTGCACTCAAAACTATCTTCCACTTCTTCATTTAGAATCCTAAACTCTACACATTTCTTTCTGAACTGTCGCAGCACTTTATAGAACCTGATTGAAAATTGCATCTAGTACAAGTTTAAAATCCTTAGGATCAATTATTACATGTACTTTTAGAAGTATAAATTAAAAATAAAATAAAAACATATGATTGGAAAATACAAATACAAGATATTGCTCTCAAATATATCCCCCAATCTCATCACTCTTCTTTTCAAACTTTTGGCCCTGATGTGATGCCAAGTCTACCAAAAACTCAGGTGCCAAACTGAAGGGGAGAAGAACCGAGTCTAGTATCCCTTCCACTGCCGCACACTTCTGCCCCGTGCACCAGTCAGCATCTGCACCGCACGACATTCGGCTCCACCGCACTCAACATTGCATGCACTTTAATGCCCGGCATTGCACATTTTGTTGCGGGCACCCGTGCTTTGTTCCACTGCATGGCCCGTTGCTCTGGGCACTCTACTTGAACAGTCTTCTTCCAACTGTGCACGCCGCTTATAGTTCCGCCCTTTTTTTTGCACGTGTTACCTGCCACGCTGCTGCAGGCCTCCTCGCCATGCGCCTCCTTCGTGTCTCATTTTCTCCCTGCCTGCCTGCTATTGCCGACAGGAGGGAGAGAAAGTGGAAATATAGTATAGAAACCTATGTTATTAAAGTCATAAGGCGCAAAGAGGTCTTTGAACCTAGGGCAAGGAGTAGGCACGCGTCAGACGAATGCAAATAGAAAAAAAAACAGTTTCTTGTTTATCAAATGCAAAAACAACACACAAAATAAAACTACTATCATAGTTGCACACAGACTGCTGCCAACAATGAACAATGTGATAGAAACTGTGCCTATAAATAGAAATTTTTGCAGATGATAGATTTTCTAGTATTCCCACTGATATTTTAGGGGTGTTAATGTATCATTGTCAACGTCTGATGTGTGTTTGAGATTCAGCTCCCGAGCTGGGTTCTGCTAACTGAACGGATGGAAATTTGTTTCAGGTTTACAAAGCCAGGCGTGTTGCTCGAATGAAGATGATGGATGATGGCTTCGAAGAAAAAGCACAAGAGAGAAAAGCACAGAAGATGAAGGCATTAGCAGGCAAAGGCTTGCTCAAGAAAAGGAAACATAGACTTAAAAAATGATTTTCTAATGAGTTTTGATAGCAGTTGTATTTAATATTTTTTTTAAAATGTTTCTGCATACTTTATTATATCTATATTTTTGATACAACTGTACTTAATTTTTTGTTTTTTTGTTTTTTTTGTTTTCATTTATCATCTAAAGTACTCCTTAACGCCTCTGAATTTGGTCAAACACCAACGTAACCTCGAAAACCACCATAGCCGTGCTCCTCGACTCCGGTAACTTGGTTCTCTGAGATGGCTCAAACACCTCCCGTGTTCTATGGCAGAGCATTGACCACCCCGCCAACACTTGGCTTCCCGGCGGCAAAGTTGGGTTGAACATGCTCACCGGCGAGAACCAGCAGAACAAACTCCCCGGCGAGAACAAGCTCATTTTTGGGTGGTGTGCTAATAGCCAATAGGCGTGGATGAGGTGTGCTACTATCGCAGGGTTGCTATTAGCGAGATGAGGTGTGCTATTAACAATGCTCTATGTATATATCGGAATAATTACCCAAACCTCCCCTGTAAGTTAGCATAATTACTAAAAGCATCCCTCTTGTTTTTGAAATTACAAAAAACTTCCCTTAAGTTTTCATTTCATTTCAAAAATCTTCCCGTAAGTTTTCATTTCATTACAAAAATCTCCCCTGGACTTTCATTTAGTAACATCCATGAAAAAAAATACCCACTAGACACTGAACATCGATGGGGGTATTTTTGTGCATGGATGTTATGAAATGAAAATTTTATGAGAGGTTTTTGTAATGAAATGAAAACTTTAGGGCAAGTTTTTTGTAATTTAAAAAATAAGAGGTGCTGTCAGTAATTTAGCAAAGTTATAGATAGGGGAGGTCCTAGTATATATATATATATATATATATATATATATATGTACGAGTGACGGTGCACGGGGGCCCCCCGTGCCCCGCGCGACAGTACCCGGCCAGCAGCGGCGGGCTTCGCCCGCCCCCACGGCGGGCATCGGGGTGCCCGACGGGCTTCAGGGTGCCCGACTCATAATTAATAATGATTAATTTAATTAATAAATTTAAATTCATTTTAAAGAAAATGAATTCACGGGTGATGTGATTTCTAAATGTGTTTTTTTTAAAAAAACCAAGTTTTTTTTAAATGTTTAAAAAAAAAATAATATCCAGGTTTTGAAAATCGGACCGAGCATCGAACCGGCAGAGGGAGAGGTTCAAGGTCGAATCGGTCCAACCGGTTTAACCGGGGTTGAACCGTTTTATATATATATATATATATATATTAGAAAGAAAAAAAATTAATGCTATATAAAAAATTTGCACAAAACATAACCCATGGGGCATAATATGTATATCAATTTATTATTATATGTATAAAATAGTTCTGGAATCTTCACATCTCCATTGTAGGTAGAGTGGTAAAGGTTTACATTCCTGTATGGTAGGTCGCCACTTCGATCCCGGGCGGCCGCATTCTTTAAAAATTTTATAATTTTTAAATTAAAAAATAGTTTAAACCCCGCTCAAGACCCTATAACTGTAATAAGCGGGGCCCACAGGCCTGCCCCGCCCGCAACCTATTTTTTTCAAAATAGTGGGGGTAAGATAGTAATTTCACTTTGTAAGGTAGGGGTCCTATAAAATTTATAGGTTTAAGACACCCTATCAAGGTAGGTTTAGGAGACCTAGGGAAAAAAAATGGACGGTCGAGATTGAATCAACGTTCCAGGTTGATCGAACGGCTGAGATGTTGTGATGAAATCAGATCGGACGGCTGAGTTTAAATAGAGAAATTTCATTGTTAGATCGGACGGTGGGTATTGATTGGCAGGGCATTACATCGATAAGCCTATTTTCTTATATAGTAGTATAGATATATCTATATCTTATAAAGAAGTACATTTATGCCCATTTGAAGCTTAATTTTCTTGAATCACAGCCGTCGGATCATGACGATCTGGCCCTGCCGGAGCGCCGCCGGATCGACCCTGACAGGTTCGCCAGGGTCCGACGACCTCGCCGGTGACCTCCGGTCAGGCCGGCGGCGGCGAGGAAGGGAGACGGGAGGGGGGGGGGGGGGGGGGGCGGCGGATGCCGGTTAAAAAAAAAAGTATATATAATATATATCTATATTATTATCTTATAATGTAATATATTATATATGTATTATTATATATTATTATATATAATGTTAATTATTATTAATTATTATATATTATTATGTATATATATTATTATATATTATTATGTATATATATTATTATATATAATGTTAATTATTATATATATTATACATTATATAATATATAATATTTTTTTTTTAATTTCTAAAAAAGGAAAAAATATATATAATTGCGTGCATGCTGGGGGCGGGCGAAGCCTGCAGGGGGCGTGCATGGTACTGTCGCGCGGGGCACGGGAGGCGGGCGAAGCCCTCTGGGGGCGGGCGAAGCCCGCTGGGGGCGGGCATGGTACTGTCGCGCGGGGCACGCCCCCCCTCCCCCGTGCATTGTCACTCGTGTATATATATGTATATGTATATATATGTATATGTATATATATGTATATGTATATATATGTAAATGTATATATATGTATATATATGTATATATATATGTATATGTATGTATATGTATATATATGTGTATGTATATGTATGTATATGTATATATATGTATATGTATATGTATATATATGTATATATATGTATATATATATATAAGCAATGTTATATGTAGGCCAACTTTGAATATGTGCACACAACAAAATAAACTATTTCACTCATTTTTTTCTCATAAGAAGAAGACTCCCCTCTCCTCCCGTCACCTCCTCCCTTTCATTCTCCTCCATCGCCGTCACGCTCTCCAGCAATTTCCTCAACTCTCCCCTTAGTAGTCGCCATCACGCTCCTAACTTCCCTTCTATTACTCTTCTACTTTTAATGCACCCCTGCCTCAAATCCTACATGGCTTTCTCTTCCTTCATTGTTCTCTTCTTTCTAGGAAAGAGGGGATGGGTGGGGTAGAGGGAATACCAGATTAGTTTTTTTTTTGTATGGAAATATAAATATTGAAATTTGTTGTGAACAGTCTGCTGTGACTTTTCTAAAGAGAAATGTAGTGAATTATATTAGAGTCTACTTGCATTTTCTCTTCTTTTTCAGTATTATTATGGTATGCCAATCTGATTTTATTGTATTTGTGAATTTTCTAAGGATGTTTATAATCTTTTGTTGTCGTCTATCAAATTCGGTTTGAACTCGTCGAGGTTGTATTCTTCATTTGTGGTTAGCGTAGTTATTTAGGGTTATTATACATATGTGGATTCATGCTGCTGCTTTTAGTTATTCCAAATAATTGGATTATACAAATGGAGCGTTATTTTCAAGATGAAGCTATTCCATCTGAACATCAATTATTTGTGGCTTCCTTTACCTTAGACCGTCCTGCTTTAACATTCTATGTTGAATTTGTCAAAATATGTTCCTTTCACACATGACCATCCTTTCTCAATCACCTAACAACATGCTTTGGAAAGTTGTTTGACAGCAACTCGGAGGCCACCAATCAAGGGTATCCTGTCAAACCGCTTTCGTCTTCACAGCAAGAACGTTCTCAAGAGCCTTCCACCGAAACGTTGTCGATGAAATACGAATAACTTTATCAAGGTTCGGCTCTTGCAGTTGTTCCCCGTGTTTCAGCCTCCCAACCAACGACGGCGAACACCATTACGACACTATTTCAATTATTCGAGGATGAAAGATTGTCAACCATTCAACGCTTAGAAGACGAACGCCAAAATCTTCTTCATGAGTTTCTATCACCGGTGGCGGACATTGTTTCGCCACCATTGGTGGAGGTAGATTTTAATCAAGAGGAGCGCCGACTCATTCTCCATGAGTTTCTTCCTTCACCACAAACACATCTTAAAGATACTCATTCAGAGCCTTTTTCGTTGTTCGACGAAATTCAAAACATGTCCAACACCGTTCTTGACGGCTCCAACAATTTCAACATTATTCTTGAAGGCTCCGATAAATTGTTTGATCTTTCCAATAATTCAGATAGCCACGACTACACAAGCGTCGAGAAGTTATGTTTATCTGACGAGGTCGCCACACTAACCTCGTCCGCCTTTCTGTTTGGTACTGTTGGGGTTAAAATTGACTACGATGTTAATTTTGACGAAAAAAGCTTTGCGAACTTAGATTTGGATTCAATGATGACAAAGACTCCAGTAACGTTCACCTTATCAGTTCACGGAGAATCTACTTGGACAATTTGGGTATTTGACCCCGGCGGATTCAATAAGGATATGAAGTTTTCGTTGGACGTCGTTTCTCAACGACAATTTTTTGCATCCTCATTTTCCACAAATGAAGAACCTTTTTCAACCCCAATCCTTATTTTTGATCCTGGAGGAAGTCATTATAAATTGGTGGTAATCCGAAAAAATTTCATTGACATTTCCATCAACAATTTTTTTGAGGACTAAACGATGCGGACATCATTTTTTTTGTAGGGATGGAATGTAACAAATATTATATTGGAATGTTATGTATACATATGTAAACATATGTGAAACTATGATGTTGAGTAATAGGTATTGAATAAATAATATTGAATTGTCTCGTCTTTTATAGTTTCTTATCAGTTTCATTAGAGTTGTAGCTTTGGTAGGAACGTCGGTCAACACGCAGGCAATCTCTCCGGTAGCCCACTGCCGGACTTTCTTCGTTACAGCGGCCCCCTTCTGCAGCTCCTCCATGTCGACGGAGGCTTCCTGGTCGAGATTGGGCGGCCCACCGATTAAAGTTCTTCTCACTGATTCGGCCGGAAGGGGCGTCTTCGATCTCCAGCAGAAGAGTCGCCGCCGGCGAGCTCATCCACACCGCCAAGCCCCTCGATCGTGACCCACCCTTCCCTCGCATTCTCCGATCATAGGGTATTTCTATCGCTGGTCTAGGCACTCCTTGTTTTTTCACTTGCTGGATTCCGATCTCAATCTTCTGCGCTCCCCTCTTGTATCTTTCTAGGCTTGTTGCTATTGCTTGAGAAAGTTGAACAATGATGCTTCGACCCCAAGTATTTCCTCGTGGAGAGAAGAAAGCAATTCTTCATTCAATTTTTGCAGCGAAGAGTGCAGAGATGAATCAAAGGTTTTCTATTGTTTAATTATTTTCTAGCACTACGTAGTTTGTCAGGAGAATTACTGCTTCGAGGTTTAAAAAAATGCTCTAATGTTATTTGCTGCAATATTTACAGACTCGTCATTGGTACCAAAAGTCTTTGTCCTTTGGACCGGCTTCTTTTTTGTTGTGGAGATTTGGGCTCCGTTTGACAAAAACGGCAGTGTCATAGAATGTATGCTTGGCATGACAACTGTCATGAGCCAAGAAAAGAAAATTAGTTTTGAATATTACAGTGAATGAAGTTCCTAAGGTGAGGTCGTGCGTTCATGAACGAGACGGTTCATAACCACCACGTACTAAAATCTATTCTATCAGTCGTCTTCCTACTAAAATCTAGCAACGTTTTAAAAACTATAGTAGAAATGATGTACTTTCCCAAATTCACGTAGTTTGATCGTTTCCCTTGGGATTATGGCTCCGTTTGGCACGGCGGGTAGCGGTTGTGAACGTGGTAGTTATGAACGTCGTTCTTGAAAGCCCGGCCTCACCTAAAGAACTTCATCTTTTATGCTCAAAACTAGTTTTCTTTTCCTCTTAGTAGTCATACCCGCTGTCATGCCAAACATACATTCTATGATGATGTCGTTTTTGTCTAAACTCACTGAAACAAAAACGCCCCGCCAAACGGAGCATATATCTCATACATCATTCAAGTGCAGCTTTGTTGAACCATGGAAACTGCTCATGATAGAAATAGTTCCAACTCGATTATCAAGCAATGTGAAAGGAGGATCAATGTTCAAACTGTTTTTTGGCCTAGGGGTACTTTGGTCATTTGACCGGCTTTATCCCGATGCCCTAATTTTGCTTATATTTGGTACGCCTTAGGGCAGAACTTGTAACCGTTTTTCTATAGTGGATTATCCCGCTATGGTTTTCCACGTAAATCTTGGTGTTCCATTGTTCTGCGATTTTTTTCTTACTTTGTTTGTGACCGTTCTTCATTTCTTGCTCTGTGTTTAGGGTGGATTCCATGTTGAATCCATAACACAAACTTCTTCGTCGAAATGAGTATCAAACCAAATTCAATTGATTAGTGATCGGAGTAAATTCATTGATGTGCTCACCTATGGAAACTCCTGCAATTAGCTTGAGATTGAAATGTTTCTTCAGCATTCGTCTCTTTGTGCATCTCTAGAAGGGTCTCCATCACTCTGGATGTATGTTGAAGAACACGTTCATTGCCAATGACAAATAAACAACTTCAAATGTATGGATGCCTAATATAGATCTCAATCTTCTCAACACAATATTGCAGACTTTACTCCGAAAAGAAGTCGATGCAACTTCCTCCTATAAAAGCAGTCTTTAATCGACTTCTTTCAATGTCTAAAGTTCTTTCCTTCAAATTTCACGAAAATTAATATGATAAATTCCAAGAGGATGGGTTATGTCAAGAATCAGTAAGATAGATGAAGTGATAGAGAAAGCTTCAAATCATATTGAAGAATATGCGTGGTCCACAACAACAACTATGATAGGAGAAGCTGAGAACATGAAAGAAGAGCTAAAATCTGATTTAGAAAAGGCTTTTCAAACCTTATCTGGCTCCATGACAGCATGCACAACCTTCCTCTACTAGACAAGTCTAGACCAGCAGACTTTGATTTCCAAGCTCAAGTAAGAGTTACACAGGATGCACAACTTGCAGCTAGAAGGAAAAGAGAATGAGTTCTGATGGCTGAAGAATTTATGGCTAAGAATAGAGCTGATCAGTCCAAGGACCCAAATTATGAGTACTAGGGTGATGACTCAAAGATGATAATCATAAATGCTTGGCTAAGTCATGGACAGCTATGCAAGAATATTGACAACATCTACTCTTGTGAGGAATGGATAAAACATCTGGAGAGAAACTCCCCAAGGGAAAGGACATTCAAGAAAAATCTGGTAAACAAAGACAATCCCAAAATGATGCCCTCCAAATACTTACCAAATCCTTTCCTGTACTTCAAGAGGCAAGAGAACAATAGAAAGATTGCTGAGATGGCTGCTGCTGCTGCAAAGAATGTTGATGGAGTTCAAGCTGAAAGCTCTAGTTCTTCTAAGAAGAGGAAATCTGAACAATAGTTTAATTTTCTATATCTAAAATGTTGTACTGATGTTGTAATAAACTCTTGTTGACATTTTAATTGATTAATTATTTGTTATTCCCTTTTATATCTGAAATTTATGATTATAGGCAAATTTTTTGTTAAGCTTAATATATGCTGTGTGTTGCCTATATATGTTAACAATGATATTGTTATGTTTTCATGACTGCTTATTCTGCTCTCATTATATGTCATGATATGTTTTATTGTGTTAATGTATCTTAATTAACATTGTTGTATGTTTTGTCTTCTTCAAATAGGGGGAAATTGTTGAGAATATTGTCACTCAATGTTCCCTAGATTTGAAGATGCATCACATACAATGCTAAGTGCATATTGTATTTGATAAGCCATTATATTTCATGTTTATACATGCTTAAGCTACTCCAAACCTTGGAATAGTATTGATTATTTCACTGTCAAGATCAGCTGAGATAACAGTCTGGTCTCAGTTGAACCGCTGAGACTCAGTTGTATTGCTGCTGTCTGCTGAGAATGAAGACTGTCCCAGCTATGCAACATATGAAGGAAACCGCTGAGAAGACTATCTCTCTCAGCGGATCCGCTGAGACGCAGTTTATTCTGCCGCTGACACTGAAGCCTGTCTCAGCCCATCTACTGAGATAAATTCAAATGTATCCGTTAAACTGACGGGATCTATTTTTGGCGGAAGTGACAAGAAAGCAAGATAAACTTTTCTATTCTTGTCCATGCTATGACAAGGCATTCCTTAGAGCCGTTGAAGATTGATGGAGTTATAAAAGAGGTTGCTGGGTCAATGGAACATGACTAATTTTCCCTGAGAAGTCATCTCTCTCTCTCTCTCTCAAGCTGCAAGCAGATCAATCAAAGAGAGATATCTTGCTGATTCTTTTCAGAAGAACAAATGGATCTTCTTGCTTCTACTGAAGAGGGAGATCAGGTGGAGCAAAGACTGAAGGTCATATCTAGATCTGCTCTAAGACAGCATCTGCTGTGCTACAACAACAGAAGAACCAAGCTGAAGGTTTATATGAATAGTTTTCTATTGTAATAGTATAACCATATATTTCTGTAAGAACATTCTTGTTCTGAGTTGTAGGGTCTTTGTGCCTGAGTTTGTAGGGCTGAGTGCCTGAGTGGTAGAGATGTACTCCCAGCCTGAGTTGTAGGGCTTCTTGATAGGCATGCGGTAGGTGGCTAGGATAGTCACTGAGCTGTAGGAGTAGAGTTACTCTGAGTTGTAGGGCTGCTGGCCTGAGGTAGGGTTTTGGAAGAAACTTGAGAGATCCTGAGGGATCTGTGCTGTAAGCACTTTGAGCTGAGTTATTGGAGGAGATTGTATTGACTAACATATTGTTAGAAAGGTGTAGAGGAAAAGTGGATGTACCCAGACCTTGAGGAACCACTATAAATCTCTGTGTGCTTCTGTGTGTTTGCTTCCACTTAGTTTAAACATCTAAATAGCTAACTTTCTGTAGAAGAAGCCAATAACCTATTCACTCCCCCTCTAGGTGATTTAGACTACTACCAAGTAAACTATCAGCATTATATCTGTATGTATCTATCATTGTATACTATATATATACACTACATATATATAGTATAGATTGATATAGATACATACAAAGATAAATACATATGCATAGATAAATACATATATATAGCAAATTTGGAGTCGGGATTTTCCTGGCTTCAACAAGTACCTCAACTGAGATAGTGCATGGGGGGCCCCGTGCCCCACACGACATTATCCCGGCCACGGCATTGTCCCGATGCGACGACGCTCCCGCCGCTCGCAAACCCCTAAGTGTTATACTCCGCTCGCCGCTCATTTTTGCGGTGTGCACATGAATTTGTGAGCGATGAGGAGAACACATTTTTTTATTGTAGGTAGAAGACTTTGTTTATATGATATGACATTTTTTTTAAATAAAAAAAACAAATTATAAAAACTGATTTTTTTTTTAATAAAGTGAGGTAAAATTGAAAAGTGAATGTTTAACCAAAGGGTATTTTCCCCTTTTTAATAAAGTGAGGTAAGATTAGTATTACTTTTGTAGTATTTTCTTATTGTCTTCTCCGTAAGAATACTTTTTCAAAAAACCGCCCGCCTCCATACTTCTTCCAGCACCTCCAAGCACTGATCCCGCCGACCACTTTTCTTCCAAGTTTCTGAGAAACAAATCGCTCAGGCGGAATCATCGTTGAAGCGCGCACCTGTTGCACACCTCCACAACGTACCTTAGGTCTCTGTTCCATCTGCCTCTTCTCTCTTACTTCCCCGGCTAGGTAACTTCTGTTTTTCTTTCTATTCTGAATTACAATTTTTTATTTAATTTTCCCTGAATAAATTGCATAGGATCCCACACTAGCTTTCTCCCCTAATCTTCTTCTCCTCTTGCTCCGCAATATTCTTCCACTTGGTGTTAGCAAGCTTATACAGTGCAGGCTGGACAACAACTCAGCTGCCGATGAGAAACACTTGAATCTCGCCTCCTCGAACACCCGATGAGCGTTGGACTAGACCACATCTCGCAGCAACTACAACTTTGATGATGAAAGTAAGGGATTTAGACCTTCTGCGCCCAGTCCATCTCTCTTCAAAACCCTAGATTGTAATCTTTAGTTCTTGGAGGGGAGTTCATTCACACTCCTGGGCCATTGTCAGGTCCTTTATTAATAAACAAGTTCATCTTTGTCTGGTTCTCACGATCTGTCTCTTATCGGATTTCTCTCGATCGTTTTGGTCAATGGGTAGGCAAGTATACCAGAACAGAACCCACAAACAAATCATAATTCAACAATGATGACACGATGATGGTGATGACAAGTTCCATTAGTGGACGATGACATAGGCTTTAAACATGTATGTATGATTGGGGTCTGGTTCAGAATATTTTGAACTTCAGAAGTTCCAATTGGAATCATTCAAAATTCTTATCCCAATTATTATGATGTGTTTGTTTTGGGTTAATTTTGTAGTTTGTGGAGTTATGAGGGGTTTATTGGTCTTTTGGGGTTACGTTAGGGTTGAAGTTAAATGGCCGGTTCAGTGTTGAACCAGGCATGCAAAATATGTATGGACTTTTTATTCCTGTTGGTGGCTGCGACGGGAAGAACCCCTGCACCTCCTTCCGATCTGTTCAGGTCACGGCCTTAGGATCGTGTATCTGCTTAATTCCTACTGCTATCAATTGGTGATCCTATACTCTGTCTTGTGTTGTTCTGTAGCTGTAGCAGGTGCTCGGGAGGGAGCTGAAGGCATCATCGGAAAGGGATCACATCAAGGGTATCAGAGCTTCTTTGCGGCATGCGACGATGCCGGTGTCCGACGCCACTCGATCCAAAGACCACTCGGAAATGGAGATTCTCAAGCAAGGCCAAGAGGATTTGGCGCGTTCCGTCCAAGCGATGGGCGAGGAGATGCGGACCATGATGGCTTGCTGAAGGGGGAGCGTGGAAGTGAGAGCCGACGGGGGAAATCGCCGGACAGCAGGCCCCATCCATCTGCTTCTAATCATATTGCCACGAGGTTTCCACGTTTGGAGTTTCCCCGTTTTTCCGGTGAAGACTTGCTGGAATGGATTTATAGGTGCGATCAATTTTTCGAGATTGATGGTACACTGGACGAGATGAAGGTGAAGATCGCCTCCATGCACATGGAGGGCAAGGCTCTTTTTTGGCACCAATCGTTCATGAAGGATCGGTTAACACGACATTGGCCGTCATGGGAGGAGTATAGCCAAGCTCTACATGGTCGTTTCGGTTCGGTTCTATTCTATGGCCCTATGGCGGAGCTCAAGAACTTGCGCCAACACACGTTGGTTCAAGCCTACCTTGATGAGTTTGACTTGCTTCTACACAGGGTGTTTGTTTCCGAAGAGCATGCAATCAGTTTTTGCTTGGCGGGTCTCCGGGATGAGATTCAATATGGCGTTCGGATGTTTCAACCCAAGTCCTTGCAAGAGGTTTTTTCCTTGGCACGTCTCCAAGAACAACAGTTAGTGGTTCGTTCCGTCCGGTCATTTCGGGCAGGGGAGCATACAACCCAGGAGGAACGCTCAGGGCACACCCTTTGGCCGGCACTACGCACCCCCATCGGCAATTAGTGGGGCGCACCCGAGCGGACAGGGGTACCTCAGCGGACGGCTGGCCCCGCCGAGCGTAAAATGTCGTCCGCGGAGATGGATGAAAAGCGGCGGAAAGGACTTTGTTTTTGGTGCGACCGACCTTATACTCAGGGCCACAAATGTCCCAATCGGCGGCAAGCTTACTCGTTGGAGGTTATCGTGGAGGCGGTGCAAGATGGGGATCGAGAAGTGGAACTTGATGAGGTGCTAGAAGTAGAGGAGGAATCAGTGGATCAACAAGCACCACAATTGTCCACGCATGCATTAATGGGGATGACCCATTACCACACCATGCGAGTCACGTCATCGCATCAAGGCCAACCCATTCATGTCCTCATTGACTCGGGTAGTACTCATAACTTCCTGGACGAAGGCGCGGCGCGGCGTCTCCAATGTGTTTTTACTCCCATGGCTCCATTTTCGGTCGCGGTGGCCGACGGCAAGAAAATCTGCAGCGCACATAAAGTGGTGGATTTTCGTTGGCGGATGCAGAGTGTGGTCTTTACATCGGACATGCTAATTTTACCATTAGGGGGATGTGACGTGGTGCTAGGCATCCAATGGTTGATCACACTTGGTCCGGTCAATTAGGATTTCTTTAACCTCCGGATGGAGTTTTCGAGTCAAGGGAAGAAGGTTGCGCTCCGCGGGTCACAACAAAGCAATGAGCTATGGGGCAAAGACACTCGGGTGAACAAATTAGTGGCAAAAGAGGGGTAAATTTGCATGTTGGCGATGTGCACAGGGCCGGTCGGCCAAGGTGCACACCAGGAGACCGAGAAGGGCCACTTCCCTACATGGCGGGTTTTGGGGGAACTACTTGCGCAACCCGAGCATCACATGCTGGAGACCTTGTTGACGCAATTCACAGATTTGTTCGCCGAGCCGCGGGGATTACCACCAAGGAGAGAATTAGAACATCGTGTCGTGTTGAAGGACAACAACCTAGAGATTAATCTATGGCCATACCGTTACCCACCACTCCAAAAGTCTGAAATTGATCGTTTAATTGGAGAAATGTTGAGCACGGGGGTGACCCGGCACAGTTGCAACCCTTTTGCATCGCCGGTGATTCTCGTCACGAAGCATGACGGCTCATGGCGTCTATGTGTGGACTATCAGCGCCTCAATCAAAACACGGTGAAAGATAAATTTCCGATTCGCTTGATCGAAGAATTAATTGATGAACTTCACGGGGCGGTTTATTTTTCGAAGTTGGACTTACGCGCCGGGTACCACCAAGTGCGCATGGCGGAGGAAGACATACACAAGATGACATTTCACACACACCAAGGCCATTACGAATTTTTGGTCATGCCGTTCGGCTTGACCAACGCGCCGTCAACTTTTAAGAATCTCATGAACCGTATCTTCCAAGGTCAACTTCGAAAATTTATCTTGATATTCTTTGATGACATTTTGATTTTCAGTGAATCGTGGGAGGAGCATATGACACACCTAGCATTCGCATTTAACACCTTGCGGTCCAACCACATCGTGCTAAGAAGAAGTGTGAGTTTGGCTTGACACAAGTCCATTACTTGGGGCATGTTCTATCGGGGCAAGGGGTCGTCACGGATCCGGCAAAGATACAAGCAATGCTAGATTGGCCGACGCCGACATCGCTCAAAAGAGTGCGAAGATTTCTAGGCCTCACCGGATACTATCGCCGTTTTATTCAAGGGTACGGGACGATGGCTCAACCTATGACCGAGTTGTTAAAACATCGGACATTCACGTGAACAGCTACCGCGGATGCCGCTTTTCAGTCCTTGAAGCAAGCGGTATCTAAACCACCAGTTTTACAGCTGTCGGACTTCCAACAACCATTTGTGGTGGAAACAGATGCGGCGGATACAGGGGTGGGGGCTGCTTTACTTCAAAGGGAGCGACAAATTGCTTATTTAAGCCAAGCGTTAGGGACAAAGAATGCGGCGTTGTCAACTTATGAAAAAGAGTTGCTCGCCATCGTGTTGGCGGTCCAGAAGTGGCGGCATTATTTGTTGGGATGTCCGTTTGTGATACGTACGGACCACCAGAGTTTGAAATTTATGCTTGAGCAAAAATTAGCGACCCCGGCTCAACAACACTATCTTACTAAACTCATGGGATATGACTTCTCGGTCCAATACAAACGCGACAAAGAGAATGCATGCGCCGACGCCTTGTCCCGGATCCACGAGGCACCTGAGGCCATGTTGCACGCTCTCACGACTCTCCAATCGGATATCCTACAATTGATAAAAAATTCATGGCGGTCGGATTCGCGGCTTCAACAAATCATAACGGCAAAGGAAACAAACGCGGAGGACCATTCGAAATACGCTTGGGAGCATGGCGTGCTCAAGCGGAAGGGGAAGTTGGTGGTGGGGAATGACCCAACTCTTAAAAACAGGTTGCTGAATTTATACCATGCCGGCGCCATGGGAGGGCATTCAGGAATATCTGCGACGTACCAACACATGAAAAGAGGGCTGTTTTGGAAGGGAATGAAACCGGAGATTTACGATTACATTCAAAGGTGTGTGGTTTGTCAACAATGCAAGGCCGACACTCAACGTCCTATGGGGTTGCTGCAACCATTGCCTATTCCGGAGCGCATATGGCAAGACATATCCTTGGATTTCATCGATAGGCTACCAAAAAGCCATGGGAAATCTACCATTTTAGTCATTGTCGACCGGCTAAGCAAGCAAGCTCACTTCCTCGCCATGCATCATCCGTACACGGCCGAATCGGTTGCTCAAGTATTCTTGGATTCCATTGTTCGCTTGCACGGATTACCCGCAACTATTGTTAGTGATCACGGCGCCGTTTTCCTTAGCAACTTTTGGCAAGAGCTTTTTCGGGTGCTCCAAGTACAATTGCACATGTCATCGGCATATCACCCCCAATCCGATGGTCAAACGGAAGTGGTAAAACGGTGTGTGGAGAGCTATTTACTTTGTATGTGCTTTGAAAAGCCTAAGAGTTGGGCTAATTGGATACCCCTCGCCGAGTGGTGGTACAACACGTCGTATTATAGCACCATTCAGATGTCGCCGTATGAAGTGGTGTATGGCCAAGAACCTACGGCTTTCCCTCCATATTTTGATGGCATGACAAACATCAACACAGTGGACTGTTCCTTGGCGGTACGGGACCGGGTGATGACCATGCTTAAGGATAATCTCGCTCAAGCTCCGAATCGGATGAAGACATTAGCGGACACGAAGCGCCGGGAGCATGTTCTGGAGGTGGGGGAGTGGGCTTGGGTGCGGTTGCAACCTTATCGGCAAGTCACGCTTCGGGGCCTTCGCATTCATAAGCTATCACGCAAGTTCTTTGGACCCTTCCAAGTGCTGGAACGGATCGGGTCGGTGGCATACAAGCTGAAACCGCCAAAATACACCATACATTCCACATATCACAGTTGAAGAAACACGTGGGCCAACCAACCGGGCAGGAGCAGCCCCTACCGGAGACAGTCAATGATGAGGGCAATCTCCTTGTGGAACCGATGGCGATCTTGGATCGGCGCATTACCAATAGAGCAGGTCGGGTCGTGACGCAACTTCTTATCCAGTGGACCAATGGAGCGCCGGAGGACGCCACGTGGGAGGACTTGTGGCGGCTTCGTGAACGTTGGACGGACTGCGTTCCTTGAGGACAAGGAACTTTTGATGGGGGGAGTAGTGATGTGTTTGTTTTGGGTTATTTTTGTAGTTTGTGGAGTTATGAGGGGTTTATTGGTCTTTTGGGGTTAAGTTAGGGTTGAAGTTAAATGGACGGTTCGGTGTTGAACCAGGCATGCGAAATCTGCATGAACTTTTTATTCCTGTTGGTGGCTGCGACGGGAAGAACCCCTGCACCTCCTTCCGATCTGTTCAGGCCACGGCCTTAGGATCGTGTATCTGCTTAATTCCTACTGCTATCAATTGGTGATCCTATACTCTGTCTTGTGCTGTTCTGTAGCTGTAGCAGGTGCTCGGGAGGGAGCTGAAGGCATCATCGAAAAGGGATCACATCATATTAGTGTTTTCTGGAATACTGAATTTTCCCCCCTGGTTTAACTGGTATCTTAGTATCTTACACATTTTCTTGTTTAAACTGATATCCGACGGTCAGATGGAAGAAGAGTTCAAATTGCTCAAAAGGAGTTTATGGAAGGCACGGGTTGACGAAAAGTTGATGGTATGTATCCTTTATAACATATATGTGGGCAAATTCATTCTGTTTATCCTTCCACATACCACTTTTGCAACAAGACACATTTCCTTGAATAAACTAGTTCTCACAAAACAATGGTACGTTGGCGTGCTGGCTCGGGTTCGTATAAATGCATTCCGCATCGAATTAGTCACAGCTATGTATAAAAATCTACTTGCAGCAGCGTCCGCTTCTGTTGCAGCTGAAGCTGCTGTTGGCAATGCTGTGTATATGCTTCCTTCATTCTACAATCATGATTGTGGTATGTGCGCTTCTTTTAACCTTGCCATGTTTTATTCCTGGATGTTGGATTTAGTATACTACATTACTACTTGTTATAACTATCATCATAGTTTAGCCTCATCCCAACTTTAAGCGCCTATTACAGTAGTTCAATCTCCTTAACTATTTCTATTTGTCATTATTATTGTCTCTGCTTAATCTATCTTACGGCTAACCATGTATTCCATATTCTGCAGTGGGAACCATCTCTTTGATTCATGTCAGAATATTTAGTTCCACAGTGTAAATCTCAATTATCTTGGGTATTTATTAGACCTTAGGCCTCTCTAGCGATTGCAACATTGGTTTTAGTTTGGGGGTTCTAATATGGTATCAAAGCCAATCATAGCGTGCACCCTTTTTCCTCATTCTCACATGTCTGTAACATGTTTTGTCACATGAGGGAGCATCTATCCGTGTGTTTCTATACATGAGAAAGCGTGTTTGATTATTTAGTCTCACGTTGGGAATCTCATGTTTCCCTGAGTACTTTATTAGACTTCGGGCCTCTCCACCTACTACCATTGATTTAGGTTGGATGCTTGGGTTCTTACATTTCCCATGACCAATCCTTGAAAAGTTTTAAGATGCTTTGTAACACAGATGCCTTTGATCTCTGAAGTGTGGTCGGAGGTTTGAAACTTTGAATTCAAGAAAAGAAGAAAGAGAAAATGGTTACCACCACCTTTTAATTATTGTTGAGATTAAGAAATTGTTTCTAATTAAGTATAAATTTTGATGTGCAGCATCCATTTTAAGGCATTTAGAAGGATTGAGATGTTGTCGGCTTTAGAAGTTTGGCTCAACCAGTGACCATGGAAGCTCATAACAACATGGCTGATCAAGATAAGATTTATGACCCACGCCGATTTTGTAGACACATGAATTGCTCGAATGAGAACCCAAATGACTTTTAGGTTATGTTGGAGACCCAACTTATGTCGGAGACGGGACAGAACGTCGGGCTGGTTCCTCTACCTTCAGCCCGAACGGCGCGGCGGAACGTTGCTGTGCTGTCCATGCTGTTTGTCACTCCCCCGTCCCGCCTCTGGTGGGTACTGCGTCGGAACTGGAGCACGAAACCATATGGGCTCTTAACCTGACGATTGTCGGGGCACTTGCTCCCATGGATCGGACAGCCCGAGCAAGCCATCATAGCGGCTTCCTGATGTCTTACTCCGGGAGAATGCATGTATCTGCTAAGGATTCCAACAACATGTGTGATATCAGGGCGAGTGTGTGTGAGGTAGATTAACCTTCTCACCAGTCTTTGAAAACTAGAGTTCACCTTTTCACCATCCCTGTTTTCATCAATTTTACAATTTGTTTCAATGGGGGTAAATCATCATTGTTTCCTCTAGTAGGTCTAGGACATATTTTATTTGAGAAATAAAGATTCCATGGGCAGACCATGCAACTTCAATTCATAAAAAATATTTTAACTTTCCTAGGTCCTTGACTTCGAACTCCTTAGTCGTGTTTTCAACCTCGTGATTTCTTCCAAATCATTTCTCGTGAGTATGATATCGTTGACATAGACGATGAGAACAACCACCTTCTCTGCATTCCTCTTAACAAAGAGGGTATGATCAGAGTGACCCTGTTTGTATCCCAATAGGGTCATGACCTTTTGGAATTTTCCAAACCAAGCCTGGGAGATTGTTTCGACCCATAGAGAGATTTCTGGAGTTGACAAACTTTCTCTTCTGGCCCTTGCTTCAAGAAACCCGGCGAAAACTTCATGTATACCTCTTCTTCAAGATCGCCATGTAAGAAGATATTTTAACATCCATTTGCTGGAGATCCCATCCAAGGCATGCAACACATGATAAATGATAGAGTCCATTTTGGCAACTGGCGCAAACGTCTCATGATAATCCACATCAGGGATTTGAGTATATCCCTGAGCAACAAGACGTGCCTTGTATTTCTCGACGACACCGTCTTGATTCTGCTTGATAGAGAATACTCATTTGGAGCCAACAAGTTTCTTTTCGGACGGGATGTGTGATCGAGTCCATATCTGGTTCTTCTCTAATGCATACATCTCTTCTTCCATTGTCTTTCTACATTCTGGTATATTTATTGCTTCCTGCCAAGTGTTAGGAATACGAGCAGAGGACAGAGAGGAGATGAAGGCTCTATGTACCTCTGTCAGATTGTGATATGAGATATAATTTGCAATTGGGTAAGTAGAATGGGTCGACTTACCTTTCCAATGTATGAGAGGTTGATGAAGGTCTTCATCAGAGTCTGGTTCAGAAGAGTGTATCGATTGTGGTGGAATGATAGAGGTTTGTAGCATCTTATCACCAGTATTACGTCTCTGATAGACCCGAGGAAGAGGAGAAATTAGTCCTGGAGCACAGGGACTATAGGCTGCACAGGAGTGGATGTTGTAGTTGGATCTGCAGTAGGAGTAGTTGGATCCACAGTAGTAGTTGGATTCACAGTATGAGTTGTTGAAATATTTGGAAGGATGGGAATGGGAATTGGAATGAAATCGACATCCGTGTCCTGCACCCCTTGACGTGAGCCAAAGAAGTTTTCCCCTTCACCGAACGTCACGTCCATGGGACAGAAGAAACGTCGAGAGGCGGGATGATAATAATGATAGCCTTTCGTGGTGGAGTTGCCAACAAAAACACATTTAAGGGAACGTGCATCTAATTTAGCACGAGTGTGTTGATGAATGTGGACAAAGCATACACATCCGAACACACGAGGAGGTAAATGAGATGTGTTGACTACACATTTGGTGGATAATCGGGATAGAGCAGAGACATATTGTAAGGTACTGGAGGGAAGACGATTAGTAAGGTATGCCGCAGTGAGGACCGTTTCACCCTAATAAGATTTGGGAAGATCTAAAGTAATGAGGAGGCATTGGGTGACCTCTAGAAGGTGTTTATTTTTTCATTCAGCAACACAATTTTGGGTAGAAGTGCGAACGCAAGTGGTTTGATGGAGGATCCCATGATCAGCAAGATAAGTACCAAATATACCACGATCGTCATACTCCCCTCCCCCCATTGTCGCTACGAAGGACATGAATTTTACAGCCAAACTGAGTGTCAACCATCTTATGAAAGAGTTGAAAATAGTTAAATGTTACGCCCCCGGACGAGGCCCGTCTATTTGGGCGTCAGTACAAGCGAAGGCAAAGGCACGGCGAAGGCGACAACGGGGCTGAACCAAGCGGTTCAGCCCCCTCTTACTGAAATCGGCCCAAAGGGGGCTGAACCGATTTCGGTTCAGCCCCATAGGGGCCGGCCGGCCCCCTTGCTGGCCAGTCCGGGGTCCGGTATAAATATACCCGGACCCCCTCTTTTGGTTCTTATGCAATCTATGATCAAGGTATTCTCTCTTCCTCCTCCTAACCATAATTCCTCTCTAGCCGTCATTAGCTCTCTCCCTCTTTTCTCCCTCTTTTAGAACTTCGTTCATAACATTTGGTATCAGAGGATCTCCTCCGCCATGGTTACCACTCGCACGCAAGAGGAAATCTCGCGGTTGGAAACCCTAGAGAAAAATTTTGCGGGGTTGTCCGATTCAATGGAACACATGAAGACATCGATGGAAGAACGCATGGACGCTCGCATGGATGAAATCAAAGCACTCTTGGTGCAAAATCTGAGAGGAAAAGGGCCGGCGGCCGACGAGAACGGTGGATCCGTGCATCCGGGATCCGATAACTCTGGATCTCACCCGGAAATTCCGCCGGGCTTTCAAGGAGGAGCGGGACAAGGGCGTAATCCCTGGACGGGGTGGTACAGCCGCAAGGGGGCTTGGGCTAGGCCGGCGGAAGCCGATCGGGCGGGATCGGGGCCGCAACAGGCGGCGGCGGTGTCGGAACAGCCCGCGACTTGGGCGGGGGTTTTTGCGGCCCGAGCGACTTCTGATGGGGCCGATCCGGCTACGGCGGGGTCGGACAGGGCCGTATGGGCCAAGGCGAGTTCGGCGGGCCACCTGGAGGGCTCGGTGAGGCTGGAGGCGGCAACATGCCGGCTTTTGGCCGGGCGGCTGCGACGGGGTTCCCTCCGGGAGGCATGGGGGGACCTGGAAGGCTCGGTGAGGCTGGAGGCGGCAACATGCCGGCTTTTGGCCGTGCGACTGCGACGGGGTTCCCTCCGGGAGGCATGAGGGGACTCCTACCGAACCCTAGGCCGGTTGGACACGGCGGCCATGTGGGACCGGGAGCACCGTGGGTCGGACAACACCAAGTCCACCCGGGTGCGGGTTATGACCAAGGCTGGCGGGGACAAGGCGCACCAAGGGCGTATCTCCCTCCGAAATTAACGCGTATGAATTTTCCAAGTTTTCACGGAGGGGACGCGTTGGAGTGGATTCACAAGGCCGAGTTGTTCTTTAATTATCAGGATGTTCCAGAGGCGCAGTGGGTGCAATTGGCGTCCTTCCATCTGGAGGGTGACGCATTCCAGTGGACTCAGTGGTTCCTCAGAGACAGAGATTATGTGCCATGGACGGATTTTGTGGAAGGGTTTACGGCTCGGTTCGGGCCTTTGGAGTACGAGAATGTCGAGGCGACTCTGCAGAAGCTGCGACAGAAGGGGACGGTAACAGAATACCGGACAGAGTTTGAGAAACTGGCAAACCGAGTACACTGGGAGGAGAAGACACTTCAGAGCTGTTTTGTGTCGGGCTTGAAGGGACATTTGCGGGATGAGATTCATGCTTACATGCCACGGAGTCTGAACCACGCCATTAGCTTGGCCCACATCCACGAGGAGCGGTTCAACAGGCAGCGGACCCGCAACTCAGTGAGGCCTGCTACCACGCCGGCACCAGCCCGGAGGGAGCCGGTGGGAGCCGGGAAACCGACGGTGACACGACTTTCATGGGGCGAGCTGCAGGCGCGGAAGGAGAAGGGACTTTGTTTCAACTGCGATGAGAAATTTACGCCGGGTCACAAATGTCAGAAGGTCCAGGTGTTTATGCTACACTAGGAGGAGGAGGACGAGTTTGAGTTCGGAGGAGCCGGATCTGGAAGGGGACTTGGACCCGACGGAGCTTGGTGTCTCGGTGTATGCCATGGAGGGGTGTAGCCCCCCACCGCTCACTATGCGGCTCGGGGGGAGGGTTCGACGGGAGCGGGTGACCATCCCGGTGGACAGCGGGAGCACTCACAATTTCATTCATCCGGAGGTTGCTCAGAGGGTGGGGCACGTAGTGGATACTGGGGCTGCCTTCCAGGTCATGGTAGCGGATGGCAGTAAGTTACAGTGCCAGGGCATTCTGCGGGGAGTGGAGTTGCGGATGCAAGGCTACGTGGGCCGCACAGATATCTACCTCTTACCCATTCGGGGGTCAGACATGGTTCTAGGGGTTCAGTGGCTACGACAACTGCGGAGGGTTACTTTTGATTGGGATCAGATGACGATGGAGTTTTTGCAAGGTGGGCGACAGTTTTGCTTGAAGGGTATCACGTCAGCACCCGTGAAGGAAATTGGCCTTCGCAGCCTACAACAGCTTGGAGAGACAGGGAGTTTGATGGCCGTTCTTCTTGGGGTGAGGTCAGACGAGGCAGGGCAAGGGGAGGTACCTCTCCAGTTGCAGCCGTTGGTTGAAGAGTATGCCGACATCTTCCAGGAGCCGCATACACTTCCGCCATCACGGTTCCGTGATCATCAGATTGTGCTCAAGACTGGAGCAGAGCCGACAAATGTACGACCTTACAGATATCCACATATGCAGAAGGCAGAGATCGAGCGCAGTGTTCGGGAGATGCTCGATGCTGGCATCATCCGACCCAGCACGAGTTCCTTCTCGGCACCCATCATCCTAGTCAAGAAGAAGGATGGATCATGGAGGTTCTGTGTTGACTACCGGGCCCTCAACAGTATTACGCTGAAGGATAAGTTTTCGATTCCACTGATAGAGGAGCTGTTGGATGAGTTACATGGTGCGACCCGGTATACTAAACTGGACTTGCGGTCCGGCTACTACCAGATTCTGATGAAGGAGGACGACATCCACAAGACGGCTTTCAGGACTCATGATGGTCACTACGAGTTCCTAGTGATGGCCAACGGGTTGACCGGTGGTCCATCCACCTTCCAGGCCAATATGAATGAGATCTTCCGAGAGCTTCTTCTCCGCTTCGTGCTGATTTTCTTCGATGACATTCTGATCTACAGTCGGACTTGGGAGGAGCACGTGGACCATGTTGCTCAGGAAGAAGTTGAATATTTAGGCCATCTGGTCTCCGTGGAAGGGGTTAAGGCGGACCCGAAGAAGATTACTAGTATGGTATCGTGGCCGCAGCCCCAGACCATTCGGGCCTTACGGGGCTTCTTGGGCCTCACAGGCTACTACAGGCGCTTCGTTCGTGACTATGGGAAAATCGCTCGGCCACTGACACAGCTCTTACAGAAGGATGCCTTTTCTTGGCATGATGAGGCAGAGGCGGCTTTTCAGGCGCTCAAGCAGGCGGTGGCGACTACCCCGGTCCTTGCACTTCCGGATTTCACCAAGGAGTTCGTCGTGGAGACGGACGCCTCCGGAGTAGGGCTGAGAGCCGTCTTGATGCAGGAGGGGCGGCCGATTGCTTTTTACAGCTAAGCCTTGGCTCCCAGGACATTGGGCCTAACGGCTTATGAGAAGGAGATGTTGGCCATTATTCATGCAGTGGCACTGTGGCGGCCATACCTGCTGGACCGTCATTTCAAAATCAGGACAGACCACCAGAGCTTGAAGCACTTCTTGGAACAGCGGGTCTCTTCCCCTCTTCAACAGAAATGGGTGACCAAACTTTTGGGGTACGACTACGAGATTGTTTATCGGCAAGGGAAAGACAATCTGGTTGCGGATGCTCTTTCCAGGTTGCCTGAGGGAGCGTTGGCCAGCATATCTGTACCGCGGCTAGAGTCTTTGGATGAGATTCAGGAGGAGGTGCTGCGGGATCCTGAGTTACGAGTTATTCTGGAGGATTTGCGGTCCAACCGGACGACCACCCCCGACTATCATTTGCAACAGGATCGTCTCTACTACCACGGACGGGTGGTCATACCTTCTCAGTCCGCTTGGCGGACGGTGATGATGCACGAGTTCCATTCGACGCCGACGGGGGGCCACGCTGGGGTTCTCCGCACTCTGCAGCGGGCCAGGGCTAATGTATTTTGGAAGGGCATGCGGAAGGATATACAGGCGTTTGTTCGCCAATGTGATGTTTGTCAGCGGCAAAAGTACGAGACCACTTCTCCTGCCGGGCTCCTTACCCCCCTAGAGATTCCACACCAGATCTGGGATACGGTCTCCATGGATTTTATTGACGGGCTACCTCGCTCGAAGGGTAAATCGGTTATTCTGGTGGTTGTGGACAAGTTGTCCAAGTACTGTCACTTCATTGCGCTGAGCCATCCGTACACTAGGGAGTCCGTGGCTATTTTGTTTGTTCGGGAGATTGTGCGCTTACATGGCATTCCTCGGGCGATTATCTCGGATCGGGACCCTACTTTTGTTGGCAATTTCTGGCGGGAGCTTTTCCGCTTGCAGGGGACTTCTTTGCGCTTCAGCACAGCTCACCACCCACAGACGGACGGCCAGACGGAGGTCGTGAATCGGAGCGTGGAGACATATCTCCGCTGCTTCGTTATGGAGGAGCCCCGTACCTGGACGAGTTGGCTACATTGGGCTGAGTACTGCTTCAACACGTCCTATCACTCGGCGAGCAAGATAACCCCATTTGAGGTGGTGTGCGGTCGACCGCCGCCCTCTCTGAGCAGTTATGAGCCGGGTAGCACCGCGGTGGCCGCCGTTGACCGCGCACTCCGCGATCGTGACCGCACGCTAGCCACCTTGCGGGAGAATCTGCGGGCAGCCCAAGATCGGATGAAGACTCAGGCAGATAGGCATCGGACGGAGCGGGAGTTTCAGGTGGGGGATGAGGTTTTTCTCAAACTTCGTCCCTATAGGCAGCTGTCCGTCGCCCAGCGGACGAACCAGAAGTTGGCACCCCGTTACTATGGTCCCTTCCGGATCACTCGGCGGGTCGGACCCGTCGCTTACACTTTGTCTTTACCAGAGGGGTCGAGGATTCACCCCACCTTTCATGTCTCCTTGCTGAAACGGAAGATTGGCGATGCTGTTCAGGCGAGCTCAGTGTTGCCTGAAGCTACTACTGGGGGCGAGCTGCGCCCGATTCCTGAGGATATTCTAGTGGTCAAGTGGAAGCGCCGAGGCACGACGTACTGTCCAGAGCTGTTGGTCAAATGGAAGGATCTTTCTCCCGAGCACAATACTTGGATGGACCTGCTGGAGTTTCGGGAGCTTTACCCCGACTACCAGCTTGGGGACAAGCTGGTTCTTGATGGGGAGGGGAATGTTACGCCCCCGGACGAGGCCCGTCTATTTGGGCGTCAGTACAAGCGAAGGCAAAGGCACGGTGAAGGCGACAACGGGGCTGAACCAAGCGGTTCAGCCCCCTCTTACTGAAATCGGCCCAAACGGGGTTGAACCGATTTCGGTTCAGCCCCATAGGGGCCGGCCGGCCCCCTTGCTGGCCGGTCCGGGGTCCGGTATAAATATACCCGGACCCCCTCTTTTGGTTCATATGCAATCTATGATCAAGGTATTCTCTCTTCCTCCTCCTAACCCTAATTCCTCTCTAGCCGTCATTAGCTCTCTCCCTCTTTTCTCCCTCTTTTAGAACTTCGTTCATAACATTAAACACATCACTCTTCTTTTTTTTAATAAAATCACCCAGGTAGTACGAGAGAAGCAGGCAATAAATGTGACAAACCATCGGTGACCAGAGAAAGAAGTACAGGAGAAGGTCCCCAAACATCGGTGTGAATTATCTCAAAAGTAATTGTATTGGGATAACATACATTATGCCGACTATGACGTACATGTTTAGAAAGACTACAAGCATCACAAACAAACTTGTCTAGACATTTGGAAAACATAGGAAACATCTTAGAAGATAATTGGGGGACGGATGCCCGAGTCGTTGATGCCACCGACGAATATCCGCAGGAGTGGGAGCGGAGGTACTGGAGAGATCTTGGGCAGGTGGATGGTCCAAGATGTACAAATCCCCAGGAGTTCCTACCACTGCCAATGCACCGCTTCGTTGCCAGATTCTGAAAAACACAGCCATCGGGGAGAAATGTTATGGAGCAGTTTAAGGATGTAGTCAAGCGACTAATAGAGAGTAAATTGCGAGGAAATGTAGGAATATGCAAAACGGACTTGAGAGACATGACAGGGGAACAAAAGATTGTCCCTTTGTCAACGATAGAAGAAAGAGTCATTAGCTTTGATGATTTTATCACGTCCCGAGAGGGGGGTGTATGAGTTAAAATCTGATGATGCCCCATTATATGATCGGTAGCACCAGAGTCAATGATCCACTCGGACGGGACATCAAAAGCAGATTGCGCCCTGGGAGCCCTGGAAAAGTGGCAAACACAACGGTAGAAGAGGTGCTAGGAGACCGAAGGAGGCGACGCAGAGCAACAAGATCTTCGACTGAAAAATGTCGGAAGAAAGCATCTCAGGACACGCGCCAGCAGTATGGGCAGCAGGATGAGAAGTATGTTGGCGAGAACCACCCCGACCACGACCACCATTAGTCTTGCAGACATGGGAAAGATGAGTATGTAGGCGGTAACAGGATGCACCACCATGTCCCGGCTTCCCGTAGTGATCACAAATCTTAGTCGAGGGACCGGTGGATGACTGGCCCTGGCTAATTCCTGTGAGAGCGGAATGATCCAGAACCTTATCAAACTGAAGAGAGCGGCGACGATCTTCATCACCCAAAACCATGTTAAAAGCTTCTCGCAGAGATAAAAGCTTCTCGCAGAGAGGGAAGCGGATGACGGTTCACGACGTGTGTGCTAACCATGCCAAAATCCATATTGAGATCCATAAGAAAGACATGGAGGCGGTATCGGTCCTCCTTTGTTTTCAATGCCCGAGCATCTGCAGTGCACGTGGGAGTGAAATCGTCAAAGTAATAAAGCTCCTCGTAGAGACGTTCAAATTCAGAAAAATATGACGTAACACCACCAGACCTTTGTCAAAGACTAAGAAGGCAGCAAGTAAGCTCGTACACTTGAGTGGAGCTACCAATTTGGAAATATGTCTCACGTGCCCGAGTCCAAGTCTCAAATGCAGAATCCATGAGCATGTATCTGTGATAGACCAAAGGAGCATAGAGTGGAGAAGCCACGATACCACCATAGAGTTATCAGCTTCCCACTTCCGCCACGAGGAGTCAGTGACGGGAGGTTGCACCACGGTCCCATCAATGTACCCATGATGGTTGCAAATTGCATGTTGAGCGACCCGGGACCACTCAAGGTAGTTTGAACCGTCCAAAGGAACAGTAGTAATCCTGAAGGAGGTAGAAGAGTCATGGCTTTGAGAATAGTTAGTAGGCAGAGGAGGCACGAGCGAGGACTGAACGTCGAACTGATTGCTCGAATTCGAGGAGTCTGCCATAAAGAATAGTGTCTGAAAGATCCCGCAGATGGAGCACGTCAGACTGATTGCTCGCAGAGGAAGATCGCGCAAAAGGAAGACCTCGCGCGGACGAAAGATCTCGCAGACAGAGGGCCTAGCGCGTACGAAAGATCTCGCAGACAGAGGGCCTAGCGCGTACGAAAGATCTCGCAGACAGAGGGCCTCGCGCGGAAGGTCGACGCTGGAAGGGCTCAACGCGAGAGCTCGCGCGATCGACGCTGGGAAGAGCTCGCGCGATCGATGCAGGAAGGGCTCACGCGAGAGATAATCGATGTTGGAAGGACTCACGCGATCAACGCGGGAAGGTCTTGCGCGATCAACACGGGAAGGGCTCTTGCGAGGAAGATCGAGCTCGCCGACAGGGGTTAGAAGGTCTCGCGAGTCTCAGCTGAATGGTAACTAGCCGAGGAAGAACCCGCGGGTCTTGTTGTACGCCAATGGACGTCCCAGCTGAATGTCTCGTCTTTCGCCGAGGGAAATACGAGAGAAAAAATGGACATATGGAGCTGCGATAAAAAACGTCAAGCTCTGATACCAAGTTGAGAGAGGAAATAAGATATTATTTCACCAATCTGAATTTATCTCTATTACAATGCTCCTTTATATATGCACAAAGGAGGAGATCATAAAACAAGATTAGAGGTGTGAGACTAAATACAAGGAGGAAAAATGGGACTTATATGTGGGCCTTAACAATAGGCTATTTAACTCATGGAATAGACTATAATTCAACTGCTTGAGCATTAAACCACCCGTACTACGACTCAACTCGATTTGACTCATACAACTCCACTCAATACGACTGGAGAGATACAACTTGACTTGATACATAAAGACTCATAATAATATAATTGCTAGATAACTGACGGCGTGGGACCCCTAACACAACCAGCCACCTATCTCACATTTTCCTTGCACATGGATGGACCGAACACATTTAGGGTTTCAAAATCTATAAATTAGATTGAAGCTTTGTAAGAATTATCTCAAATTTTGATAATAAATGTTCTTCTCTTCCTCTAATGGTTGAAAGTTCGAGTATTCTTCTCTAAGTTCTCCTTGTGTGCTTGTGTTTCTCTTCGGGGTTAGACGCTGTTCTACATTTGTACTTTCCATATGCATGTTCTACACTTTGGTGCTCATTGTTCTATGATTTTTGAATTTTCTGTCTATAGCAGTTTTAGTTATAAGCTTGATTGCAATTTTATCAAATCAGATACAACAAAATTCCCAAAATTATGGGTTGCAATGACTTTCTCGTCACTTTTATGTGCCATTTAAACTTCCCTAAATTATTGTAATCAAAAGATTTGCTATGAGGTCATAATCATCTGCATCAGGAATCCTAACCCTTAAACATCCCATCAATTTGTTTAATGATCCATGATAATTTTTCTTTAAAAAAAGAAGAAGAAATGACTGAGTTTACCCTTGTTTACATACTGCAGATCCCAATACACACATAGTATGGATTGATTGTGCAGCTGCAAAGCTGAAAGCTCTTCGTCAGATTGAAGACAGTCTCAGTCCATCCAACTCAATCCATAATTTTATTGCACAAAGATTTCATAGTTTGTGAGCTACTTCGATCCAACATTATGCGGGCGCGATTTTTTATCAGGCGAAGAGCTCCGAATATGCTACCTTGATGCGAGCATGGATCGCGATGCTCGCCAGCAGCTTCTCTCCGAAGGTTTTGGCGTCCATTGTCGCTGCTTAAGATGCTCGTCTGGTGACTGAGTTGATGTTAGTTGGAATCCGCTTGTGTTTAGTTTTTGCCTTCAACGTTATATTTTCCGTTAGTATGTGAGTTTATTTAGGGCCGCGTTCTACGAGGCTTGAGGTTTAATTTAACACCTCAGTCGGGCTGCACTCGGCAGAAATAAAGCGGGAGTAGCGAAATTTTAAGCTGGCTCCAAATAGTTGGAATAAGGTCAGTGATGATGAGGATAAGGTTCATCGATTCTTTGCCTGTGCTGGTCAGAGGGCTCAAGCTTTAATGTTGCGCTGTTAATTTTCTGAGTGGAAATGTAAAATGTGTGTTTTTTTACAATGATTATGTTGTTACTTAGGGTTGCAAATCTGATGAGCTGAAAATGCATGTAAAGTTGAGTTAGAGTTTTATCTTATTGTGCTTTGTTAGTTATATGACTTAAATTTTTAACATATTCGGAGTTTCCCGAAGATTTTTAAGAACAAGATCTTGTATTTTGGTCTATTATATTCTAAATTTAGAACATGATTAGAAAATCATGACAATTTTAATATGTACATTGTAGTTTGATAGTCTTTTTTGGCAATTGTCAGGAAAAAAATATAGCACTTCATGGATGTCGATTAGGCTGGTTTGATCATTTGTATGACAAAATGCTGATCAATTAGGCTGGTTTGATCTTCAAATTGAATTAGTTTCTCTCATACCACATGATATCTTAAGAACTTTTTTTCATGATCATGATGTATTTTGTTTGGGCCAATGGATGAATAACAAGCATTACTTTTCATCCTAAGATTTTTTTTTATCATGTTATTTGTAGCACACTGATGTTGACAACGACTCCTGATCTCTTCTATTTACCCACAACCAGAACCAGCTACTGTACTCTCATCTTAACCTTAAATTTCAGTTGATCATTCTCCGCTCATGCTCACGCATTGTGATCAGCCATGGATGGGGGAAGAAAGAATTTCAGATTCTCGGTGAGTGGCGGAGATAATGTGGTGCAAGAGGAAAGTGGACCGACCGGGAGGTAGTGGAAAGAGTAGACTCGGTGAAAACAAGACATGTTCCACTTAGCCGGTAGCCTCTCGGGGATGAAGCTGGAGCGAGTGGCAAGGGGCCTTCTCGGTGAGTAACGTGTGGTGCGAGAGGAAAGAAGAGCAAGGGGTGAAAAGGTGGGAGAGTGGAGTCGGACACGTGGCACTAGTTGAGAAGAGGTAGCGAGATGGACGGCAAGGCGAGGGAGATGAACATCTCGGTCACCGAACCATCTCGGGGGTGTCCAGAGAAAGTCTCTTCGGGCGACCTATATCTTGAATCGAGGAAGAATCGGTGACGTGTTGGAAAGCGGGCCATCGTGTAACCGCTCGATGGGTCGGGTGACCCATGGGTAAACAGATACTATTGGGTTGTGAATGTGGATTTCGGATCATATCGGGTTGATGCTTGGAGATTCGAGGAAGTGATCTGATGGCGACGTATAAGGAGTGATGTGATGGGGATTTACGTAATTAATGTCAAAAGTCACTCATGCCCAACATCTTCTAATATATGTTAGATATTAAACTTGACATCAGAGTTATTATATCTGATATCATAGTTATTAAATCTCAAACCAAAATCTCTCTCTCTCTCTCTCTCTCTCTCTCTCTCTCTCTCTCTCTCCTCTATCTATCCGTCATAACCAAATTGCATGCATGTGGAGCTGGCAAAAAGTTGGCTTCTTCCTCCCCATCCACTTATAGGAGGTTTTAAGCTATATATTCCCTCACGCCCATATCCCTGATCACACTAGCTCATTACTTCCCTTCTCCATCGTCGCTGCCATCAAGCTAAATATCTAAGTAGGCCAAGTGGATGTTCGTCAACCTCCATGAGGAGATCCCTGGCCGCCGCCGAGGAGAATATGATGTTTCCGAAGAGCAAAGATGAGATAGGCGTGCTTGATTTGGAGCACTGCAACAACATTGCCAACGGAAGCACTGATATGAGAGGATTTGAAGCCGGAATCGGAATTGCTAGGTTCTTAAAGGGGAAGAGTTTCTTTATAACTGGTGCAACCGGCTTCCTCGCTAAAGGTGATCACCAATATTCCTGATTTTTTTTTACTTCGCTCTGTTTTGATCTTGTTTATATATGCATCTATGATTCTATTTCCAGTTTTTATTGAGAAGATACTGAGGACATCACCCGACGTCGATAAGATTTATGTTCTTATCAAGGCTAAAAACAAGGAAGCAGCATTTGATAGGTTGAAGAATGAAGTATGTTCACAATTTTTGGTTTCTTCAATCCTATGAATTGAACATGTAGATTATTATTTGGCAATTGTTAACCGCACCCCAGTTTTGGCTATCCGCAACCCATTTTTATGAAGTATTACACATTTTTTTGAAATACGCCTTGTACAAGCAGTTTTAGGAAAAGTGTTCAACACGAAAGTTGTAGATATCGTCGATATCTACAACTTTCGTGTTGAACACCTTTGCTAAAAATGCACGTACAAGACGTATTGCCGCTCGAATTGAAATATAGGCGTAACTATAACGAATTTTTGGAAATACGCATTGTGCATGCATTTTTAGGGAAAATGTTCAACACGAAAGTTGTAGATCTCGACGATATCTACGACTTTCGTGTCGAACACTTTTCCTAAAAATGCTTGTACAAGGCGTATTTCCAAAAAAATGCATAATACTTCATAAAAATGGGTTGCGGATAGCCAAAACTGGAGTGCGGTTAACAATTGCCTATTATTTCATATAATAACTTTTTGCTGCAGCATAATTCCGTGTCAAAAAATTTAAAATTATGTTCTTTTGTCAGGGTCTAGCCAAAGAAATACAAATTATAAATACATACTCTCTTTATTTCCAGATTATAAATATAGAACTCTTCAGATCATTGCAAGAGATCCATGGAAATGACTTCCAGGATTTCATGTTGAAGAAGTTGATTCCAGTTACAGGGAATGTGACAAAAGCTAAAATGGGGATTAATGCAGCAATGGCGGAGGAGATTTCACAGGAGGTTGACATTATAGTGAATTCTGCTGCAAACACAACTTTTGATGAGAGGTTTTTGCTCATCTTGGAAAATTTTGATTAATTGCTTTTATGTTTTCCGTATGAATA
The DNA here is from genome assembly GCA_033032865.1 of Dactylorhiza incarnata. Classification (NCBI taxonomy): domain Eukaryota; kingdom Viridiplantae; phylum Streptophyta; class Magnoliopsida; order Asparagales; family Orchidaceae; genus Dactylorhiza; species Dactylorhiza incarnata. Next base: position 1,518,877 of record JAWHQI010000348.1, on the reverse strand, counting down.
AATTGAGAAAAGTTCAAAACAAAATTTAGGTATGATGTTGCACTTGACACAAACACCATAGGAACCTTTAGGCTCATGAGTTTTGCAAAGAGATTTAAGAGGCTTAAAGTTTTCCTACAAGTATCAACAGGTGAGCTACTAAATCTCTAAAATCTCTATACATACATAGCTCGTAAACCCTAAATCAAATTTTTATGCTCTCCTTCTTCCCTTAACATGCAGCATATGTAAATGGAAAAAGAGAAGGGAGGATACTAGAAAAGCCCTTTTGCATTGGGGATAGTATAGTGAAGGAGCTTGCCTGCCCTGAATATTCAGTAGAGTCCATGCCTTTGCTGAACATCGAGGCAGAGATTCGATTAGCTTTAAGTTCCAGAAAGGCTAGCGACGATGCTTCTTTGGTACAGAAAATGAAGGACCTTGGCCTAAAGAGGTAACAAAAATGTTTGCATACATTCTTCTTTGGTTCAATCTCATGAAATTAACATCTCTATAAAATCCCTATTTGACCAGAGATTCATGATATTCTTAATTCCATTCAATCAATGACCTAAAATTCATGCACAGGGCAAATATTTATGGATGGCAAGATACCTATGTATTTACAAAGGCAATGGCAGAAATGGTGGTAAACAACATGAGGGGTGACATCCCAGTTGTCACAATTAGACCAAGTGTTATTGAAAGCACTTGGAAAGAGCCATTTCCTGGTTGGATTGAAGGAAACAGGTATTCTTTTCATATATTTTTTCATTTACATCCAACTCTCATTCTAATTCTAATACCCTGAATGAAACTCAGAATGATGGACCCTGTTATTTTGTACTATGGTAAAGGCCAACTCACTGGTTTTTTAGCAGATCCAAAAGGAGTTCTTGATGTGGTAATTATTCAATTCATTTCTCTCTTAGCCCTTTAGCCCGGTTTGGGAAAGCGACGACGGTTGTAAACGCAGTTATGAAAAAAATAAGCAGTGTTTTGACATGTGTAGTCACAAAAGCAGAGTGTAGTGAAGCACTAGTTGTTGTGAACTTCTAGATATCACGAGCAAAATTTGTGCACAAAAAAGGTTGTCATAAAATCCCCAAGCACAGGTAAACTACCACCACTACATTTACTGCCACAATTTCACACCACCACCGCTCAAATACCACAGTTTAAAAGGAGTTTAAAAGGAGATTAATTTAGAATAGGAATCAAAATTATACAGAAAAATAGTTGAAATTAGTGCCTATCCATGATGAATTTACATAGGTACCTGCTGACATGGTGGTGAACGCAATGTTGGCGGCAATGGCAAAGCACGGGTGGGCGAAGCAGCCGGGGATTCACACGTACCACATCGCCTCCTCCATAGTGAATCCTTTTGTTGTAGAACAACTGTTGAGTCTCCTCTACCGACACTTCAAATCCTTCCCTTGCAAAGATTCAAAAGGGAGGCCAATCGAAGTCCATCAAATGAAGTTGTTTGATGACATAAACGAGTTCTACGATCACGTTCGCAACAATGCGATATGGCTAGTTGATATAGCCATGCACTTGGCTAAAATTTATGAACCATACGGTTTCTATAGTGGAAGGTAAGGTCCATTGTTCATGATTCTTTTTAATTTGAATTCTAAATGCATCTGATGGTGTTAGTTGCAGGTTTGATAATACTAACACGCAAAAGCTTATCGATGAGATGTCGGAGGAGGAGAGGGGGGAGTTTGGTTTTGATGTAGGAGAAATAGATTGGGAGGACTACATTTCTAATGTTCATATACCTGGATTGAGAAGGCATGTGATGAAAAGAAAACCGAGGTCTCTCTTGTGAGCAAAGCAATCCATGATACCCTTAAGTGTGAAGAAGATGCAATAAACTGTGGATTCTTTATGATTTCATTGGTCATGAGGCAATGAATCACTAAATAATGTATTTTGTTCGAGATTTCTTAACATTTTCTTTGGTGCATGCAAGGGACTAGACAAAACTGTATTTTTGACAATGTAATCATAATCTTCCTGGATTATTGGTTTCAAAATGTTATAGATATGCCAAAACCCAATAACCAGAAAAAGTAAAGAATTTACAAAATTGCAACAACGTAAAAATAAATGCTAATTTGTGGCCCTAAACGACTAGAAAGACTCTAAGACGCAAAATTCATGAGAAACATATGAGTTCATATCAGCTCGCCTGTTCTCTCCTGGCGTCCTAATTTCGTTCAACTTTGCCCCCGTTAATTTATGATTGTGTTGAGACTTCCACACCTACATCAACATTGGACTACCTTGTTGGAGTTATCACATTGTGTTTGCTTTGTATTTCAGTCTATCTATTAAAGTCTTTAGGTATGCGTGTATGAGTTTAATCCCACATTGGCTATTCATGTTTTGTGAGTCTTTGTAATCATTTAAGTACCCCTTTAAGGGAAGAATAACATGCACTTTTATATTCCTCTCATATTTCAACATGATATCAGAGCAAGAATTTATTCCTCCATGATATTTTTCTCTCGTTCACGTGAGTGTGCTTCGGATTCTGCGAGTCATGACAGAAGCGTCGAGCCTGTTCGATGCTCCAAATCTTGTCGATCACTGGATTGGAAATTTTGCAATTCATCGTCGAACTTGTCATAAATCCTGTTGAGCGGACGAGATGGCTTCGATGACATCAAAGCGTATGAGACGGTTGCGACAACTTCTGGACTTCGGCTTCCGCCGCGGTCAGGACTTCGGCTTCCGCCGCGGTCAGGACTTCGGCTTCCGATGTGATCCACGTCCCGACGATGATCTCCCATATTTAGATCAAACGACTCCTCTTTCGCTCGCGACGAAGCTCCCATCGACGACTACTCTTCCGCTGCTTCAGATCCCGATCGACGACCTAGCAGTTGCAGTCAGTGGTACCCATGGCATCTTCTGGTGTAACATCTCTCAAATAACTAGACCCCTAAGTTGGTTTTGTCATGACTAGGTCATGACAAAACCCTAGGAAGCGTAAAAGACCAGGTGAACTTAGGCAAGAAGGAGAAAAATCACAGTGGTCTGCAAATAGCAATTTCCAATTACCAAGCCTAGGGTTGGACTTTAGGGCCTCACCTTGACCCTTTGACCCCACCATGACATCCCTAACACATTAAAGGTTCCTTAGAGCATCAAGGACCCATTGGGGTCAACCAAAGATGTCAAATTGACCAAAGTCAACCCGAATCCTAAATTGGTCAAAGTAGCTTAATTAGGGTCAATTGACATCCACCATGCCAAATTGACCTTACACCTACCCTTATGAGGATATTAGGGACCCAATGGACCAAAACGCCCCATCATGGGGCCACCAATTTGACCAATTTGACCTAAGTCAACTATAGCCCTATTTTGGTAAAAATGACCTATTAAGGGCCAATTAACCCTCATCTTGCCCAATTGACCCTACCTATACCTTCTTAACCCTTAGTGGAGGCCAATGGACCACTATCCACCCATTAGGGTCAACCCAAATGGTACAAAGGGTTGACCAGAGCTTGATCTGTGTGCCCCCATCAATCTAGTCATCCAAATGTCTTGAAAATTGAAACATATGCTGTTTATACCCATACCCTTATCATATCCAAAAATAAGAATTTTGGAATAAACGTTTTCTAAAGTTTTTGTAAACATTTAATAATTCATATATAAATTAATTCCAGGGTCTAATGACTTTCAAACCCCTCCAATTTTGGTGGGAGGGGTTTAGGGTCTAATGACCTTCAAATGATGTTCGAGCCTTATCTGGACATCTTCGTCATCGTGTTCATCGACAACATCCTCATCTATTCGAGGACGGAGGAGCATGCATGACATCTGACACTAACATTGGAGAAACTTCGAGAGCACATCCTCTACGCGAAGTTCAGCAAGTGTCAGTTTTCGCTGAAGGAGGTGGCCTTCCTGGGTCACATTATCAGCGGAGCTGGACTAACAGTGGATCCAGCAAAGATCCAGGCAGTACGAGATTGGCTACTGTTGAGACGGCCACCGACGTGCGAAGTTTCTTGGGACTTGCCGGCTATTACCGGAAGTTCGTACATGGGTTTTCTCAGATAGCCCTCCTGCTCACATCCTTGACGAAGAAGGATACTGCTTTCATTTGGACGCCGCAGTGCGAAGTGGCCTTCCGGGAGCTGAAGGGTCGGCTTACAACGGCTCCCATCCTTGCCCTTCCGGCAGGGAAGGAAGGATTCCAGGTATATACAGATGCATCCTATCAGGGGATGGGTGCCGTTCTGATGCAGAACGGGCACGTGATAACATACGCCTCCCGACAGTTGAAGAATCATGACCGGAGTTACCCGGTGCACGATTTGGAGATGGGAGCGGTTATATTCACTCTGAAGATCGGGCAGCACTACCTCTACGGTGTTCACTGCGATATATTCTCAGATCACAAGAATCTGAAGTACGTAGACACGCAGAAGGAGCTGAACATCCGACAGAGATGATGGGTGGAGTTCTTATCGGACTATCAGTATACCATGCACTACCACCCATGGAAGGAGAATGTGGTGGCTGACGCACTGAGCAGGAGAGTTACCACATCAGTTGTGGAGCCCCAGTTGATGGTTATGGAGATGGTACGGATGCTCGAGGACATGCAGATCTCATTGGTGTCCGAGGATGACCCTGAGCTCTATGAGGAGTACCTGGCGGCGATAAGTACCACATATGACATTCGAGACCGCATCAGGGATGGGCAGAGGCAGGATGCCAAGTTAGAGCCGATATTCATGGCCTTTTCACTGCAGTAGGTATTCGGTGCACCCGGGTATCACCAAGATGACGACGGACTTGAAGAGGACCATGTACTGGTCGGGCATGAAGAGGGACATTGCCTATTTTGTGACCCACTGTGAGGCGTGTCAACTCGTAAAGGCGGAATGCAAGAACCTGGCCGGACTATTGCAACCACTCCCGGTGCCGGAGTGGAAGTTCGACGACATCGCGATGGATTTTATACATGGTCTTCCTTGATCATATGCGGGGAATGATTCGATATGGGGGATCGTCGACAAATTGACGAAGGTGGCCAGATTTATTCCAGTCAGGAAGGACGCTCCGGTCGGTGATTTGGTACAGAGGTTTGTGGAGCAGTTTGTCCGATACCATGGCGTTCCTAGGACGATCGTGTCAGATCGGGATTTACGGTTTACTTCTAGGGACTGGAGAGCGGTGCAGGCTTACCTGGGCACACGATTGGCTTTTAACACTGCAACCGGACCTTGGAGGATCTTCTACGACTATGCATTCTGGACCGCGGGGAGCCATGGGAGAGACTGTTGCCGTTAGTCGAGTTCTCGTACAACAACAGTCACCATGCCATCATAAGCATGACCCCCTACGAGGCATTAAACAGACGGAGATGCAGGACCCCATTGTCTTGGATCCAGGATGAGGATCCCAAGGAACTCAGCTCAGAGTTCGTAGAGGACACAGAGGCTCAGGTGCGGCTGATTCGAGACAGGATGCTGGAGGCCCAGAGCAGGCAGGCCAAGTATTACGATGCGCGACCTCGTACGGTAGAGTTCCAGGTGGGATATCGGGTATTATTGAAGATATGTCTGATGCATGGAGTCTCGCGGGTATGCGGGCGGAAGAAGCTCAGTCCGAGGTATATGGGGCCCTACAGGATCCTGGAGCGGATCGGCCCCTTGGCTTACAGGTTGGAGCTACCGCCGGAATTAACGAGATTGCACGACGTCTTCCATGTATCCTCACTTAGGAGGGCTCTACTACAGCTAAAGCAACAAATATCTACTACAGAGGGGCCAGTAGCTACTGATCGATCGGTTCACCTGGAGTCGGTCCGGATAGACGATACGGAGATGCGAGTCTTGCGGCGCAAGAAGGTTCCACTAGTCAAGGTACTGTGGAGAAATCATGGATAGGAGGAGCACACCTGGGAGCCACTGGACTTGATGCCGCAAAAGTATCCGGAGCTCTTTACGACAGGTATAACTTAAATTTTTGGGATGTTACACTTAATCACTTACGGTAGGAACCCTGCAGGCATAACCTGAATTTTGGGGACGGAATTTTTATTTTTATGTATTGGGATTTGTAACATCCCTCAAACAACTAGACCCCTAAGTTGGTTTTGTCATGATTAGGTCGCGACAAAACCCTAGGAAGCACAAAAGACCAGGTGAACTTAGGCAAGGAGGAAAACCACATTGGTCTGCAAATAGCAATTTCCAATTACCAAGCCTAGGGTTGGACTTTAGGGCCTCACCTTGACCCTTTGACCCCACCATGACATACCTAACCCATTAAGGGGTCCCTTAGAGCACCAAGGACCCATTGAGGTCAACCAAAGAGGTCAAATTGACCAAAGTCAGCCCTAACCCTAAATTGGTCAAAGTAGCCTAACTAGGGTCAATTGGCCTCCACCATGACAAATTGACCTTACCCCTACCCCTATGAGAATATTAGGGACCCAATGGACCAAAAAGCCCCATCATAGGGCCACCAATTGACCAATTTGACCTAAGTCAACTATAGCCCTGTTTTGGTCAAAATGACCTATTAAGGGTCAATTGACCCTCACCTTGCCCAATTGACCCTAGCTAGACCTTCCTAACCCTTAGGGGAGGCCAATGGACCACTAGTCACCCATTGGGGTCAACCCAAATGGTCAAATTGACCAAAGTCAACTCTACCCTAAATTTGAGGTCAAAATGACCTATTATGATCTAACCAAGCCCAATCCACTTGGGCTAGACTCAATTGTGGTGGTCCACTAGCTAATGGAGTTGGGGGCTACTGAATTGGCCATTCAATTTTAGGAAATTCGACAAGGAGAGAGAAAGCCCCAATTTGAAAGAGAGAGAGAAAGAGAGAGAGGGGGGATTAATGGGGAGGAAGAAGAAACCTTCAATCTCCCCCATTAATGGTCCCGTTCATCTCCTCTTGGGGAGAGGAGGAGTTTCCAGGCTTCTCCCGGCCAGATTGAGGCCCCATTCACCTCCCCCAAGTGAAACTGAAATCCTCCCTTAATGGCCATTAATGGCATTTCGAGAAACCTCCCCCCTTTGCCTCAATTGACCTCATTGATACCCTCAGTGCATGCCAAGGAGGAAAAACCCCCACTGCTCTGAAGAATTCGAGCCCTCTGAGTGAAGAATCTGTATGGCTCCAAGGTGCACCTTCCCTCCCATGGACAACCCGAGAAACACCAGGGCTAATGCCCAATCAAAGGTCTGATCCTCTTCTCCTCCTCAAATGCTAGATCTCTGTCGACTTGGGGATTGATTCGAGCCAAATCGGGCTCGAATCAAGTAACCGAAAGAGGTCTGTTTTCGAGCTTTTGAACCTCCCCGAAATCCCGATTCCGACCACCTCCGGCCGGCCAACCACCGCCTATCGTCGGGCACCACCTCAACGGAGGTGGTGGTGGCATTGGCCGGCCGGGAACGAGCACAGGTGGCCGGGAAATCAACTCCCAAAATGCTCCAGAACGGGCTATCCTCAGCCGTCGGCTGGAGGAAGGAGATGAGCAGGAGCCACTCATCCTGCTTCAAGATTCGTGCAGAAAACAAATTATATATGTTATGTTATATGTTATATTTTGTCACACTGTATGCAGTACCTTAAATTAATTATTAAAAATACTTAATGCCCCTACTGGAAATTGTTCAACATCAAAGTTGTAGGCAATGGAGTCTAGTTTTATTTAAAATTTGTTTCGTCAAATTTGGACCAGTAGGCTGACCTCAGTACTCAAAATGGTGCAACATGTACAAAGGGTTGACCAGAGCTTGATCTGTGTGCCCCCATCAATCCAGTCATCCAAATGTCTTGAAAATTGAAACATAGGATGTTTATACCCATACCCTTATCATATCCAAAAATAAGAATTTTTGAATAAACTTTTTCTAAAGTTTTTGTAAACATTTAATAATTCATATATAAATTAATTCCAGGGTCTAATGACCTCCAAACCCCTCCAATTTTGGTGGGAGGTCCTTAGGGTTATAACCTGACTGTTGAAACCAGCAACTGGTCTCTGAGTTCGGACCCACTGGGGGGTGTAGCCGACGCTTACTTCTCCCTCCCTAGACCCTCCGACCGGTGGATGAGAAACTTGGAATAGACCCAAGGCTGTAACGAGGAGGTCCCGCCACACACCCGGAAGATCTTAGAGAGCTTCCCCTCCCAAACCAAAGCTCAGCCGGGCACCTTGGAGGACACGGACTGCCAACCAAAACTAGCCTGGAGGAGAGGACTCTCAAGGAATCGGATCTCCTCCAAGGTGCCCTTAAGGGTCTATTTATAGATTTTTCTAGGCTAGTCTGCAAATAACATGAATCCGCATTTTAGTTTTACTAACCGCACCCTAAATTGGTCTGCTAATAGCCTAACTTCGCTGTTCCGAAGGGCTATTTGCAGCCCACAAGGGGTATTATGGTCATTTCCCCCTCAAAGCCTTTTGGGCGAGTGGTCCGTGAGGGTACCACCCGCTGGGCACCCGCTTAGCTGGGCGAATGTCCACGCTTCCGGGCGAGTGGTCCGTGAGGGCACCACTCGCCCAACTCCTTCTCTCTTGCAGCTTACCCCCACTAACCCGGGGGTATTTTCACCTGTCTGAGTCGGGGCGAATGATCTGACTGGCCTAGGTCTCGCCAGTTGGCCTGTGGGACCCACTCGACGAATACGGGTTGTACACAATCCCCGCTCTTTGCGAGCGGTTCCTGCGCTCGGAAAGAACAGTCCAACCCGGTATTCGGTGAGTGCTGGCTGACTGGTCCCATAAGATTCTGTGGGTCCCACCGTTGCCCTATATATATCTCTTCATGTCAGATTTTCCTGGAACGCTTTCATTCCTCGATTCGGAGCTTCTTCTCTCCCTTGGCCTTTCGCCGATATCAATGTCTTCCCACAAACCTTCCGCGAGACCCCTCTCGCAGGAGATGATCGAGCGCCTGGCTGCGGCCCAAAGTGTAACCGCCCCCAAGGCTGCCAAATTTGCTCCCTGGCTTATGTCTAAACGGGATCCGAGTGCCCCCTACGTCTCGCGTCGAGCCAAGGCGATTCGGTTGAATCATCAAAGAGGCGAGACCGCTTCGGAGTCTCCGGCGAATACTTCCCCGGCGAATACCCCTTCGGCGAAAACTCCTCCGGCGAATACCCCCCGGCGAAAACTCTTCGGGCAAATACCCCTCCGGCGAAAACTCTTCCGGCGAGGAATCCTCCGGACCCCAGGATGCAGGTATGAGGATTCCTCCTGTCTTTCTGTTTGGTTCCTGTCCCCTATCCTGCGTTCGCTCTGGCCGTTCGCAGGGGATTTCGGTGCCTGAGGCCGGCCACGGGGCAGTCTCGAGCAGTGCCGCGGTGCCACCTCTCGCGAACGAGAGGCCTCCTCCAGACCTGGACCTTGCTCCTCCCCCCCTTCCGGGTGAGACCACATTGCAGTCTGGTAAGTTGTGAACCCTCTTGATTCGTCCTTCATACTGCTCGTCACTGACCATTGTTTTTCGTAGCTCTCGTCCCCGTCCTTTCGCCGCGGGACTTCATTCCTCCGAGCTCCCCTGCTCGACCGAATCCTTCCGTGCTTGCGGATGAGCCGAGGGTGTCCCCCGAGAAGGGACCCGGTCAACAGGACCGAGCGGATGATCCTGCGGATGCTCCAGCTCCTTCTTCACAGCCCTACCATCCTGGAAAGGGAAAGGTCCTGCCTCCCGCCGGTTCGTTTAAAACGCACCCCCATTCGTCTCGTCCCTCCGGTCATGGGGACCCCTCACTAGGTTAGCGACCTCTGCTGCATTTAGCGCATCTGCTTTGTTTAACGTGACTGACCAGTCTATGATCTCGCCGACTATCGGGAAGCCTCTCCCTTTGGATCCTACCACGAGGGGGAAGACGGAATGCTCTCGCCCCTCCCCTCTCCCGGGGATCTCTCTGACTTCCTCGGCGACTCCTCAGATCATGCGACCCTAAAGGAGCGAGTCACGGAGGTCTTGGGGAAGCTCATCCATATTCAACGGAACATCGCCGGCCAGGTGGATGATGTGCGGCTGGAGGTCACGCGCGAGCTGAAGGACCTTTGGAAGGACTATTCGCGCCTTCTCGCGGCGGTGGAGCGTCTGGGAGGTGAGGGGGGAGCTTTCTCCCGGGAGGCACGCTACGCGAGTCCGGGATCAGCTTCAGCTGGCGTCTCACGAGATCACCTCCATGCTCACGTATTATCGTCCGCGAATGCCTCCGGAGGCTGGGCCGCGAGGGCATGGTCGGTGGTACTGGGAGGAGCGCTAGTCTGGTCTTCATTCGCCTCCTTTGTATTTTTCCCTTTATTCTATTTATGGTGCTGAGGATACTGGACTCTATTTATGCTTGTAATAATTTTACATTTTGTGCTTGGCGAGTGCTTTATTTCTATTTTCGTTTATATTTCTCGCAACTTGCTTGAGCATGCCGAATGATATGATATTGCCGAATGCTTTCGTAACTCTTTCGCGTGGTCGTCGAGCGGATAGCCACTGGGCATTCGCCATTAATTGTTGAGAGGGATCGGCCCGGGTTTCGAGGCGTCGGGAAGGCGCGATTGCTATCCGCACACCCGCTGCCTCGAAAGCCCAAGCGTCTTTTAGTTCTTCTATAAATAGGCCGTCCAACCACCATATTAATTACCTTGCCATCCGCTCCCTCTCTCTCCTCGCGCTAGCACTCGCGCTTCTCTCTTCTCTGCTACTCCCGTCTTCTCCAGCATTCGCGAAATGGGTGGCGACGCTGAAGGTAGGGTCAGGTGTGCCAGCGCATTCGTTAATCATGTCTTCGACTCCTGCGACCTCTCCGAGGAGGCCTTCCTGAGCGCGGTTGCTGACTACGTTCCGCCGGCATTCGAGGCGCGAAAGCCCGAGCCGGAGGAGCGTCTAAACTCCATCTCGCCATGTGCTCTCACGATCCCGCTAGAGCACTTCGAGGTGGGGTTTCGCCTTCCCATCTGGCCGGAACTCCGCCAGACTTTCCGGTACTACGGGGTCGTGCCCGGCCAGCTCAATCCCAACTCTATCGCCATGCTGGTTGGGTACGCGTGCTACCTGCGAGAAGAGGGGATCGAGTTCTCGCTACCCGTCTTCCGCAAACTGTACACCTTCCGCTGCTCACACGGCATCTCCTTCTTCTCGGGTCAAAACCCTCTCAAACACTACGGTCTCCCGAACAAGAACCACGACTGGGTCCGCCGCTTCATCTTCGTCGGCGGGAGCCTTGGGAATACCCTTCTCGCCCCGGTGCAGGAGGAGGAGTCGACCTTTCGTCCCCCGACCTTAGGGGGGCACGAGGCCAAGCTGCATCAATACATCCTTCAGCACGGGATGGACCTCGTCCATCTCCGGCGAAATGTCAACTCGCTCCCGCCCATTCCGCAGGGTGAGGGTAAGTTTTCGAGACCTTCTGCATTCGTTTCGGCTTGGCGGTTCTTACGTCATTCACTAAATCATTCGCTAAATCTTTCGCGTTCTTATGCAGGTGTGCGTAATTTCCCCCTTCACCCGCCGCGACCTCCTGGGGTTTCTGTATCCTTTGCACAGGCGGCCGCGGATGCCTGCCGGGAGGAACCTTCCTCCTCCAAACCTAGCGGCCGGAAACGAAAACCCGGGGTGCTCACTTCCTCTTCTTCCAAGAAGCCGAAAAGTCCTTCCGACAAGGGGAAGGGGATCTTGGACGAGACCCGAGGGGCGAGTGCTCTGACCCAAACCCTGGGGACGGGCGCGCCGGCCCTAACCCAGGGGACAGATGCGCCAGCCCAAACCTTGGGGTCGGGTGTGTCAGACGGGACTGGGATCCGGGCGAGATCGTCGCTGTCGCCGCCTCCGCTGCCCAGGGACCACCGGAACTTCGCAAATGGCGAGAAGTACGTGGATCCCTCGGGGGCTCCTCTAGTGAAGTGGGACAGAAACAATAACCGGGTCTCGCTCTCCACCCTCCATTCGACTTGGATAGAGATCGATGTCGCTACCGGTGAGGCCTACGCCATGGCGTATGCCCTCTATGGCCGTGACGATGCCGAAGTCTTCGATGCCGAGAAGACTCAGGTTCTCGCCCACGAGACCGCTCGAGCCCTGCTGCGGGCCCTTGAGCTTGCGCATATGTCTTCGCGCCGGAGCATCAGTCTGTCGCGGAGTCTGGCCGAGGTCGAGGAGACCAGGGCCCTTGTTTCGGCCGAGGCGCAGGAACTCAAGACAAAGTTGGCAGCTGCGGAAGCCCTTCTCGCCAGCCGTCCCGTCAGAGAGGTATATTTCCCTCCTCCCTCCTCCCCGCGATGACCGTTGATGATTGCCGCACTTCCTTCTCACCACCTTCGTTTTCTCAGGACGCTATGATCGCCGAGATGCTTCGCGCGCGAGTGGGCAATCTTGAAGAGGAAGTCCGGCTGGCTAAGGCCGAGGTCCAGCAGGCGCGAGAAGCCGATGCCTTGGTACTCGCCTCAGGAAGCAGGGGGCACTTTTATCCCCACCATGAGCTAGAGCAGCTGATGCAGGAGAATGCTCAAAGCGCCGTGAAGCACGCGCTGCAGGTGCTGCGACAGGCTGGGTACCTGAAGGAGGAGGCTGAATGCCTCTCTGCCCGACAGGTCGTCCCCGAGCTCTACATTCCGATCCCCTTCCCGGAAGATGAGGACGGCGAGTCGCGAGAAGATTCCCTCCTACCGGATTCGAGCGAAAGCGATGGATCTTCTGGCGAGAAGCCTGCCGATCCATGAGATGGGCCCTTTGTATATATTTTTGTTTTCTTTTTATTCTTCATTTTTGGATGTAATCATGAACTGGGCGAGTCCCCTTGAAAGATATATATTGATTACAATTTTTGTGCTATCTTAATTTTTTCTCATTCGCCGCTATATCTCGCTAGGCTCATTAGGACGCTAGGCCGTAGTGTAACTGTCTTGACCATTCGCCGCTGCTCGTTGACGACCTAGGATGCATCGCTCTTTTCGACTTCCCGCTACCGAGTGAGCCTTTGGACCATTCGCGCGTCACGGGGCTGCGTTTAGGTAGTTATGAAAGCGAGGTAAAATCACCATTCCGGCGCGTGGTCTATGTGAGTGCTCTTGAGGTCACTCCTTGAGAATTTAGAACCTGCCACCGAGTGAGCCTTCGGACCTGTCAGCTAGATGAGAGCCTAGACAGCGGGTCTGCTCGGGGCCATTTTTCCTTCAACATAGAATCTGCCACCGAGTGAGCCTTCGGACCTGCCAGCTAGATGAGAGCCTGGACAGCGGGTCCGCTCGGGGCTATTTTTCCTTCAACATAGAACCTGCCACCAAGTGAGCCTTCGGACCTGCCAGCTAGATGAAAGCCTGGACAGCGGGTCTGCTCGGGGCCATTTTTCCTTCAACATAGAACCTACCACCGAGTGAGCCTTCGGACCTGCCAGCTAGATGAGAGCCTGGACAGCGGGTCTGTTCGGGGCCATTTTTCCTTCAACATAGAACCTGCCACCGAGTGAGCCTTCGGACCTGCCAGCTAGATGAGAGCCTGGACAGCGGGTCTGCTCGGGGCCATTTTTCCTTCAACATAGAACCTGCCACCGAGTGAGCCTTCGGACCTGCCAGCTAGATGAGAGCCTGGACAGCGGGTCTGCTCGGGGCCATTTTTCCTTCAACATAGAACCTGCCACCGAGTGAGCCTTCGGACCTGCCAGCTAGATGAGAGCCTGGACAGCGGGTCTGCTCGGGGCCATTTTTCCTTCAACATAGAACCTGCCACCGAGTGAGCCTTCGGACCTGCCAGCTAGATGAGAGCCTGGACAGCGGGTCTGCTCGGGGCCATTTTCCTTCAACATAGAACCTGCCACCGAGTGAGCCTTCGGACCTGCCAGCTAGATGAGAGCCTGGACAGCGGGTCTGCTCGGGGCCATTTTTCCTTCAACATAGAACCTTCCACCGAGTGAGCCTTCGGACCTGCCAGCTAGATGAGAGCCTGGACAGCGGGTCTGCTCGGGGCCATTTTTCCTTCAACATAGAACCTTCCACCGAGTGAGCCTTCGGACCTGCCAGCTAGATGAGAGCCTGGACAGCGGGTCTGCTCGGGGCCATTTTTCCTTCAACATAGAACCTTCCACCGAGTGAGCCTTCGGACCTGCCAGCTAGATGAGAGCCTGGACAGCGGGTCTGCTCGGGGCCATTTTCCTTCAACATAGAACATGTCACCGAGTGAGCCTTCGGACCTGCCAGCTAGATGAGAGCCTGGACAGAGGGTCTGCTCGGGGCCATTTTTCCTTCAACATAGAACCTTCCACTTAGTGAGCCTTCGGACCTGCCAGCTAGATGAGAGCCTGGACAGCGGGTCTGCTCGGGGCCATTTTTCCTTCAACATAGAACCTGCCACCGAGTGAGCCTTCGGACCTGCCAGCTAGATGAGAGCCTGGACAGCGGGTCTGCTCGGGGCCATTTTTCCTTCAACATAGAACCTGCCACCGAGTGAGCCTTCGGACCTGCCAGCTAGATGAGAACCTGGACAGCGGGTCCGCTCGGGGCCATCTTTGGAGCTTTCGGAGTTTTTCCCACAAGCTGCAGTATCGATCTCAAACACATGTTAAACAAAATATTCTTATTTCAAAACATTTTTATTACATAGTTTCAGGGATAGAAACATTTAAGATCGTCACCGCTTCAGGTGTGGCTGAGGGGTTGGCCCTCCACGTTCTGAAGGCGATACCCCCCGGACTTTAGCGCTTCCTCCACGACATAGAGGCCTTCCCAGTTAGGATTAAGCTTTCCCACTGCGGCAGACCTCCCGGCCGCGTCAACCTTCTTGAGTACTAGGTCCCCTTTTTCGAACTGCCTGATCCTGATGTGCTTGTCGAAGTACTTGGCCATCCGCCGCTTGACCTCTTCTTGGCGAATGGTTGCTAGATCCCGGGCTTCTTCGATGAGGTCGAGGGAGAGCCGCAACTCCTCTTCGTTCCCAGCTCTCCAATCTTCCTCTCCATTCGTGGCGGCCTTTACCCGTGGCGTCATGACTTCGAACTCTATGGGAATGACGGCCTCGCAGCCGTGAGAGAGCTTGAAAGGGGTCTCTCCAGTGGCGGTGTTGGGGGTGGTTCTTAAAGCCCACAGGACCGAGGGGAGCTGCTCCACCCAATTGCCCTTAAGATTTTCCACCTTCTTCTTGAGCAAGTTCACGATAATCTTGTTTGCCGCCTCCACCTGCCCGTTGCTCCTGGGATGGTGGACGGATGCAAACCTGAGGTCTATCCCCAACTGGCCGCAGAAACTGATGAACTCCTCGCTTGCGAACTGCGAACCATTGTCCGTGACTATGGCCTGCGGGAGACCATGCCGACAGATGATCTCCCCCCATATGAAGTTGCGGACCACCTGGGAGGTGACCTTAGCCAGCGCCTTGACCTCCAACCACTTTGAGAAGTAGTCGATCATGACTAAGAGAAACCTCCTCTGTCCACTAGCCTGGGGGAAGGGTCCTACCAGATCCATCCCCCATATGGCAAATGGCCAGGGTGCCGTGATACTCCTTAGCCTCTGAGCTGGCATGAGCTAAAGCGGGGCGAACATCTGGCACTTATGACATTTCTTGGCGAAGGTGGCCGCGTCTTTGCTTAGGGTTGGCCAAAAGTATCCATGCCTCATTATTCTTGCCTCCAACATCCTGCTCCCCGAGTGGCTGCCGCACTCGCCGGAGTGAACTTCTTCCAAGATCCTCGGGACTTCATCTTCCGAGATGCACCGGGCCAAGAGGCCCGAGAGGGTCTTCCGATACAGATCCCCCTTATGGAGCACGTAGTAGGCGGACTTGTACCAGAAGCGCCTTTGGTCCGGAACGTCCTCCGGGAATTTCCCAGTTGCAAGGAAGGTAACGAAGGGATCCTTCCAAGAGGGCCGCTGCTCTATTTCCATGAGTTCCCCTTCCTCGATCGAAGGACGGAACAGATCTGTTAGGGTTCCTCCGGTTCGGGGACTGGTCTTGGTCAAGCGATCCGCCTGGGCGCTCTCCTCCCGAGGGATGTGCCTGATGGAGAAAGTCTTGAACGCTCCAATGAGGCTTCTCACTTTGGCTAAGTATCTTATGAGTGTAGGTTCCCTCGTCTCGAACTCCCCCTTGATCTGAGAGGCTATTATCATTGAGTCGGTGAGAACCTCCACATCATGGACTCCCAGTTCCCGAGCCAGACGCAAACCGGCGATCACTGCCTCATACTCCGCCTGGTTGTTGGTGATTGGGAAATGTATAACGAGTGTCTGCTCGATCTTCACCCCGTGAGGGCTCTCCAGCACTACCCCTCCTCCGAGAGATTCTTACACGAGGCCCCGTCAACCAGCAGCTTCCACGGAACATGACGAGGGGCCTGACCCTCCTCCATCTCGGCCACAAAATCTACCATGAAATCCGCCACCACCTGTGCCTTCATGGATAGCCGAGGGACGAAGGTGATATTGAACTCGCTGAGTTCTATCGACCACTTCGCTAGCCTCCCTGAATGCTCTACTCCTTTGAAGATCTGGCGAAGAGGGTGGTCCGTCACTACTTGAATTGAATGGGCCTGGAAGTATGGCCTGAGTTTCCTTGCTGCGACGACCAGAGCAAAGGCCAACTTCTCCAAGATCGGGTATCTGAGCTCCGCCTCCCTTAGGACCCTACTCACGTAATAGATAGGCAGCTGCTTCTTGACTTCTTCCCGGACCAGGATGGAGCTTACAGCCTCAGTCCCGACTCCGAGATATAGGGATAGATCTTCCCCCTCCTTGGGACCTTGGAGTAGCGGAGCTTTGGTAAGCTGACCCTTCAAGGCCTGGAAGGCCTCCTCGCATTCCTTTGTCCACTCAAATTTCTGGTTGCCTCGTAACGTTTTGAAGAAGGGGGAGCATTTCTCTCCGGCCCGGGAGAGAAACCTGCTCAACCCCGCGAGTTTTCCCGTCAAGCGCTGGACCTCCTTGGCATTCCTAGGCGATCCCAACTCCATGATGGCTTTGACCTTGTCCGGGTTAGGTTCTACCCCCGAAGGGATGAGAAGGTGTCCCAGGAATTTCCCCTTGCCGGCCCTCGAACACACACTTTAGGGGATTCAGGCGCATCTTGTACTTGCGTAGGGTGGCGAAGGTTTCCTCGAGGTCTCGGAGATGAATGCCCACGCTCTTGCTCTTCACCATGAGGTCATCTACGTAAACCTCCAAGTTTCTTCCTCTTTGCTCCTTAAAAACCCGGTCCATCATCTTCTGGTAGGTTGCTCCTGCATTTTTCAGCCCAAAGGGCATCATCTTATAGCAGTAGCACCCCTCCCGGGTGATGAAAGAGACATCTTTGATATCCGGGGGGTGCATCCTGATCTGGTGATAACCTGAAAAAGCATCCAAAAACTCATCACAGAAAAACCGACGGCTGAGTCAACCAGCGCGTCGATCCGAGGCAGGGGATAACAATCCTTAGGGCAGGCTTTGTTTAATAAAGAAAAGTCAATACACATACTGCCAGCGACCATCGCCCTTTTTTACCATGACGACATTGGAGACCCAGCCTGGATACTGGATCTCCGATACAAAACCTGCTTCAAGGAGCTTGGCCACCTCCTCGCGGATTGGTTCTTCGAGTTTGTCGGCGAAGGCCCTCCTTTTCTGTCGGATGGGGCGGGCTCCTGGATCAAAGTTGAGGCGATGGCAAGCCACGTCCGCTTCGATGTCGGGCATGTCTGCCGCGCTCCATGCGAAGATGTCCACGTTCTTCTGAATGCACTCCAGCATCCTCACCCTGTCTTCCGGGCTGAGGCCCCCGCTGACACGCACCTTCTCCACCCTTCCTCCCTGGGTGATAACCTCCATCTCCACTACTTCCTCTATCGCTTCAAGCCGGGCTGGCACTTCCCATCTTCCCCTCGCTTCTCGCCCCTCTACCCTGGCCTTCTCCTCTGCCGCACCTTCCTCCTCCATCGGTTCGGCCTGCTCCTCCTGAGCTACCTCCCTCTCCTTTCTTCGGGCACTACCCTCTTCCTCTTCTCCCCTCTTCTCCACTCCTTCTTCTGGCCCCTCCGGCCTCCTCATCTCTTCATCCATCTTCTCAGCCTCAGCCATCCAAGAGATGGTATTGACGGCAGTCACATAGCACTGCCTGGCCACCTTTGCATCTCCCCTGATTCGGATCTGGACTCCTCCACTATGGAACTTCAAGCACTGGTGGTATGATGAGGGCACACATCGGAAGGCACTGATGAGAGGGCGCCCAAATATGGCATTGTAGCTGCTCGGAGCGTCAACGATGACGAAACCGGCAGTTCCTCGGGACCCCTCCTAATGTCACCTGGAGGCCGACACCTCCCTCAACCTCCATCCTTTCTCCTGAGAAACCAAACAGCGGCCCATCAGAGGCCTGCACCCTCTTCTTCTCCACCTCCATCGCATCGAAAGCCTTCTTGAAGATAACATTCACCGAGCTCCCATTGTCCACCAGGATCCGGGAGACCGTGAAGCTTTCTATCGCCGTCTGGATTACCAGGGCGTCGCAGAACGGGTCCTCATAATCGGGCATGTCTTCCGAGGAGAAGGTGAGCTTATCTGTGGGGGGTGGGGTCTGGGAAGTTGATGCGACGTCTCTCCGGAACATCGCCTGGAAGCTCCTTTTGCTAGAGGCTTCTATCCCAACCCCACCATGAATCACCCCGATTCCCCCTGGCTCCTGTATCCGCCCTGTCCTCGCATCGGTCCTCTTCCGCCTCTGGGAGCACTTCCTCGATCCTGGCCTGCTGTCGTCGTGGTTGACCTCTCCCTCTCATCTCCAAGAATTCTGGGCAGGTGGCGGTCGCGTGACCTTCTTCCTGGTGAAAGTCACAATAGGGCAACGCCACCCTGTCCCCTCTTCCTGCTCTTCCTCTCCCTCCTCTTGCTCCTCTACCTCCTCTTCCTCGGCCTACTGCCATAGCTTGCTCCCTTGGGGGGTGAGGGGGTCTGGGACCTTGCCTCCACCCCGGATTTATTCCTCCCGCCTCTCTTCCTTGATACCCCCTTCCTGACCTCTCGCTGGTCCTTCCTGGTGCCTCCAGCCCAACCTGTTGTTGGGCTCTTGATTCCTTCAATTCCGAGGCGGTCTTTCGAACCCCTGACCCCTGGGTTCTTCTCGCCTTCTTCCTTCTTGCCTGCCTCACCTCGGGCTCGCTCATCTTCGCCAACCTCTTGTAGAACTCCGGGTTGGCCGCCTCCCCTTCAATCTCCTCTGCTGCTCGCTCCATCAACTCCTCAAAGGACAAAGGAGGCCTTCCTTCAGGTCCATCTTGAAGAACCCATCTCGCAACCCTACGATGAACGCCATCTTGAGGGCGAATCTCGGCACCTCCTGCACAAGGTGTATCTCCTCCTGGAACCTATCCACGTAATGTGCCAGGGATTCCCCCTCCCTTTGCCTGATCTTGAAGAGAGCCTCCGCATCCTTCTTCCTCTTTTTCGACGTCGAGAAGCGCAGCCGGAAGCCCCGGTGCAAATCATCGAACGCGTAGATGGAACCTGTGGGAAGCTGGTGGAACCAGTCCCTTGCTTTCTCCTTCAGGGTGGTTGCGAAGAGTCGGCATTGAAAAGCATCCGACATGGGAAGGATTGACGTCATGTCCTCAAACCACTGCAGGTGCACGACTGGGTCCTCCTTGCCGGTGTAGTAGGACATCTCCGGCCCTCGAAAACCCCTCTGGCACTGGGGCCGAGAGGATCATCTCGCAAAAGGGGCTCCCTTCCCCTGCTCGGCGAATGGTCCTCTCGCGCGGAAGCCAGCTCGCACACCTCAGCACTCGCCGGGCAGCTGAACAGCTGCCTGCCCGGGGAGATCTCGCGCACTGCCTTCTGCTGGCACCTCCTTCCCCAGTCCGCTGCCCCGGTGCGTTCTCGCCGATCTGCAGGGGCGGAACCACGGGGACTGTCGGGGTCTTGCACTCGCTCCTGCCCAGCGAGAACTGTCTGCAGGACTTCTCGCTTGAACTTCTCAAACATCTCCAGCCACTCCCCTGTTGCTTGGCGGCTGCGAGTGGCCTGAGTCTGAACCATTTTCCCCACCTTCCTGTCATCGAACCTAGCTTGAGATTTTCCTTCACCGGCTACGGTCCACGCTCACCGCACCAAAAATGTTGAAACCAGCAACTGGTCTCCTGAGTTCGGACCCACTGGGGGGTGTAGCCGACGCTTACTTCTCCCTCCCTAGACCCTCCGACCGGTGGATGAGAAACTTGGAATAGACCCAAGGCTGTAGCGAGGAGGTCCCGCCACACACCCGGAAGATCTTAGAGAGCTTCCCCTCCCAAACCAAAGCTCAGCCGGGCACCTTGGAGGACACGGACTGCCAACCAAAACTAGCCTGGAGGAGAGGACTCTCAAGGAATCGGATCTCCTCCAAGGTGCCCTTAAGGGTCTATTTATAGATTTTTCTAGGCTGGTCTGCAAATAACATGAATCCGCCTTTTAGTTTTACTAACCGCACCCCAAATTGGTCTGCTAATAGCCTAACTCCGCTGTTCCGAAGGGCTATTTGCAGCCCACAAGGGGTATTATGGTCATTTCCCCCTCAAAGCCTTTTGGGCGAGTGGTCTGTGAGGGTACCACCCGCTGGGCACCCGCTTAGCTGGGCGAATGTCCACGCTTCCGGGCGAGTGGTCCGTGAGGGCACCACTCGCCCAGCTCCTTCTCTCCTGCAGCTTACCCCCACTAACCCGGGGGTATTTTCACCTGTCTGAGCCGGGGCGAATGATCTGACTGGCCTAGGTCTCGCCAGTTGGTCTGTGGGACCCACTCGACGAATACGGGTTGTACACTGACTCTGGTAAAATTTTATCCCAATTGGGATTGATTTGGCTGGGTAATTGATTAACCCAAGTTTGGTCAAACTAAGGGATTTTAGGTCAAAAGTGCACTTGTTGGGTTAAGTGGTCAAATCTCATCAAAATGATGTGAGACCTTGGCCACAGACTTAATATCACATAAAATACCTCCACCAATGATTTGGGGTAATTTGGGGTGGATATGCCCTAAGACCCTAGTTCAAACGCTAGGGTTGCACTTTGGGCTGGATGAAGGACATAGGGTTATATGTCCTTGGATGGACTTGGAACTTGGTGGATAAGTTTTCAGGGTGGTGAATAGCCCTAGTTAATTTTATGAGAATTTTTAGGCACTTTTCTTCCCTCTAATCTAGTTAAGAATCAATTAGGGAACTTTCTTATAGGAGGAATTTACATGCTCATTTTACTTTCATTGTTGATGAAAGTTTGGTAGTGGTCCTATGGTCATGATATAAATCTCTGATAATTTTAGTGTGAATTTTGGATTGATTGAATTAGTACTTCATTCACAGGTCATCTATTTTGCTCTAAGATTGTGATAAATAATAAGGGCCTAATACTCTCTGGAAAATTGTGAAACGTGGTAATAGGACATTTTAGGGCATTAGAAAGCTCTGTGAATTTTTGTATGGTTTTTGAAAGTATTTATCAGTAGGTTACTTCACAATGTGCCCTAGTTTGGATTTTCTTGAAATATTTATTTATGTGACTAAATGGTTTTGAAAATTTATAAAACTCAGTCAGTAAACTTTTCTGATCATTATAGAGGTCTGGTAATCTTACCATAATTTTTGGACAAGTATTTTTGGTGGTTCCTTTATTAGCCTTCTAATTTTGGATAATTATTCAATATTATAATTAGAGGCCAATACCTTACTAGTAAAATTGTGATATTCTGTATTTGCTGTTATTTTAATATTATAGATTTTCCATAAATTTGTGTAGGTCATATCATAAGAAGATCTTACACTTCATGTTCAATTTCATACTTGGCCAACTTTGGAGAAATTATAGTAAATGATAAATAAATAAGAAAAATTATGACCTTCTGGATTTAGTCTTATAATATCATGATAGACTCCCAGTAATAATCTTGAGTCATTTGCATGAATACATGAAGTACCTCCTCTCATGCACCTCATATAGCTCGTTTGGTCTACGTATAGTAAAACTGTGAAATTTGAGTAACTTGTAGACCATTAGGTGGGAATGGAAGGTAGATGGTGTACTTAGTCTGGTTGAGGAGATTTGAGGTCACCAGCAGGAGTCTATATGTTGAGTGTGCCCGATAAGCTAAGGGGCAAGGTTGTGCTCAGGATTGACGAATGATCGTCTTTCCCTTAGTGAGTCATAAAATATTTAGGGTTAATCCAAGTGTAATGATGAGAGGGTATTCTTATTGGTAGTTACCAATTGAAAGTGAGGTATTAGATCTTAGATTTACTCTAGAGGGGGGGTGAATAGAGTATTAAAAGTTTTTATAGCAGAATTAAAATACTGATATATATATGTGTACTTGAGTGAGTATAAAGACAAAATAAATAAACAACACAGTACAGAAAAACACACAAACACAGAAGACACAAGGATCTATAGTAGTTCCCCAATTAAACTGGGTACATCTACTCTTTTACCACCCTTGGTAGGAATCCACTAGGTTTTTGATCAGGTGCCCTATCACCAATGAGATTTTTGATCAGGTGCCCAAACACCACTAAGCTTTTGATCAGGTGCTCAAACCAAATCACAGATTTTTGATCATGTGTCCTGCCATCAATGGTTAACTTTTGAAGGGAGTTAGAATCATGTACAAGATGGGGTAAAAAGGTAAACAAAAAAGTGTTTATGAAGTTCTTCTCTGTCAACAAGATCTAATTAGGATAAGACTAGTGGATTGTTGTGTTGTAAAACTCCCCCTGTCTGATAGAAATTCTTGATAGTTGATGGATGAAGCTTTCTCTTGAATGTAGAAAATCTTCCTTGGTAGCAGATGAATCTGAGAGAAAATGTTCTCAGATTATTGTTACTCTTTGAAGATTAAGAACCAGCAGCTGAAAACTGAGAGAAGATTTTTGTTGTTCTCAGAGAATGAAAATGTTGCTGTTGAGGATGAAAATCTCTATAATTCTTTTTGACTTTTTTTTTGTATTTCACAAGTGAGTTCCTTTTGTAGTCGTACACTGCTTCATCCTTTTTCTTAGAGAGATATATGACTGTTTTTTTTTAATTCAAATCTTCTGGTTAAGGAATAAAATAATCTGAAAAGATTATTCTTGGAACTGCAATCTGATTTAGCAGTAATACTTTAATTCTTTTTCCTTTTCCATGAAAATATCCTTTTTCCAATATGTCAACGACTACTTTCTCGAGAGAAGAGAATGGAAAGGAATAATAAAAGGAAAGATCAAATCTTGACTTATCTGATAATGAATAAGTCCAAAATAATTGAATAGATCTGTTGCTGATTAGTCGATCTGAGTTCAGAGAAAATAGATAACTAATCCATCAGAAATTGTCAAGCTGGAGAAGAAAATTCGTCGAACAGAAAGCTTGAGTTCGTCGAGCAGAGAGCTGAGTTCATCGAACTGAATTCATTCGTCGAACACAAAGCTGAGTTCGTCGATCTTAATCTGGAGTTCGTCGAACTGAGATAAAAACTGTTGAGCTGGCTGGAAGACTGAGGTCATCGAGCAGAGGAGCGAGTTCATCAAACTGAAACACGACGTTCGTCGAACCCAGGAAGGAGTTCGTCGAACGCAGAATGAAGTTCGTCGAAAACAGAAACTTAGAATTTTCCTAAGTTCTAGCTAACTCAAACACACTTAAACCTTGACCCTTAGACTATACAATGAGGTCAACTTGAGTCCTAATAACAAATAGTGATCCTAGCCCAAATCAGTAATAGGGTTGTTCCAACAATTTCCCCCTATTTGGGTTAGGATACTATTTGGCAAAATTAAAACACACAAATAGCAAACACAGAGCATATATATCTGACAGAATTTTAAATCATTTCAGCAGATAGAAAATATATCACCCTGAGTTTAGAACGATTTACACTGTAATCAGAAATAAGCAAAACCAAATGAATAGAAGCTTTACTCTGTCACTTTGAAGAGGGCTTGAAGACGATTTCTCTATTTGGGTTCTCAGATTCTCTTTTACTCATATAGAGGTCATTAGCTCCCAGCAGGGTTTGAGATGAGGCATGAGGAACCACTACAGATGGGTGCAACCTTAGGTAATCTTCAGCATTAAAGAGATGTCTAGAGCTGTACCTTTCAAATTATTGTCTTCTGAAATCAGACATTGTTGAGAACTGAGAGTAATCTTTGTCTTCTGCTTTTGCTTTATTGATCTGAGCTGTAGCAATAGATTCTTTAAATCTAGTCATATGAGCAATCCTTTTCTGAATCTTGATTGATTGGAGAAGGAGGCCTTTCATCAATATCACTGGCCTGATATAAAGGTTGATCACCAGAATTTCTTTTTCTGTGGAAGGAACCATCAGAAATATGATATTTATATACTGAGGAAGAAGATCTGGCAGATCCTGAAGGAGGAGCTCTGGCTGATCTAGAACTATGGGAGCCACTTGAGCTTCTATGACTTCCTTCTGATGTTCTTGAATGCTGCTGAGAAGGCTTCTGAGAAGATGAGGAGGACATCTCTGCTGATCCCGCTGCTGGAGGAGGAGGATTGAACTTAACTGGCTCATCTGAGTAGAAGCCTGCCTTTTTCATTTTCTTTCTCCTGTTATTCTCATTTCTAGAGAATCTCATCCATGCGCTGGAGAATCCTTGGTGAGGGTGATATTATGCAAAATGTAATATGGAGTGTCATTTGTAGAAGAGGGAGGTTTAGGAACAGCAACAACCTTTGCTTTGCTTCTTCACTTTTTTTCTTTGAAGATTTTGCATCTGAATCATCATCATCATCATCATCACTATCATTATCAGAAAACTGAGCAGGAGCATTGTACAAATCATCAATTTCTTGAATAACCTTAACAACATCTTGTTGTTCTTGAAGAGCAATATCATCATCAAAATCCTCTGGAAGAGGCGAATCATCAAAGACAAAAGTTGGAGGAGATAGGGGGATTCATCAAAAACAAATGTTGGAGGTGAATTCACCAAGCCAACTTCTTCTGGTACTGCAACTTTAACTGGAACATGAATTGGAACTGGACTTTTAAAACTTTTGATGATTTTCTTTAGTAAAATTGTATCTACTAGAGCTGTATAGGGAACTATAGCTTTTGAATAAACTTGAGGCTTAGGCAGACTGCAGAAAACTGAACTGAATCTTGATAATAAGGAAATAATATCTATTGAGTGATTAATAGAAATATTATTTACTGGAGCTATAACTGGAACTAAAACCATAACTGGAGCTTCCTCATTAATGACTGGAGCTGCTTCTAGATCAAACACCATATCTAAACCTGCATTGATTGGAGCTTCTTCATCAAGCATCTCCCCCTGCCTAGTTTCAAGGAGACCTGAATCTAGGGCCTTAGAAGAAGGGACAAAGGATGAGTAGGTAGGGAAGGATGCAAGCTTGGAAGAGAGGTCAGATATGGCTTGCAGAACAGGAGCTAGCTTTTCATCTAGAAGAGCAGTAGGAGAGATATGATTAAATATCTGATCAGCTATTGAGGAGAAATCAACATACACAAAATCTGAAGTATGTGGAGAAGATGATGGTGCTGGGATAGAAGAAGAGGGAATAGAAGATGGTATGAAGATGTTAGTAGCATCTGAAAGGGGTGGAATGTTATCCACATGGATAGGAGATTGGGGTGGAGAATGTGGAGGAGACAATAGGTCAAAAGATGGAGGTGGAATGAAAGGAGGAAGAGAATCAAGAGGGGGAAGAGAATCATCAGCTGGGATAGAGGATGATGAGGGAAGATCTGCAGACAGATTTGTCTGAAGAGGAGGAGAAGAAGGCAAAGAAGAAGTAGTGTCTATGGGAGGATTTAAGGGAGGAACTTCTTCAGGAGAGGTGTGCTGAAGAGGTTGAGAGGGGAGAGGAGTTGAAGATTCAAGGGGAGGAACTTCTGGTAGGGTGAGGGGAGTGGCTGTATCAGCCCTGGTGCTCTCAGAAGTATTCCTTGAAACTTCTGCCCTTGGAGTCCTCTTGGGAATCACTCTTTCCCACTTGCCAAAGAGAGCTGAGGTCAGCCTCTTGTTTGCATTAATAAAGACCTTTGGTGACACCAACAGGTCTGGGCATTTCTCTTGAAGAATAATGCCTAATACTCTGCCATAACAAACATTCATTTTGCTTATCTTCTTCTTGATTGATTCAAAGAGAATCAATCCCCAATTGATTTGTTTCTTCTCAACTAAGGCCACCATCAAAAGAAATTGGTGCCTAGTAATATAGTCGTGAGCATAAGTTTTGCCTAGCAAAACTTTTCCAACAATATCTGCTAAGAATTTGTATTCAATGGACAAATTCTTTTTCAGAAGGTGATTAGGGTTTCCACGGGAGTGACCCATTTTAACCAATGCAACATTAAATTCATCAGAAGTAATGTCCAACTCATCATTATCATTCATCAAACCAAAAACTTCTGTTATGATGTCTGGGGTAAGAGAAACCTGGTTTCCTGAGATAGAACCTGATATTGATATTGCATTCTCTGACTGAATGATGTGTACCCATTCCTTTATCTCTGCCACTAGGAGCTTTATCCTGGTTGTCATGAACTTCCTTAACTGTTGTTCTTCAAAAAGTTGAAGAATATCTTGGAAAACTTGGTCTGAATGCGCAAATGACTCCATGTCAATGTCGAAACCTGCATCAAACTTCATGGATGAGATCACTGCTTGAGAGATTGTCATTGTACCTGCAAGGGAAAGAGATCAAGTGCAAGGGAACTGGAGGGAAGCAAGAGCAAGTTCTGTAGGCGCAAAGAAGAAAATGAAATCAAAATTTGATTATAAAGAAGAGATCGGAGAAGGCGCAAGATTTCGTGGAACTGAGTTTGGCTAAACCTAATAAAATCAGAAGTCGAAGAGTCTTAGGCTTCATCAAACTTCATTCGACGAAAAATAAATTTTCGTCGATCTCAGTTCGACGAACGACCAGACTTCGTTGATCTCTGGATCTAATAGGTTTCGCCGGTCTCCGTTCGACGAACGATTGAATTTCGTCGATGTCGGTTCGACGAAATGAGGGGATAAGTAGAAAATATATTTTTCTTTTTAATTGATTGAATCTCCATCTATCATTCCTAGCTGATTTATAAAGAAGATGTGCTTCTTTTCATCCAAAGTTTTGGTGAAAATATCAGCCCTTTGTAAGTTAGTAGGAATAAATTGTAGGCAAATTTTATTTTTATCCACATTATCTCTGATAAAGTGGTGCCTAATTTCTATGTGTTTAGTTCTACTATGGAGTACTGAATTTTGTGCTATAGATATTGCACTAGTATTGTCACAAAATATAATTGACTTATTTAAGTTGATTCCATAATCTAGAAGTTGATTTTGTATCCACAGAATCTGTGAGCAGCAACTGTCAGCAGCAATATATTCTGGTTCAGTTGTTGATGTAGACACATATGTCTGTTTCTTACAAAACCATGACACAAGCTTATCACCAAGGAACTGGCAAGTTCCTGATGTTCTTTTCCTATCTACTCTGCATCCATCATAATCAGAATCTGAGAATCCAGTTAATTCAAATACTGATACAGTTGGATACCAGAGTCCTAGATTTGGACAACCTTTTATATATCTCAAAATTCTTTTTAATAAAATAAGGTGAGATTCTTTGAGGTTAACTTGGAACCTAGCACAAATGCATGTAGCAAATATTATGTCCGGTCTACTAGTTGTTAAGTAAAGTAAATAGCCAACAATTGCTCTATACACTTTTTGATCAACAGGTTTCCCTGATTCATCATTGTCTGCAACAAAATTGGAGGGCATGGGTGTTTTCATAGAAGAGGAATCAGACATACCAAATCTTTTCACTAATTCCTTAACATACTTGGATTGTGATATGAATATCCCATTAGGAGTTTGCTTCACTTGAAGGCCAAGGAAGTAAGATAACTCACCCATACTACTAATTTCAAATTTGGATTGCATTAGGTCAGAAAACCTTTTGCATAAATTTGAATCAGTAGAGCCAAATATAATATCATCTACATAAATTTGAACTAGTAAAGTTTGATTTTTATGTATCCTGAAAAATAAAGTTTTATCAACATTGCCTTTACAGAACTTGTTCTCTAAAAGAAAATTAGCTAGGGTCTCATACCATGCTATGGGAGCTTGCTTGAGACCATAGAGAGCTTTATTAAGCTTAAAGACATAAGAAGAGTGAGTTGGAGAGATAAAACCTGGTGGTTGTTCCACATAGACTTCTTCTTTAATATCTCCATTTAAGAATGCACTCTTCACATCCATCTGATATACTTTGAACTTTTTGAAAGCAGCAAAGGCAAGAAATATCCTGACAGCTTCAAGTCTAGCAACAGGAGCAAAGGTTTGATCATAATCTTGCTTTATTTCTGATTATGAAGCCTTGATCATCTAGCTTGTTCCTGAAGACCCATTTAGTGCGAATGACTGGATGGCCCTTTGGTCTTGGAACCAAATCCCAAACCTTGTTCCTTTCAAATTGATTGAGTTCCTCTTGCATTACAAGAATCCAGTTTGGATCTTGTTTTGCATCTTTTATGGATTGAGGTTCAATCTGTGATAGGAAATAAGTATGCATCTGATTTTGATTGAGTTGATGCCTTGTTTGAACACATGCTGAGATATCTTCAATAACTTGAGATATTGGATGATCTCTAACTGTGATGTGATCAACAGTTGGAGTGGGTTCAACAAGAGTTTCCTCTTGAGGGATTTGATCAGCTGTCACTTGATTAGAATTATCAGCAAGATCTTCTGGATGATCTTCTTCTTCACTTTCTTCAATAGTTTGAGTTGATGGGAGTATAAAGTCTTCATTCTGTAGATGCAATCTATTAAGCTCTTCACATAGAGCTGGTGCCTGCAAAATATCTTTGGTAGAGGTGGTATTCCTCTCCTCAATTAACATGTTAGTTTCATCAAAAGAAACATGCATGGACTCTTCTATCTTAAGAGTTGATTTGTTATAAACTCTATATGCTTTACTAGAAAGTGAGTATCCAAGGAATATACCTTCAACAACTTTTGCTTCAAATTTCTTAGATATTTCTTATCATTGTTATGCACATAGCATTTATAGCCAAAAATCTTAAAATAGTTAACCTTAGGCTTTTTATTCTTAAGTAATTCATAGGGTGTTTTACCCTTAAGTTTGTGTATCAGACTCCTGTTCAACACATAATTTGCTATGTTCACTACCTCTGCCCAAAAAGAGAGTGGCAAGTGAGCATCAACAAGCAATGCAGTTGTTGATTCAATTAATGTTCTATTTTTCCTTTTAGCTACCCCATTTTGTTTAGGAGTTCTAGGAGCAAAGAAGCATTGCCTAATCCCTTCTTTTCCACAGAATTCTCTCATCAGAAGAGATTCAAACTCAGTGCCATAATCACTTCTGATCAATGCAACTAGAGTAGAGTACTCAATCTTGATGGACCTGAGAAAGTCTGTCAGAACACTGAAGGTGTCAGACTTGTTCCTAAGAAAGAACACCCATGTGAATCTAGAGAAATCATCTACAATAACTAAAGTGTAATGTTTCCCTCCTAGACTCTGTGTTACAGTGGGTCCAAAGAGATCCTAAATGAAGTAAGTACAGAATTCTAGGTGAATCACTCTTGGATAAAGATTTAAAACTACTCTTGGTCTGCTTACCTAGTTGACAAGCCCTGCAGAGTCCTTCCTTCTTGTATGAACCAGAAGGCAGTCCTCTTACCAGATTGTCCTTGGAGAGCTTAGAGATAGTTCTAAGGTTAATATGTCATAGCCTTTTATATCATAATTCATTTATTTTATTTATTGAATTAAATAAACAAATGTCTGAATTGCAGAGTCAAAATTGACTACATAAATATTTCCATGTCTAATACCAGATAACACATTAATGTTTTTATTATTGGTAATAAGACATAAGGAATGATTAAAAGTTACCTGATAGCCTTCATCACATAGCTGGCTTATGCTGATGAGGTTGTGCTTGAGACCCTTGACATATGCTACCTCTTTGAAGGTAACTGCTCCAACTTTGACTTTTCCATATCCTTTAGTTTGTCCACAGTTGGAGTCTCCAAAAATCACTTTGGGTCCAAGCTTTGCTTTGTAATTGCTTAGGTTGGCCTTGTTTCCTGTCATGTGCTTAGAGCACCCACTATCCAAATATCAATGTTCCTTTATGTTTGGATAGCCTTGTACCTGCACAACAGAAAATAAACTAGTTGTTCTTGACCCAGACTACCTTGGGTCCTTTTGTCTTACCACAAAAATCTGAAATGCAAGACATCTCAGGCTGATCCTTATAGCATTGTGGATGATATCTCCTTGGAGGAATAATCCACTCAGTAAAGGGATTTTTAGTATGTGGAGAATTAGAATTCTTTTGAAATTCAGTACATTTTCTGTTCGACGAACTTGGCTGAGTTCGTCGATCGCCGATTCGACGAATTGAAGTAATTTCGTCGAGCGCCGTTCGAATAATAACTGTATTGAAAATCTGTCTTCAGCGTTCGTCGATCACCGTTCGACGAATTCGTGTGATTTCGTCGAACGCCATTCGACGAATTCTTTTGAATTCTTTTATTCTTAACATCCTTGCTTGAGATGTTCTTACCTACTTCTACTGCCTCTTTGCTTTTGGCAGAAATGAACTTCACTGGAGTAAATAGGATGTCTTTCTTAAGAAGATATGGCTGACTTGATGATGCACCCAAGCCCAGTTTGCCATTGAGTCTGGCATTCACAGTGCTTGTGATGTCCATCAGTTTGATGCTTCTCCCATTGAGGGATTCTTCAAACTTTTTAGCCTCAGATAATTTGTTCTCAATGAGAGCAATATGTTCTTTGGAGGCAGCCGGTTCTTTCTTAAGATTGGCATTATATTCAGTCAATTGATTCATTTTAATCAACTTACTTCTGAGGGAAATTATTTCCTTCTCAGATTTAATTAAATCTAAACAAAAAATTTTGAATTCATTTTTAAAATCACTAGAATTAAAATCAAAGGTAGAGATTACCTGATCACTGTCATTATCAGATTCTGATTCATCTGAATTATTTCTTGAGGCATTGATAGCCATCATGCAGAAATTTCTTTCATCTTCATCATCACTAGAGCTGGATGATGATGCATGTTCTGAATCATTGCGTGAGTCATAAATAGCCATCAAGCATTGATCCTTTTCATTTGGATCAATTTCATCTTCAGAAGAGCTGGATGATGACTCTGACTCAGTATCACTCCATGTTTCAGCTACAAAGCCTCTTCCCTTGTGTTTGTGTTTATGGGAGAATGACTTGCTGGAGTGCCTCTTTTCTTCTTTATCTTTTCTCTTGTCTTTCTTTTGATTTTCTGGACACTCAGGTAGAATGTGTCCAGGCTTCCTGCTGCCAAAACAAATAATTTCCTTAGAGTTTGTTTTGTCATACCTTGGTTTTTCTCTGGATCTGAAATCCTTCTTTCTGAGGTCCTTTCTAGCCATTTTGTAAAATCTTTTGGCTAGTAGGCTCATAAACTCCATTTCTCCTGGAGCTTTGTCTTCCTCTTCTATTGCTTGGAAAGCAATGCTTCTCTCCTTTTTGGTGGCTGGAGAGGAGGTAGATTGTTTAGCTTCTCTAGACTTGATAAGCTGCTCATAGGATTTTAATTTGCCTAACAAGGTCTCAGTAGAGATCTCATTTAGGCTTCTGGCTTCCTTGATTGGCCAGATCCTTGAGTCCCATGTGCTGGGGAAGCACATTAGGATCTTATCATTCACTTCAGTGATTGAGATCACTTTATCCAAAGACTTCAGTTCATTGATGATGAGACTGAGTCTGTTGTACATGTCTGCTACTATTTCAGTTTCTCCCTTCTTGAAGTTTTCATATTGAGAGATGAGATGAGATCTTCTGTCCTTTCTCTCATCTGCAGAACCTTCAACCATGTTGTTGAGAGAGATCCAGATATCCCTGGCTGAGGTGTTGTCCACAACCTTCTGGAATATATCATCAGACATTGTTTGTCATAATATGTTCATTGCTTTGGCATCTGCATTTCTTTGTTTCTTCTGAGCATCTGTCCACTCAGGAGGTGGAACATCATTAGTATTGGTTGTTGCTTCAGTACTTGTTGATGCTGATGGAGTAGGAGGTCCTGTCAAAATGGAATTAAAAATATCCTCATCAATAGAATTCATATACAATTTGATCCTTGCCTTCAATAATGCAAACTTATTAAGATTGCATATAGGAGGTCTTGGGCTTGAGTAATCTTTGTTCTGTGCCATGAGTTGTTAGAAAAAGAAAACTCTAGAAAAAAAGTTAAGACCTAATTGATCTTTTGATTCAGGTGTTAGCCTGTGTAACCAATCAACCTACCTCTGATATCAATTGAAAGTGAGGTATTAGATCTTAGATTTACTCTAGAGGGGGGGGGGGGGGGGGGGTAAATAGAGTATTAAAAGTCTTTAACTTATTTTATAGCGGAAGTTAAAATACTGATATATATATATGTACTTGAGTGAGTATAAAGACAAAATAAATAAACAACACAGCACAACACAGTACAGAAAAACACACAAATATAGAAGACACAAGGATCTATAATAGTTCCCCAATCAAACTGGGTACATCTACTCTTCTACCACCCTTGGTAGGAATCCACTAGGTTTTTGATCAGGTGCCCTATCACCAATGAGATTTTTGATCAGGTGCCCAAACACCACTAAGCTTTTGATCAGGTGCTCAAACCAAATCACAGGTTTTTGATCAGGTGCCCTGCCACCAATGGTTAACCTTTGAAGGGAGTTAGAACCCTATACAAGATGAGGTAAAAAAGGTAAACAAAAAGGTGTTTATGAAGTTCTTCTTTGTCAACAAGATCTAAGAGAAGACTAGTGGATTGTTGTGTTGTAAAGCTCCCCCTGTCTGATAGAAATTCTTGACAGTTGATGGAGGGAGCTTTCTCTTGAATATATAAAATCTTCCTTGGTAGTAGATGAATCTGAGAGAAAATATTTCTCAGATTATTGTTGCTCTTTGAAGATTAAGAACCAGCAGCTGAAAACTGAGAGAAGATTTTTGTTGTTCTCAGAGAATGAAAATGCTGCTGTTGAGGATGAAAATCTCTGTAATTCTTTTTGACTTTTTTTTTTGTATTTCACAAGTTAGTTCCTTCTGTAGTCGTACACTGCTTCATCCTTTTTCTTAGAGAGATATATGACTGTTTTTTTAAATTCAAATCTTCTGGTTAAGGAATAAAATAATCTGCAAATATTATTCTTGGAACTGCAATCTGATTCAGCAGTAATACTTTAATTCTTTTTCCTTTTCCATGAAAGTATCATTTTTCCAATCTGTCAACGGCTACTTTCTCGAAAGAAGAGAATGGAAAGGAATAATAAAAGGAAAGATCAAATCTTGACTTATCTGATAATGAATAAGTCCAAAAGAATTGAATAGATCCGTTGTTGATTACTCGATCTGAGTTCAGAGAAAATAGATAACTAATCCATCAGAAATTGTCAAGCTGAAGAAGAAAATTCGTCGAACAGAAAGCTTGAGTTCGTCGACCAGAGAGATGAGTTCGTCGAACTGAATTCATTCGCCGAACACAAAGCTGAGTTCGTCGATCTTAATCTGGAGTTTGTCGAACTGAGATAAAAACTGTTGAGCTGGCTGGAAGACTGAGTTCGTCGAGCAGAGGAGCAAGTTCGTCGAACTGAAACACGACGTTTGTCAAACCCAGGAAGGAGTTCGTCGAACGCAGAATGAAGTTCGTCGAACACAAAAACTTGGAATTTTCCTAAGTTCTAGCTAACTCAGACACACTTAAACCTTGAACCTTAGACTAAACAATGAGGTCAACTTGAGTCCTAATAACTAGATAGTGATCCTAGCCCAAATTAGTAATAGGGTTGTTCCAAAACCAATAACATTAAGTATCTTGAGAAAGGGAGGTTTGGGCTATCATCCCATCGCACCTCCTAGTACCACTGCGAGCCCCTCACAAGGTAGACCTCGGGAAGTCCAAGATTAACCCTAAACTGCAGGAATAAATTATTGTGAAAGATTAACTTAATAATACACACACCCACACCCCGTGGTTATGAGAGGTTAGTTGGTTTGGTCTTACGAGCGGTAGGCTCGGTGGTAGTAGGAGCGAACTAATTAGTCTGGTGAGCTTGTGACTCAGAAATGGTTCTTGGACGGACATGTTATCCCGGGGAACTTATGGCTCAGAGATATAAATAGTATTCATGAATGCATGTGCATAAAGGTGGTGGGGATTTAGTATTGGCGGTCGTCGCACCGACGTCGATACTTTGGCTCTGTAAGTGTGGTTAACACTTTACCAAGAAAAAGTCTGGCGGACTAGCCAGTAAGAGTACGCAGGAGATCCGCTGTTGTGTTCTTAGCAGTTGAGGCGTACGATAGGTCTAGGTTAGGTAGTGCAGATACCAACCTAGAGGTGGGCGAGGCCCAACCCACCGCTTCTGTTTTCCACTACTGGGAGTATCCTGGGAGTTTTGCTAGCTCTAAAAAGGGGGAAACTAAAGGTCTGTTCGCATAGAGTTGAAGTGTGTGAGTTGCACTTGTGTGAACATAGCATAGACTACATAACTCTGCATGTCATGACATAAGCATTGCATTTCAACCCCTACACCTATCATATAAATCGGTATGAGACTTTTTATATGATAGACCCTGCTAAACGACCCCTTGGTATATAGGTTTATATGGGCATTCCTATAAATCAAGGTTACTCTTCTTAGTTACTTTTACTTATTACTGTTTTACTTATTATTGTCTTACTTATTACTGTTTTACATATTACTTCTTTACTCTTTGTACTATATATTGCGTAGTGGTAGACATTTCCCGTAGATTAGATTCACCGTCACCTGTTATTATTTATACCCCCTGCTGTCCTCCGCTTAATTCCTTTCGCTCGGTGCCTAGGAGTCACCGGGGGAGGGGTGGGGGATTGACTTAGTCGTTTTGACTAACGGTCGGCGGACCTTATCATTTTAGGGGACCGAGGAGACGCAACAACACCAGAGGCCGGTGCAGATGGAAGTGGGGCAGTCTAGCACAGGAGCACCAGTCTCAGGATCCGTGAGTGTTACTACTAGTTTGGCTTTCGCGAGAGAACTTGTAGTGAGGATTTGATGTATCGGGAAGGAGCCCTTATTATCGTTATCTTTTATTCAGTTACTTTATGTGGACCTCTTTTATTTTGAGGACATTATATTACATGTGATGTGAACTTGAATTCTATATATTCAAATGCATACTTTTCTTTTGAGGTGATCGATATGACCGACAAGATCAGCGTTTTGTAGTGGTGACCTTCCCGAGTGATGGTGGCACCGTAAAACGGCGGTTCTGGGCATAAGACCCGGTAGCGAAGCAAAAAAAAAGGGTCTTACAAACTGGTATCAGAGCAAACCTCGATCTGAAGAAAAGAAGTCCACAAATCCTGGGCCACCCCGCGCGAGCTTAGTTTGAGGACAAACTAGCAGCGGATGCAATGGTGTGCACATGTGGGGAACCACATGAAAAGTTCACTTTTAACTGAATATTTTTTTAACAAACCCCCCTTACAACTGTCAAATTTTCTCTTGTAGCCTGCGACGAACCCTACCCCGCAGTATGGAGTGCCTCCGACTCCAAACGTCGTCCCACCACCACCGGCTCCTACTCCATTCCAATATACGGAGATGGGACAAACACTAACGACCATATTGGATGCATTTAGAGCGCAGCAGGCACCGGCTCCTCAGCCAAACCCTGGGGCCAACTGGCTGAGTGTCTTCCGAGGTCTCTCTTCTCCATCATACCTCGGGACGGAGGCAGTTGTGCGGACTGAGGAGTGGGTAGAAATCATGGACGAGATGCTGACATGGATTCAGTGCCCGGCAGAGCTGGAGGTGCCCCTAGTGGTCTCCTGCTTGGAGTCTCATGCAAGAGATGGTGGAAGTCGCTGTTGGACACCACTTATGTTGTATTAGAGGCTATCGACGTTTCCTGGGACGACTTCAAGGCAGTACTGCTAGAGCATTTCATGTCGCAGTCTGCAAGAGACAAGTTAGATGACAGATTCCTGCAGTTGAGGCAGGGGAGCAGGACAGTTTTGGAGTACCACCGGGAGTTTGCCCACCTGGCCCGGTTTGCGGACTCGTATCAGCTGGATGACGCAGCATACGCAAAGAGGTTCTACAAGGGCCTCCGTGATGAGCTGAGGCAGACCCTCCTCTTTGTTTCTGATGGCAGTATGACCAAGATCTTGGAGATGGCCAAGAAGCTGGAGGCAGACCAGCACACCGTTCGTGGAAGGAAGAGACCGATGGAGGAACAAACGCTCCAGTGATTTCCTCAACTCTCTCCTCTTCGTAGTCGGCATCGCGCTCCTAACATTCCTTCTATTACTCTTCTACTTTTAATGCACCCCTGCCTCAAATCCTACATGGCTTTCTCTTCCTCCATTGTTCTCTTCTTTCTAGGAAAGAGGGGATGGATGGGGGTACAGGGAATACCAGATTAGTTTGTTTTTTAATTTTTGTATGGAAATATAAATATTGAATTTTTTTGTGAACAGTCTGCTGTGACTTTCTAAAGAGAAATGTAGTGAATTATATTAGAGTCTACTTGCCTTTTCTCTTCTTTTCCAGTATTATTATGGTATGTCAGTATGATTTTATTGGATTTGTGACTTTTCTAAGGATGTTTATAATCTTTTGTTGTCGTCTATCGAATTCGGTTTGAACTCGTCGAGATTGTATTCTTCATTTGTGGTTAGCGTAGTTATTTAGTGTTATTATACATACGCGGATTCATGCTGCTTCTTTTAGTTATTCCCCATGGACACTCTAGAGTGGCTGATAAATTGGGATTGCAAATGTTCTAAAAAAGTTAGCAATCTTAACAAAAATGTCCCGCGTAAAATAGAGAAGATAAAAGATCAATAGATGAAAGTTGGGCGATGAGGAGAAGATGAGATTGCACGATGGTCGGGGAGAAGCCACTGTACATACTTTTTGGCGGTGTCCGTTTTCGGTGCGTATACGTACCTATTCATAGGTACGTATATATAACTTGTTTTTCGCAATGGGCCCTTCATTATCGTTGTTGTTTTGAAATTAAGAGCTGAAACGCCTGGCGGAATCCTAGGTCTTTCGCTCCTCCTCAAAGCGACGTGATTTCTGCTTCACTTTTCGAAAACTGAAAGGGACTGCCACAATCAAGTGTTCAAGGCTATCAAAGACATTTGTGCGCACACATTGGATATCCCTTCTGTAAGACCCCCCCTCCCCAAACTGAACCTGGTTCAGGGAGGGGGGATCTTACTGCCCAAGGATGACCACTTAGCGCTTTCCGGGTGGCAACGTCCCACCCTTTTCAAGCACCGAGCGGTCTCCTTGTCAGGCACAAGAATCATAAATCACATCAGAACGCATAGCGTAAGCAATCGAAAGACATAAAAACAAGCACACAACTTATATTCACATATTGGAACAGGGCCGAAGCCTAATGTTTACAACTACTGCCTCGGGGGCTACATCGACGAAACAAAAGATCCTAGTCTAGTCCTATAATTTAGGACTCACGTCGCGGAAGATAGGGGGCGAGGCTGGGGTAATCGAACGGGCCATCTCCAAGGCTGGTATATCATCATGTGGTGCGGGGGCTCCTTGCTGTCCCATCTCCTGTGATTGGTTATAAGAAATAACCGTTAGTCACAGAGCTAAGTAGAAAATACATCCCCTCCCCGGATCCATATCCAGGGGGCGGCTAAAGGACAGAAATAAAATAGTCGAAGCAAGGAAGAGGGTTAGCAGCAGGTAAACATATATATATATCTACATATATATATAGATAGGGCCTTCCGCCCTAATATCCGTAATCGCGCCGTATGGTAAATACGCAACACTATTTCGCGCATACACACACCCAGGTATTCAAACCTGTACGCACACAAAAAGACCCTGTGTCGACACAGTTTAGACCTCTTTTCTTCAAGCAGGGGAGCTAACCCCGCGGGCCTCACCGATGTGGTCGTCGGTGACAGTGGTCAGTCTTGCCACTTCTGAATGTAGTCGTACCGTATCACTCAGGCCCTCCTGTACAACTTGGTGTACCAACTGGATGTGAGCGACATCTGGTGAACCGATTTGTAGGCCGACCAGCGGAGGTAAAACTGCAGGTTCGGAGTGGTGATAACCCGCTGTGCACATCTCCCTGTCGCCATGAGTCGTCAACCCACCCGCACCGGTACGAACGGTCTGCAAGCGTGACCAACCCGCCACTTCCAATCAATCTTCACCCGCTTAATAATAAAACAAGCGCTTAAAGTACGTGGCAGATTACTTGACCAGTCCCACAACCTTTGACCGGGAGGCTTAGCGGTATGAGGGCTCCTTGCTTGGGGCTAACCTGGGAGGAGGGACTCGACTCTGGGTTCTCCCCAACTAAGGCCTCGCAGAAGGGAGGATAAGCACCGCATTATAGCCACGACACCGCTGCATTTAGCAAGTAAATTAGGCCAGAAGCAGGGGGCCATAATACTAAGCAGAGAAGTAGGCCGAAAGCAGAGGCCATAATGATAAGCAGAAAAGTAGGCCGAAAGCAGAGGCCATAATAGTAAGCAGAAAAGTAGGCCGAAAGCAGAGGCCATAATAGTAAGCAGAAAAGTAGGCCGAAAGCAGAGGCCATAATGACAGGACCAGTGCGAGACTGGATTTAAATGAAAGTACAGAATGTAAACGCGGGGGACCAGTGCAAGACTGGATTTAAAGGAAAGTACTGAATGTAAATGCGGGGGACTAGTCCGAGACTGGATTTAAAGGAAAGTACAGAATGTAAACGCGGGGGACCAGTGCGAGACTGGATTTAAAGGAAAGTACTGAATGTAAATGCGGGGGACCAGTGCGAGACTGGATTTAAACGAAAGTACAGAAAGCAGTAAGCATATAAAAAGGGTTAGTAGTCCAATCACTCCATAAGAGAAGGCTTCATTCGTCGACTCCGTTCGTAGGAGGAGATCCTGCTCTTCTCCCCGTTCATAGGTGTTCTACTCCATTTCTGGAGTTTATTTACGTTTCATAAAGTTTCTGCACTTATTCTTTTGTCGCGAGTTCGTTCCTTTATTATTGCCGCGGCGATATCGAGTTCCAGCACCGCGCCGCGATTTCATTCTGATTTTGCGTTGATATTCCGAACTTAGCCGATTCCTTAGATCGATAAGCGTAATCTTTATTAAGCGTTTAAAAGTATGCGTCGAGGGGATGCCGATTCATTTTGATGAATTTCGCTCTTTTTCGGGCGTTTATTTTCGCTTGTAAAAGCATTTAAAGGACCAGATAAAGAGCTTATCATTTGAGATTTTGATAGTAGGTATAAGATGCCCTAACTAGGGCTTATGAATTTTTGGTGATTTTTCCCCACTCATTTGGGCTCTAATTTCCTTAAAATAAACTTTATAATTAGGCTTAAAATAGTAAAATGACTCCTAAAATTCCCCAAAAATTACTGGAGGTGCCCCTCAGAGTGGGGCACATTTTTCATTTAGAAACATTTTTCTGAAATGGCCCCATTTTTCCTTAAAAAATGGGGAAGGGCAGGGGGTTTTTGGGGTGCGGATAGGGGCCCCAGCTGATCTGCGCCCTCCCGGTCACATTTTTGCACCCTCCCCAGCTGATCTGCGCCTTCCCCAGCTGAAATGGCCCCATTTTTGCACCCTGCGCCCTCCCACGGCCCCCACAGCGGATCTGCGGCGGATCCGCTGTGGGGGGCACATATGCTGAGGCGGGGGCGGGAAATAAGATGCGGGAGGCCGCCCGATCTCCTGGGGGAGATCGGACGGCTCCCGCCATCCTCGCCAAAAGGCGGCCCCAGCTGCCGCCGGGCAGCGGTCGGAGGGGCCGGCGCCGCCCCCGGTCGGTGCGCTGGGGGCCGGCGACTCCTCCGGTGGTGGTACGGCGGCCTGGTGCCGCCGGCCACCGCCCGGGGGAGGGCGAATAAGGAGTAGGGAGGCGGGGGCGCGTCCTGCATGGGCCATGCAGGCCCGCTGTGCTGCCGCCTCCGCTGGGAGGGCACCAGTGCCGCCACCCGGTCGGTGCGCCGGGGGTCGGCGGCCACTCCGGTGGTGGTTCGGCGTCCTGGCGCCGCCGGACCCCATCGGGAACTTGTGCAGGAGGGGAGGGGGAGGC
Source organism: Dactylorhiza incarnata (assembly GCA_033032865.1). NCBI lineage: Eukaryota > Viridiplantae > Streptophyta > Magnoliopsida > Asparagales > Orchidaceae > Dactylorhiza > Dactylorhiza incarnata. The sequence goes on along the minus strand of JAWHQI010000348.1, from coordinate 1,478,751 downwards.
GCTGACGCAGCCTACATGGGCCACGCAGCTGGCCGCGGCGCACAGTCTCCTCAGGAAGGGAACCTCCCTGCCGCCCTTGGTCGGGGCAGCCGGGGAGGGGCAGACCTCCGGCGGGGGTCCGGCGGCCTGGCGCCGCCGGCCGCCGCCGGGGGAGGGGTTTTAACCCCTACAGGAAAAGGAAGAGGGGGAGGCCACGGGTGCCGCCGGGGCTTGCGGCCTCCAGCGGCCCGACCGCCTCCACTGCGCCGGCGTCGAGGCCCCTGGGAGGGGACCTACCTCCCCCCAAGCGCCACCACCGGCGCTGGGGGGGAGAGGGCTTCCACGGACCAGCTTCCTCCCCGAGCCTTGTAAGGCTCGGGGCGGCGGTCGGCGGCGCTCCGGCGACGGGGAGAGGGGTGGCCTCCTCCGGGAGATAAGAAGGAGGTGGGTGGAGGTTCTACCTGTGGATGGGGGGCTCGGGTGTTGGAGGTGCGGCCAGCCATGAGGGAGGAGGGAGGTGGCGGTGGCTTGGGTTGGCTGGGCTGGCTCCGGCAGGGTGGAGGAGGAGGGGGTGGCTGAGCTTGCTGGCAGGGGGAGAGCTTGAGAGGGGGAGGGTGGTGTTCTGAAAGGAGGGGCTTGGCCCTCCTTTTATAGGAAGGAGGAGGTCTCCCCCCCCCCCCCCCCTCTCCTCCTTTCCCCACGTGGGGTTAAGGGAGGGTGAGTGGGGGGGGGGAGATATTTTCTCCCCCTCCCCTCCCTTCCCTCTCTCCTGCCCCCTTGCCCCAATAGGGGGTTGCCTATTCATGGGCAGCCCCCTCCTTTGGGGGAGGGGCTTCTCTCTCCTCCCCCCATTTCTTTTCATTTTCCAATAATTTCTAGCTGTGGGGGGGGGGGGGGGAGTTTGACCGAGGTCAACCTAGGATGGGGTCTTCCATGGTCCCGGGGTCCACTATGATCTGCCGGGGCTGATACCGGGTTCGTGCGCTTTATATTTCGTGCGTTGCACTGATGTGGTCTGCATAGCCCTAAAATGGCATACTCTCCATACGACCTTGAATCGAGGCGCAACGAATTCTGTTGCGCTCGTATTACTCATACGAGTCTAACGGAACTGACTGAAGTCAATTCGGGGTTCGTACGGTCACTATTCATAATAATGAGGTAGTGTCGCGCTACGACACCCGAAATGGTCGATTTCTCCAAACGACCTCGGATCGAAGTGCAACGAATTCCGTTGCGCTCGTATTGTTCATACGAGTCTAACGGAACCTGACGGAAGTCAATTCGGGGTTCGTACGGTCACTATTCATAATAATGAGGTAGTGGCGCGCTACGACACCCGAAATGGTCGTTTTCTCCAAACGACCTCGGATCGAAGTGCAACGAATTCCGTTGCGCTCGTATTGTTCATACGAGTCTAACGGAAATGACGGAAGTCAATTCGGGGTTCGTACGGTCACAATTCATAATAATGAGGTAGTGGCGCGCTACGACACCCGAAATGGTCGTTTTCTCCAAACGACCTCGGATCGAAGTGCAAGCGAATTCCGTTGCGCTCGTATTGTTCATACGAGTCTAACGGAACTGACGGAAGTCAATTCGGGGTTCGTACGGTCACTATTCATAATAATGAGGTAGTGGCGCGCTACGACACCCGAAATGGTCGTTTTCTCCAAACGACCTCGGATCGAAGTGCAACGAATTCCGTTGCGCTCGTATTGTTCATACGATTCTAACGGAACTGACGGAAGTCAATTCGGGGTTCGTACGGTCACTATTCATAATAATGAGGTAGTGGCGCGCTACGACACCCGAAATGGTCGTTTTCTCCAAACGACCTCGGATCGAAGTGCAACGAATTCCGTTGCGCTCGTATTGTTCATACGAGTCTAACGGAACTGACGGAAGTCAATTCGGGGTTCGTACGGTCACTATTCATAATAATGAGGTAGTGGCGCGCTACGACACCCGAAATGGTCATTTTCTCCAAACGACCTCGGATCGAAGTGCAACGAATTCCGTTGCGCTCGTATTGTTCATACGAGTCTAACGGAACTGACGGAAGTCAATTCGGGGTTCGTACGATCACTATTCATAATAATGAGGTAGTGGCCGTGGTATCATCGATATAGGTGACTCCCAAAGCTTCAGGGTCCTCAGTCCTGTGCCCATGATAGTGGTGTTCGACAACGTCTTCCGTAAAGGGCTTCGTAAGGTGCCATTTTGATGCTCGCCTGGAAGTTGTTATTGTATTAGAACTCCACTAAGGGCAGTAACTTGCTCCCAAGGCTCGTTGTGTTCCACTATGCATAATCGGAGGAGGTCTTCCATCGTCCGGTTCAGTCCTTTCTGTTTGCCCAGTCGGTCTGGGGATGAAAGGCGGTACTAAAAGCTAATATGGTTCCCAGATAAGCCTGCACTCGCCTCCATTCTTTTTACGTGAAGCGTCCATCGCGGTCAGACACGATTGACTTGGGTACCCCGTGAAATCAGACCACTTGCTCTATAAATAGCCTGGCCAATATGTCGACACCGTCGCCTTGTCTGTTTGGGATAAAACGAGCCACTTTGGTGAGGCGATCTACTACGACCCATATTGAGTCGTTCCCTGCACGAGATCGGGGTAAGCCATGGACGAAGTCCATGGAGATATCCTCGAATTTCCATTCTGGTATTGGCAGGGGTTGTAGCAAACCTCCTGGGCTACGACATGCTGCCTTGACCATTTGGCAGGTCTGGCAGTGCGCTACATAATCGGTGACGTCCTTCTTCATTCCTGGCCAGTACAGTGTCCTTCGCAGGTCCGTGTACATCTTCACTACCCCCAGGTGTATGGAGTACCTCGTTTGGTGTGCTTCATGGAGGATCTCTTCCCGGATTCCCTCTGCAGCGGGAATGAATATGCGGTGTCTGTACTGTAGGATGCCATCATACAAGTTGTAGTCTTCTTGCGCACCGTGTTGCAAGGCTTGAATGATCGGGGCTGCTTCTACATCGATCTTCTGGGCTTCTCGTATTCTATCCCTGATGTCACACTGTATCTCCATCCAATAGAGGTGGGCCTGGTATTCCATCGGGTTCCTGCGGGTAACGAGGATGATATCCAAGTCTGTCAAGGACTTGATCAACTCCTCTGGTATCATCTCCAGCCAGCTGCTGGCCATCGAAGTTTGCCGACTTAAAGCGTATGCAACCTTATTGGCCTTGCCGGGATGATATTGGAGAGCGAAGTCGTAATCGCATAAGAACTCCAGCCACCGGCGCTGTCGAAGATTTATCTCCTTCTGGGTGAAGATGTATTTGAGGCTTTTATGATCGGAAGAAGATCTCGCATCGCACTCCGTAGAGGTAGTGCCTCCAAACTTTTAATGCGAAAACTACCGCACCCAGTTCTAGATCATGGGTGGCGTAGTTTAGTTCGTGAGGCTTCAGTTGCCGGGAGGCGTATGCAATTACTTTGCCGTGTTGCATCAGTACGGCTCCCAATCCCTTCAGTGATGCGTCGGCGTAGATCTGGAAGCCCTCTGTACCTGAGGGAAGTGTCAGAATCGGGGCTGATATCAGTCGGCTTTTTAGCTCTATGAACGCTGCTTCGCATTCAGGAGACCACTGGAACGTCACGTCCTTTTTGGTTAGGGCGGTAAGCGGTAATGCAATCTTAGAGAATCCTTCAACAAACTTTCGGTAGTAACCGGCGAGGCCAAGGAAACTCCTGATGTCTGCTGCTGACTTAAGTGGCGGCCAGTCTCGTACCACTCGTACCTTAGCTTGGTCCACTACTACTCCGTTCTTGTTAACTGTGTGTCCAAGGAAGCCGAATTCTTCCATCCAGAACTCACATTTGCTGAACTTCGCGAAGAGCGAGTGCTCCCTCATCTTGAGCAGTACCATTTGGAGATGCTGGGAATGATCAGCTTTGCTCTTCGAGTAGATGAGTATGTCATCTATAAAGACTATCACGAAGTGATCTAGGAAGGGTTTAAACACCGTATTCATTAAAGCCATGAAGGCGGAGGGAGCATTGGTCAACCCAAACGACATCACCATAAATTCGTAAAGTCCATAGCGGGAGCTGAAAGCGGTCTTGGGAATATCTTCTTCTCGTACTCTGAGTTGATAATAGCCGGATCTTAAATCCATCTTGGAAAAGACGGACGCGCCTTGTAATTGATCAAACAGTTTATCTATTCGGGGCAGAGGGTAAGTATTCCGGATTGTGAGCTTATTCAGTTCCCTGTAGTCCACACAGAGACGCAGGGATCCATCTTTCTTTTTAACGAACAGCATTGGGGCTCCCCAGGGCGAGGTACTTGGGCGAACGAAACCGGCGTCAACTAGCTCTTGTAGTTGGATCTTTAGCTCGGCCAGTTCTCTCGGGGCCATTCGGTACGGAGCTCGGGACACGGGTCGGGCCCCATGTGTAAGTTCAATTTGGAAATCCACTTCCCGTTGCGGGGGCAACCCGGGAAGGGATTCTGGAAAGATGTCCGGAAAATCCCGAATTATGGGTACTCTAGAGAGCACCTGTGTCTTGTCCTCCATCTCGAAGTATATTAGGTATACCTCGTCCTTCCGTCGAACTGCCTTCACTGTCTGTGCGGATGTTAAAATAATGCGAGTGACAGATGGTATACCTGCTAGTGTGATAATTTGACCATTCGGATTCTAGAGGCGGATTTCTCGAGTCGAACAATCAATTTGGGCGTTGTGCTCGGTCAACCAATCCATCCCTAGAATGATGTCGAATCCGGTTATCGCCAAAACGGTCGCGTTGACTTCGAATTCCATTCCTCCTAGCATTGCTTGGAAGGAACACTTTTCTGTGGACGTCATATCTGATCCATCCGGGAGTCGTATTCGTATTGACATCCCGGATGATCGTATAGTATTTCCCTTGTCAGTGATGAAGTTCTGTGCGACGAATGAATGCGTGGCACCGGTATCGAATAGCGTTTTAGCGGGATGACCTTCTACCAAAAGTAGACCTGATAACATGTATATACTATGATCATAAGTTTTTACAGATATACCGGAATAGGGATCATACATGCTATACAAACAAAAGATCACATCATATATATATAACTATCACATCTCCCTAGGATATCGTAACTACTAAAAGTAGATACCTATCACTACGTCTGGAGTAGGACCGTGCTAGAGATCTAAGGCGTACGCCTCGAGGGGTGCTGCTCTACCCTGCCTGGCCTGGCCTCTCCTGCCTGCAGGCTGTCCTCTACGCCCACCTCGTCCTCGTCCTCTCTCCGTGGCTCCCTGTACTGCTCCTAGGCCGGGCCTACCTACCGCATGTGGGAAAAAGGCTCGTATATGCCCGGGCTGCTGGCACAGGTAGCAGTTCCCTGCGAAGGGAACATCTCGTCGTGCGGCGGGGGCGGCCTGAGGTGCTGGGGCTGGTGGTGCTGGGGCTGGAGGTGCTGGTCGGGGCTGAGGTGCTGGTCGGGGCTGAGGTGCCTGTCTATATGGCTGGTGACGCTGACGCTGTCTCCTGGTCTGGTCCTGTCTGCGTGGGCCTACTCCTCTCTCTCGGCCCTGAGTCCGGGGAACACCCACGTGTCCCCTCCGCTGCTGGGCCACCATCCGCTGATCCATCTCAAGAGCGGTGGCATGTGATGTTAGATCTCTTTTTCCAAAACCCGTTCGGGTACTTGAAAACTCGAACCTCTCCCGCATCGCACGGTTGAGGTGGATCTTCGCCCAGAATCGCTGCCTTTCGGTGTCACCGACACTCGGGTCGACTAACACCGCTCAGCACCAACCCTGCCGGCTTTACGATCATAAGTAAAATATGCCTACGAATAAGAACAGAAAAAAAGGCATGTCCATAATGTCACAGCATCTTATATATATATATAATGAAAATAGCAGTCCAAAAGAGAAGTACAAGCAAAAAGGGGGCTTATGCCCGATACATATCCAAAATAAAGTACTATCTCTCTCTCACTACAACATGCGGAAGACTACATCAAAACTCTCAAAATGCGGAAGACTAGCTATCTAATCATCAACCTGTGGCGTCGTGGTAGTGCGCTGCATCTGCTGCTCAGGTCTTGCCATCACGTCCCGCTGCGCGCGGGACAACTCCGTCTCCTCGGACTCCTGCGGTCACACCGACCGTTAGTCATAAAGACTAAGCCGTTTTGTCCTTGCCTCCCTCCACGACTCCTAGGCACCGAGCGGGAGGAAGAAGCGGAGGACAAACAAGGGGTAAACAAGAAGGTGGTGACATGGCACTAATCTAGCAGGTATAAGTAAAGCAGTAAAACTAGCTAGCAGTATAGTGCAAGTATATGGCAGTAAAGTAGAGCGACGAATAAGCAGTGAATAGAAAGAAAATGCAGTGCAGTAAGTAAATCTAAACTACCATCACAGATTCGTACCTTAACTTATATGAACGCCCATACGACATATAAGTTAAGATTTCCAGGTAACCCATCATATAAAAGAGCTCATACTAATTTATATGATGGGGCTATGCTATGTGTATGTTATGTTATGCTATGGTTATGATGTTTTAATGAATTATGCGATGTGACTCACCCACGCGACTCTATGCGCACAGACCTTTATAGTTCCCAATTTGTTTGAAAGGTAGCCAACCTTTCGGGTACCGACCGTCGTGGCTCACGGTGGTAGTGGATCGGGCACTCCACATCCTAGGCGGGTATAGTCACTACCAAGCCTAGACCTCATGTACGCCTCAACGCTAAGAACACAACAGCGGAGCTCCTGCGTACTCTTGCTGGAATCCACCAGACTTTAAGGTCGGGGTGGGTTATTAGGGATTGTCCTCCAGACCGCGGTACTCAAACTTACCGGCCCTCTAAACCTCACCCTCACCTGAGTCAACGTACTACTGTCGGTGACACGACTAGCCTAGTACCGAAGACTCGCCACTATTTGGATATGTAACAAGTGTTAACATGTCCACCCGAGCTTCCGGCTCAGGGACTAACACCCAAGCTGAACCAACCCATCTCCTTCCCGGAGGAGATTCATACAAGTCTGCATACCCACTTAGGCTACTCTTGCATATAGTTTAGTTCGTGTTATATTTAGGGTGAATCTTGGACTTCCCGCTGTGTACTCCGTAAGGGGCCCCTAACGGTACTACAGATCAATGGGCTCAACCCCACAATCCTCTTCAAGATAATTATTTTAGTTGGTGGATAGCACTTGGTTCACCCTTAATCATTTCATATAGTAAAGTGATTTAGCTCATCTCCCGTCCCACCCAAGTGGGTTGGACGTACCTCCTTTCCTTTTTCAATGACCCCAGCACAACCTCACAACTAACCCTAGAATTGACCCTCCTTGAATCATGGTGGGCTATAACTCATTTACTGATTGGGTATAGCTCCTATCCACTACTTAGGGATCTAAATTGTCAAAAACTCAAAATTCTGTTTTTACTAAACGCAGTCCACCAAATTGAACTATCCCTCAACCCCATAGGAATCCCTCTAAAAACTCATCTCCAGGGTCTGGTATAATTATCCTAGGCTACTACTGACCTTAATAAGGTATTGTCCAATTTCCATAATTTTCCATATTAATTTGGTATTTATTTTAATTCAAAATAGTTAAGGACTTAAGTCAAATTACACATAAACTACCCTCAAAGTGATTCCTCATGTTACATGAAAATTATCAGTAAGAGAATATCCCAAATAAAGGTGGTTCACTGAGTATCATGACCCTAGGATGATATTTGTCCTACTATATCATCATAATTGTATAATTACCAAAATGCCACTATAATTAGGAAAAATAGTAATTTCACTTCTGAAAATTCTACAAACATTACCCAATGTTCATATGGGGACCTAGAGTCCTCTGCCAAAAGAATGTGTCATTACCATGTGATTTGACATTTTAAAAGTATTTACTATCCAAGTGTTGTAAAATTCATTTTCTACATGAAGTACATTAATTACCAATCTACAAGCTTCCAAACTATGGTCATGGGAATAGATTAACCTAAAATAACAGATCACCAAGTATCATGACAAAGCCCCATGATTTGATATTTTAAAAAGATTAAATACTCAAGTGATGTAAATCTCAATTTCTACATGAAGTATATGAAATACAATTCCAATAGCTTCCAAACAATTATCATGGGTATATAATAGCATTGAATGACAGTTAACCAAATATCACAATTTTTCCCCATGATTTGATATTTTTCAAAATTAAAATCCCTTAAGCTAGCAAGCACTTGAAATTTCCTACACAAGGAATAATGGTTCCATAACTCATAACAAAATTACCATAGCCCTATTTCATTCTAATACAGCCTCTGATAGTATATCAAAGTCATACAAGGTCATATGAGCTTGCATTTTATCTTATTAAGGAAAAGGTGGCAATTACAAATATTAGGGAGAAAAATACTTAAATGCCTCTAGAAATTCCCATTAAATTACCTAAGACATTTTATGCTCCTACAAACATAACCACAAAGTTCTGAGCCAAGGCAAGAACATTTGGTCCTAAGCCCTTCACAAATCTCACTTTGCACCCTTAAGGGTTTACCCTTAGGGTTTTAGATCACACCACCCTAATGGCTCCAATTGGACCATTAGGGTGTGTCACATGCATTTGTATATCCATACCTACATAACCAACATGATGGGAGGAGGCTAACACACTCAACTCCTCAAAATGACCTAAACCCTAATTTGACCCTTAAAGGCCCTCATTAGGGTTTCCAAATTTCCATATCAAATCAACTCCAAATGGAGTAAAATTTTAGATAGGCACTACTCATGTCCTAAAGAGTATGCCACCAAAGTTTGGTGTCATTTGGACATCAAATGCTCCAAAAATCAACCTAATTTAAATATCATAATTACCACAAAAACCCTAAGTAAAAGAGTCCACCAAGGTTTGCCTCTTTGTCAGGGGGTGCCCCTAGGGTATACCTAGCCATGGTTAAAAGCACAGCTCCTAATGATGAAGGGTTTGACCTAGGTAATTTTTCTAATGGACTGACCTAGTGTAGGACCAGTCCTAGCAAAACAGCTCCCTAGGGAGCTGTAGGTCACCAAATGACCTAAACTCAAGGCCAAATAAAAGTTAAGACCAAGGCCTACAACTTTCATGTTGTGCACTTTTTCTAATTTGGCCATTCGGAGGCCCTAATTATTTATAGAAGTGGACTGGTTTATTAAGGCAGAAAATACAAAGCATTGAATTAATTAAATAGGTAAAATGATGGCGCGCACGAATCTTACAGCAGATCCGGCGGCAGCGGCATCGTCTTCCTCCTCCAGCCAACGGCTGAGATCCAACCGCGCTGGGTCATGTTTTGACTGAGATTCCCGGCGATCCAGCCACCACCACCGTCGGCCAACACCACCGACACCTTCGTGGTGGTCGGGGCTACCATCAGCCGGCGACTGGTGGCCGGAGGAGGCGGTTTCCGGCGATCCCAGCCTTCCCGTTTTGAGCCAAAAATCAGGGATTTCAGAGGTAGATCCTGGCTCAATTGAGCCCGATCCTTCCTCATTTTGTGACGGGAAGCTAGCACGAGGGGAGGGGAGGAGAAACGAACCGTTGTTGGTGCGTGGCGGCGGCTCCGGCGGCGATTTGCCATGGAAGTGTGCAGCTCCGGCGATCCTGCTCCCGATCTCTATTCTCCAGCAAAAGCTTAGCTCCAGGTGTCGTTCTCGACTGCTCTCAGTGCTCTGAAGCTAATGGGATGGCTGGAATGAAGTGAGGAGGGCTCCTTGGGCTGTTTTGAATTGGAGCCACCTCGGTTGTGCCCCTTGCTGCCACCCTCCTGCACCAGCTGGTCCCTTGCTTCCATCTGGGTCAAACCCAGACCCACAGCAATCAGGGCTGGCCCCTAGGTTGATTGGAGGTGGAGTGTAGAGGGGGGGATTGCTTGCTTTTGCTTTTGCTTTAAGCTTTTTGATTAACTTTTGGTCCCCCCCCCCTCCATTTGATTGATCAAGCTTAGCTAGGGTTCAGTCTAGGGCTGATGGGCATGCCTAAGTCCATGTATAAAGGTTAATTAAGGGGTGACATTCAATTTAGGTTTGGAATTCACCATGAAGGGGTTATGTTGACCATGGTTGACTTTGGTCAACCATGGTGAGTGGGTTGACCCCACTTGAGGGTCATGGGTCCCTTAACATCACCCAACATAGGTTGGTCCATGGTGGGGCTCCAATTGGTTCAATTTAATCAAAGGGTGTAGATTTGACCAAAATTGGGTAAAGTTTGACTTTGGTCAATTGGGGTCAATTGGTCCCACCATGATGGGGATTTTGGGTCCAATGAGTTCCTTAAAGTGTTTAGAGTGTGGTGGCAAGGTCAATTTGAACATTTGAGGGTAACTTGAACCCTAATTGACTTGGTTTGGTTAATGTTGACCTAATATTGACTTTTGTCAACTTCATGCAATTGGGTCCCACCCAAGTGCAATTCTCATGGTAAAGGTCTTCCTTAGTGGTTAGGGTGGCATGGTGGAGGTCAATTTGGTGAATTGAGGGTCAATTGACTTAGTTGAGGGGCTTAGGGTTAGGTTAGTTTTTGAGCTTTGGTGTGCACTTAGCAATTTCTACCCTAGCCTAAGGCCCTTGAGGCCATTCACCTCACCCCTATGCCCTAACATTTCCAATGGGTCTAAAAGGATTGGGGATGTTACATGTGAGGCAATCGTGTGGAAGGATTCCTGGGAAATCATGATCAGGGCCTGACGGAGATCGTCTCGTAATCCCCGGTAAAATCTGGCCGATCTGTCTCTATCTGTACCTGCTAAGGTCCCGGCAAAATGGGCCAAGTGGATAAACTCTCTCTGGTAGTCTGGAACCGTCCTATCTCCCTGCCGGATCTACAGGAACCGCTCCTGGAGTGTCATCCGGTCCGCATCCGAAATGAAGTGCTCTAAGAAGGCCTCTGAGAACTCCCCCCAGAGGATCGTGCTGAGTGGTCGCCCTCTGAAGTTAGAGCGGCTGGCGGCCCTCCACCAATCTCGGGCATAGCCCTCTAGCATGGTCACCACCAAGGATACTGCGGCTATGGCGGGGCACATCATCCCGACTAGGAGCTCCTCTACCCTCTCCACCCACTCTTCGGCCTGAATGGCTGACTCGGTACCTCGGAAGCTGGGGGCCCTTAGCCCCCGGAATGTCGTCAGAAGGTCGGTGGGTATGGTGGCCTGCTGGGGTGGCCGTAGGGTGGCTGGCTGGAAAGCGGCTAACAATGCTATCAGGGTCCGTCCCAGCTCTGTATCCCCGAACGGAACTGCGGCTGGAGTGGCCGAGGCTGGTGGTGGAGTGGTAGGGTGGTACTGATCCCTGGAGGAGGATCTCCCGTTACTCGACTCGGGTATCTGGAGAAGTAACAAAACGAACATCAGTACTTGCAAAAATAAGGGAATTTTGCAGGACTGAAACGAAACGAAAGCGGAAAGCGTGCGGGTGTACTATCGTGCAGTCTTGAATCCTTAACCTTAAACCTAAAGGGTCTACCAGGCTTCCGCTGCGTGGTTCGTCCCGAACCAAAAAACGGAACTGGGAACGGGAGGATCGAAAGACTGCCCCATGTGGTCGGATCGTGGTAGCTCTGATCCATTTGTAAGACCCCCCCCCCCCTCCCCAAACTGAACCTGGTTCAGGGAGGGGGATCTTACTGCCCAAGGATGACCACTTAGCGCTTTCCGGGTGGCAACATCCCACCCTTTTCAAGCAGCGAGCGGTCTCCTTGTCAGGCACAAGAATCATAACATCACATAAGAACGCATAGCGGAAGCAATCGAAAGACATAAAAACAAGCACACAGCTTATATTCACATATTGGAACAGGGCCGAAGCCTAATGTTTACAACTACTGCCTCGGGGGCTACATCGACGAAACAAAAGATCCTAGTCTAGTCCTATAATCTAGACGCACGCCGCGGAAGATAGGGGCGAGGCTGGGGTAATCGAACGGGCCATCTCCAAGGCTGGTATATCATCCTGTGGTGCGGGGGCTCCTTGCTGTCCTATCTCCTGTGATTGGTTATAAGAAATAACCGTTAGTCACAGAGCTAAGTAGAAAATACATCCCCTCCCCGGATCAATATCCAGGGGGCGGCTAAAGGACAGAAATAAAATAGCCGAAGCAAGGAAGAGGGTTAGCAGCAGGTAAACATATATATATATATATAGATAGGGCATTCCGCCCTAATATCCGTAATTGCGCTGTATGTTAAATACGCAACACTATTTCACGCATACACACACCCAGGTATTCAAACCTGTACGCACATAAAAAGACCCTGTGTCGACACTGTTTAGACCGCTTTTCTTCAAGCAGGGGAGCTAACCCCGCGGGCCTCACCGATGTGGCCGTCGGTGACAGTGGCCAGTATTGCCACTTCTGAATGTAGTCGTAGCGTATCACTCAGGCCCTCCTGTACAACTTGGTGTACCAACTGGATGTGAGCGACATCCGGCGAACCAATTTGAAGGCCGACCAGCGGAGGTAAAACTGCAGGTTCGGAGTGGTGATAACCCGCTGTGCACATCTCCCTGTCGCCATGAGTTATCAACCCACCCGCACTGGTACGAACGGTCTGCGAGCGTGACCAACCCGCCACTTCCAATCAATCTTCACCCGCTTAATAATAAAACAAGCGCTTAAAGTACGTGGCAGATTACTCGACCGGTCCCACAACCTTTGACCGGGAGGCTTAGCGGTATGAGGGCTCCTTGCTTGGGGCTAACCTGGGAGGAGGGACTCGACTCCGGGTTCTCCCCAACTAAGGCCTCGCAGAATGGAGGATAAGCACCGCATTATAGCCATGACAGCGCTGCATTTAGCAAGTAAATTAGGCCAGAAGCAGGGGGCCATAATACTAAGCAGAGAAGTAGGACGAAAGCAGAGGTCATAATGAAATAAGTCTGCGGGGTAGGGCCCCAAAGTGGCCGGTGAATAGCCGGTGTATTCAAACTGAGGGCGAACGTAAGGGGGGCAAGCCCCTACGACGCCGGGACTCGACGGCGGAGGAGAAGGGCGAACCTTCAATCGACGGCGGTGCAAAGTCCCCGGGGCAGGGCCCCAAAGTGGCCGGTGAATAGCTTGTGTATTCAAACTGAGAGCGAACGCAAGGGGGGCAGGCCCCTACGACGTTGGGACTCGACGGCGGAGGAGAAGGGCGAACCTTCAATCGACGGCGGTGCAAAGTCCCCGGGGCAGGGCCCCAAAGTGGGTTCATGCAGTAGAGTAGTTTAGTACAGGTAAAACATAATTAGAAAATGGACATTAATACACACGCAAGTGCAATCTTGCGGCTCCTGAGCTAATAAGTTTCAGATACAAGTTTGACGAGAGAGAAGGTAACATCGTGCTCCCTTTGTGCTGCGCTTGCTCGAGCTCTTTCGGTCGCTCAGCATGGTGGGCGGTGGTGACCCGGCGTTCGATCCTTGGTGGCATCCTTCTGTGCTTCTTCGCGGAAAGCCTCAAGGTGTCCTGACTGGATAAGGCGTTCAATTTCTTCTTTCAATCTGGCACAGTGCTCCGTACAGTGCCCTCGGCCTTTGTGGAAATTGCAGAATGGGGATTGATCTCCCCTATGCTGGGGGAGCGGTATGGGCCAGTTGATGATTTTGCTGTTGTAGATTATAGACAGTATATGCTCGCGGGGGGCATTTAACGGGGTGTAGATCTGGGAGTTTTGATTTGCTAGCCCTCGGGAGCGGTCTGCTTGGCTCTTAAGGGGAGGTACGACTTTCTCGAGTTGATGTTGCTGTCCCTTTCTCTTGCGACACGTATCCCTGAGTTGCAGTTGGTTTGCTGGTGCCGGAAGATCAGCTTTTTCTGCCAATGTGGGGGTTGCGCGGCACTCTCGCACGCCTTGCTTCTCAGAATTTGGTTTTGGCGACGGGTCGTAGTTGATCCATGGGAGCTCGGCTGCGGCCGTGTCGAAACCACGAATTGCATCCCTGAGGATTCTCCCTTTGTTGGCCATGCGTCCAGACATGGAAACGTCGTGGTCCAAGGCGTCGAGTAGGAGGCTCCCAAATATTGCGTCGTAGGGGGAGTCTGCCTCTGCGATGACGAACTGAACGTCATAATGGACTAGTTCTGAGTGCATCCCTACTTGGACGGGGAGGGTGATGACTCCTATGGTGGGCACCATAGTTCCGTCTGGGAGCTCTGCGTCGCTAGCCCTGAGCTTGAGGTTCCCGCTTAGGAGTTTGAGCCGCACCACGGCTTCCATGAACAGGATGTTGAACGAGATGCGATGGGTTATCAACGCCCTTTTTAGCTCGCATGCTGGATTGCCTATGCTTGCGTCTAAGGCGAAGTCCGACCATCCACGGGGACGCTCTTGGGGAAAGCTTGTGTAGATCTTCTCGTGCTGCTTGCTCCGCTCTGCTTCCCTTAGGCGGGGCGACTCGTCCGTCTCGGCCTCTTCTCGCTCTTCTTCTTGGATCCTTGGCGCGCGCGCTTCGTGCCATTCAACGAATAGTTGGGACAACTCGGTGAAGTTGTGAATCGCTCAGTTTGGCAGAGATTGATACCAACGGAGGGCGTCTCCGCGCAGTGTCTTGGTGAAGATTTTGCAGCTGATTTGGTCGGGAAGTCTGAACGTCCGCACTGTTATCAAGAAGTGATTAACGTGCCCGTACGGGTCCTCTGCTCCATGGAACTCCTTGAAGTGCGGGAGCTTTAGCCACGACGGAACTGGGTATGCCAAAATTGACTTTGACAGGGGGGATCGCCTTTGCTGGTGCGTGATATCGTTCGGGTCCTGCCCCGCTACGAGAGGGGCCGGCTTGCTAGTTGATCCAATCCACTGGGGCTGGATGGGTGCAGCGATGAGCGCACTTTTCGCCGGGCCTTTAGGGATTGAGGAACTGCATGCGTCAGATAGTTCGGGGGAGGTGTCCACTCTCGCTGGTTCCGTGAACTCAGGCGAAGCGGGCACCGCATTCGAAAATCCTTTGCTCGGTAGTTGGGAATCCATTCCCACAGACGGCGCCAAACTATTGCGGGTCGCTCGGGTGCTTTGGTAGACCGGTCGAATTGAACCACCTTAGCTCGGAAGCGAACCGAGTGCGCAAACAGTCAATTATAGATTCGTTGAATACACTGAGACTTTTTAACGTGGAAAACCCGGAAAGGGTAAAAAACCACGCGGCCAGAGCTGTGCCGACCAAACTTTCACTATCTTCTGGGGTGTTACAATTAGAGACTTAAAACTCGAGCGCGACAGGCCGCCGCTCGTTACAATAATAGAGAGAGAGTGAGAGAGAGAGGGAGAGAGAGTTCCGAAGGTGACAGGCCACCTCTAGAAAAAATGTCTTTTTCGTTCTGAGAACTGCTGGGAATGAAAGTGAGAATGCTCCGGAGAACAAAAGTAAGAATGCTGAGTCGCCTTTCGGGATGAAGGAAATCTTCAAATCCACGAAGGAGATCTTCAAGCGCCGAAGGAGAATTCCGCGAAAGTCTGCAAGAAGCTCTCCCGGGTCCAGAAGGCAAGGTCCCTTGAAATGAAGCCCTGAGGCTCCTTTTATAGCTTTGGTCGGGGGTAGCCCGGTAATTTCATCATTGTAACCACCGTAACCACCTGGTGTACGAATCATATTTTCTGGTTCAGAGCACACGGATCGCCATTTTTTGTAATTGACCATCTTGCCCCTCAGGCAGTTCGGGCAGTTCGGGCAGTTCGGGCAGTTTTGTTGGAGGCGAATAAAGGCGACAAGCTGTTCTTGAAATCTTAGAAACTGGAAAGACAAAAAGTGAGCATGCTAGAAAGACAAAATGTGAGAAGTCAGAAAAGACAAAAAGTGAGCTGAGCGCGCTCAGAAGCGTTCTGAGCGTGCAACGAACGGAGAAGCAATCTAGGCAACTGGGGAAGCGATCTGAGAGCGCAACGAACGGAGAAAACATCCTGGTCGCTTTGTGAGGCATTCTGAGCGGACGGCGGAACGGGGAGTTGCGCTCCAATGAGAAATTGGAGTCCGACGCACCCGACGAGGGGCGTGCCCACGGCAAGGCCCCTTGCGAGCCCCCTGCAAAGAAAGAGGGAGGAAGAGGCTTGGCCGCACCCCGTCGCGGGGAGGGGTGCGGGTTGGCCGCACCCCGAGGGGATGCGGCTAGGGCGCACCCCGCAAGGGGGTGCGGCCCGGCCGCACCCCAATGGGGTGTGGCTTGGCCGCACCCTTTGCGAGGTGCGGCTCTGTCGCACCTCTTGCGGGTGCGGCCCGACCGCACCCCAAGGGGGTGCGGCCCGGCCGTACCCCAAGGGGGTCCTGCCCGGTCGCACCCTTTGCGGGGTGCGGCCCGGCCGCACCTCTTGCGGGGTGCGGCCCGGCCGTACCTCTTGCGGGGTGCGGCTCGGTCGCACCCCTTGCAGGGCGCGGCTCGGACGCATCCCGCAAGGGGTGCGGTTACGTGCGACCCCTCTCACAGATGGGAGGGGGCGACGTCGTCGTGTGCGCGCTGCGGTCGTGGACGGCGCGCTTTGCGCGCGTTTTCAAATTAGCAGTTGGCGACGGGAATGGCGGTTTCGGCTTTGCTCTCCCACTAAAGTAGTGGGGGAGTGGTTTATGGGAGTAACCGCCATCCGGTTTTCTTATAGATTGGAGCCTATGATATGAGCCCTCATCAAGAATAATTGTTAATGTACAGTTATATGACTATTTGAATATATCTTGAGGATATAAAAATTATTCCCCAAAACCACCGTAATACGATTGGATGCAGTGCAGATACAGCTGTAATGACATTATATTTAAGCTAAAGCAAAATCAACATTATATTTTTTTAAAAACCGAATAATTGTTATTAATACAGATAGTTCACCATTTGAATACATCTAAGATATATGAAAAATCTAACGACAGTTGAATAGAGAAGTCATCATTCATTGAGAAATCATCGTTCAAGTCGTCATGTGCCAAAGTGGGGTTTGAAATTGAATTTGAATCAAACCCCGAATTATTATCCGTGAAATTTTGCTGAATTGGATGCTCAAAAACCTCATTGGCAGAAACACCCTTCCCTTTAACTGCACGCGACTTATCTGTTCACAAAAAAGAATATTAAGGTAAAATTCAATGTATAATAGTGAAATTTAAAAAAAAATTACTCATACTTTATTTTTTGAAGTTTTGTTCCCAATAACTCTTCAAATGTGTCTTTGGTGCCCCCCTTTGGTCGCATGGATGGTGGATCTTTCAAGACATCTTTGTCCTTCCGTAAGGATGAAACAAATACTTTTTTTCTCCTCATTGTCAATCATATCTTCTATAACTTGACCCACATCATTCGTTACATTAATCATGTACTCCTTTGCTATTTGACAATTTTCCATTCTTTGGCAAATGTCATATGTCCACCGCATCATATGATTTCTGAAAATCAAGTTTGACTCGTTTCGATTTATGGACGTCGGAAGTGTAAAATTACATCGCTTCTTAGCTTGCATTGTAAATCTCTTTAATATGTAATTTGATGAAATTTTCTGTACATTACGAATATTATAAACCCGGAGTACATGCTCGCACAATAAACCCTTTGTTTGAAAACTTCTACAAGAACATTTTATATCATTGTTCTTTGTGTCAAATCTCACAATCCATTCCTTTAGAAGAGCGGTAGTATCACAAAGGCATATGTTGTATACAATCGTATCTTGGTCATACATTGATTCCTCTAACACCATCAAACCAAGTGCCCCCTCCATCAAAGAATGCTCAAATATTACATATATTTTTCTAGTGTATATCTTTGACATTTATTTCAGAATCATGGAGGACTTGATTTTGAGAGAGTGCGTCCCTTGTTTGCATTTGAAATCTTCCTCCTGTTCACTTCTTCGCCAACAATAAATCAATTTTTCCATACCAAGAAAGCATTCAGTAAGTGAACTTGTAGGATTCGAGCAACCATGAAGACTGTGATTTGCCGATTCACTACATTGTGTGGATAAAATGCCAAGATCAAATCTCTCTTAATTAAAAGCATTGGACCACTTGTTTTTAATGTTGTAAAACTCATTTAACCACGGATTCTCTTGCAAATTTCCTTTGTTGACCATCTCTCTCCAATACAGCTCAAACTCAAATTCACTATCACATTTACTCATGCAAGTATAAAATAAGGATCTAATGTGCTTGTCTTGGTTGAAAGTGTGTACCTTAGACGGTGCTTTCTTCAAAATGTGTCATTGGCATAAATGATGATGTGTAGTGGGTAACACCCTCTCAATAGCAACTGCTATTGCCTGATCTTGATTTGTAAAAATTGTGATCGGTCTCTTGCCACCAACAAACATTAAGAAAGCCTCAAAGACCCAAAAGAAAGAATCTATTGTCTCATGTGCTACAAATGCACATCCAACAAAAATATTTTGCCAATGGTGATTTACTGCTATAAAAGGAGCGCATGCTAAATTATATTTGTTTAGTCTGTAAGTGCTGTCAAAAATGATCACGTGAAAGTGGAGGGTTTAGTTCTTATTTATCTTATTAAAAGATCTTGATTAAGTTTTGGTTTCAAAATAAATGATATGTATATTTATATGTGTTTGCTGAAAGAGTAATTAACACAAGCAGTGAGAGTGCATAAAAATAAAAACAAAACAAACATCCAGATGACACAAAATATATAGTAGTTCCCCTCAACTGGGTACATCTACTCTTCTACCCACTGGTAGGAATCCACTATGAGGTTGTTGATAAGGTGCCCTCACACCAGGTGAGCTGTTGATAAGGTGCTCTAACCAAACTGCAGGTTTTTGCTAAGGTGCCCTGTCACCGAGAGTTAACTTTTAAAGGGAATTATAACCCTGTACAGGATGGGGTAAAGGAAGGAAAAATAAAAATAGAAATTATATTGTTCTTCTCTGTATAAGAATACTCTTGAAGATCCTGGTTTGAAGTTGAATGGATCTTGATGAAGATGTTGAAGAGCTCCCCCTGTCTGATGAGAGTTGATGACAGTTCTGGAATCCTCTTCTCTTGATTGTACAAACACTTCTTTCTTCCTAAGCAGAGATGATCCTGAGCAAATGGTTGTGATTGGTGTCTCAGGATATATGTGATCTGCAGGAAGATGTTAGTACTGAAGAACAACAAAATAAATTTTCTCTTTTCTGTTGTGTGTGTCCTGAATTGTGTGTACTGCTCTGCTTCTTTATAATCTGAGAGCCTTTGCTCTTAATTTGAATTCTTCTATTGGGAAGAAGGAAAGAGCTGAGGTCTCCATCAATGCTTTGACACCTCGAGAGGATAACCTGCCGTAATTGCAACGACTAATGGCATTGATTGATGTGCAACGGCTAAGAGACAGTAAAAATAATATTAAAACTATTCAGAAAGGAATTCGTCGATCCCTGCTCTACATTTGTAAGGCTGGGCTCGCCATCTGATGTGCTGAGCAATTCTCTTTATCTTAGAATTCGTAGACCGCTGAGATTTCTCTGACTGAATTCGTCGAGCGTATTTTGCCATTTGTCGAACGCTGTTCTGATGAGGATTTGTCGAGCGTTGGCTGTCTTGCTATTTGTCGAGCGCTGGCTGCCTGGCTATTTGTCGAGCGCTGGCTGTCTGGCTATTTGTCGAGCGTCGTTAGTCATTCGTCGAGCGCAGAGAACTTTTATATGCTTAAGTGTATTCTCCGATTCGATCGCATCATATTTAATTTATGTTTACTTAGATTTCTTAATTGACCTAAATTATTAGATGACTTATTAACATAAGGATAGATTCTAACTCAAATCAAAAAGCTAAGGTTCCAACAATCTCCCCCTATTTGAGTTAGGATCCTCAATCCAGATCAAAACTAGTGGACTGGTAATCTTAAAATAGCTTTTTAAAATTTTCAATTGCAGCAGCTTATTTCTTGAAGTTAAAATTTTCAATTGCAGCAATCTTTGTAGAGATTAAATTTTTGATACCAGTTAAAAAGGGGTTTGTGAGCTTCTCATTTTCTCTCTCACTTGGTTAAGATTTTAATATATGAGTTGCTACAGTTGTTAATGAATTGGAATGGAGTTTAATGGTGAAAAACTTATTAATAATTAATTAGGAAGTTTTTTTTTTAATTTTACTAGAGTTGAAAGGTTTAGCATTTGAAATATATTAGTCTTATTATTTCATTAAAATATAAATTTGAAGGTTTTTGTTGATCATGATTAATTATTTCTTCTTTAGAAATTTGTTCAAACTTTTTGGCCTGCATTTTGAGATTTCTCCCATTGGTTGTGCTTGCCATTGAAATTTTGTTTTTAAGAAAAATAGTTTGTTCTTCTGATGATTTCAAATTTTCTTGAAGTTTATTATTCTCAGGAGTTAGAAAATTTGTATTTGTTAACTCTTTTAAAGGTTTAATTTCATATTTTATTAAGTCTGTAAGTGTTAATTTATGATTAGTTTTATCTTGAGTAGAGGTAAAATTATAAGTTGGAGTTACCTCAGTTACCTCAAGCTTTTCCGATTCGATTTCTGCATCTGAAGTTTGAGATGAGCCTCCATATATGACCATCATGCAGAAAGCTCTAGCTCTAAGTTCTTCTTCTTGTTCTTCTTCACTTAGGTTTGATGATGGTTCTGCATCAAAAATATAGTTAGTTGAAGAGATAGATGTATGCTTATTTACCATCCTAGAGAGGGAGTTCCAGATTCCTCTTGCAGAAGTGCAGTCTTCAAGTTTTTGAAGAATGTCTTTTGACACTGACTGAGCCAAGATCTGCATGGCTTTGGCATCTGCATCTGAGGATGGGGAAGGTTCTGTAGATGGGGAAGGTCCTTTATGTTTATCAGTCTGCCCATCATCAGTACCAGCTTTGAATTTATCTGGCTTCATTTTGCAAACACGGGCAGTGACATCAGTTTCTCTGTTGCCACGTTTTATTTCGGTAGTTTTCTTTGAAGAAGATATATCAGCGCCAACATAAACAGGCCCTGTCAAGATAGATTTGTAAATTTCTTCGTCTATGACATTCATATATAACTTAATTCTAACTTGCCATAAAGAAAAATTATCCAAATTAAATATAGGTGGATCTGAAAACAGAAATTTTACTTGTATCATTTTAGAAAAACTTTTTAGAACAGATTTAAGAACTAAGTGATCTTTGTGATTTCAGGTGTTAACCTGTGTGACAAATCAACTTCCTCTGATACCAATTGAAAGTGGAGGGTTTAGTTCTTATTTATCTTATTAAAAGATATTGATTAAGTTTTGGTTTCAAAATAAATGATATGTATATTTATATGTGTTTGCTGAAAGAGTAATTAACACAAGCAGTGAGAGTGCATAAAAATAAAAACAAAACAAACATCCAGATGACACAAAATATATAGTAGTTCCCCTCAACTAGGTACATCTACTCTTCTACCCACTGGTAGGAATCCACTATGAGGTTGTTGATAAGGTGCCCTCACACCAGGTGAGCTGTTGATAAGGTGCTCTAACCAAACTGCAGGTTTTTGCTAAGGTGCCCTGTCACCGAGAGTTAACTTTTGAAGGGAGTTATAACCCTGTACAGGATGGGGTAAAGGAAGGAAAAATAAAAACAGAAATTATATTGTTCTTCTCTGTATAAGAATACTCTTGAAGATCCTGGTTTGAAGTTGAATGGATCTTGATGAAGATGTTGAAGAGCTCCCCCTGTCTGATGAGAGTTGATGACAGTTCTGGAGTCATCTTCTCTTGATTGTACAAACACTTCTTTCTTCCTAAGCAGAGATGATCCTGAGCAAATGGTTGTGATTGGTGTCTCAGGATATATGTGATCTGCAGGAAGATGTTAGTACTGAAGAACAACAAAATAAATTTTCTCTTTTCTGTTGTGTGTGTCCTGAATTGTGTGTACTGCTCTGCTTCTTTATAATCTGAGAGCCTTTGCTCTTAATTTGAATTCTTCTCTTGGGAAGAAGGAAAGAGCTGAGGTCTCCATCAATGCTTTGACACCTCGAGAGGATAACCTGTCGTAATTGCAATGACTAATGGCATTGATTGATGTGCAACGACTAAGAGACAGTAAAAATAATATTAAAACTATTCATAAAGGAATTCGTTGATCCCTGCTTACATTTGTAAGGCTGGGCTCGCCATCTGATGTGCTGAGCAATTCTCTTTATCTTAGAATTCGTAGACCGCTGAGATTTCTCTGACTGAATTCGTCGAGCGTATTTTGCCATTTGTCGAACGCTGTTCTGATGAGGATTTGTCGAGCGCTGGCTGTCTTGCTATTTGTCGAGCGCTGGCTGTCTTGCTATTTGTCGAGCGCTGGCTGTTTGGCTATTTGTCGAGCGCCGTTAGTCATTCGTCGAGCGCAGAGAACTTTTATATGCTTAAGTGTATTCTCTGATTCAATCTCATCATATTTAATTTATGTTTACTTAGATTTCTTAATTGACCTAAATTATTAGATGACTTATTAACATAATGATAGATTCTAACTCAAATCAAAAAGCTAAGGTTCCAACATCATGTCACCAAAACATTCGTAATCCAATTTGGCGTGACCATCATTCCAAAAAAAATTATGCAGACGATTCATTTCATTTGTTTGTATATCAAAGGAGAACATGTTATTTGACAATTGTCTATCCTTAAAATTTTCAAATAATCTAGCCGCATCTCCAATTTTGATGAGCACTTTTTTTTCCCGACGTATGAAGTTATATGCATCTGCTTTCGTGAACCCTACATTTTCAGCTCCGCCGGCCAGCTTCTTCCGCCATAAGGTTGAACGTGTCAATCGTTCGTATCCCCACTCCTGTCATATTCCTAATCAAGCTTGGGACATCAGCTACATGGCGATGCGATCGCAGCAAATGTACGTCTTCAGATGTAGCCAAAGGATGATTGTGTTCTTCAATGAATTTTAATACTTTCCAATTTTTACCCTCTTGGTCAGCGGTAAAGTGCAAGCAAGCCAAACAGCCCGTCCTAAAATCCCGCATATGGAATTTTCTCTTCGCATCAGTACACGGGTTCTGAAGTTTAAAACTTGCTTTCGAACATGAAAACTCTCATCCCTTGATGATCCGTGTGTGCGTCCAGTAAAATATATGTTGTTTTCGCACACTAAAGCCACACTGACGAGCATATTAGAGTACATTTCGAAAGCCTCATCATCAGAATGAACCGTGTGAAACACCACATCTTCTTTGTGGACCTGCTGATAAACACCTAATAATACACTTGATAATAAAATATACACCCGTATTACAGTTGCAATACAGTCACATTCAAGTTTATACAGCTGTAATAACACCCAATTTTACATCGTCTATCGCCTCATTAAATGGTCCAGCACTCTTGTCAACCTCCTGAGACTTCTCAGATGATTGATTGTAGTCATCCATGGAGTTACAACGGTGTAAAATGCTGCTGGCGTGTAAAACGATGGTTGTAAAATGTTGCTATAATATACTCACGGATGGTCCTCGCCGAAGAAGCTGACGGATGGTTGCTCCTACTGGAAACCCCGAAGAAAAAATGCAGTAATTTGGGGAGAAATGGAGGATCCTCTTCGAAGAAGGTGACACTATAAAGCTACTCCCGCTGGGGTACTTTTCTTCGCGGCTCGGAACCCCTAAAACGCAGAACCGAAAAATTTGAGAGGGGCTCCTCTACGAAGAAGATGATGGATGGCTGCTCCCACTCGAAACCCCGAATAGAAAACAGTAAGTTGTGGAGAAATGAGGGCTCCTCTCCAAAGAATTTGACACTGTAATAGCTGCTGCCCGCTGGAGTAGTTTTTTTCGGCGCGAGAAACCCCTAGAACGCAAAACCGAAAAATTTGAGAGGAAAACATGAGTCATATTTATATGTGCACCTAATAATGTGAAAAAATTTCGTTTTTGGCGAGTAGGGCTCCGTTTGGGGGATTTATTTTCACCGATCAAGCGGTCACGACCGCATGAACTGGACCCAAACGGAGCCTAGTAATCTCCTTCTGCTGGCCAAATAAAAGAACTGAAAACAAAGGCGGCGAGGAGATGGATGATGGATATAAGGAGAGTTGTGCTTCGTCGGATTTCCGCCACCTTATCCACCAAGTAACTGTTCACAATCTCCTGCGCCCACGCACAGC
Source organism: Dactylorhiza incarnata (assembly GCA_033032865.1). NCBI lineage: Eukaryota > Viridiplantae > Streptophyta > Magnoliopsida > Asparagales > Orchidaceae > Dactylorhiza > Dactylorhiza incarnata. The sequence goes on along the minus strand of JAWHQI010000348.1, from coordinate 1,454,699 downwards.
GGCCCCCTTCTGCAGCTCCTCCATGTCGACGGAGGCTTCCTGGTCGAGATTGGGCGGCCCACCGATAAAAGTTCTTCTCACTGATTCGGCCGGAAGGGGCGAGCTCATCCACACCGCCAAGCCCCTCGATCGTGACCCACCCTTCCCTCGCATTCTCCGATCATAGGGTATTTCTATCGCTGGTCTCTGCACTCCTTGTTTTTTCACTTGCTGGATTCCGATCTCAATCTTCTGCGCTCCCCTCTTGTATCTTTCTAGGCTTGTTGCTATTGCTTGAGAAAGTTGAACAATGATGCTTCGACCCCAAGTATTTCCTCGTGGAGAGAAGAAAGCAATTCTTCATTCAAATTTTGCAGCGAAGAGTGCAGAGATGAATCAAAGGTTTTCTATTGTTGAATTATTTCCTAGCACTACGTAGTTTGTCAGGAGAATTACTGCTTCGGGGTTTAAAAAAATGCTCTAATGTTATTTGCAGCAATATTTACAGACTCGTCATTATGATTTGTCCTCCTTTTTCTATGATTACGTACAATTTTATGTGGATAGAATTACCACATTGGTACCAAATGTCTTTGTCCTTTGGACTGGCTTCTTTTTTGAAAAGAAAATATGTTTTGAATATTACAGTGAATGAAGTTCCTTAGGTGGGGTCAGGCGTTCATGAAGGACGACGGTTCATAACAACCGCGCCAAACGGAGCCTTGCATCTATTCTATCAGTGGTCTTCTTACTAAAATCTAACAACGTTTTAAAAATTACAGCAGAAAATGGTGTACTTTCCCAAATTCACGTAGTTTGATCGTTTCCCTTGGGATTATGGCTCCGTTTGGCACAGCGGTAGCGGTTGTGAACGTGGTGGTTATGAATGTCATTCGTGAAATCCCGGCCTCACCTAAAGAACTTTATTCACTTTTGTGTTCAAAACTAGTTTTCTTTTCCTCTTAGCAGTCATACCAGCTGTCATGCCAAACATACATTCTATGATGATGTAGTTTTTGTCTAAACTCACTGAAACAAAAACGCCCCGCCAAACGGAGCCTATATCTCATACATCATTCAAGTGCAGCTTTGTTGAACCATGGAAACGGCTCATGATAGAAATAGTTCCAACTCGATTATCAAGCAATGTGAAAGGAGGATCAATGTTCAAACTGTTTTTTGGCCTAGGGGTACTTTGGTCATTTGACCGGCTTTATCCCGATGCCCTAATTTTGCTTATATTTGGTACGCCTTAGGGCAAAACTTGTAACCGTTTTTTATAGTGGATTTCTCTCTGGTGGTGTGACTCCGTAGTTTTTCCCGCTAAGGTTTTCCACGTAAATCTTGGTGTTCCATTGTTCTGCGATTTTTTTCTTACTTTGTTTGTGACCGTTTTTCATTTCTTGCTCTGTGTTTGGGGTGGATTCCATGTTGAATCCATAACACAAACTTCTTCATCGAAATGTGTATCAAACCAAATTCAATTGATTTGTGATCAGAGTAAATTTATTGATGTGCTCACCTATGGAAACTCCTGCAATTCGCTTGAGATTGAAATGTTTCTTCAACATTCGGCTCTTTGTGCATCTCTAGAGAGTCTCCATCACTCTGGATGTATGTTGAAGAACACGTTCATTGCCAATGACAAATAAACAACTTCAAATGTATGGATGCCTAATATAGATCTCAATCTTCTCAACACAATATTGCAGACTTTACTTCGAAAAGAAATCGATGCAACTTCCTCCTATAAAAGCAGTCTTTAATCGACATCTTTCAATGTCTAAAGTTCTTTCCTTCAAATTTCACGAAAATTAATATGATCGATTCCAAGAGGATGGGTTATGTCAAGAACTATGTCAGTAAGGCAGATGAAGTGATAGAGAAAGCTTCAAATCATATTGAAGAATATGTGTGGTCCACAACAACAACTATGATAGGAGAAGCTGAGAACATGAAAGAAGAGCTAAAATCTGATTTAGAAAATGCTTTTCAAACCTTATTTGGCTCCATGACAACAACCTCTCAAGATCATGAAAAGAAGATAGTTGAAGAAACCAGAAAGGGGGAGGAAAATAATGCTGAGCAAGCTCTACAGATTCTTCAAGGAACAAGAGTTGCACTCAACCTTCCTCTACTAGACAAGTCTAGACCAGAAGACTTTGATTTCTAAGCTCAAGCAAGAGTTGCACAGGATGCACAGCTTGCAGCTAGAAGGAAAAGAGAAGGAGTTTTTATGGATGAAGAATTTATGGCTAAGAATAGAGCTGATCAGTCCAAGGACCCAGATTATGAGTACTGAGGTGATGACTCAAAGAAGATAATCATAAATGGTTGGCTAAGTCATGGACAGCTATGCAAGAATATTGACAACATCTACTCTTGTGAGGAATGGATAAAACATCTGGAGAGAAACTTATTAAGGGAAAGGATATTCAAGAAAAATCTGGTAAACAGAGACAATCTCAAAAGGATACCCTCCAAATACTTACCAAAGCCTTTTCTGTACTTCAAGAGGCAAGAGAACAAAAGAAAGATTGTTGAGATGGCTGCTGCTGCTGCTGCAAAGAATGTTGATGGAGTTCAAGCTGAAAGCTCTAGTTCTTCTAAGAAGAGGAAATCTGAACAATAGTTTAATTTTCTATATCTAAAAGACTAAAACATTGTACTGATGTTGTAATAAACTCCTGTTGATATTTTAAACGATAAATTATTTGTTATTCCCTTTTATATATGAAACTTATGGTTATAGGCAAATTTTCTGTTAAGCTTAATATATGTTGTGTGTTACCTATATATGTTAATAATGATATTGTTATGTTTTCATGACTGCTTATTTTACTCTCATTATATGTCAATGATGATATGTTTTATTGTGTTAATGTATCTTAGCATTGTTGTATGTTCTGCCTTCTTCAAATAGAGGAAAATTGTTTGGAATATTGCCCCTCAATGTTCCCTAGATTTGAAGATGCATTACATACAATACTAAGTGAATATTGTATTTGATAAGCCATTACATTTCATGTTTATACAGGCTTAAGCTACTCCAAACCTTGGAATAGTATTGATTATTTCACTGTCAAGATCAGCTGAGATAACAGTCTGGTCTCAGCTGAACCGCTGAAACTCAGTTGTATTGCCGTTGAGAATGAAGACTGACTCAGCTATGCAGCATATGGAGGAAACCGCTGAGAAGACTATCTGTCTCAGCGGATCCGCTGAGACGCAGTTTTTTCTGTCGCTGACACTGGAGCTTGTCTCAACCCACCCACTGAGATAAATTCAAATGTATCCGCTAAACTGGCGGGATCTATTTTTGGCGGAAGTGAGAAGAAAGCAAGATAAGCTTTTCTATTCTTGTTCATGCTGTGACAAGGCATTCTTTAGAGCCGTTGAAGATTGGTGGAGTTATAAAAGAGGTTGTTAGGTCAATAGAACATGATTGATTTTACCTGAGAAGTCATCTCTCTCTCACAAGCTGCAAGCAGATCAATCCAAGAGAGATAACTAGTTCTTGCTGATTCTTTTCAGAAGAACAAGTGGATCTTCTTGCTTCTATTGAAGAGGGAGATCAGGTGGAGCAAGGACTGAAGGTCATATCCAGATCTGCTCTAAGACAACATCTGATGTGCTACAACAACAGAAGAACCAAGTTGAAGGTTTATCTAAATAGTCTTATGTTGTAATAGTATAACCATCTATTTCTGTAAGAACATTCTTGTTTTGAGCTGTAGGGTCTTTGTGCCTGAGTTTGTAGAGCTGATTTCCTGAGTGGTATGGTTGTACTCCCAGCCTGAGTTGTAGGGCTTCTTAATAGGCATGAGGTAGGTGACTAGGAGAGTTACTGAGTTGTAGGAGTAGAGTTACTCTGAGTTGCAGGGCTGCTGACCTGAGATAGGGTTTTGGAGGAAACCTGAGAGATCCTGAGGGATCTGCGCTGTAAGCTCTTTGAGCTGAGTTGTTGGAGGAGATTGTCTTGACTAACATACTGTTAGAAAGGTGTAGAGGGAAAGTGGATGTACCCAGACCTTGAGGAATCACTATAAATCTCTGTGTGCTTCTGTGTGTTTGCTTCCACTTAGTTTAAACATCTAAATAGCTAACTTACTGTAGAAGAAGCCAAGAAACCTATTCCCCCCCCCCCCCACTCTAGGCTATTATTCCAAGCATATGATGACACTGATCTCGCCGACCACCTTTTCTTCCGAGTTTCCGAGAAACAAATCGCTCAGGCGGAATCATCGTTGAAGCGCGCACCGGTTGCACACCTCCACAACGCACCCTAGGGCTCCGTTTGGCACGACGGTGGCGGTCGTGAACGCGGTGGTAAAACCGACATTCGTGAACGGGCACCTAAGGAACTTTATCCACTTTTATGTTCAAGTGGATGAAGTTCCTTAGGTGGACTTTCATGAATGACGATTTTACCACCGCGTTCATGACCGCCACCACTATACCAAACGGAGCCTAGGTCTCTGTTGCATCTGCCTCTTCTCTCCTACTTCCCGGACTAGGTAACTTCTGTTTTCTTTGGGTGTTGATAATTGTACACTATATTTGGCTATTTGTAACCCACCGTTATTCGTAGTTCACAGAATTATAATTGTACCCCACATTGCTATTCGTACCCATAAATATTTTTTTGTTAAAAATTGATTTAAATAGTTTTTATAGATATAAATATTGAACATCTTCCCCTGACGGTGGCGCCGGAGACCAAGGGCAAATGATAGTCTCAGATAATAAACAGCAAAATTAACAGCTGCCTCTCACAATTACCCCTGCTGCTGTACCAAAAATACTGTGAAATCTCTTTGCAAAGAGCATCCAGTTGCCTTCTTTTTTCCCGAATAAACGAAAAATTATTGAGCGCATCGCCTCATCAGCGTAAAATTTTCATTCGGAGTTGAACCTCCGACTCACCGATTGATAGCTAGGAGCATGGGTAACTACACAACATCAAATCAAGTAAATAATAGATTTTGATGAGTAGCCCGATCCACCGGAAATCCACCGTATTCTGCAGATTTCTTTCATCTGATGTTCGGCGGAACGCTCAACCGCAGAGAGCGAAATGAAGGGCACTCATCGGAGGGTAAGGAGAGAGCCATAGCAGTCGAAATGAGGCAAAAATTTTGATTTCGCCAGCCGGAAATTGCACAGGAGGCGGTGCGATGGGGGAGGTCGGGCGGCGGCTTCACGATACGCGAAGAGGAATCTGGTTTCGGGCGTGAGCGAGAGAAAGAGAAGGGGGGTACGATTAGGCTTTTTAGAGTCTCTAATAATGTCGTGTTTTAAAATAAAAGGGGTATGAATTGCCAAATATAGTGTATGATTATCAACCCTTTTTCTTTTTATTCTGAATTACAATTTTTTTTTAAATTTTCCATGAATAAATTGCATAGGATCCCACACGAGCTTTCTCCCCTGATCTTCTTGTAATTTTTAGTTCTCGGAGGGGAGTTCATTCACACTCCTGGGCCATTGGCAGGTCCTTTATTAATAAACAAGTTCATCTTTGTCTGGATCTCACAATCTGTCTCTTATCGGATTTCTCTCGATCGTTTTGGTCATTGGGTAGGCAAGTATACCAGAACAGCACCCACAAACAAATCAGAATTCAACAATGATGACACGATGATATGATGACAAGTTCCATTAGTGGACGATGACATAGGCTTTAAACATGTATATATGATTGGGGTCTGGTTCAGAATCTTTTGAACTTCAGAAGTTCCAATTGGAATCATTCAAAATTCTTATCCCAATTACTCGTGTTTTCTGGAATACTGAATTTTTCTCCTGGTTTAACTGATATCTTAGTATCTTTCACATTTTCTTGTTTAAACTGATCCGACGGTTCAGATGGAAGAAGAGTTCAAATTGCTCAAAAGGAGTTTATGGAAGGCACGGGTTGACGAAAAGCTGATGGTATGTATCCTTTATAACATATATGTGGGCAAATTCATTCTGTTTATCCTTCCATACCACTTCTGCAACAAGAAACATTTCCTTGAATAAACTAGTTCTCACAAAACAATGGTACATTGGCGTGCTGGCTCGAGTTCGTATAAATGCATTCTGCATCGAATTAGTCACAGCTTTGTATGAAGATCTACTTGCTTCAGCGTCCGCTTCTGTTGCAGCTGAAGCTGTTGTTGGCAATGCTGTGTACATGCTTCCTTCATTCTACAATCATGATTGTGGTATGTGCCCTTCTTTTAACCTTGCCATGTTTTATTCCTGGATGTTGGATTTAGTATACTACTTGTTATATCTATCATCATAGTTTAGCCTCATCCCAACTAGCGCCTATTACAGTAGTTCAATCTCCTTAACTATTTCTATTTGTCATCATTATTAGCTCTGCTTAATCTAACTTACGGCTAACCATGTATTCCATATTCTGCGGTGGGAACCATCTATTTGATTCATGTCAGAATATTTAGTTCCACATTGTAAATCTCAATTATCTTGGGTATTTATTAGACCTTAGGCCTCTCTAGCGATTACAACATTGGTTTTAGTTTGTGGGTTCTAATATGGTATCAAAGCTAATCATAGCGTGCACCCTTTTTCCTCATTCTCACATGTCTGTAACATGTTTTGTCACATGAGGGAGCATCTATCCGTCTGTTTCTATACATGAGAAAGCACGTTTGATTATTTAGTCTCACTTTGGGAATGTTTCCCTGAGTACTTTATCAGACTTCGGGCCTCTCCACCTACTACCATTGATTTAGGTTGGATGCTTGGGTTCTTACATTTCCCATGACCAATCCTTGAAAAGTTTTAAGATGCTTTGTAACACAGATGCCTTTGATCTCTGAAATGTGGTCGGAGGTTTGAAACTTTGAATTCAAGAAAAGATGAAAGAGAAAATGGTTACCACCACCTTTTAATTATTGTTGAGATTATAGAAATTGTTTCTAATTAAGTATAAATTTTGATGTGAAGCATCCATTTTAAAGCATTTAGAAGGATTGAGCTGGTGTCGGCTTTAGAATAGTTAGGCTCAACCAGTGACCATGGAAGCTCATAACAACATGGCTGATCAAGACAAGATTTTATGAATCACGCCGATTTTGTAGACACATGAATTGCTCGAATGAGAACCCAAATGACTTTTAGGCTCTGTTGGAGACCCAACTTCTGTCCGAGACGGGACAAAACGTCGGGCCGGTTCCTCTAGCTCCAACCCGAACAGCGCGGCGGAACAGTGAAAATGGCGGCGCAGAACACTGCTGTGCTGCCCATGCTATTTGTCACTCCCCCCGTCCCGCCTCCGGTGGGTGCTGCGTCGGAACTGGAGCACGAAACCAAATGGGCTCTTAACCTGACGATTGTCAGGGCACTCGCTCCCATGGCTCAGACAGCCCGACCAAGCCATCATAGTGGCTTCCTGATGTCTTAATCTGGCAGAATGCATGTATCTGCTAAGGATTCCAACAACATGTGTGATATCAGGGCGAGTGTGTGTGAGGTAGATTAACCTTCTCACCAGTCTTTGATAACTAGAGGAGTTCACCTTTTCACCATCCCTGTTTTCATCAATTTTACAATTTGCTTCAATGGGGGGTAAAGCATCCTTGTTTTCTCTAGTAGGTCTAGGGCATATTTTCTTTGAGAAATGAAGATTCCTTGGGCAGACCATGCAACTTCAATTCATAAAAAATATTTTAATTTTCCTAGGTCCTTGACTTCGAACTCCTTAGTCGTGTTTTCAACCTCGTGATTTCTTCCAAATCATTTCTCGTGATTATGATATCGTCGACATAGACGATGAGAACAACCACCTTCTCTGCATTCATCTTAACAAAGAGGGTATGATCAGAGTGAGCTTGTTTGTATCCCAATAGGGTCATGACCATTTGGAATTTTTCAAACCAAGCACTGGGAGATTGTTTCAACCCATAGAGAGATTTATGCAAGGTTATCAAAGGCGCAAGGCGCACCGAGGCGCAAAGGGGTCCTGGAGCCTAGGCGCAAGGCGCAGGCGCGCGCCTGAGGCACGTGAGGCGCAAAAATGAATTGGGTGTCTAATTCACTGAAAATCAGCGAATTTGGCACCCAATTCACTGAAAATCAGTTAATTTGGCATCCAATTCATTGATTTTCACTGAATTGGGTGCCCAATTCACTGAAAATCAGCAAATTGGGCATCCAATTTGCTGATTTTCAGTGAATTTGGTGTCCAATTCGCTGATTTTCAATGAATTGGGTGCCCAATTCGCTGATTTTCAGTGAATTGGGTGCCCAATTCACTGAAAATCAGGGAATTGGGTGCCAAATTCACTGAAAATCAGCGAATTGGATGCCCAATTCGCTGATTTTCAGTGAATTGACACCCAATTCACTGAAAATCAGCGAATTGGGTATCCAATTCGGTGATTTTCAGTGAATTTGACACTCAATTCACTGAAAATTGGTGAATTGGATGCCCAAGTGCGCCTAGGTGTGCCTCGGGTGCGTCTGAGATCATGTTTTTGCCCCCTCCCAAAAAAATAGGTTGAAGAATACAGCTTGAAAAGCTCAGACGCGCCTTTGGTGCGTCTGGGAGTTGGTAAGGCGCGCGCCTAGGCGCGCCTGAGGCACGTCGCCCGCCTCTGCCTTGCAGAGGCGCTGGCCGGTGCTCCTGGTGCGCCCGGCGCCTCAGGCGCGCCTAGGCGCGCGCCTTGATAACGTAGGATTTATGGAGTTGACAAACTTTCCCTTCTGCCCCTTGCTTCAAGAAACCCGACAGAAACTTCATGTATGCTTCTTCTTCAAGATCGCCATGTAAGAAGACATTTTTAACATCCATTTGCTGGAGATCCCATCCAAGGCATGTGCCACATGATAAATAATGCGGATAGTCCATTTTGGGCCTTTTGGCAACTGGCGCAAACGTTTCATGATAATTCACACCAAGGCTTTGAGTATATCCCTGAGCAACAAGACGTGCCTTGTATTTCTCGACGACGTCGTCTTGATTCTGCTTGATAGAGAATACTCAATTGGAGCCAACAAGTTTCTTTCCAGACGGGAGGTGCGATAGAGTTCAAACATCTCTTCTTCCACTGTCTTTCTCCATTCTGGTATATTTATTGCTTCCTGCCAAGTGTTAGGAATACGAGCAGAGGCCAGAGAGGAGATGAAGGCTCTATGTAACTCTGTCAGATTGTGATATGAGATATAATTTGCAATTGGGTAAGTATAATAGGTCGACTTACCTTTCCAATGTATGAGAGGTTGATGAAGGTCTTCATCAGAGTCTGGTTCAGAAGAGTGTATTGATTGTCGTGGAATGGCAGGGGTTTGTAGCATCTTAACACCAATATTACGTCTCTGATAGACCTGAGGAAGAGGAGAACTTAGTCCTAGGGCAACATGCACTATAGGCTGCACAAGAGTGGATATTGTAGTTGGATCTGCAGTAGTAGTAGTTGGATCCACAGTAGGAGTAGTTGGATCCACAGTAGGAGTAGTTGAAATATTTGGAAGGATGTGAATGGGAATTGGAATGACATCGACATCGGTGTCCTGCTCCCCTTGACGTGAGCCAAAGAAGTTTTCCCCTTCACGGAACGTCACGTCCATGGTACCGAAGAAACGGCGAGAGGCGGGATGATAATAGTGATAGCCTTTCGTGGTGGAGTTGCCAACAAAAACACATTTAAGGGAACGTGCATCTAATTTATCACGAGTGTGTTAATGAATGTGGACAAAGCATACACATCCGAACACACGAGGAGGTAAATGAGATGTGTTGGCTACACATTTGGTGATTAATCGGGATAGAGCGGAGACATATGGTAAGGTACTGGAGGGAAGACGATTAATACGGTATGCCGCAGTGAGGACCGTTTCACCCCAATAAGATTTGGGAAGATCTATAGTAATGAGGAGGCATCGGATGACCTCTAGAAGGTGTTTATTTTTCCGTTCAACAACACTTTTTTGGGTAGAAGTGCGAACGGAAGTGGTTTGATGGAGGACCCTATGATCAGCAAGATAAGTACCAAAGATACCACGATCGTCATACTCCCCCCCCCCCCCATTGTCGCTACGAAGGACACAGATTTTACAACCAAGCTGAGTGTCAACCATGTTATGAAAGAGTTGAAAATAGTTAAACACATCACTCTTCTTTTTTAATAAAATCACCTAGGTAGTACGAGAGAAGCAGTCAATAAATGTGACAAACCATCGGTGACCAGAGAAAGGAGTAACAAGAGAAGGTCCCCAAACATCGGTGTGAATTATATCAAAAGTAATTGTATTGGGAGAACGTACATTATGCGGACTATGTCGTACTTGTTTAGAAAGATTACAAGCATCACAAACAAACTTGTCCAGACATTTGGAAAACATAGGAAACATCTTAAGACAATTGGGGGATGGATGCACGAGACGTTGATGCCACCGACGAATATATACAGGAGGGGGAGCAGAGGTACTGAAGAGATCTTGGGCAGTGGATGGTCGAAGATGTACAAATCCCCAGGAGTTCCTACCACTGCCAAAGCACCGCTTCGTTACCAAATCCTGAAAAACACAACCATCAAGGAAATGTAGGAATATGCAAAACGAACATGAGAGACATGACAAGGGAACAAAAGATTGTCCCTCTATCAGCGATAGAAGAAAGAGTCATTAGCTGTGATGATTTTATCACGTCCCGAGAGGGGGGTGTTAAAATCCGATGATGCCCCATCATATAATCGATAGCACCAAAGTCGATGATCTACTCGGACAAGACAACAAATGCAGATTGCACCCTGGGAGCCCTGGAAGTGGCAAATACAACGGTACAAGAGGTGCTAGGAGACCGAAGGAGGCGACGCAGAGCAGCAAGATCTTCGGTTGAAAAAATGTCGGAAGAAAGCATCTCAGGACAAACGCTAGCAGTATGGGCAACAAGATGAGAAGTATGCTGGCGAGAACCACCCCGACCACGACCACCATTAGTCTTGCGGACAGGAGCAAGATGAGGATGTAGGCGGTAACAGGATGCACCAACGTGTCCCGGCTTCCTGCAGTGATCACAAATCTTAGTTGAGGGATCAGTGGATGGCTAGCCCTGGCTAATTCCTGTGAGAGCAGAATGATCCAAAACCTTATCAGACCGAAGAGAGCGGCGTCGATCACATCACCCAAAACCATGTTGAAAGCTTCTTGCAGAGAGGGAAGCGGATGACGGTTCGGGACGTGTGTGCTAACCATGCCAAAATCCATATTGAGACCCATAAGAAAGACATGGAGGCGGTATCGGTCCTCCTTTGTTTTCAATGTTCGAGCATCTGCAGTGCACGTGGGATTGAAATCGTCAAAGTAGTAAAGCTCCTCGTAGAGACGTTCAAATTCACCTGCAGATCCTTTCCGAAGACTGTGAAGGCGGCAGGTAAGCTCGTACACCTGAGTGGAGCTACCAATTTGGGAATGTCTCACGTGCCCGAGTCCAAATCTCAAATGCAGAGTCCATGAGCATGTATCTGTGATAGACCAAATTAGCATAGAGTGGAGAAGCCACGATACCACCATAGAGTTATCATCTTCCCACTTCCGCCATGAGGAGTCAGTGACGGGAGGTTGCACCACGGTCCCATCAATGTACCCATATAGTTGATGGTTGCAAATTGTGCATGTTGAGCGGCCCGGGACCACTCAAGGTAGTTTGAACCGTCCAAAGGAATAGTAGTAATCCTTAAGGATCTAGAAGAGCCATGGCTGCGAGAATAGTTAGTAGGCGGAGAAGCCACGGTCCCATCGAACGCCAGTAGCAGCTCAAATCTGCTTCAAGTTTTTGTTAGTTTGATCTGAACAAGAACGAGAGAGAGAGAGCCATTAAAATCAGCAGGGGGAGCTTCGGAGGTGGGAGGGTGTGGCGGACTCTGCAGCATTTGGAGGAATGAAAAGAAGAAAGGAAGAAGCGACGATGTATGGGGAAGACGATGATGAGAGGGAGAGGTCGAAGCATTGGTGGAGGTCAGGAGTCCATCTCAGTCGGGGAACCTTCGATCTGTTGTACTGCCGCACCGCTCCGCTCCTTGCGCAGCTCGCCATTTGCTCTTCTTCTTCCTCGATGGCGGAGAAAAGAGGGAGCGAGGGAGCATCCGCCATCGCCGCTGTCGATGGCGGAGAGAAGAAGGAGCGAGGGAGATAGGAATTCACATTAGAGTTGAACAGGCGCATTCGCCATTGCCGCCGTCGATGGCGGAGAGGGAACGAGGAAGATAGGGGAAAATCCGCATGAGAGAGTAAAACAGGAAATATTATGCGGCCATTTTGTTTGATAGGACTTAAATCGCAGCCCTTGGATTAATCCAAGGGATATTATTTATGGAACTCCACCCCTGGAGTTCCCGCAGGAACTCCAGGGGATCCGAGTCCCCACAACGTACCCTAGGTCTCTGTTCCATCTGCCTCTTCTCTCTTACTTCCCCGGCTAAGTAACTTCTGTTTTTCTTTCTATTCTGAATTACAATATTTTTTTTTAATTTTCCCTGAATAAATTGCATAGGATCCCACACGAGCTTTCTCCCCTGATCTTCTTCTCCTCTTGCTCCACAATATTCTTCCACTTGGTGTTAGCAAGCTTATACAGTGCAGGCTGGACAACAACTCAGCTGCCGATGAGAAACACTTGAATCTCGCCTCCTCGAACACCCGATGAGCGTTGGACTAGACCACATCTCGCAGCAACTACAACTTTGATGATGAAAATAAGGGATTTAGATCTTCTGCGCCCGGTCCATCTCTCTTCAAAACCCTAGATTGTAATCTTTAGTTCTTGGAGGGGAGTTCATTCACACTCCTGGGCCATTGGCAGGTCCTCTATTAATAAACAAGTTCATCTTTGTCTGGATCTCACGATCTGTCTCTTATCGGATTTCTCTCGATCATTTTGGTCATTGGGAAGGCAAGTATACCAGAACAGCACCCACAAACAAATCAGAATTCAACAATGATGACACGATGATGGTGATGACAAGTTCCATTAGTGGACAATGACATAGGCTTTAAACATGTATATATGATTGGGGTCTGGTTCAAAATCTTTTGAACTTCAGAAATTCCAATTGGAATCATTCAAAATTCTTATCCCAATTATTATGATGTGTTTGTTTTGGGTTATTTTTGTAGTTTGTGGAGTTATGAGGTGTTTATTGGTCTTTTGGGGTTAAGTTAGGGTTGAAGTTAAATGGCCGGTTCAGTGTTGAACCAGGCATGCGAAATCTGTATGAACTTTTTATTCCTGTTGGTGGCTGCGACAGAAAGAACCCCTGCACCTCCTTCTGATCTGTTCAGGCCACGGCCTTAGGATCGTGTATCTGCTTAATTCCTGTTGCTATCAATTGGTGATCCTATACTCTGTCTTGCGTTGTTCTGTAGTTGTAGCAGGTGCTCGGGAGGGAGCTGAAGGCATCATCGGAAAGGGATCACATCAAGGGTATCAGATCTTCTTTGCGGCGTGCGACGATGCCTATGTTCGACGCCACTCGATCCAAAGACCACTCTGAAATGGAGATTCTCAAGCAAGGCCAAGAGGATTTGGCGCGTTCTGTCCAAGCGATGGGCGAGGAGATGCGGACCATGATGGCTTGCTGGAAGGGGGAGCGTGGAAGTGAGAACCGACGGGGGCAATCGCCGAACAGCAGACCCCATCCATCTGCTTCTAATCATATTGCCACGAGGTTTCCGCGTTTGGAGTTTCCCCGTTTTTCCGGTGAAGACTTGCAGAAATGGATTTATAGGTGCGATCAATTTTTCGAGATTGATGGTACACTGGACCAGATGAAGGTGAAGATCGCCTCCATGCACATGGAGGGCAAGGCTCTTTTTTGGCACCAATCGTTCATGAAGGCTCGGTTAGCATGACAGTGGCCGTCATGGGAGGAGTATATCCAAGCTCTACATGGTCGTTTCGGTTCGGTTCTATTCGATGACCCTATGGCGGAGCTCAAGAACTTGCGCCAACGCACGTCGGTTCAAGCCTACCTTGATGAGTTTGACTTGCTTCTACACAGGGTGTTTGTTTCCGAAGAGCATGCAGTCAATTTTTGCTTGGCGGGTCTCCGGGATGAGATTCAATATGGCGTTCAGATGTTTCAACCCAAGTCCTTGCAAGAGGTTTCTTCCTTGGCACGTATCCAAGAATAACAGTTAGTGGTTCGTTCCGTCCGGTCATTTCGGGCAGGGGAGCATACAACCCAGGAGGAACGCTCAGGGCACACCCTTCGACCGACACTACGCACCCCCATCGACAATCAGTGGGGTGCACCCGAGCGGACAGGGGTACCTCAGTGGACGGCTGGCCCCGCCGAGCGTAAAATGTCGTCCGCGGAGATGGATGAAAAGCGGCGGAAAGGACTTTGTTTTTGGTGCGACCGACCTTATACTCAGGGACACAAATGTCCCAATCGGCGGCAAGCTTACTCGTTGGAGGTTATCGTGGAGGCGGTGCAAGATGGGGATCCAGAAGTGGAACTTGATGAGGTGCTAGAAGTAGAGGAGGAATCAGTGGATCAACAGGCTCCACAATTGTCCACGCATGCATTAACGGGGATGACCCATTACCACACCATGCGAGTCACGACATCGCATCAAGGCCAACCCATTCATGTCCTCATTGACTCGGGTAGTACTCATAACTTCCTGGACGAAGGCGCGGCGCGGCGTCTCCAATGTGTTTTTACTCCCATGGCTCCATTTCGGTCGCGGTGGCCGACGGCAAGAAAATCTGTAGCGCACATAAAGTGGTGGATTTTCGTTGGCGGATGCAGAGCGTGGTCCTTACACCAGACATGCTAATTTTACCATTAGGGGGATGTGACGTGGTGCTAGACATCCAATGGTTGATCACACTTGGTCCGGTCAATTGGGATTTCTTTAACCTCCGGATGGAGTTTTCGAGTCAAGAGAAGAAGGTTGCGCTCCGCAGGTCACAACAAAGCAATGAGCTATGGGGCAACGACACTCGGGTGAACAAATTAGTGGCAAAAGAGGGGCAAATTTGCATGTTGGCAATGTGCGAAGGGCCGGTCGGCCAAGGAGCACATCAGGAGACCGAGAAGGGCCACTTCCCTACATGGCGGGTTTTGGGGGAACTACCTGGGCAACCCGAGCAGCACATGCTGGAGACCTTGTTGACGCAATTCGCAGATTTGTTCGCCGAGCCGCGGGGATTACCACCAAGGAGAGAATTGGAACATCGTGTCGTGTTGAAGGACAACAACCTAGAGATTAACCTACGGCCGTACCGTTACCCATCACTCAAAAAGTCTGAAATTGAACGTTTAATTGAAGAATTGTTGAGCACGGGGCTGATACGGCACAGTTGCAGCCCTTTTGCATCGCCGGTGGTTCTCGTCAAGAAGCACGACGGCTCATGGCGTCTATGTGTGGACTATCGGCGCCTCAATCAAAACACGGTGAAAGATAAATTTTCGATTCCCTTGATCGAAGAATTAATTGATGAACTTCACGGGGCGGTTTATTTTTCGAAGTTGGACTTACGCGCCGGGTATCACCAAGTGCGCATGGCGGAGGAAGACATACACAAGACGGTATTTCGCACACACCAAGGCCATTACGAATTTTTGGTCATGCCGTTCGGCTTGACCTACGCGCCATCAACTTTTCAGAATCTCATGAACCGGATCTTCCAAGGTCAACTTCGAAAATTTATCTTGATATTCTTTGATGACATTTTGATTTTCAGTGAATTGTGGGAGGAGCATATGACACACCTAGCATTCACATTTAACACCTTGCGGTCCAACCACATCGTGCTAAGAAGAAGTAAGTGTGAGTTTGGCTTGACATGAGTCCATTACTTGGGGCATGTTCTATCGGGGCAAGGGGTCGCCACGGATCCGGCAAAGATACAAGCAATGCTAGATTGGCCGACGCCGACATTGCTCAAAAGAGTGCGAGGATTTCTAGGCCTCACCGGATACTATCGCCGCTTTATTCAAGGGTACGGGACGGTGGCTCGACATATGACCGAGTTGCTAAAACAGCGGACATTCACGTGGACAGCTACCGCGAATGCCGCTTTTCATCCTTGAAGCAAGCGGTATCTAAACCACCAGTTTTACAGTTGTCGGACTTCCAACAACCATTTGTGATGGAAACGAATGCGGATACAGGGGTTGGGGCTGTTTTACTTCAAAGGGAGCGGCCAATTGCTTATTTCAGCCAAGCGTTAGGGACAAAGAATGCGGCGTTGTCAACATATGAAAAAGAGTTGCTCACCATCGTGTTGGCGGTCCAGAAGTCGCGGCATTATTTGTTGGGATGTCTGTTTGTGATACGTACGGACCAGAGTTTGAAATTTATGCTTGAGCAAAATTTAGCGACCCCGGCTCAACAACGCTACCTTACTAAACTCATGGGATATGACTTCTCGGTCCAATACAAATGCGGCAAAGAGAATGCATGCGCCGACGCCTTGTCCCGGATCCACGAGGCACCAGAGGCCATGTTGCACGCTCTCACGACTCTCCAATCGGATATCCTACAATTGATAAAAAAGTCATGGCGGTCGGATTCGCGGCTTCAACAAATAACGGCAAAGGAAACAAACGCGGAGGAGCATTCGAAATACGCTTGGGAGCATGGCGTGCTCAAGCGGAAGGGGAAGTTGGTGGTGGGGAATGACCAAACTCTTAAAAGTAGGTTGCCGAATTTATACCATGCCGGCGCCTGTTATGCCCCCGGACGATCTACGGTTCCGTGGATATAAGTACGCCAGAAGACCTAAAGATGCGCCGGGAAAAGACCGGGTTGAACCATCCGGTTCAGCCCGCAACTAATTAATAAGAGGAGGGGGCTGAACCGCACCGGTTCAGCCCCAATGGGGGCCGGCCGGCCCCTTGTGGAGTGGGGTCACTTAAATACCCCACTCCCCCTCTTTTGGAGGCATGCAAAATCATATTCAGGTATTTTTCTTCTCTCCAAACCCTAGCCGTCTTCTTCCTTCCTACTTTTTCTCTTTACGTTCTAGAACCCTAGCGGTAGCATAACATTTGGTATCAGAGCCTCCTTCCTGCGACCATGGTAACACGTACGGAGGCGGAAACGGCACGCTTGGCCGCCATCGAGGAGAACTATGTCACCTTGACGGATTCCGTAACGGCAATCGAAGCAAGCGTGAAGAACTCGCAACAAAATCTGGAGGAACGCTTCGAGGCGAGGATGGAGGAGTTGAAATCCCTCCTCTTGCAAAATTTGAAAGGAAAGGCGGTGAACGGCGATGGATCCGACGCCGAGGCAGAAAATACTCCTAGAGGGGGTAGTACTGGAGCGGGAAATGGCGGAGGACCTCCGGCTAGAGTCTCCGGATCTGGATCCGGAGCGGGAAACCTACAGGAAGCCGCACGGGGGATCGGAACCCCGTATCGGGCGAGCGGAATGCCAGGCGGGCATCCAGATGGCTGGGGGCTGAGCGGCAGAGAGCCGGGAGGCCGGGAGGTGCCGGAGCCACCTCGGACTGGCTCCAGCAGAGCGGCGGAAGCCGCATGCGGCTCCTGGGGGGTCGGAGGAGGAGCGACTGCTCCCTGGGGGTTCGAACAACCCCCGCAGGGACCCGACGGCCTACTGCGGCACGGAGGAGGCTCCGGACTGGGTGGGGGTGCCTCGTTTGGACCCGGATAGCACCCGGGACAACCGTGGAGGCCGCAACGGTGTTTTATCCTCCCCAACCAGCGAACGCTCCTAACGGGGGGTATAGGCCGGCCAATATGGGGTCGGGGAGGCCTCCGGGGTGGAATCATGGAGGACATCAAGGAGATCATGAGCAACCCGTCCCGATGGGCCAAGATGGAGGCGGCTTGGGAGGGGCATTTCAGCGACCTTACATGCAACCTAAGCTGACACGGATGAACTTTCCGAAGTTCAGGGGAGGCGATGCACTCGAGTGGATCCAAAAGGCCGAGCTGTTCTTCAGATATCAGGAGGTGCCTGAGGCTCAGTGGGTACAGCTGGCGGCCTTCCATCTGGAGGAGGACGCGTACCAGTAGACAAAGTGGTTTTTGCGGGGACGCACCTACGCTCCCTGGGTCGAGTTCATAGAGGCTTTCTCGGCTAGATTCGGACCACTGGAGTACGAGGACGTGGAGGCCAGTCTTCAAAAACTTCGCCAACGGGGCACAGTCACGGAGTACCGGACGGAGTTCGAGAGGCTGGCCAACCGGGTCACTTGGGGAGAGCAGACGATGCTGAGCTGTTTCATCTCGGGGTTGAAGGACCACTTGCGAGACGAGGTCCACGCGTACTTGCCGCGCAGTCTAAGCCATGCTATTAGCATCGCTCGGATACAGGAGGAGCGTTACAATAGGCAGCGGAACCGGACGACGACTAGGCCACCCGCGGCCCCCGCAGCGGGACGGAGAGATCAACCACCTCCCATTCGTCCCACGGTGACTAAGTTGACTTGGCCGGAGATGCAGGCTCGGAAGGAGAAGGGCTTGTGCTTTAATTGTGATGAGAAGTACACGGTGGCACGATTGCCAGAAGATTCAGGTGTTTATGCTGAGAGAGGAGGATGAGGAAGAGGACCCACTGGAGAATGTCGACACTGAGGCACTCGACCTGACGGAGTTTGGGGTTTCTATACATGCCATGGAGGGGGGATCAGCCCCGGCGACACTCCGTTTCACAGGTCTGATTGGCAGGGAGCGGGTTACCATACTGATAGATAGTGGGAGTACCCACAACTTTATCAACCTGGCAGTTGCTCTGAAGGTGGGGCGACCGATCGATAAGGATGCGGCTTTCCGGGTCATGGTGGCCGATGGTAGCAAATTGAGGTGCGAAGGGGTGATGAAGGGTGCGGAAATCCGGATGCAGAGCTATGTGTGCCACACGGACCTGTATTTACTTCCGATTAGGGGTTCGGACATGGTGCTGGGGGTTCAGTGGCTGCTTCAGCTACAGCGGGTCACCACAGATTGGGTTCATCTTACTATGGAGTTCTCCCAGTTGGGGAAGGACTACTGCCTTCGGGGTATTCGTTCTCCCCCCCCCCTGAAGGAAATATCTCTGTGGAGCCTGCAGCGGTTGGAGGTCGAGGGCTCCCCTATGGCTATGGTGGTGGGAGTGGCGACGTCAGACGCAGATCCTCCGCTCATTCCGAAGGAGATTCAGGCACTTCTGTCCCAGTTTGAGGATGTGTTCCGGGAACCACGGGGCCTACCGCCACCCAGGTCCCGGGAACATGGCATCCAGTTGAAGGAGGGGGCTACGCCCTCGAATGTCAGGCCCTACCGATACCCATACATTCAGAAGGCGGAGATTGAAAGGAGCGTGAAGGAGATGTTGGCTGCTGGCATTATACGGTCGAGTACGAGTGCTTTCTCCTCACCTATTATATTGGTGAAAAAGAAGGATGGATCATGGCGGTTCTGCGTGGATTACCGAAGTTTGAATGACTCTACGATCAAGGACAAGTTTCCGATTTCTATGATCGAGGAGTTGCTGGATGAACTACATGGGGCCAGTCTTTTCACCAAGCTAGACTTACGGTCCGGCTACCATTAGATACGGATGAAGTCCGAGGACATCCACAAGACGGCGTTTCGCACGCACGACGGGCACTATGAGTTCTTGGTGACGCCCTTTGGGCTCTCCAACGCCCCTTCGACCTTTCAGGCGGTGATGAACGAGACCTTTCGGCCGCTCCTACGACGATCGGTTCTCGTATTCTTCGATGACATCTTGATCTACAATCGCAGTTGGGCGGAGCATTTAGAGCATGTGGCAGCGGTCCTCTCCATTCTTCGTCAGCATCAGTTCTATGCCAAGCAGTCGAAGTGTTCTTTTGGGCAGCCCGAGGTGGAATACTTGGGCCATCTGGTCTCTGTTCAGGGGGTCCGAGCGGATCCGAGGAAGATCGAGAGCATGGTTACTTGGCCGCGACCGACCACCGTACGGGCGTTACGGGGCTTCCTGGGCCTTACTGGATATTATCGGCGTTTTGTGAAGGACTACGGCAAGTTGGCTCATCAGCTCACCCAGCTCCTCCACAAGGAATCTTTCACATGGCATGAGGAAGCAGAGCAAGCCTTTTCCGCTCTCAAGGAGGCTATGACGACCACACCGGTGCTTGCCCTACCGGATTTCAGCAAGGAGTTCGTGTTGGAGACCGATGCGTTGGGGGTAGGCATTGGGGCAGTGCTGATGCAAGAGGGACGGCCTTTAGCATACTTTAGCAAGGCCTTGGCTCCTCGCACCTTGGGCCTTTCTACCTATGAGAAGGAGATGCTGGCGATCCTTCATGCGGTGACTCTATGACGACCTTACTTACTGGGCCATCATTTCAAGGTTCGCACCGATCATCAGAGTCTAAAGCATTTTCTGGAGCAACGGCTGGCGTCCCCGCTCCAACAGAAGTGGCTGACTAGGCTGCTAGGTTATGATTATGAGATTGTTTACAAGCAGGGGATGGAGAATGTGGTGGCAGATGCCTTGTCCCGACTTCCAGAGAGCACCGTTCTCCATATCTCTGGGCCTTTGATTGAGTCCCTAGATGACATTCAGACCGACATAGTCGCGGACCCGGAGCTTCAGCCTATTCTAGAGGCTTTACGGCAAGGCCATCCGACGTCCCCAGGTTATCAGCTGATTGGGGGACACTTGTACTACCAAGGGCGGGTGGTTATTCCGGCTTCATCCACTTGGAAGGATGTCATGCTACAGGAGTTCCATTCATCACCATCCGGAGGTCATGCCGGCGTGCTCCGCACTCTGCAGCGCCTTCGGGCCAATGTCTTTTGGAGAGGTTTGCGCCAGGACGTCCAGCGTTTCGTGCAACAATGCGAGGTCTATCAGCGCCAGAAGTACGAGACTACGTCGCCAGCGGGGCTGCTCACCCCCTTGGAGATTCCGCAGCAGGTGTGGGAGACGGTGTCTATGGATTTCATTGACGGCTTGCCCCGGTCGCAAGGCAAGTCGGTGATTTTGGTGATCGTGGACAAGCTGTCCAAGTACGGTCATTTCTTAGCACTCAGCCACCCGTACTCCGCAGAGACAGTTGCCGAGCTCTTCGCCCGTGAGGTGGTTCTCCTGCACGGTATTCCTCGATCGATCATCTCCGACCGCGACCCGGTCTTCATCAGCAACTTTTGGCAGGAACTCTTCTGGTTACAAGGCACGCGGCTTCGCATGAGCACGGCGAATCACCCACAGACTGATGGTCAGACGGAGGTCTTGAATCGGGGAGTGGAGACGTACCTCCGCTGCTTTGTCACGGATGAGCCACGCTCTTGGACACGATGGCTCCATTGGGCAGAGTATTGTTACAACACGTCGTACCACACCGCTAGCAAGATCACTCCCTTTGAGATTGTATACGGGAGACCGCCGCCATCTTTGCGTTCTTATGAGCCGGGCAGTACAACTCTTCCTGCAGTGGATCGGACATTACGAGATCGGGATCAGACCTTGGCTCTCCCGCGGGACAATCTCCTCGCAGCCCAAGCCAGGATGAAGGTGCAGGCCAAGCACAGGACCGAGTGGTGGTACAACACGTCATACCCCCCCCCCCCCCCCCCCCCCCCCCCCCTGTCGCTACGAAGGACACGAATTTTACAGGCAAACTGAGTGTCAACCATGTTATGAAAGAGTTGAAAATAGTTAAACACATCACTCTTCTTTTTTAATAAAATCACCTAGGTAGTACGAGAGAAGCAGTCAATAAATATAACAACGGTGACCAGAGAAAGGAGTAACAGGAGAAGGTCCCCAAACATCAGTGTGAATTATATCAAAAGTAATTGTATTGGGAGAACATACATTATGCGTACTATGTCGTACATGTTTAGAAAGACTACAAGCATCACAAACAAACTTGTCCAGATATTTGGAAAACATAGGAAACATCTTAAGACAATTGGGGGACGGATGCCCGAGACGTTGATGCCACCAACGAATATCCGCAGGAGTGGGAGCGGAGGTATTGGAGAGATCTTGCGCAGGTGGATGGTCGAAGATGTACAAATCCCCAGGAGTTCCTACCATTGCCAAAGCATCGCTTCGTTGCCAGATCCTGAAAAACACAACCATCAAGGAAATGTAGGAATATGCAAAACAGACATGAGAGACATGACAGGAGAACAAAAGATTGTCCCTCTGTCAGCGATAGAAGAAAGATTCATTAGCTGTGATGATTTTATCACGTCCCGAGAGGGCGTGTATGAGTTAAAATCCGATGATGTCCCATCATATGATCAGTAGCACCAGAGTTGATGATCCACTCAGACAGGACAACAAAAGCAGATTGCACCCTGGGAGTCCTGGAAGTGGCAAATACAGCGGTAGAAGAGGTGCTAGGAGACCGAAGGAGGCGACGCAGAGCAACAAGATCTTCGGCTGAAAAAATGTCGGAAGAAAGCATCTCAGGACACACGCTAGCAGTATGGGCAACAGGATGAGAAGTATGCTGGCGAGAACCACCCCGACCACGACCACCATTAGTCTTGCGGACATGAGCAAGATGAGGATGTTGGCGGTAATAGGATGCACCAACATGTCCTGACTTCCTGCAGTGACCACAAATCTTAGTTGAGGGACCGGTGGATGGCTGTCCCTGGCTAATTCCTGTGAGAGTGGAATGATCCAAAACCTTATCAGACTGAAGAGAGCGGCGACGATCATCATCACCCAAAACCATGCTGAAAGCTTCTCGCATAGAGGGAAGCGGATGACGGTTCAGGACGTGTGTGCTAACCATGCCAAAATCCATATTGAGACCCATAAGAAAGACATGGAGGCGGTATCGGTCCTCCTTTGTTTTCAATGCCCGAGCATCTGCAGTGCACATGGGAGTGAAATCGTCAATGTAGTAAAGCTCCTCGTAGAGACGTTCAAATTCACCAGCAGATCCTTGCCGAAGACTGAAAAGGCGACAGGTATGCTCGTACACCTGAGTGGAGCTACCAATTTGGGAATATGTCTCACGTGCCCGAGTCCAAATCTCAAATGCAGAGTCCATGAACATGTATCTGTGATAGACCAAATTAGCATAGAGTGGAGAAGCCACGATACCACCATAGAGTTATCAACTTCCCACTTCCGCCATGAGGAGTCAGTAACGGGAGGTTGCACCACGGTCCCATCAATGTACCCATATAGTTGATGGTTGCAAATTGTGCATGCTGAGCGGCCCGGGACCACCCAAGGTAGTTTGAACAGTCCAAAGGAACAGTAGTAATCCTGAAGGATCTAGAAGAGCCATGGCTGCGAGAATAGTTAGTAGGCGGAGGAGGCGCGAGATTGCTCGAATTCGAGGAGTCCGCCATAAAGAATAGTGGCTGAAAAATCCCGCAGATGGAGCACGTCAGACTGATTGCTCGCAGAGGAAGATCGCGCAAAAGGAAGGCCTCGCGCGGACGAAAGATCTCGCAGACAGAGGGCCTCGCGCGGACGAAAGATCTCGCAGACAGAGGGCCTCGCGTGAAAGATCGACGCTGGAAGGGCTCAACGCGAGAGCTCGCGCGATCGACGTTGGGAAGAGCTCGCGCGATCGATGCAGGAAGGGCTCACGCGAGAGAGAATCGATGTTGGAAGGACTCGCACTATCAACACGGGAAGGGCTCACACGATCAACACGGGAAGGGCTCTTGCGAGGAAGATCGAACTCGCCGACAGGGGTTAGAAGGTCTCGCAAGTCTCAGCTGAATGGTAACTAGCCGAGGAAGAACCCGCGGGTATTGTTGTACGCCAATAGACGTCCTAGCTGAATGTCTCTTCCTTCGCCGAGGGAAATACGAGAGAAAAAAAATGGACATATGGAGCTGCGATAAAAAACGCAAGCTCTGATACCAAGTTGAGAGAGGAAATAAGATATTATTTCACCAATTTGAATTTCTCTATTACAATGCTCCTTTATATATGCGCAAAGGAGGAGATCCTAAAACAAGATTAGAGGTGTGAGACTAAATACAAGGAGGAAAATGGGACTTATATGTGGGCCTTAACAATAGGCTATTTAACTCATGGAATAGGCTATAATTCAACTGCTTGAGCATTAAACCACTAAGACACTAATAACCCGTACTACGACTCAACTCGATTCGACTCATACAACTCGACTCAATACGACTGGAGAGATACAACTTGACTTGATACATAAAGACTCATAATAATGTAATTGCTAGATAACTGATGGCGCGAGACCCCTAACACAACCAGCCACCTATCTCACATTTTCCTTGCACATGGATGGACCGAACACATTTAGGGTTTCAAAATCTATAAATTAGATTGAAGCTTTGTAAGAATTATCTCAAATTTTGATAATAAATGTTCTTCTCTTCCTCTAATGGTTGAAAGTTCGAGTATTCTTCTCTAAGTTCTCCTGTGTGCTTGTGTTTCTCTTCGGGGTTAGACGCTGTTCTACATTTGTACTTTCCATATGCATGTTCTACACTTTGGTGTTCATTGTTCTATGATTTTTGAATTATCTGTCTATAGCAGTTTTAGTTATAAGCTTGATTGCAATTTTATCAAATCAGATACAACAAAATTCCCAAAATTATTGGTTGCAATGACTTTCTCGTCACTTTTATGTGCCATTTAAACTTCCCTAAATTATTGTAATCAAAAGATTTGCTATGAGGTCATAATCATCTGCATCAGGAATCCTAACCCTTAAACATCCCATCAATTTGTTTAATGATCCATGATAATTTTTCTTTAAAAAAAGAAGAAGAAATGACTGAGTTTACCCTTGTTTACATACTGCAGATCCCAATACACACATAGTATGGATTGATTGTGCAGCTGCAAAGCTGAAAGCTCTTCGTCAGATTGAAGACAGTCTCAGTCCATCCAACTCAATCCATAATTTTATTGCACAAAGATTTCATAGTTTGTGAGCTACTTCGATCCAACATTATGCGGGCGCGATTTTTTATCAGGCGAAGAGCTCCGAATTTGCTACCTTGATGCGAGCATGGACCGCGATGCTCGCCAGCAGCTTCTCTCCGAAGTCGCTGCTTGATATGCTCGTCTGGTGACTGAGTTGATGTCAATTGGAATCCGCTTGTGTTTAGTTTTTGCCTTCAACGTTACATTTTTCGTCAGTATGTGAGTTTATATAGGGCCGTGTTCTACGAGGCTTGAGGTTTAATTTAACACCTCAGTCGGGCAGCACTCGGCAGAAACGAAGCAGGAGTAGCGAATTTTAAGCTGGCTCCAAATAGTTGGAATAAGGCAGTGATGATGATTCTTTGCCTGTGCTGGTTAGAGGGCTCAAGCTTTAATATTACGCAGTTAATTTTCTGAGTGGAAATGTAAAATGTGTTTTTTTTACAATTACTATGTTGTTATTTAGGGTTGCAAATCTAATGAGCTGAAATGCATGTAAAGTTGAGTTACAGTTTTATCTTCTTGTGCATTGTTAGTTATATGACTTAAATTTTTATCATATTCGGAGTTTTCCAAAGATTTTTAAGAACGAGTTTTTGTATTTGAATTTTATTGGTATGTACTGAGCGATCTATAAAATTTCTTGTATTCTAGGGTTAGGGGATATTAAAAAAAAACTGAGTGAGGCATCCTCCTTTATATATTGAGTTGATCTGCTGTTGCTTGTGGATGTAGCAATTTTTATGGTGATTCATATAGTTATTGTATTTTTGTGTTGGTTAGCTATACAGTTTTTGTGTGAAATATTCAAAATAATTTTTTTTTTTTGGTTCATTATATTCTAAATTTAGAACATGATTAGAAAATCATGACACTTTTAATGTGTACATTGTAGTTTGATTAACTTTTTTGGCAATTTTCAGGAAAAAATATAGAACTTTACAGCGATGTCAATTGGGCTGGTTTGATCATTTGTATGACAAAATGCTCACCCATTGTGATCATTCTCCCCTCATGTTCACCCATTGTGATCAGCCATGGATGGGGGAAGAAAGAATTTCAGATTCTCGGCGAGTGGCTGAGATAATGTGGTGCACGAGGAAAGTGGATGGAGCGGGAGGTAGTGGAAAGAGTAGACTCTGTGAAAACAAGACAGGCTCCACTTAGTCGGTAGCCTCTCGGGGACGAAGCTGGAGCGAGGGGTAAGGGGCCTTCTCGGTAAGTAACGTGTGGTGCGAGAGGAAAGAAGAGCAAGGGGTGAAAAAGTGGGAGAGGGGAGTCAGTGGCCATGTGATACTCGTTGAGAAGAGGTAGCGAGATGGACGGCAAGGTGGGCGAGATGAACATCTCAGTCACCGAACCATCTCAGGGGGCGTCCAAAGAATGTCTCTTCGGGTGGTGACCTATATCTTGTAGCGAGGAAGATTCGGTGGTGTTGGAAAGCGAGCCATCATGTAACCACTCAACGGGTCGGGTGACCCATGGGCAAACAAATGCTATCAGGTTGTGAATGTGGATTTTGGGCCATATCGGGTTGGTGCTTGGAGATCCGTGAAAAGAATCAAACTGACTATTCCTATGCTAAGCTAATTAAGCTAAATATCTTAGATATTAAACTTGATATTGACTATTCAAATATAAGTTAGATTTGGTAGGTACTAAACTTGACATCTGAGTTATTATATCTGAAATTGGAATTATTATATTTGAAATCTGAGATATTATATTTATATCCGAAGTCAGAGTTATTATATTTGATATCATACTAATTATATCTCAAACCAAACTCTCTCTCTCTCTCTCTCTCTCTCTCTCTCCCATCTATCTTAACTAAGGGTGTAAGTAAGAACCAACCAAACTGCCGAATCAAATCACGCGGTTCGGTTCAGTTTTAGCAGGTTGCGGTTCGGTAACAATTCCAATTTTTGAATAACCGCATGGTTCGATTCGATTCACGGTTTTAAATGCTAAACCGAACCGAGTCGAACCGTATTAGCACTTACATTAGCATTAGTATGTTAGATTTATTTGGGTTTTCTTAGCAGTTTGTTTTTAAAACAGTGTTGTAGTCTGTAGAGTTGTAACTTATAAGTTTATTTTTAATTTGTATATTAGTGATAAACATCATGTATGCAAGTATGCAACTGTCTTTTTTTCTCTTAGATTATGTATTCCTGTTTCTTTTTTTAAACCACCAAAATCGAATCATACCAAACCAAACAAAACCATTTGGTTTGGTTCGGTTCCAATGGTTTGCACGGTCCGGTTCAGTTTCAGATTTTTGTAACCACAGAGGTGGTTGGGTTAACGGTTTTTCATAAAAATCAAAATAAACCGAACCGTTACAGTCCTGATCTTAACCAAATTGCATGCATGTGGAGCTGGCAAAAAGATGGCTTCTTCCTCCCCATCCACTTATAGGAGGTTTTAACTTTTAAGCTATATATTCCCTCACACCCATATCCTGATCACACTAGCTCATTACTTCCCTTCTCCACCTTCTTTGAGAAGCAACATGACACTCTCTAGTTATCTAAACCCAATCACCACCTTCTTTGAGAAGCCCGCAATTTCATCATTCAATAAACTACTTCACCATCATTTTGTGTGCAATGGTTTGATGATGATGCCAGTAAGGAATGACAGTAAAATAACAGCTTGCTGTCAGCGTAGAGGCAATCTAAGTAGGCCAAGTGGATGTTCGTCAACCTCCATGAGGAGATCCCTGGCCGCCGCCGAGGAGAATATGATGTTTCCGAAGAACAAAGATGAGATAGGCGTGCTTGATTTGGAGCACTGCAACAACATTGCCAACGGAAGCACTGATATGAGAGGATTTGAAGCCGGAATCGGAATTGCTAGGTTCTTAAAGGGGAAGAGTTTCTTTATAACTGGTGCAACCGGCTTCCTCGCTAAAGGTGATCACCAATATTCCTGATTTTTTTTTTACTTCGCTCTGTTTTGATCTTGTTTATATATGCATCTATGATTCTATTTCCAGTTTTTATTGAGAAGATACTGAGGACATCACCCGACGTCGATAAGATTTATGTTCTTATCAAGGCTAAAAACAAGGAAGCAGCATTTGATAGGTTGAAGAATGAAGTATGATCCAAATTTGGTTTCTTCAATCCTATGAATTGAACATGTAGTTTGTTATTTCTTATAATAGCTTTTTGCTGCAGAATAATTCTGTGGCAAAAAATATAAAATTATGATCTTTTGTCACGATTTAGCAGAAGAAATACAAATTATAAATATATACTCTTTATTTCCAGATTAAAAATATTGAACTCTTCACATCATTGCAAGAGATCCATGGAAGTGACTTCCAGGATTTCATGTTGAAGAAGTTGATTCCAGTTACAGGGAATGTGACAAAATCTAAAATGGGGATCGAGGCAGCAATGGCGGAGGAGATTTCACAGGAGGTTGACATTATAGTGAATTCTGCTGCAAACACAGCTTTTGATGAGAGGTTTTTGCTCATCCTCTCCAATGTTCCTGGAAAATTTTGAGTAATTACTTTTATGTTTTCAGTATGAATAAATTGAGAAAAGTTCTAAACAAAATTTAGGTATGATGTTGCACTTGACACAAACACCATAGGAACCTTTAGGCTCATGAGCTTTGCAAAGAGATTTAAGAGACTTAAAGTTTTCCTACAAGTATCAACAGGTGAGCTACTAAATCACTAAAATCTCTATACGTACATAGCTTGTAAACCCTAAATCAAATTTTTATGCTCTCATTCTTCCCTTAACATGCAGCATATGTAAACGGAAAAAGAGAAGGGAGGATACTAGAAAAGCCCTTTTGCATTGGGGATAGTATAGTGAAGGAGCTTGAGCTTGCCTCTCCTGAATATTCAGTAGAGTCCATGCCTTTACTGAACATCGAGGCAGAGATTCGATTAGCTTTAAGTTCCAGAAAGGCTAGTGACGATGCTTCTTTGGTACAGAAAATGAAGGACCTTGGCCTAAAGAGGTAACAAAAATGTTTGCATACATTCTTCTTTGGTTCAATCTCATGGGTATAAGCTTTCGAGTTCGAAATGAGTTTGAACTGGTTAGATTCATTAAAATAACAAAGGCAATGTAGAGAGCAAAATTGCATACATCAACCCCCTAGTAAATCCCCATTTGACCAGAGATTCATGATATTCTTAATTCCATTCAATTAATGAACTAAAATTCATGCACAGGGCAAATATTTATGGATGGCAAGACACCTATGTATTTACAAAGGCAATGGGAGAAATGGTGGTCAACAGCATGAGGGGTGACATCCCAGTTGTCACAATTAGACCAAGTGTTATGGAAAGCACTTGGAAAGAGCCATTTCCTGGTTGGATTGAAGGAAACAGGTATTCTTTTCATATATTTTTTCATTTACATCCAACTCTCATTCTAATTCTAATACCCCGAATGAAACTCAGAATGATGGACCCTGTTATTTTGTACTATGGTAAAGGCCAACTCACTGGTTTTTTAGCAGATCCAAAAGGAGTTCTTGATGTGGTAATTATTCAATTCATTTCTCTCTTAGCCCTTTAGCCCGGTTTGGGAAAGCGACGACGGTTGTAAACGCAATTATGAAAAAAATAAGCAGTGTTTTGACATGTGTAGTCACAAACGTTATTTTCTCAAAATAATATTTTAGACTAAAACAGCATCACAGTGAAGCAAAGTGTGGTGAACCACCACCACTATATTTGCTGCAACAATGTCACACCACCACCACTCAAATACCACAGTTATCCTAAATAGAGTGTTTATCTTGTTCGAAGGAGTTTAAAAGGAGATTAATTTAGAACAGGAATCAAAATTATACAGAAAAATAATTGAAATTAGTGTACTATCCATGATGAATTTGCATAGGTACCTGCTGACATGGTAGTGAACGCAATGTTGGCGGCTATGGCGAAGCACGGGTGGGCGAAGCAGCCAGGGATTCACACATACCACATCGCCTCCTCCATAGTGAATCCTCTTGTTTTCGAACAACTGTCAATTCTTGCCTACCGACACTTCAAATCCCTCCCTTGCATAGATTCAAAAGGGAGGCCAATTGAAGTCCCTCAAGGGAAGTTGTTTGATGACATAAGCGAGTTCTCCGATCACGTTCACAGCACTGTGATAGGGCGAATGCCTTTGCACGAGAAAATGTCTCAAAAGCTCAGCAATTTTTGCCTGAAGCTAGTTGATCAAGCAAAGTACTTGGCTAACATTTATGAACCATACACTTCCTATAGGGGAAGGTAAGGTGCATTGTTCATGAATTCCTTTGAATTTGTAATCAAAATGCATCTGATGGTGAATGTTGTAATGATGTTGGTTGCAGGTTTGATATTACTAACACACAAAAGCTTATCGATGAGATGTCGGAGGAGGAGAGGGGGGAGTTTGGTTTTGATGTAGGAGAAGTAGATTGGGAGGATTACATTCCTAATGTTCATATACCTGGATTGAGAAGGCATGTGATGAAAGGAAGAGGGATGTGAGCTAACAATTCACAACCTGTGGGTGGTCAAGTGTGAAGAAGATGCAATAAACTGTGGATTCTTTATGAATCACTAAATAATGTATTTTGTTTGAGATTTTTTAACATTTTCTTTGGTTATGGGTTTCAAAATGTTATAGATATACCAAAACTACGTAATTGCGAAATTGCAACTACGTAAAATAAAATGCTAATTTGTGGCCCTAAATGACTGGAAAGACTCTAAGATGCAAAATTCATGAGAAACATATGAGTTCTTATCAGCTCGATTGTTCTCTCCTAGCGTCCTAATTTCGTTCAACTTTGCCCCCGTTAATTTACGATTGTGTTGAGACTTCCACACCTGCATCAACATTGGACTACCTTGTTGGAGTTATCACATTGTGTTTGTTTTGTATTTCAGTCTATATGTATTAAAGTATTTAGGTATGTCTGTATGAGTTTAGTCCCACATTGGTTATTCATGTTTGTGAGTCTTTGTAATATTTTAAGCACCCTTTAAGGGAAGAATAACATACACTTTTTATATTCCTCTCATATTCCAATGTGGAAGAATAACATACTGCTGACCTCTGTGTTGACCTTTTGACTTTGACTTCTGCCTATGTGGCTTCGAGTGTGCCATACCCTCGGAGAATGAGGGTTGTACATAATCTCCGCTCTTTGCGAGTAACGTAGTTGCTCAGAAAGAATCATCCAACCTTCATTCGACGTTTTATCCTTCTGGTACTGGCGCAGCAACGATCTCCTTACAGAATGGGCTCCTCCCACCGAACTGGCGACGACACTCTGCCTGGCGAGTATCGCCTCCATACTCGCTAACTTGGCGAGTACCGAAGCACCTCGCCTGCTCCTCCTCCTCGCGGAATCGGATTCCGCCCGCTCCCTGCGAGACCTGCGGGTAGAACTGCGACCTCCTTGGTCGCTCCAGCTCCTCTTCATGCTCCTTCCCTACTCGCCGAGGGTGAGCACCTTCTTCGGTCAGAATCGGACGATGAGGCGAGGTCGTCGTTCCTTCCGCGCGAGGTTGGAGAGCTGCTCGCATGGATCCTTCTATTCGCCGCTCGAATTCTTCAAAGACTGCTAACGTCACAAACTCGCCGCCGCCGTCCGAGTTCCTGACTACCTCTGCATGGTTGCCAACTACAACCATCTCGCCTTTCTACCAAACTTTCTTCCTCTGGCTACGATCCACGCTCACTGCACCAAAGTGTTGAAGCCAGGAAAATCCTAGGCTCCAAAATTCGGACCAATGCAGCCGAAGGCTACTCGCCCAGTAGTCCAATGAGATGACTTGGCTGGAAACGACGAAGAAGCTAGAAGAGCAACAAACAGGACCCCAGGCGCTGCGGCAGGGAGGTCCCACCACGTACCCGGAAGCTCAGAAGAGACTTCCCCTCCACAACCAATAAATGGCCGAGCAGGGTACGAGGAAGGCACCGACTTGGCTAGTACCGGGAGTAGCGGCCAAGGATGACGGGTCCGAGAATTTGAACGAGGGGGGTTCCAAAAGCTTAAGTTCATGTGCCAATCCAAGTACCCCTGGGGTCCTATTTATAGGAAAACCAAGGGGTAGGGGGTTTTTATAGCCCAGACCCTGCCCGACGACTATGCGACATTGAGGCGACCTCGCCTGAAGAGGGGCGAGTATCACCTATGGTCGCCCACCTTTTGGCGAGTATCAGGGCTACTCGCGCGAGTCCACCCATACTCGCCCAGGCCTTCTTCTGCTCCTGCTGGCTGAGCTGTCTTGTGTCCTAGACTGCTGACCTCTGCGTTGACCTTTTGACTTTGACTTCTGCCTACGTGGCTTCGAGTGGGTTATACCCTCGGAGAATGAGGGTTGTACAATGGCTGCTGCTGCTGCAAAGAATGTTGATGGAGTTCAAGCTGAAAGCTCTAGTTCTTCTTAGAAAAGGAAATCTGAACAATAGTTTAATTTTCTATATCTAAAATGTTGTACTGATGTTGTAATAAACTATTGTTGACATTTTAATTGATAAATTATTTGTTATTCCCTTTTATATCTGAAATTTATGGTTATAGGCAAATTTTTTGTTAAGCTTAATATATGTTGTGTGTTGCCTATATATGTTAACAATGATATTGTTATGTTTTCATGACTGCTTATTCTGCTCTCATTATATGTCATGATATGTTTTATTGTGTTAATGTATCTTAATTAACATTGTTGTATGTTTTGCCTTCTTCAAATAGGGGGAAATTGTTGAGAATATTGTCACACAATGTTCCCTTGATTTGAAGATGCATCACATACAATGCTAAGTGTATATTGTATTTGATAAGCCATTATATTTCATGTTTTTACATGCTTAAGCTACTCCAAACCTTGGAATAGTATTGATTATTTCACTGTCAAGATCAGCTGAGATAACAGTCTGGTCTCAGTTGAACCGCTGAGACTCAGTTATATTGCTGCTGAGAATGAAGACTGTCTCAGCTATGCAGCATATGAAGGAAACCACTGAGAAGACTATCTGTCTCAGCGGATCCGCTGAGACGCAGTTTATTCTGCCGCTAACACTGGAGCCTGTCTCAGCCCATCTACTGAGATAAGTTCAAATGTATCCGTTAAACTGGCGGGATCTATTTTTGACGAAAGTGAAAAGAAAGCAAGATAAGCTTTTCTATTCTTATCCATGCTATGACAAGGCATTCCTTAGAGCCGTTGAAGATTGATGGAGTTGTAAAAGAGGTTGCTAGGTCAATGGAACATGACTGATTTTCCCTGAAAAGTCATCTCTCTCTCAAGCTGCAAGCAGATCAATCCAAGAGAGATAGCTAGTTCTTGCTGATTCTTTTCAGAAGAACAAGTGGATCTTCTTGCTTGTACTGAAGAGGGAGATCAGGTGGAGCAAGGATTGAAGGTCATATCTGTTAAAACCGACTACTCGGTCTCTGTGGAGTTCGGGGCCCTCAACGAGGCTGAGGGGCGACCGACCCTTACTTCCCCCAAGGGAGAGCTCTAGGTTGAAGGTGTCGGAACTAAGAACTGGACCAAGGGCTTAGTGGGGAGGTCCCGCCACATACCCGGAAGTCCCCTTGGAACTTCCCCTCCCAAGCCACTACTAAGCTTGGGCACCACTGGAGCCTCTCGCTCACCCCCTAGAGAGATTTGGGGAAAGGGAGAGGGGAGGAGAGAGCTAGCCTAGGATGAGTCTGCCTCCAAATGGTGCCCCCTTGGTCCTATTTATAGGATTTCTGAAGTTGGGCTGCAAATAGCCAAAAACTGGTTTGCCAGATTACCAAAATACCCCTGAATTGGGCTGCGGATAGCCGAACCCCGCTGTTCTGAAGCGCTAAACGCAGACCACCGGTCTGCGAATAGTAAAACTGGAAGAGGGGATCTCTCCTGGGCGAGAGAGAGGGAGGGGCGAGACCCCCCCTCCCCTCTCTCCGCCTCTCTTTTTGGGCGAGAGGGGGAGGGGCGAGCCCCCTCCTTCCCCTCTCCGTCTCTCTTGCTGGGCGAGAGGGGGAGGGGCGAGCCCCCTCCTTCCCCTCTCCGCCTCTCTTGCTGGGCGAGAGGGGGAGGGGCGAGCCCCCTCCTTCCCCTCTCCGCCTCTCTTGCTGGGCGAGAGGGGGAGGGGCGAGCCCCCTCCTTCCCCTCTCTGCCTCTCTGGCTGGGCGAGAGGGGGAGGGGCGAGGCCCCTCCTTCCCCTCTCCGCCTCTCTTGTTGGGCGAGAGGGGGAGGGGCGAGGCCCCTCCTTCCCCTCTCCGCCTCTCTCTCTCTTCCTCTGCGCGGTTCGATGCTACCAAGCTGTCTCCCCCGGATCCTCGGGAGTACTCGGCGAATATAGGGTTGTACAATATCCAGATATGCTCTAAGACAGCATCTGCTGTGCTACAACAACAGAAGAACCAAGCTGAAGGTTTATCTGAATAGTCTTCTGTTGTAATAGTATAATAATCTATTTCTTTAAGAACATTCTTGCTCTGAGTTGTATGGCCTTTGTGCCTGAGTGGTAGAGATGTACTCCCAGCCTGAGTTGTAGGGCTTCTTGATAGGCATGCAGTAGGTGGCTAGGAGAGCCACTGAGCTGTAGGAGTAGAGTTACTCTGAGTTGTAGGGCTGCTGGCCTGAGGTAGGGTTTTGGAAGAAACCTGAGAGATCCTGAGGGATCTGTGCTGTAAGCACTTTGAGCTGAGTTGTTGGAGGAGATTGTATTGACTAACATACTGTTAGAAAGGTGTAGAGGGAAAGTGGATGTACCCAGACCTTGAGGAACCACTATAAATCTCTGTGTGCTTCTGTGTGTTTGCTTCCACTTAGTTTAAACATATAAATAACTAACTTTCTATGGAAGAAGCCAATAACTTATTCACTCCTCATCTAGGTGATTTAAACTACTACCAAGTAAACTATCAACATTATATTTGTATGTATCTATCATTGTATACTATATATATAGACACTACATATATATAGTATAGATCGATATAGATACATACATAGATAAATACATATGCATAGATAATATACATAACAAATTTGGAGTCGGGATTTTCCTGGCTTCAACAAGTACCTCAACTGCGATAGTGCATGGGGGGCCCCGTGCCCCGCACGACATTATCCTGGCCACGACATTGTCTCGATGCGACGGCGCTCCCGCCGCTCGCAAACCCCTAAGTGTTATATTCCGCTCGCCGCTCATTTTTGCGGTGTGCACATGAATTTGTGAGCGGCGAGGAGAACACATTTTTTTATTGTAGGTAGAAGACTTTGTTTATATGATAGGACATTTTTTTAGCAAACGCAAGTGGTTTAAAGAAGAAAAAAGAAACCAAAAGAGGAAAGCGTTTGAAAAGTTGGGTTGAAAAACAACCCCAAAGAAAAAAAATTATATCACAAAACATCCTCTTCCAGCAACCTGAAGAAGTGGATTTGTCTCTTTCTCAAACATGGTATAGATTCCAAAATGACCCAATTTGAGATGAAGAAATCAATTTTCTGAAATTATAAACAATGCAAGGTACTTCAATATACAACTCCTTCCTTTTCTTTGTATTTTATTTGAGTACAACTACAATTAAATAGTTAATTCTGATTTTCTGTAAAAATATATATGTCAAGTGCAGATTTACAACTTCGTTGGACTGCTTTTGGCACAAAGCTAGATGAATGTTATATTGGAGTACTTGCTGGAATTTTCTATTTTGTTTGTCCTAAAAAAATCTCCTATGTTGTTTCCACTGTCGTTATTAGCCTTTTCGTTACTTGCTAGAATTCTATGCTCACATGCTTTGAACGGAAAGGTTGGAGCATTGGATTTGGCTGGAAAATCTCCTATGCTTGTAACTTTGTATCCAGAAATATTTGTTTTTATTTTGTTGGGCGGGACAGTTTTATTTGAGATGAAATATTGCTTCTATACATCTGCATGAAGGAGATAGAATGGGAGTAGTTTTGTGAAGCAGATTTGAGCTGCCGTTCGACGAACGGGCTGGGCCGTTCGTCGAACGGCCCTAGCCGTTCGTCGAACGGCCAGGCCGTTCGTCGCCGTGGCTAGTGGCGTTCGACGAACGGCCTGTCCGTTCGACGAACGCCACTAGCCGTTCATCGAACGCCAGTAGCAGCTCAAATCTGCTTCAAGTTTTTGTTAGTTTGATCTGAACAAGAACGAGAGAGAGAGAGAGAGACATTAAAATCAGCAGGGGGAGCTTCGGAGGTGGGAGGGTGTGGCGGACTCTGCAGCATTTGGAGGAATGAAAAGAAGAAAGGAAGAAGCGACGATGTATGGGGAAGACGATGATGAGAGGGAGAGGTCGAAGCATTGGTGGAGGTCAGGAGTCCATCTCAGTCGGGGAACCTTCGATCTGTTGTACTGCCGCACCGCTCCGCTCCTTGTGCAGCTCGCCATTTGCTCTTCTTCTTCCTCGATGGCGAAGAAAAGAGGGAGCGAGGGAGCATCCGCCATCGCCGCCGTCGATGGCGGAGAGAAGAGGGAGCGAGGGAGATAGGAATTCGCATTAGAGTTGAACAGGCGCATTCGCCATTGCCGCCGTCGATGGCGGAGAGGGAACGAGGAAGATAGGGGAAAATCCGCATGAGAGAGTAAAATAGGAAATATTATGCGGCCATTTTGTTTGATAGGACTTAAATCGCAGCCCTTGGATTAATCCAAGGGATATTATTTATGGAACTCCACCCCTGGAGTTCCCGCAGGAACTCCAGGGGATCCGAGTCCCCACAACGTACCCTAGGTCTCTGTTCCATCTGCCTCTTCTCTCTTACTTCCCCGGCTAAGTAACTTCTGTTTTTCTTTCTATTCTGAATTACAATAATTTTTTTTTAATTTTCCCTGAATAAATTGCATAGGATCCCACACGAGCTTTCTTCCCTGATCTTCTTCTCCTCTTGCTCCACAATATTCTTCCACTTGGTGTTAGCAAGCTTATACAGTGCAGGCTGGACAACAACTCAGCTGCCGATGAGAAACACTTGAATCTCGCCTCCTCGAACACCCGATGAGCGTTGGACTAGACCACATCTCGCAGCAACTACAACTTTGATGATGAAAGTAAGGGATTTAGACCTTCTGCGCCCGGTCCATCTCTCTTCAAAACCCTAGATTGTAATCTTTAGTTCTTGGAGGGGAGTTCATTCACACTCCTGGGCCATTGGCAGGTCCTCTATTAATAAACAAGTTCATCTTTGTCTGGATCTCACGATCTGTCTCTTATCGGATTTCTCTCGATCATTTTGGTCATTGGGAAGGCAAGTATACCAGAACAACACCCACAAACAAATCAGAATTCAACAATGATGACACGATGATGGTGATGACAAGTTCCATTAGTGGACGATGACATAGGCTTTAAACATGTATATATGATTGGGGTCTGGTTCAGAATCTTTTGAACTTCAGAAATTCCAATTGGAATCATTCAAAATTCTTATCCCAATTATTATGATGTGTTTGTTTTGGGTTATTTTTGTAGTTTGTGGAGTTATGAGGTGTTTATTGGTCTTTTGGGGTTAAGTTAGGGTTGAAGTTAAATGGCCGGTTCAGTGTTGAACCAGGCATGCGAAATCTGTATGAACTTTTTATTCCTGTTGGTGGCTGCGACAGGAAGAACCCCTGCACCTCCTTCTGATCTGTTCAGGCCACGGCCTTAGGATCGTGTATCTGCTTAATTCCTGCTGCTATCAATTGGTGATCCTATACTCTGTCTTGCGCTGTTCTGTAGTTGTAGCAGGTGCTCGGGAGGGAGCTGAAGGCATCATCGGAAAGGGATCACATCAAGGGTATCAGATCTTCTTTGCGGCGTGCGACGATGCCGATGTCCGACGCCACTCGATCCAAAGACCACTCTGAAATGGAGATTCTCAAGCAAGGCCAAGAGGATTTGACGCGTTCTGTCCAAGCGATGGGCGAGGAGATGCGGACCATGATGGCTTGCTGGAAGGGGGAGCGTGGAAGTGAGAACCGACGGGGGCAATCGCCGAACAGCAGACCCCATCCATCTGCTTCTAATCATATTGCCACGAGGTTTCCGCGTTTGGAGTTTCCCCGTTTTTCCGGTGAAGACTTGCAGAAATGGATTTATAGGTGCGATCAATTTTTCGAGATTGATGGTACACTGGACCAGATGAAGGTGAAGATCGCCTCCATGCACATGGAGGGCAAGGCTCTTTTTTGGCACCAATCGTTCATGAAGGCTCGGTTAGCATGACAGTGGCCGTCATGGGAGGAGTATATCCAAGCTCTACATGGTCGTTTCGGTTCGGTTCTATTCGATGACCCTATGGCGGAGCTCAAGAACTTGCGCCAACGCACGTCGGTTCAAGCCTACCTTGATGAGTTTGACTTGCTTCTACACAGGGTGTTTGTTTCCGAAGAGCATGCAGTCAATTTTTGCTTGGCGGGTCTCCGGGATGAGATTCAATATGGCGTTCGGATGTTTCAACCCAAGTCCTTGCAAGAGGTTTCTTCCTTGGCACGTATCCAAGAATAACAGTTAGCGGTTCGTTCCGTCCGGTCATTTCGGGCAGGGGAGCATACAACCCAGGATGAACGCTCAGGGCACACCCTTCGACCGACACTACGCACCCCCATCGACAATCAGTGGGGTGCACCCGAGCGGACAGGGGTACCTCAGTGGACGGCTGGCCCCGCCGAGCGTAAAATGTCGTCCGCGGAGATGGATGAAAAGCGGCGGAAAGGACTTTGTTTTTGGTGCGACCGACCTTATACTCAGGGACACAAATGTCCCAATCGGCGGCAAGCTTACTCGTTGGAGGTTATCGTGGAGGCGGTGCAAGATGGGGATCCAGAAGTGGAACTTGATGAGGTGCTAGAAGTAGAGGAGGAATCAGTGGATCAACAGGCTCCACAATTGTCCACGCATGCATTAACGGGGATGACCCATTACCACACCATGCGAGTCAAGACATTGCATCAAGGCCAACCCATTCATGTCCTCATTGACTCGGGTAGTACTCATAACTTCCTGGACGAAGGCCCGGCGCGGCGTCTCCAATGTGTTTTTACTCCCATGGCTCCATTTCGGTCGCGGTGGCCGACGGCAAGAAAATCTATAGCGCACATAAAGTGGTGGATTTTCGTTGGCGGATGCAGAGCGTGGTCCTTACACCAGACATGCTAATTTTACCATTAGGGGGATGTGACGTGGTGCTAGACATCCAATGGTTGATCACACTTGGTCCGGTCAATTGGGATTTCTTTAACCTCCGGATGGAGTTTTCGAGTCAAGAGAAGAAGGTTGCGCTCCGCAGGTCACAACAAAGCAATGAGCTATGGGGCAACGACACTCGGGTGAACAAATTAGTGGCAAAAGAGGGGCAAATTTGCATGTTGGCAATGTGCAAAGGGCCGGTCGGCCAAGGAGCACATCAGGAGACCGAGAAGGGCCACTTTCCTACATGGCGGGTTTTGGGGGAACTACGTGGGCAACCCGAGCAGCACATGCTGGAGACCTTGTTGACGCAATTCGCAGATTTGTTCGCCGAGCCGCGGGGATTACCACCAAGGAGAGAATTGGAACATCGTGTCGTGTTGAAGAACAACAACCTAGAGATTAACCTACGGCCGTACCGTTACCCACCACTCAAAAAGTCTGAAATTGAACGTTTAATTGGAGAAATGTTGAGCACGGGGCTGATCCGGCACAGTTGCAACCCTTTTGCATCGCCGGTGGTTCTCGTCAAGAAGCACGACGGCTCATGGCGTCTATGTGTGGACTATCGGCGCCTCAATCAAAACACGGTGAAAGATAAATTTTCGATTCCCTTGATCGAAGAATTAATTGATGAACTTCACGGGGCGGTTTATTTTTCGAAGTTGGACTTACGCGCCGGGTACCACCAAGTGCGCATGGCGGAGGAAGACATACACAAGACGGTATTTCGCACACACCAAGGCCGTTACGAATTTTTGGTCATGCCGTTCGGCTTGACCTACGCGCCATCAACTTTTCAGAATCTCATGAACCGGATCTTCCAAGGTCAACTTCGAAAATTTATCTTGATATTCTTTGATGACATTTTGATTTTCAGTGAATTGTGGGAGGAGCATATGGCACACCTAGCATTCACATTTAACACCTTGCGGTCCAACCACATCGTGCTAAGAAGAAGTAAGTGTGAGTTTGGCTTGACACGAGTCCATTACTTGGGGCATGTTCTATCGGGGCAAGGGGTCGCCACGGATCCGGCAAAGATACAAGCAATGCTAGATTGGCCGACGCCGACATTGCTCAAAAGAGTGCGAGGATTTCTAGGCCTCACCGGATACTATCGCCGCTTTATTCAAGGGTACGGGACGTTGGCTCGACATATGACCGAGTTGCTAAAACAGCGGACATTCACGTGGACAGCTACCGCGGATGCCGCTTTTCAGCCTTGAAGCAAGCGGTATCTAAACTACCAGTTTTACAGTTGTCGGACTTCCAACAACCATTTGTGGTGGAAACGAATGCGGCGGATACAGGGGTTGGGGCTGTTTTACTTCAAAGGGAGCGGCCAATTGCTTATTTCAGCCAAGCGTTAGGGACAAAGAATGCGGCGTTGTCAACATATGAAAAAGAGTTGCTCACCATCGTGTTGGCGGTCCAGAAGTGGCGGCATCATTTGTTGGGATGTCTGTTTGTGATACGTACGGACCAGAGTTTGAAATTTATGCTTGAGCAAAATTTAGCGACCCCGGCTCAACAACGCTACCTTACTAAACTCATGGGATATGACTTCTCGGTCCAATACAAATGCGGCAAAGAGAATGCATGCGCCGACGCCTTGTCCCGGATCCACGAGGCACCAGAGGCCATGTTGCACGCTCTCACGACTCTCCAATCGGATATCCTACAATTGATAAAAAAGTCATGGCGGTCGGATTCGCGGCTTCAACAAATCATAACGGCAAAGGAAACAAACGCGGAGGAGCATCCGAAATACGCTTGGGAGCATGGCGTGCTCAAGCGGAAGGGGAAGTTGGTGGTGGGGAATGACCAAACTCTTAAAAACAGGTTGCCGAATTTATACCATGCCGGCGCCTGTTATGCCCCCGGACGATCTACGGTTCCGTGGATATAAGTACGCCAGAAGACCTAAAGATGCGCCGGGAAAAGACCGGGCTGAACCATCCGGTTCAGCCCGCAACTAATTAATAAGAGGAGGGGGCTGAACCGCACCGGTTCAGCCCCAATGGGGGCCGGCCGGCCCCTTGTGGAGTGGGGTCACTTAAATACCCCACTCCCCCTCTTTTGGAGGCATGCAAAATCATATTCAGGTATTTTTCTTCTCTCCAAACCCTAGCCGTCTTCTTCCTTCCTACTTTTTCTCTTTACGTTCTAGAACCGTAGCGGTAGCATAACATTTGGTATCAGAGCCTCCTTCCTGCGACCATGGTGACACGTACGGAGGCGGAAACGGCACGCTTGGCCGCCATCGAGGAGAACTATGTCACCTTGACGGATTCCGTAACGGCAATCGAAGCAAGCTTGAAGAACTCGCAACAAAATCTGGAGGAACGCTTCGAGGCGAGGATGGAGGAGTTGAAATCCCTCCTCTTGCAAAATCTGAAAGGAAAGGCGGTGAACGGCGATGGATCCGACGCCGAGGCAGAAAATACTCCTAGAGGGGGTAGTACTGGAGCGGGAAATGGCGGAGGACCTCCGGCTAGAGTCTCCGGATCTGGATCCGGAGCGGGAGACCTACAGGAAGCCGCACGGGGGATCGGAACCCCGTATCGGGCGAGCGGAATGCCAGGCGGGCATCCAGATGGCTGGGGGCTGAGCGGAAGGGAGCCGGGAGGTGCCGGAGCCACCTCGGACTGGCTCCAGCAGAGCGGCGGAAGCCGCATGCGGCTCCTGGGGGGTCGGCAGAGGAGCGACTGCTCCCTGGGGGTTCGAACAACCCCCGCAGGGACCCGGCGGCCTACTGCGGCACGGAGGAGGCTCCGGACTGGGTGGGGGTGCCTCGTTTGGACCCGGATAGCACCCGAGACAACCGTGGAGGCCGCAACACCAAGGATTTGGGATTTTTCGCCCAACCGGGGCAAATGTGGTTCCTCTCGGGGGCGCAACGGGGT
This sequence comes from Dactylorhiza incarnata, assembly GCA_033032865.1. Taxonomy (NCBI): domain Eukaryota; kingdom Viridiplantae; phylum Streptophyta; class Magnoliopsida; order Asparagales; family Orchidaceae; genus Dactylorhiza; species Dactylorhiza incarnata. The sequence goes on along the minus strand of JAWHQI010000348.1, from coordinate 1,412,796 downwards.
TTTATCCTCCCCAACCAGCGAACGCTCCTAACGGGGGTATGAGCCGGCCAATATGGGGCCGGGGAGGCCTCCGGGGTGGAATCATGGAGGACATCAAGGAGATTATGAGCAACCCGTCCCGATGGGCCAAGATGGAGGCGGCTTGGGAGGGGCATTTCAGCGACCTTACATGCAACCTAAGCTGACACGGATGAACTTTCCGAAGTTCAGGGGAGGCGATGCACTCGAGTGGATCCAAAAGGCCGAGCTGTTCTTCAGATATCAAGAGGTGCCTGAGGCTCAGTGGGTACAGCTGACGGCCTTCCATCTGGAGGAGGACGCGTACCAGTAGACAAAGCGGTTTTTGCGGGGACGCACCTACGCTCCCTGGGTCGAGTTCATAGAGACTTTCTCGGCTAGATTCGGACCACTGGAGTACGAGGACGTGGAGGCCAGTCTTCAGAAACTTCGCCAACGGGGCACAGTCACGGAGTACCGGACGGAGTTCGAGAGGCTGGCCAACCGGGTCACTTGGGGAGAGCAGACGATGTTGAGCTGTTTCATCTCGGGGTTGAAGGACCACTTGCGGGACGAGGTCCACGCGTACTTGCCGCGCAGTCTGAGCCATGCTATTAGCATCGCTCGGATACAGGAGGAGCGTTACAATAGGCAGCGGAACCGGACGACGACCAGGCCACCCGCGGCCCCCGCAGCGGGACGGAGAGATCAGCCACCTCCCATTCGTCCCACGGTGACTAAGTTGACTTGGCCGGAGATGCAGGCTCGGAAGGAGAAGGGCTTGTGCTTTAATTATGATGAGAAGTACACACGGTGGCACGATTGCCAGAAGATTCAGGTGTTTATGCTGACAGAGGAGGATGAGGAAGAGGACCCACTGGAGAATGTCGACACTGAGGCACTCGACCTGACGGAGTTTGGGGTTTCTATACATGCCATGGAGGGGGGATCAGCCCCGGCGACACTCCGTTTCACAGGTCTGATTGGCAGGGAGCGGGTTACCATACTGATAGATAGTGGGAGTACCCACAACTTTATCAACCCGGCAGTTGCTCTGAAGGTGGGGCGACCGATCGATAAGGATGCGGCTTTCCAGGTCATGGTGGCCGATGGTAGCAAATTGAGGTGCGAAGGGGTGATGAAGGGTGCGGAAATCCGGATGCAGAGCTATGTGTGCCACACGGACCTGTATTTACTTCCGATTAGGGGTTCGGACATGGTGTTGGGGGTTCAGTGGCTGCTTCAGCTACAGCGGGTCACCACAGATTGGGTTCATCTTACTATGGAGTTCTCCCAGTTGGGGAAGGATTACTGCCTTCGGGGTATTCGTTCTCCCCCCCTGAAGGAAATATCTCTGCGGAGCCTGCAGCGGTTGGAGGTTGAGGGCTCCCCTATGGCTATGGTGGTGGCAGTGGCGACGTCAGACGCAGATCCTCCGCTCATTCCGAAGGAGATTCAGGCACTTCTGTCCTAGTTTGAGGATGTGTTCCGGGAACCACGGGGCCTACCGCCACCCAGGTCCCGGGAACATGTCATCCAGTTGAAGGAGGGGGCTACGCCCTCGAATGTCAGGCCCTACCGATACCCATACATTCAGAAGGCGGAGATTGAAAGGAGCGTGAAGGAGATGTTGGCTGCTGGCATTATACGGTCGAGTACGAGTGCTTTCTCCTCACCTATTATATTGGTGAAAAAGAAGGATGGATCATGGCGGTTCTGCGTGGATTACGGAAGTTTGAATGACTCTACGATCAAGGACAAGTTTCCGATTCCTATGATCGAGGAGTTGCTGGATGAACTACATGGGGCCAGTCTTTTCACCAAGCTAGACTTACGGTCCGGCTACCATTAGATACGGATGAAGTCCGAGGACATCCACAAGACGGCGTTTCGCACGCACGACGGGCACTATGAGTTCTTGGTGACGCCCTTTGGGCTCTCCAACGCCCCTTCGACCTTTCAGGCGGTGATGAACAAGACCTTTCGGCCGCTCCTACGACGATCGGTTCTCGTATTCTTCGATGACATCTTGATCTACAATCGCAGTTGGGCGGAGCATTTAGAGCATGTGGCAGCGGTCCTCTCCATTCTTCGTCAGCATCAGTTCTATGCCAAGCAGTCGAAGTGTTCTTTTGGGCAGCCCGAGGTGGAATACTTGGGCCATCTGGTCTCTGTTCAGGGGGTCCGAGCGGATCCGAGGAAGATCGAGAGCATGGTTACTTGGCCGCGACCGACCACCGTACGGGCGTTACGGGGCTTCCTGGGCCTTACTGGATATTATCGGCGTTTTGTGAAGGACTACGGCAAGTTGGCTCATCAGCTCACCCAGCTCCTCCACAAGGAATCTTTCACATGGCATGAGGAAGCAGAGCAAGCCTTTTCCGCTCTCAAGGAGGCTATGACGACCACACCGGTGCTTGCCCTACCGGATTTCAGCAAGGAGTTCGTGTTGGAGACCGATGCGTCGGGGGTAGGCATTGGGGCAGTGCTGATGCAAGAGGGACGGCCTTTAGCATACTTTAGCAAGGCCTTGGCTCCTCGCACCTTGGGCCTTTCTACCTATGAGAAGGAGATGCTGGCGATCCTTCATGCGGTGACTCTATGACGACCTTACTTACTGGGCCATCATTTCAAGGTTCGCACCGATCATCAGAGTCTGAAGCACTTTCTGGAGCAACGGCTGGCATCCCCGCTCCAACAGAAGTGGCTGACTAGGCTGCTAGGTTATGATTATGAGATTGTTTACAAGCAGGGGATGGAGAATGTGGTGGCAGATGCCTTGTCCCGACTTCCAGAGAGCACCGTTCTCCATATCTCTGGGCCTTTGATTGAGTCCCTAGATGACATTTAGACCGACATAGTCGCGGACCCGGAGCTTCAGCCTATTCTAGAGGCTTTACGGCAAGGCCATCCGACGTCCCCAGGTTATCAGCTGATTGGGGGACACTTGTACTACCAAGAGCGGGTGGTTATTCCGGCTTCATCCACTTGGAAGGATGTCATGCTACAGGAGTTCCATTCATCACCATCCGGAGGTCATGCCGGCGTGCTCCGCACTCTGCAGCGCCTTCGGGCCAATGTCTTTTGGAGAGGTTTGCGCCAGGACGTCCAGCGTTTCGTGCAACAATGCGAGGTCTATCAGCGCCAGAAGTACGAGACTACGTCGTCAGCGGGGCTGCTCACCCCCTTGGAGATTCCGCAGCAGGTGTGGGAGACGGTGTCTATGGATTTCATTGACGGCTTGCCCCGGTCGCAAGGCAAGTCGGTGATTTTGGTGATCGTGGACAAGCTGTCCAAGTACGGTCATTTCTTAGCACTCAGCCACCCGTACTCCGCAGAGACAGTTGCCGAGCTCTTCGCCCGTGAGGTGGTTCTCCTGCACGGTATTCCTCGATCGATCATCTCCGACCGCGACCCGGTCTTCATCAGCAACTTTTGGCAGGAACTCTTCTGGTACAAGGCACGCGGCTTCGCATGAGCACGGCGAATCACCCACAGACTGATGGTCAGACGGAGGTCTTGAATCGGGGAGTGGAGACGTACCTCCGCTGCTTTGTCACGGATGAGCCACGCTCTTGGACACGATGGCTCCATTGGGCAGAGTATTGTTACAACACGTCGTACCACACCGCTAGCAAGATCACTCCCTTTGAGATTGTATACGGGAGACCGCCACCATCTTTGCGTTCTTATGAGCCGGGCAGTACAACTCTTCCTGCAGTGGATCGGACATTACGAGATCGGGATCAGACCTTGGCTCTCCTGCGGGACAATCTCCTCGCAGCCCAAACCGGGATGAAAGTGCAGGCCAAGCACAGGACCGAGTGGTGGTACAACACGTCATACCCCCCCCCCCCCCCCCCCCCCCCCCCCCCCCTTGTCGCTACGAAGGACACGAATTTTACAGGCAAACTGAGTGTCAACCATGTTATGAAAGAGTTGAAAATAGTTAAACACATCACTCTTCTTTTTTAATAAAATCACCTAGGTAGTACGAGAGAAGCAGTCAATAAATATAACAACGGTGACCAGAGAAAGGAGTAACAGGAGAAGGTCCCCAAACATCAGTGTGAATTATATCAAAAGTAATTGTATTGGGAGAACATACATTATGCGTACTATGTCGTACATGTTTAGAAAGACTACAAGCATCACAAACAAACTTGTCCAGATATTTGGAAAACATAGGAAACATCTTAAGACAATTGGGGGACGGATGCCCGAGACGTTGATGCCACCGACGAATATCCGCAGGAGTGGGAGCGGAGGTACTACCATTGCCAAAGCATCGCTTCGTTGCCAGATCCCCAGGAGAGATCTTGGGCAGGTGGATGGTCGAAGATGTACAAATCCCCAGGAGTTCCTACCATTGCCAAAGCATCGCTTCGTTGCCAGATCCTGAAAAACACAACCATCAAGGAAATGTAGGAATATGCAAAACAGACATGAGAGACATGACAGGAGAACAAAAGAGTGTCCCTCTGTCAGCGATAGAAGAAAGATTCATTAGCTGTGATGATTTTATCACGTCCCGAGAGGGCGTGTATGAGTTAAAATCCGATGATGTCCCATCATATGATCAGTAGCACCAGAGTCGATGATCCACTCAGACAGGACAACAAAAGCAGATTGCACCCTGGGAGTCCTGGAAGTGGCAAATACAGCGGTAGAAGAGGTGCTAGGAGATCGAAGAGGCGACGCAGAGCAACAAGATCTTCGGCTGAAAAAATGTCGGAAGAAAGCATCTCAGGACACACGCTAGCAGTATGGGCAACAGGATGAGAAGTATGCTGGCGAGAACCACCACGACCACGACCACCATTAGACTTGCGGACATGAGCAAGATGAGGATGTAGGCGGTAATAGGATGCACCAACATGTCCTGACTTCCTGCAGTGACCACAAATCTTAGTCGAGGGACCGGTGGATGGCTGTCCCTGGCTAATTCCTGTGAGAGTGGAATGATCCAAAACCTTATCAGACTGAAGAGAGCGGCGACGATCATCATCACCCAAAACCATGCTGAAAGCTTCCCGCATAGAGGGAAGCGGATGACGGTTCAGGACGTGTGTGCTAACCATGCCAAAATCCATATTGAGACCCATAAGAAAGACATGGAAGCGGTATCAGTCCTCCTTTGTTTTCAATGCCCGAGCATCTGCAGTGCACGTGGGAGTGAAATCGTCAATGTAGTAAAGCTCCTCGTAGAGACGTTCAAATTCACCAGCAGATCCTTGCCGAAGACTGAAAAGGCGGCAGGTATGCTCGTACACCTGAGTGGAGCTGCCAATTTGGGAATATGTCTCACGTGCCCGAGTCCAAATCTCAAATGCAGAGTCCATGAACATGTATCTGTGATAGACCAAATTAGCATAGAGTGGAGAAGCCACGATACCACCATAGAGTTATCAACTTCCCACTTCCGCCATGAGGAGTCAGTAACGGGAGGTTGAACCACGGTCCCATCAATGTACCCATATAGTTGATGGTTGCAAATTGTGCATGTTGAGCGGCCCGGGACCACTCAAGGTAGTTTGAACAGTCCAAAGGAACAGTACTAATCCTGAAGGATCTAGAAGAGCCATGGCTGCGAGAATAGTTAGTAGGCGGAGGAGGCGCGAGATTGCTCGAATTCGAGGAGTCCGCCATAAAGAATAGTGGCTGAAAGATCCCGCAGATGGAGCACGTCAGACTGATTGCTCGCAGAGGAAGATCACGCAAAAGGAAGGCCTCGCGCGGACGAAAGATCTCGCAGACAGAGGGCCTCGCGCGGACGAAAGATCTCGCAGACAGAGGGCCTCGCGCGGACGAAAGATCTCGCAGACAGAGGGCCTCGCGTGAAAGATCGACGCTGGAAGGGCTCAACGCGAGAGCTCGCGTGATCGACGTTGGGAAGAGCTCGCGCGATCGATGCAGGAAGGGCTCACGCGAGAGAGAATCGATGTTGGAAGGACTCGCACTATCAACACGGGAAGGGCTCACACGATCAACACGGGAAGGGCTCTTGCGAGGAAGATCGAACTCGCCGACAGGGGTTAGAAGGTCTCGCAAGTCTCAGTTGAATGGTAACTAGCCGAGGAAGAACCTGCGGGTATTGTTGTACGCCAATAGACGTCCTAGCTGAATGTCTCTTCCTTCGCCGAGGGAAATACGAGAGAAAAAAAATGGACATATGGAGCTGCGATAAAAAACGCAAGCTCTGATACCAAGTTGAGAGAGGAAATAAGATATTATTTCACCAATTTGAATTTCTCTATTACAATGCTCCTTTATATATGCGCAAAGGAGGAGATCCTAAAACAAGATTAGAGGTGTGAGACTAAATACAAGGAGGAAAATGGGACTTATATGTGGGCCTTAACAATAGGCTATTTAACTCATGGAATAGGCTATAATTCAACTGCTTGAGCATTAAACCACTAAGACACTAATAACCCGTACTACGACTCAACTCGATTCGACTCATACAACTCGACTCAATACGACTGGAGAGATACAACTTGACTTGATACATAAAGACTCATAATAATGTAATTGCTAGATAACTGACGGCGCGAGACCCCTAACACAACCGGCCACCTATCTCACATTTTCCTTGCACATGGATGGACCGAACACATTTAGGGTTTCAAAATCTATAAATTAGATTGAAGCTTTGTAAGAATTATCTCAAATTTTGATAATAAATGTTCTTCTCTTCCTCTAATGGTTGAAAGTTCGAGTATTCTTCTCTAAGTTCTCCTAGTGTGCTTGTGTTTCTCTTCGGGGTTAGACGCTGTTCTACATTTGTACTTTCCATATGCATGTTGTACACTTTGGTGCTCATTGTTCTATGATTTTTGAATTTTCTGTCTATAGCAGTTTTAGTTATAAGCTTGATTGCAATTTTATCAAATCACATACAACAAAATTCCCAAAATTATTGGTTGCAATGACTTTCTCTTCACTTTTATGTGCCATTTAAACTTCCCTAAATTATTGTAATCAAAAGATTTGCTATGAGGTCATAATCATCTGCATCAGGAATCCTAACCCTTAAACATCCCATCAATTTGTTTAATGATCCATGATAATTTTTCTTTTAAAAAAGAAGAAGAAATAACTGAGTTTACCCTTGTTTACATACTGCAGATCCCAATACACACATAGTATGGATTGATTGTGCAGCTGCAAAGCTGAAAGCTCTTCATCAGATTGAAGAAGGTCTCAGTCCATCCAACTCAATCCATAATTTTATTGCACAAAGATTTCATAGTTTGTGAGCTACTTCGATCCAACATTATGCGGGCGCAATTTTTTATCAGGCGAAGAGCTCCGAATATGCTACCTTGATGCGAGCATGGACCGCGATGCTCGCCAGCAGCTTCTCTCCGAAGTCGCTGCTTGATATGCTCGTCTGGTGACTGAGTTGATGTCAATTGGAATCCGCTTGTGTTTAGTTTTTGCCTTCAACGTTACATTTTTCGTCAGTATGTGAGTTTATTTAGGGCCGTGTTCTACGAGGCTTGAGGTTTAATTTAACACCTCAGTCGGGCAGCACTCGGCAGAAACGAAGGAGTAGCGAATTTTAAGCTGGCTCCAAATAGTTGGAATAAGGCAGTGATGATGATTCTTTGCCTGTGCTGGTTAGAGGGCTCAAGCTTTAATATTGCGCAGTTAATTTTCTGAGTGGAAATGTAAAATGTGTTTTTTTTACAATTACTATGTTGTTATTTAGGGTTGCAAATCTAATGAGCTGAAATGCATGTAAAGTTGAGTTACAGTTTTATCTTCTTGTGCATTGTTAGTTATATGACTTAAATTTTTATCATATTCGGAGTTTTCCAAAGATTTTTAAGAACGAGTTTTTGTATTTGAATTTTATTGGTATGTACTGAGCGATCTATAAAATTTCTCGTATTCTAGGGTTAGGGGATATTAAAAAAAAACTGAGTGAGGCATCCTCCTTTATATATTGAGTTGATCTGCTGTTGCTTGTGGATGTAGCAATTTTTATGGTGGTTCATATAGTTATTGTATTTTTGTGTTGGTTAGCTATACAGTTTTTGTGTGAAATATTCAAAATAATTTTTTTTTTTGGTTCATTATATTCTAAATTTAGAACATGATTAGAAAATCATGACAATTTTAATGTGTACATTGTAGTTTGATTAACTTTTTTGGCAATTTTCAGGAAAAAATATAGAACTTTACAGCGATGTCAATTGGGCTGGTTTGATCATTTGTATGACAAAATGCTCACCCATTGTGATCATTCTCCCCTCATGTTCACCCATTGTGATCAGCCATGGATGGGGGAAGAAAGAATTTCAGATTCTCGGCGAGTGGCTGAGATAATGTGGTGCACGAGGAAAGTGGATGGAGCGGGAGGTAGTGGAAAGAGTAGACTCTGTGAAAACAAGACAGGCTCCACTTAGTCGGTAGCCTCTCGGGGACGAAGCTGGAGCGAGGGGTAAGGGGCCTTCTCGGTAAGTAACGTGTGGTGCGAGAGGAAAGAAGAGCAAGGGGTGAAAAAGTGGGAGAGGGGAGTCAGTGGCCATGTGATACTCGTTGAGAAGAGGTAGCGAGATGGACGGCAAGGTGGGCGAGATGAACATCTCAGTCACCGAACCATCTCAGGGGGCGTCCAAAGAATGTCTCTTCGGGTGGTGACCTATATCTTGTAGCGAGGAAGATTCGGTGGTGTTGGAAAGCGAGCCATCATGTAACCACTCAACGGGTCGGGTGACCCATGGGCAAACAAATGCTATCAGGTTGTGAATGTGGATTTTGGGCCATATCGGGTTGGTGCTTGGAGATCCGTGAAAAGAATCAAACTGACTATTCCTATGCTAAGCTAATTAAGCTAAATATCTTAGATATTAAACTTGATATTGACTATTCAAATATAAGTTAGATTTGGTAGGTACTAAACTTGACATCTGAGTTATTATATCTGAAATTGGAATTATTATATTTGAAATCTGAGATATTATATTTATATCCGAAGTCAGAGTTATTATATTTGATATCATACTAATTATATCTCAAACCAAACTCTCTCTCTCTCTCTCCTATCTATCTTAACTAAGGGTGTAAGTAAGAACCAACCAAACTGCCGAATCAAATCACGCGGTTCGGTTCAGTTTTAGCAGGTTGCGGTTCGGTAACAATTCCAATTTTTGAATAACCGCATGGTTCGATTCGATTCACGGTTTTAAATGCTAAACCGAACCGAGTCGAACCGTATTAGCACTTACATTAGCATTAGTATGTTAGATTTATTTGGGTTTTCTTAGCAGTTTATTTTTAAAATAGTGTTGTAGTCTGTAGAGTTGTAACTTATAAGTTTATTTTTAATTTGTATATTAGTGATAAACATCATGTATGCAAGTATGCAAGTTTTTTTTTCTCTTAGATTATGTATTCCTGTTTCTTTTTTTAAACCACAAAAATCGAATCATACCAAACCAAACAAAACCATTTGGTTTGGTTCGGTTCCAATGGTTTGCACGGTCCGGTTCAGTTTCAGATTTTTGTAACCACAGAGGTGGTTGGGTTAACGGTTTTTCATAAAAATCAAAATAAACCGAACCGTTACAGTCCTGATCTTAACCAAATTGCATGCATGTGGAGCTGGCAAAAAGATGGCTTCTTCCTCCCCATCCACTTATAGGAGGTTTTAACTTTTAAGCTATATATTCCCTCACACCCATATCCTGATCACGCTAGCTCATTACTTCCCTTCTCCACCTTCTTTGAGAAGCAACATGACACTCTCTAGTTATCTAAACCCAATCACCACCTTCTTTGAGAAGCCCGCAATTTCATCATTCAATAAACTACTTCACCATCATTTTGTGTGCAATGGTTTGATGATGATGCCAGTAAGGAATGACAGTAAAATAACAGCTTGCTGTCAGCGTAGAGGCAATCTAAGTAGGCCAAGTGGATGTTCGTCAACCTCCATGAGGAGATCCCTGGCCGCCGCCGAGGAGAATATGATGTTTCCGAAGAACAAAGATGAGATAGGCGTGCTTGATTTGGAGCACTGCAACAACATTGCCAACGGAAGCACTGATATGAGAGGATTTGAAGCCGGAATCGGAATTGCTAGGTTCTTAAAGGGGAAGAGTTTCTTTATAACTGGTGCAACCGGCTTCCTCGCTAAAGGTGATCACCAATATTCCTGATTTTTTTTTACTTCGCTGTTTTGATCTTGTTTATATATGCATCATCTATGATTCTATTTCCAGTTTTTATTGAGAAGATACTGAGGACATCACCCGACGTCGATAAGATTTATGTTCTTATCAAGGCTAAAAACAAGGAAGCAGCATTTGATAGGTTGAAGAATGAAGTATGATCCAAATTTGGTTTCTTCAATCCTATGAATTGAACATGTAGTTTGTTATTTCTTATAATAGCTTTTTGCTGCAGAATAATTCTGTGGCAAAAAATATAAAATTATGATCTTTTGTCACGATTTAGCAGAAGAAATACAAATTATAAATATATACTCTCTTTATTTCCAGATTAAAAATATTGAACTCTTCACATCATTGCAAGAGATCCATGGAAGTGACTTCCAGGATTTCATGTTGAAGAAGTTGATTCCAGTTACAGGGAATGTGACAAAATCTAAAATGGGGATCGAGGCAGCAATGGCGGAGGAGATTTCACAGGAGGTTGACATTATAGTGAATTCTGCTGCAAACACAGCTTTTGATGAGAGGTTTTTGCTCATCTTCTCTCCAATGTTCCTGGAAAATTTTATTTAATTACAGATATTGTATGTTTTCAGTATGAATAAATTGAGAAAGTTCAAAAAAAAATTAGGTATGATGTTGCACTTGACATAAACACCATAGGAACCTTTAGGCTCATGAGCTTTGCAAAGAGATTTAAGAGGCTTGAAGTTTTCCTACAAGTATCAACAGGTGAGCTACTAAATCACTAAAATCTCTATACATACATGGCTTGTAAACCCTAAATCAAATTCATATTCTTCCCTTAACATGCAGCATGTTGAATTTTTTGGGTCTGCTATCGATCAAGTGAACCAACAATGGACAAGGAAGATTTATATTTCTCAACTAGGCAATCAATTACAAATTCACACGGCTGAATACAAGTTGCATCCAACTTGAATCACAACAGCCAAAAGAAGTAACACTCTGGTCACGGACAAGGTCCGCTCCTCCTCCCGAGCACACCAGGATGGTGATACTCGCTCCAATACTCGCTCCTCGCCACAGAAGCTCGCTTCTCGCTGTCGCCGGGCGATATTGAGTGTCGCCTGGGCGATAGCTCCGATCCTCGCAAGCTCGCTGCTCGCGCTCCAGATACTCGCAAGCTCACTGCTCGCACTCCAGGATACTCGCACGCTCGCCGCGCGCGTTTCCTTTCCTCCTCGCTGTCGCCGGGCGATATCCACTGTCGCCGGGCGATATCTCCTCTACTCGCTACTCGCTCTAGAGAGCTCGCCGAACTCGCTCCAAGTCTGATGCTCGTCTGCCGAACTTACTCCAAGTCCGATGCTCGCCGGGTAGCGCTCTGGTATCTCTAACTCGCTCAGAGTTGATGATACTCGCCACTTCTGAAGTCTCTACTCGCCACTTTCAGAATGGATGGGTCTTTAGGGGGGGTACCCCTGTATTTATAGGCAGATGCCTACTCGGCGGCGAGTATGATACTCGCCCACTGTCGCTGGGCGACAGCCACTGTCGCCGGGCGACAGCTCACTTCACAAACTCAACACTCCCCCTTGAAGTGAACTCCGGGAACAACACCAAGCAAGGAGCGAAGCCTCCGGAACGGCCCCGCAGATAGGGGCTTTGTGAATATGTCCGCAAGGTTGTCTTCACTCCGCACATGCTCCACAGCGATCAAGCCTCCCAGCACCTTCTCTCTGATGAAGTGATGCTCGATCTCAATGTGCTTGGTCCTTGCATGACAAACTGGATTGGTTACCAGTTTCAATGCACTCTCGTTGTCCCCACACAGCACAGTAGGTCCGCTGACCTCTTCGTCCACATCCTCCACTAGTCTCCTTAGCCAGACATACTCCTGAGCTGCTAAGGACGACGTCTTGTACTCGGCCTCCATGGTAGAAAGGGAAATAGAGTCCTGCTTCTTGCTACACCACGAGATAGCAGCAGCTCCACACAAGAACACGTAACCTGATGTCGACTTGCGATCATCAGCGTCACCTCCGTAGTCTGCATCCGTGTACCCGTGCAGCTTGAAGTCAGATTTCTCCTCATAGGACAACCCCATCTCAAGGGTGCCCTTCACATACTTCAGAATCCCCTTGGCTGCCTCCATATGAGGCTTCCGCGGCTCCTGCATATACCGACTTACTCGGCCGACAGCAAAGGCAATGTCCGGCCTTGTGATAGTCAAGTATATAAGACTCCCCACCAGTGCCCGAAAGATCTTCGGATCAGGAAGAATTCTCCCATCTTCCTTCCGAAGCTTCAGCCCCGCCTCCAGAGGAACGGAACTGCTCTTCCCCTCCTTCATGCCGAATCTCTCGACGATCCTCTCGGCATATGCCCTCTGGGAAACATACAGTCCGCCTCTTCTCTTCTCTACTTGGAGACCAAGGAAATGGTGCAGTTCACCAAGATCCTTCATCTCGAAGCGTATGGAAAGCTGCTCTCTCAGCGCCGCGACCTCCTCAGGGTTGTTCCCTGTCACGATCATGTATAGCAGCACCAGTACGTGAAGACCTCCATCCTTCTTCACGAACATGCTGGAGTCCGAGTCTGAGGCATCGTAGCCGCAGAACTGCAAGTACTCCGCAATCTTCCCATACCAGGCTCTCGGCGCCTGTTTCAGACCATAGAGGGCCTTCTTCAGCTTGCAGACATGATGTGGCTGAGACTTGGACACGTATCCAGGCGGTTGCACCATGAATATGTCCTTGTCGATCTCTCCATACAGGAACGCATTCTTCACATCAAGCTGCCACAGCTTCCATCCTCGGCACGCTGCCAAAGCAATGATCGTCCTCACCGACGTCATCTTCGCTACAGGACTGAAGGTCTCCTCGTAGTCCTCTCCGTAGGTCTGTGAGAAGCCTCGAGCGACAAGCCTCGCCTTGTACCGCTCCACTTCTCCATCAGCCCTCTTCTTCACCTTGTACACCCACTTGCAGGTGACAAGTTTGATGTCCTCCACCATGGGAACCAGGTCCCATGTCTCGTTCTTCTTCAGGGCCTCCATCTCTTCGATCATGGTCGCGTCCCACTCCTTGATGCCAGCTGCATCCTCAAAGAAGGCAGGTTCCCTCTCATCGAGTGGTCCTGCGAAGAAGCAGGAAACCAGACTCACGAAGTTCCCCTCCTTATAACGAGCAGGCGGGACGATCGTCCTCTTCGACCTCCTCAAGGCTTGGCCACTATCTACCACTCCGGTAGACTCCTCTGCTTGAGCTCCTCTCAGAACTCCTCCTGTAGCGGTGCTCTCCCTGCTACTTGAGTTCGTAGCTCCCCCTGAGCCAGAAGCTCCTCCTGAGCCAGATGGCAATGGAGCACTTGGAGATAACTCCATCTCCACAGTAGGGTCCTCAGCGACCCACTCCTCTTCCCTGCTAGCTTCTCCACTCTCCGGCAGCTCCACAGAAGAGACTCCCTGGTATGAGACCAGTTCGTCAAACACAACGTCGCGCGAGACGACGAACCTGTGAGTCTGTGGATCCATGCACTTCCACCCCTTCTTCCGCTCATCGTAGCCGATGAAGATACACTTCCTCGCCTTCGGCTCCAACTTTGTTCTCTGAGCGTCCGGGACGTGCACGAAGCAGGTAGAACCGAACACCTTCATGTGACCCACATTGGGCTTCTCCCCGAACATGAGCTGGTGTGGAGACACCATCCTATTAGGACTCAGAGGTAGCCTGTTGATCACATGAGTAGCACACGCCATTCCCTCCGCCCACAAGGCCTTGGGAATGCTCTTGGCATGTAGCCAACTCCTGGTAGTCTCCACCAGATGGCGGATCTTCCTCTCTGCCACCCCATTCTGCTGAGGGGTGTGAGCGCAGGAGAGCTCCCGCTGAATGTCGAACCTCCTGCAGAAAGAAGCAAACTCATTGGAGGTAAACTCCCCTCCATTGTCGCTCCTCAGCTTCTTGACTCTGCGGTTCAGCCTCCCCTCCACAAGCTCCTTCCACTCGAGGAACTTGCTGAACACTTCTGATTTCTCTCTCAGAAAGTATACCCACGTATAGCGGGTATAGTCATCCACCAGAACCAGCGCATACTTATTGCCTCCATAAGTACGGGTGGCACACGGCCCCATCACGTCAGCATGTACGCACTCAAGAGGTGCCTTACACCTGGTCTCTGACTTGTCAAATGGAAGTTGATGTGACTTTCCATATTGGCATCCGTCGCACACATGGCCGTCGCCGTAGGAAGTGAGATGAGGCAGGCCATTCACTAGGCCCTTTGCCGCCATCATCTTCAGCTTGTCCATACCCACATGACCCAGCCTCTCATGCCAGATCACAGCGCTGTCGTTTGTCTTCAGCTTTTCCACATAGGAATTTGCAGACAGGACATACAAATCCTTCACCCTTCTCCCGGTGAGCGTGACGTCAGCATCGACAGACGAAAGGTTCTTCAAGAACTTCACTTCCTTTGGTCCAAACAGGACGTGGTATCCAGCATCCACGGCGTTTGCCACTGAGAAGAGGTTCTTCTTCATGCCAGGCACATGATAGACACTCTTCAGTGTCACTGGCTTCTCTCTGCTCCCAAGGGACACCTTCCCTTCTCGCTCCACTGGATGCACCGTATCATCCGCAGTGATGATAGCATCTGACCCCTCATATGCTGCCGAGGAGGCGAACTTCGACATATCTCCTGTGAGATGATGCCCGCAACCGGAATCCACTATCCAGTCGTCCTCGAGGTTGATGGAGGCTAAGACATCGACCGACGTTGCCGTCATCTCTGACAGGAAACAATTGTCTCCCCTCTCACCGCCCTGGTGACCTCCACCTCTTCCTCCACCTCTTCGATGGTCTCCACCTCTCTGATGGTCTCCACCTTTCTCAGCAACATGACCGGCCTGGAGATTAGACCGGCAATCCTTTGCCATGTGCCCGTACCTCTTACAGGCAAAGCAAAGGGATCTCCCCTTCTCATCGTACGCAGGGAGGAACTTTCTCCCATCTCCCTGAGAGGACGTTGAAGGTCCATCTCCGGAGTTCTTCTTTCTCTTGTCCCAGGATCTCCTCTTTCCTGAGAACAACGCCTCGCCATCTCCTCCTGAGATGGATACTCCCGCCATCTGCTTCGCCAAGCTCTCCTGTGACGATAGCAGGTTCTCTAGCTCTAGAAGGGAGGGCTGAATAGCCCATCCTTGCACGGAAGTAACGAAGGCGACATACTCCCTCCTCAAACCTCGGAGTATGTGCCGCTTCAGCTTCACCTTTGAGATTGGCTCTTCAGGATCCAAGGCCGAGATCTCCCCGCATAGGTTCTTCACCTTCAGGAAGAAGGTGGATAAAGTCATCTCGCCTTGAGTCGACTTCGCCAACTCATTCTCCAGGAATTGTAGCCGAGCCACATTCTTCTTGTTGAATAACCCATCGAGGGCTATCCAAATCGCAGACGCTGACTGACAACCAATGATGTGGTCGAACAAGTCAGGTGATATGGCTCTCTTCAGGGTGAACGCCGCCTTGGCGTTGGTCTTCCTCCAAGCTCTCACAGCTGGACCATTATCCCCGGCAGCTACAACTTCCTCTTGCTCTCCACCACCAACTACCTCCCAGAGATCCTCTCCAAGCAGGTAGCTCTCCATGCATGATCTCCACTTTTTGTAGTTGGTCTGGGTGAGCAGCTCGATTCCTAGTCCTCTCGCAAATCCTCCTCCGCCGTCCATCTTGGAAGACAACCTTGAACTCCGATAGCAGGCGCTGCTTCAGCAACCTCCCTCTGATACCATGTTGAATTTTTTGGGTCTGCTATCGATCAAGTGAACCAATAATGGACAAGGAAGATTTATATTTCTCAACTAGGCAATCAATTACAAATTCACACGGCTGAATACAAGTTGCATCCAACTTGAATCACAACAGCCAAAAGAAGTAACACTCTGGTCACGGACAAGGTCCGCTCCTCCTCCCGAGCACACCAGGATGGTGATACTCGCTCCAATACTCGCTCCTCGCCACAGAAGCTCGCTTCTCGCTGTCGCCGGGCGATATTGACTGTCGCCTGGGCGATAGCTCCGATCCTCGCAAGCTCGCTGCTCGCGCTCCAGATACTCGCAAGCTCACTGCTCGCACTCCAGGATACTCGCACGCTCGCCGCGCGCGCTTCCTTTCCTCCTCGCTGTCGCCGGGCGATATCCACTGTCGCCGGGCGATATCTCCTCTACTCGCTACTCGCTCTAGAGAGCTCGCCGAACTCGCTCCAAGTCCGATGCTCGCCTACCGAACTTACTCCAAGTCCGATGCTCGCCGGGTAGCGCTCTGGTATCTCTAACTCGCTCAGAGTTGATGATACTCGCCACTTCTGAAGTCTCTACTCGCCACTTTCAGAATGGATGGGTCTTTAGGGGGGGTACCCCTGTATTTATAGGCAGATGCCTACTCGGCGGCGAGTATGATACTCGCCCACTGTCGCTGGGCGACAGCCACTGTCGCCGGGCGACAGCTCACTTCACAAACTCAACACAGCATATGTAAATGGAAAAAGAGAAGGGAGGGTACTAGAAAAGCCCTTTTGCATTGGGGATAGTACAGTGAAGGAGCTTGCCTCTCCTGAATATTCAGAAGAGTCCATGCCTTTGCTGAACATCGAGGCAGAGATTCGATTAGCTTTAAGTTCCAGAAAGGCTAGCGACGATGCTTCTTTGGTACAGAAAATGAAGGACCTTGACCTAAAGAGGTAACACAGATGTTTTCATGCATTCTTCTTTGGTTCAATCTCATGAAATTAACATCTCTATAAAATCCCTATTTGACCAGAGATTCATGATATTCTTAATTCCATTCAATCAATGAACTAAAATTCATGCACAGGGCAAATATTTATGGATGGCAAGACACCTATGTATTTACAAAGGCAATGGCAGAAATGGTGGTCAACGGCATGAGGGGTGACATCCCAGTTGTCACAATTAGACCAAGTGTTATTGAAAGCACTTGGAAAGAGCCATTTCCTGGTTGGATTGAAGGAAACAGGTATTTTTTTTCATATATTTTTTCATTTACATCCAACTCTCATTCTAATTCTAATACCCTGAATGAAACTCAGAATGATGGACCCTCTTGTTTTATACTATGGTAAAGGCCAACTCACTGGTTTTTTAGGCGATCCAAGAGGAGTTCTTGATGTGGTAATTATTCAATTTCATATTTCTCTTAGCCCCTTGGCCCAGTTTGAGGAGCGATGACGGTTTTGAACGTAGTTATGAAAAAAATAAGCAGTGTTTTGACATGTGTAGTCACAAAAGCAGAGTGTAGTGAAGAACTAGCTGTCGTGAACGCCTAGATCTCACAAGTAAAATTTGTGCCCCAAAAAAGTTGTCATAAAATCTCCAAGCACAGGTAAACCACCACCACTAGTTGATATATCCATGCACGAGAAAATGTCCGAAAGGCTCAACAATTTTTGCATGAAGCTAGTTGATATATCCATGCACTTGGCTAACATTTATGAACCGTATACTTTCTATAGTGGAAGGTAAGGTGCATTGTTCATGAATTCCTTTCAATTTGAATTCTAGTTGTGATGATGTTGGTTGCAGGTTTGATAATACTAACACGCAAAAGCTTATCGATGAGATGTCGGAGGAGGAGAGGGGGGAGTTTGGTTTTGATGTAGGAGAAGTAGATTGGGAGGACTACATTCCTAATGTTCATATTCCTGGATTGCGAAGGCATGTGATGAAGGGAAGAGGGATGTGAGCTACCAATTCACAGCCTGTGGGAGGTCAAGTGTGAAAAAGATGCAATAAACTGTGGATTCTTTATGATTTCATTGGTCATGAGGCAATGAATCACTAAATAATGTATTTTTGTTTGAGATTTTTTTAACATTTTCTTTGGTGCATGCAAGGGTCTAGTGAGAACTGTATTTTCGACAATGTAATCATAATCTTCTTGGATTATGGGTTTCAAAATGTTATAGATATACCAAAACCCAATAACCAGAAAAAGTAAAGAATTTACGAAATTGCAACTACATAAAAATAAAATGCTAATTTGCGTCCCTAAATGACTGGAAAGACTCTAAGATGCAAAATTCATGAGAAACATATGAGTTTCTTATCAGCTCGCCTGTTCTCTCCTAGCGTCCTAATTTTGTTCAACTCTGCCCCTGTTAATTTACGATTGTGTCGAGACTTCCACACCTACATCAACATTGGACTACCTTGTTGGAGTTATCATATTGTGTTTGTTCTGTATTCCAGTCTATGTATTAAAGTATTTAGGTATGTGTGTATGAGTTTAGTTTCACATGGGTTATTCATGTTTTGTGAGTGTTTGTAATCCTTTATGTGCCCCTTTAAGGGAAGAATAGCGTACACTTTTTATATTCCTCTCATATTCCAACATGGTATCAGAGCAAGAATTTATTCCTCCATGATATTTTTCTCTCGTTCCCGTGAGTGTCCTTCGGATTCTATGAGTCATGAAAGAAGTGTCGAGCCTGTTCGCTGCTCCAAATCTTGTCGATCACTGGATTGGAGATTTTGTGATTCATCGTCGAACTTGTCATAAATCCCGTCGAGCGCACGAGAAGGCTCCAATGACATTGAAGCGTATGAGACGGTTGCATCATCTTCTGGACTTCCGCTTCTATCGTGGTGAAGACTTCGGCTTCCGATGTGATCCACGTCCTGACGACTATCTCCCATCTTCAGATCAAACGACTCTTCTTTCGCTCATCGATGCTCATCAACAAAGCTCCCATCGACAACTACCCCTCCGCTGCTTCAGATCTTAATCGACGACCTAGCAGTTGCAGTCAGTTGTTCCCATGGCATCTTCTGGCCTCAATGATTTCGTCGCCTTCACGATCTCACTGCTCCAATTCAGATCCATGTCGTTTGCTACTTCGGCGACGATGATTTCCCTTCCAGATTGATTCTATCGTTGCGGAACCATGGCTTGTTGCTCCAGATCCAACTGTCCCGACTGATCGACTTTGTAAATCAAATCAGATATTGTCGACTTCATCCTTTCCCTTTCTTGTTTTGTGGACTATAACTGATGCCTCTCTTGTTTCTATCGACTTTAGTTGCTGCCTCTCTTTGATATCAACTTCAAGCCGCATCCTTTTTTCCAACTCGATGAACATCAGGTTCCAGCTACCGCTTCCCCTTCCAGGGTGTTATCCTCTCGCGATGATGGTGCTTCTTGATGCTTTATTCGTCTTTATGTGTCTTTAACAGTCTTTAATATTGTCGTTGTCTGTGTCAGATGTTCATTTTTTGTGTTTCATTATTCCTAGATGCATGTGTGTTCCACTGGAGGGGGAGTGTTAGAGACAAAAACGACTCGGACCCTGACTATGGTTGACCCCATATAGTAAAATTTGTCTGAGTGGACCCCGCATGTTGGATATTCGTCATCGCAGTGGAATTTCCAGACTCTCGGATTAGCCCTGCATGACCCATTAGGCTTTTATCTATGTGTTGTTAGATGTAGTTCATTGCATCTCTCAAATTTCCTTATTTTGATAGGTACATGTGCTCATGTACATACTTTCTATGTGGATGTCTCGTTGTGTGTTTAAATGTACACACTCGACCCACATCTTTCGTTACCGTGTTTCTTCTGCCTGTTTATAGTGTGCAGATGATGTTGTTGTCATACCACCGTGTATTTATGATACTGACTGATGGAATCGCGTGTATTGTTCGTATATTTTGTGCGCTCATGTCTTCGAAACCCGAGTCAACACCAATATTCATCCTTTCTCATCTCTACCTCAATTACCTTAATCAACATATGCCATTTTCAAGTTGTGGCTTTTACCTTCTAGCTTGAGAGGGAGTGTTGGAGTTATCGTATCGAGTTTGTTCTGTATTTCAATTTTTAAGTATGCGTGTATGAGTTTAGTCTCACATGGGCTATTCATGTTTTATGAGTCTTTGTAATCCTTAAAGTACCCCGTTAAGGAAAGAATAACATACACTCTATATTTTCCTCTCACTTCCAGTATACCTCAATAATTCAGTTGCAAAAATGCTGCCCTTATGACTATTTACAACTTTGACATTATCCAATGGCCATGTCTCAGATGTATTCCAATATGGTGCATGGCTCATTCCCAACTAACTGCTTCTTCCTCACAAAGATTGTTGTCAAGCCACCATTTCACCACAAGTCTCACTTGCTACTTAGCATTGATGGATTAAATTAGGAGATTATTAAATAGTTTTCATGAGGGTTGTTGTGTACACATTTGATAGAAATCAAATGTTTTCCAAGATTTGGTGAGATCTTCGCTATTGTTCTTGATAGTCTTTTCGAGGAAAAGGATTTGAGGTACGATGTACTCCTCCCTATATTATAAAAGTGTATATTTGTGCTTTTGATAGCACCGACTATCAAATCAAGATTTCATTAAAAGAAAGGATGCATGGATACAGCTGGCAAGATATACCCACGCGTAGCTTCGGAGGGTTGGTTCTCTCTCAAAGCCCCACTCCAAATAAGAGACAATCTTAAAAGACTCGGGATAAATAGACACTGGGGCTATATTGAATATTACCAAAATGCCACTAGGGCACGTAGTAAATAGACACGTGTTCGTATCAACTGTCTTGCTTTATAATCAAATCCCATACAACATGGTATTGTTATCTTTACCGTTGTTTCTGTAATTCAATATCATATTCTCTTTGGTTCTCTCAGACATGAGGGATTTTTCGGTCCAATTTTCATTTCAAAATTCGTATCCGAGAGCGCTACTATAATGACGTGTGGCACGAGAGAAAAAAAAAAGCAAGCGTGGGATCAAGCAAAAGAAAAAGTGGGGACCAAGAAAAGTCAATTTTGATCTCCATGGAGATCAAGATGATCTCCACGGACATCACCCCGGACATCCAGAGATCGTACTGGAAAAATTCACCTTAAACGTGTTGAGTTGGTTTAGTTTTTCAA
The DNA here is from genome assembly GCA_033032865.1 of Dactylorhiza incarnata. Classification (NCBI taxonomy): domain Eukaryota; kingdom Viridiplantae; phylum Streptophyta; class Magnoliopsida; order Asparagales; family Orchidaceae; genus Dactylorhiza; species Dactylorhiza incarnata. The sequence continues at coordinate 1,391,681 of JAWHQI010000348.1, read as the reverse complement.
ACCCATGTGATTCATGCTTGTACCTACCACCCGTCAATTAAGACTTTTCGCCTCCAAGATGTTCATGTGTTTCACATGCATGGAAGCTTCTAGGAAAGACATATGAAATGATTATATAAAGGGTTGGATTGTGACTTGGAAAGACACCACCGATTCTCATCTTGGAGAAAGAGGCTCTTGGAGGTGAATCTATTGGTGCGTATATAACCATATTGGTGTGCATTTAGCAATGTAGAACCCTTTGGGGTACACATATATACACTTGTAATAGATTAAGTGATGATAAGAAATAAGAAGCCCTAATTCTACATGGTATCAGAGCGAAGGGAAGGGCGCCGTCACGAGTTCGCTGGAGCATCGTCCTCGACGATCTCCCGTCGCTGAAGACTGGTCGACGACTGGCAAGGAACTCTCGTTGGAGCATCGTCCTTGACGATCTCCCGTTGCTGAAGAATCGTCGACGACCGGGAAGGGAGCAAGTACCATCGACGACGGGCAAGGAGCTCTCGCTGGAGCATCGTCGATCGTGGAGCATCGTCAATCGTGGAGGCATTGTCGATCGTGGAGCATCGTCGACGAAGGGGAAGGGAACGAGTATCGTCGTCGATCGTGGAGGCACTGTCGATCGTGGAGCCTCGTCGACGAAGGGGAAGGGAGTGAGTATCATCGATACTCGACCAAATTGACGCTCTCGACGAAATACGCTCTCGACGAAATTGGGGGAGCTCTCGACGAATTTTAGCTGGCAGTCTCTCGACGATACTACAGCAGTCTATCGACGATACTACAGCAGTCTATCAACGAAATTGTTGCTCTCGACGAATTTGGGGGAGCTCTCGACAAATTGTAGTTGGCAGTCTCTCGACGAATTGTAGAAGACTCCCGACGAAGAAAGAATGGAGGAGGTCCTCAAGAAGTTAGATCTGGCGCCTGAGGTGGTTACCTTGTTGAAGTTGTTGAGTCCATCACCCCGACCGGTGAAGTTGGACCTTCCACCGGTTGACCTAAAGCTTGAAGGACCGACTACCTATCTAGGTTGGTCGCGCAGCGTGAGGAAGACTCTTACAGCGCAGAAGGTTGGGGGTTTCTTGACAGGGGAGTTGACGAAGCCAGAGAACCTAACTGCAGGAGATGAGTGGGAATCAACCCACATGACGGTGTTCATGTGGCTTCTCAACTCGGTTGTCCCATCGATTTCTGCCACAGTTGATGGCCTGGAGACAATCATGGAGGTTTGGGACATGCTGCGAAGTACATATGATGGTGTGGGGAACACTCTCAGAGTATTCCAGGTGAAGGGAGAAATCGATGACACGGCTCAAGGGGAGAACACTGTGCAGGAGTACGCATCAGAATTAGAACGACTATGGGTGGACTATGATCATGCTTCTGGTGGTATGTGTTGTAGTGACCCACGGTGTAAGACTTCCAAGATTATAGTAGAAGAGAGGACCATGAGGTTCATGAAGGGGTTAAATGAACGGTTTGATCAGAGGAGAGCCTTACTTCTGTCGGGTACGAAGATCCCCACTCTGGCAGAGGCTATCTCGACCATGATTCGGGAGGAGACCTGGTTCAAACTCCAGGCAGGGACGGGAAATTCCGATGTCGTAAAATCCGCACTAGCGGCTACTAGAATGAGTATTCCAAGACCACGAGAGAAAACACGACAGTGCTACAACTGCGGGGAGACAGGTCATCTGTTGTTATGCTTGCCCCAGACCACCCAAGGAGGGAGATTTTGGTGGTCGTGGACGTGGTCGTGGATGTGTCCAGGGTCATGGTGGCAGAGGTGGCTATCGTGTCAATCTCGGCATTAGTGGATGTGATGAGAAGGCTGGTGTTACTTATACTGAGGAGGAGCACACTATTCTGAGTCTAATGAGCAAGATGGAGGGTCTCAAGAGGAGGCAAGCTGGAGACGCCATTGAGGGGCCATCTCATGCTATGTATGCTCATCCTTTTGGGACGGAGTGGATTGTTGACTCAGGTGCATCCCGACATGTGACCGAGGACTCGGAGAAGTTCACTTCCGACTCACGCCTTGCATCTCCAGATGGCATTCAGACAGCAGATGGGACCTTTCAGCTAGTGGTTGGTAAGGGTACGGTCGATTGCACATGTTCGGTAAAACTATCCAATGTCTTGCATGCTCACTCATTTCCTGTTAGCCTTTTGTCTATCAGCTCTATTATACTCCAACTAAAATGCACTGTCTCCTTTGATATTTCCACAGTGACCTTCCAGGAGAAAGGAACGAGGCGTATACTTGGGACTGGTACCTTGCGTGATGGGTTGTGGTACCTGGATCAGCAGGGATAGAGTATCGAGTGGTGCGCGGGTTCGGTCGGCGTCAAAGAAGGCAGTGAAATTTTTCAACTGCAGATAGGTTGGTCATATTAGGAGACATTGTCCGCAACGTGTAGGGAGTTCTGGTACTTCAAGTGATATCCAGGATGCAGACATGGTGACATTGGACTTGGCAGGAGATGTAGGCTTTAAGTGCGTCACTGAGAGTGAGAGTAACTCTGATAGTTGGATGCTTTATTTTGGTGCGTCGCAAAACGCTTGCTCAGATGCGTTGATGTTCAGTTCCTTAGAGAGGACGATTGGGTCGATCATTCTGGGTGACGACTTGAGATGCGAGGTCACGGGAATAGGGATGGTGGACTTGCATATGCAAGATGGAGCGATATGTAGGCTTAAGAGGGTACATATGGTGCCCAAATTGCATAAGAATCTGGTGTCGTTGGGCAGATTGGACTCAGAAGGTGACAACTAGGCGACCAGACATGGAGTTCTGACGGTGATGTGAAGGCGTACTATGCTCATGCGAGCTGTACAATGCGATAAATCGGTTGATAGGGACCGCAGTGCGAGGTGGCGAGCTCATGATTTATGCTGGCAATAGGATTGTCAGTCGTGGTGGTGCGTGGATCGCCTTCTCAGAACTCGTGTCCGACGAGTCAGTTTTCACGATCCGGTTGCGTCGACGTTCCCTAGTTGAGCCAGTGCAAGATGGATTCGACTGGAGCAGGTCGATTGACACCTCGGTTAGTGAGGTGGTGCTTCGTGCAGATGCTTGGTGTAGTTTGGTGCTTCGTACAGATGCTAAGTGCAGTTTGGTGCTTCGTGTAGATTGTGTTTTGTGTAGAATATGGTGTTTGAAATTAAAACCAATGTAGTGATTGTTGAATTGGTTTAGTTTTTCAAACTCATGTGATTCACGCTTCCACCTACCAGCCGCTTATTAAGAGTTTTCTCCTCCAAGCCACTCATGTGCTTCATATGCAAGGAAGCTTATAGGAAAGTGACAAAGAAATATGAAATGACTATATAAATTGTTTGATTTTTGTTTAGAAAGATACACCATCGATTCTCATCTTGGAGAAAGAGGCTCTTGGAGGTGGATCCACGGAGAAGAAGGTGGTGAGGCTGCGATGGGCTGCAGTGAGTGCAACGAGGCTGTAGTGGTGCAAGCGGCGCAGTGAGCAGCAGGCCTACACGCTAGCTGAGCATTATTTTGCGTCGACTTCTCCGATGGTGGCAGTGGTGGTTGGTCGTCTGACGACGAAGGTTTGCCAGAGCGAATCTTGTGCGCCCTTCAAAGGATTGCAATCCAAGATCGTTTGTCCACCCACGGATCAAGCTAATCTGTCTCATCCGCAGTGTACTTGTAACGAATTGATACTTTCGTCTCTCCTATTCGCAGTTTTTTTATTAATTATCGTGCGTCGATTTTATCGTTCAAAGTTGACTTGAATCACAGAACATATGATTAAAGAATTAATTTTTATGATTTTTTTTTTACATTAGCAGGAATGCCTTTACCTCATTTCAGGCTGACGATAAGTTTTCAATGTACATAGCACCATATGAAGACTCGAGCCAACAAACTGGCAATTCAGTCTCTTGCGAATTCCTTGCAACTTCGATCACTCGTCTATCATTCTGCAACTAAATTTGTTAGTCGTCGCATCTACGATGGTCCTTTTCACGTGCTTTCAAATACAGATTTGTTCCCATGTAAACTGCTTATACGCTCATACACACCCATTGTTTCCTTTTAATCGTGTCATTATATGTATTGACGAAGAGCCACTTAAATCTACTTGTGGCTCCAACCGCGACGATAAGATTATAATAGATGGGGTGAGAGATGATGCTATTACTACTATGCCGAGTATACTTCAATGCCCCCTCAACAACCGTCGTAACTTATTTGTGGGTATATCTGATAGAAAGATATGATCTTCTTACTTAGCATTTTTATGGTGGAAAGAAAACGGGAGCAGGAAAATTGGAAAAATAAGAAGATAGGGAAGCTTCATTCATTCATTCTTTATTTTTTTACTAACAAGATGCCTTTCCTTTTATAGCTGCAGGAACAGGCGGGAGGTTACACATTAATTAGCAGGACATTAATGAAAAACATTTCCAAAGGGTTATACGCCTCTTTGATAACAACAGCAGTTAAAACATCATTTATTTATTACAGCCAACAGAGACTGTTCGGGTTCAGAGTGGTCCCGGTTCAATCTTTAACACCCTCCCTTGAACCGGACTTTGCAGCGACTTTGAGGCATTCTTTTAGGTTTACGAAACGATCTCGACTGAGAGCTTTTGTGAAAACATCGGCGAGCTGGAGTTGAGTAGGGCAGTGCACGATCCTCGCTGCTCCTTCTTCCAGCTTCTCTCGAATGAAATGGTATTTTATTTCGATATGCTTGCTTCGATTATGGAACACCGGGTTCTTGGACAGAGCTATAGCTGAAGTATTATCACACTTAAGTAGAATTTCTTCTTTTTCCTCCCCAGTAAGTTCTTCTAACATTCGCCGCAGCCATATACCTTCACATATAGCTGAGTTTATAGCCATGTACTCAGCTTCCGTGGTTGAAAGGGCGATGGTAGTTTGTTTCCTTGATCTCCAGCTTATCGGGTTTGTGCCGTAGTAGAAAATGTACCCCTCTGTGCTCTTCCTATCGTCAATTGAGCCTCCCCAATCGGAATCGCAGTAACCTGTGAGCCTTGGGTTGAGATCTTTGGTGTAGTGGATGTCATGGGTCACAGTCCCTTTGAGATACCTGAGAATGCGCTTTGCAGCCTCCATGTGCTGCTTGGTTGGTTTACTCACGAAACATGATAAGAGGTTAACTGAATGCTCCAGATCGGGTCGAGTATTGGTGAGGTAGATTAAGGACCCAATCAAACTTCTGTAGGTGTTTTCATCGGCAAGCTCTTCTCCTTCTTTGTGCTTGCTGAGCTTGATGTTGGTACACATTGGGGTTATGCAAGGATTGCATTCCCACATGTTGAATTTTCTTAACAGCTCCTTGGCATATTGTTCTTGAGAGAGGAAAAAACCAGAATGGTGCTTCACCTGCATGCCAAGAAATAAATTAAGATGACCTAAATCAGTCTTTTCATACCTCTTCTTCATCTTCATTTTGAACTCAGTAATCGTGTTGCTGCATCCGCCGGTGATCAGAAGATCGTCTACATACAGACAGACGATTAACTTCTGAGAGCTTGGTCCATGCTTTATAAACAGGGAAGGTTCAAATTGACTTGGGACAAGTCCTTCTTCTTTGAAATATTGAGTGATATTTGAGTGCCACGCACGAGGAGCTTGCTTAAGCCCATACAAGGCTTTGTTGAGCTTGTACACATGGTCTTCTTTCCCTTCTTCAGGTAGCCCTCTGGTTGCTCCACATACACTTCCTCTTCTAGTACACCGTTAAGAAAAGCTGATTTAACATCGAGCTGGTAGATTGGATAATCGTGATTGGCGGCTATAGCAAGGATCAATCTTATGGAGTCCATACGAGCCACTGGAGCAAATGTCTCTTCATAATCTCTCCCATATTTCTGAGAGTACCCCTTAGCAACTATCCTTGCTTTGTGTTTGATAATTTTACCTTCTTGGTCTTGTTTGAGTTTAAAGATCCATTTTAAACCAATTATAGTTTTATCTTTTGGTTTGGGTGTAAGTGTCCAGGTGTTATTTTTCTCAACAAGTCTTATCTCCTCATCCATTGCAGATTTCCATTCAGAGCTTTGTATGGCTTCTGTAAAGCTGTGCGGGCTAAAATGAAATAGAGCTGTGTCTGTGGCTTCATAAATCTCTTGGAGAGACCTCAGTTTAAGGGGGGATGATGACTCAGATGTTTCTGAATCAGACTCAGCAGGTGAGTGACCCTCTTGGCCATTGGGTTCCCTTTCAGGCTCATGGATGGAATTAGTTTTAAATTCAACCGAGATTGAAGGGGAAAACCTGAGATGTGTCACATTGTCTGACCCTCATTCCCATGTTTCTTCTTCATGAAAAGTGACATCTCTAGAGGTGATCAGATTTTCTTTAGTGGGATTGTACAGCCTATATGCTTTGCTAACATCACTGTATCCTACAAATATGCATTTCTCACTTGTTTCATCTAACTTGTCTCTTTTTTCTTTGAGTACATGAGCAAAAGCTATGCAGCCAAAGGTTTTCATGTGGCCCAAATTTGGTTTTTTGTTGTACAAACTCTCATAGGGAGTTGAGTTTTTCACAGATTTGGTAGGAGCCCTATTCAAGATGTAGACTGCAGTGTTTGTGGCTTCTCCCCAGAAGGATTTTGGGAGACATTTATGATTCAACATGGATCGACCCATCTCAACAATGGTCCTATTTCTTCTCTCTACTACCCCATTCTGCTGGGGAGTCCCAGGAACAGTCAGCTCATGTTTGATGCCGCTGACTTTACAGAAATGTGTGAACACGTGAGACATGAATTCTCCTCCATTGTCACTTCTTATACTTTTTATCCTTTTCTCTAACTTGTTTTCTATTTCCCTTTTAAAGTCAATGAAACAACCTAGTGTTTCTGATTTTTGGGCAAGGAAAAAGATCCAAGAGAAACGGGTAAAGTCATCAACTATTAAGAAAAAATACCTCTTGCCTCCCAAAGTTGGGGTAGAGGATGGCCCCCACAAGTCACAATGGAGTAGTTCCAAAGGTTTTGATCTTCGATTTTGTGCTGATTGAAAGGGTTGTCTATGAGATTTGTTTGTTGCACACACATCACATTGGCTATGATGAATCTTCAGCTCAGGCACCCCATCTGCAAGGTTGTGAAATAGATTCTTGATTGAATCATAGTTCAAATGGCCCAACCTGTGGTGCCAAGTGACCACAGGATCAGAACGGCTCCCACAAGAGAGTGCCTTCTGTATTGGAGAATCAAAAGAGAGTGTGAAAATTATGTTATTGGACATATCCACACAAGCAACCTGCACATTAGAGGGGTCAGAAATCAAACAGGCTTTGGATTTAAATACGACTGTGTAGCCGTTGTCAATCAACTGGCCCACACTGAGCAGATTCTGAGTCAAGCTTGGTACAAACTGAACATTTTCTATGACTTTGTTCCTTCCATTTTCAGTGGTGAGAAGCACACTCCCTTTGCCTTCAATCTTTCTTGGTTCTCCATCTCCCAGATAGACAAGTGACTTGCAATTCTCATCTAATTTAGAGAAAAGAGTTTTGTCATTAGTCATGTGACTTGAACATCCTGAATCGATCACCCAGTTGGAAGTTTTCTTTGGGATGGATGATTCTGGGATACAGGTCATGAAAGCTTTTTATTCAGTTGGTTTTGTTTCCTCCGTTATTTTTGTACCAACAGTCTTTATCAAAATGTGTGGGTTTTTTACACCTCTTACATTTGAAATAACATTTGGTGGTGTCATGGTTTGTCTTCTTGCAAAGGGTGCAAAACAAACCACTTGACTGGCTGTTTTCATGTTGCACTCCAGTTGGTTGCTGAAATTTTGTTTGGTTTGATTGCTTCCAGTTAGTTTTATCTTTATTGAATCTCTTGTTGAAGTTTCCAGATGCTTTATTTGGACTCTGCTTGCTGATATGCATCTTGGTTTGGAGGGCATGAGACACACTTGGAAGGTGGCGTTTTAACCTTTCTTCATGTGATTGGAGCTTCCCAATCAGTGCAGCAACAGGGAGAGTGTTTAAATCATTGCTCTCCTCTATTGCTGCAGCAATGTGATCATAAGATCTAGGGAGGCTTGTGAGAATTTTCAGTACCAACTCATTTTCTGGAATTGGTGAGCCCAGGTTACTTAGTTGATTTGATAGATTGGTTAACTTGGGCATGAATTCAAAAATGGTCTCATTTTCTTGCATTGTGAGAGCATCAAACTGTCTCTTGACATTTACTTTTCGAATAGAGATTACCTTTTGATCTCCTTGGTAGATCTCTTTGAGTGTGTCCCATGCAATCTTTGCTGTTTTTGCTCCTATGATGCGTGGGAAAATGATTGGGGAGACGGCTTCTTGGATGGTGAGCAATGCCAAAGAGTTTTTCTGCTTTTCTGTTTTGGGTATTGTTGCTTCTTTACCATCCTTTGATTTCTCTGAGGCTTGGGGACCATTCTGGACGATCTCCCAGAGGTCTTGAGAATCTAAGAGTGTCTCCATCTTCACGGCCCAGTGATCATAGAGCTCTCCATTGAATATGGGGGCAATATGGTGAGAGTAGGGAATCGGAGTTGTAGATGATGAGCTCATGATGTAGAGGGATATGAACACGAACTGCTATAGTGGCAGAAACTTGTAGCTCTGATACCACTGATAGAAAGATATGATCTTCTTACTTAGCATTTTTATGGTGGAAAGAAAACGGGAGCAGGAAAATTGGAAAAATAAGAAGACAGAGAAGCTTCATTCATTCATTCTTTATTTTTTTACTAACAAGATGCCTTTCCTTTTATAGCTGCAGGAACAGGCGAGAGGTTACACATTAATTAGCATGACATTAATGAAAAACATTTCCAAAGGGTTATACGTCTCTTTGATAACAACAGCAGTTAAAACATCATTTATTTATTACAGCCAACAGAGATTGTTCGGGTTCAGAGTGGTCCCGGTTCAATCTTTAACAATATCTTCGTAAACTACAGCGCAATTGTTGAGTGCAACTCCGCCAACTACATCACAAAAGAACTTCTTGTCGAGTATTTCAATCAATCCTTGACCACTAATGATATGTCAACTAATGGTAAATGGAATGGGGATGTATTTTGAAGTATACTTTTTCTAAATGTATTGAGAAATCTTTAGTAGCACGGGCGTTGTTAAAGGCAAACCAGAATTGGCTATTGGCAAATCAATTTTTATGAGTTATTACGCGTCTTTTGAAAATACGCTTTGTACATGCATTTTTAGGAAAAGTGTTCAGCACGAAAATTGTAGATCTCGTCGAGATCTACAACTTTCGTGTTGAACGCTTTTCCTAAAAATGCACGCACAAGGGGTATTGTCGCCATGATCGTAACTATAGTGAATATTTGAAAATAACAAGAAAATACGACTTGTACATGCATTTTTAGGAAAAGTGTTCAACACTAAAGTTGTAGATCTCTACTAGATCTACAATTTTCGTGTTGAACACTTTTCCTAAAAATGCATGTACAAAGCGTATTTTCAAAAGGCGCGAATAACTCATAGAAATTGGTTTGCCAATAGCCAATTCTGGTTTGCCTTTAAACGCCCATATTTTATCAGATAACGCGTGTACTCAAAAATCGCATTCTCCTCCTAATGCTTGGGGGCTTATGTTTTTATTTTCTATGTTACTCCTCAATACTTTTTTTTTTGTAAAAAAAAATCTCTGTACTAGTCGCACACAGTATGTAAACTTGCAGGGTCGACGTCTTTGGTGATTCACACTACAAGCTACTTGTTCGTAACTTAAGCTATTGATACTTTCGGCTATTAGATGATCGTCTAGGACACAACACCTCATAGTTTCTCCTAAATTATCACCATAAAAAAATTCAAGTGACTACTTTTTATTGAGCATGAAATCAGAAATACTATTTTTTTGTTGAAAATAGGAAAACATTTAGGAGAGAAAATCATGAATATGTTAAAAATGATAGTTTTATTATCATTTAGTTTATAATTATAAATATAAAAAATTTTGAATCTTCAAAATCTCTAAATAAGAATAAATTATGTGTGTGTATAATAGTACTTTAGTATATATAGGATTATGTGAGCACAATAAATATCTGCGTTTGTAGTCCAACGGTTAGGATAATTGCCTTCCAAGCAATAGACCCGGGTTCGACTCCCGGCAGACGCATCTGCTTTTTTTTTTTTGTGTTTTTTTTTTTTTTGTGTTTTTTTTTTTTTTGTGTTTTTTTTTTTTTTGTGTTTTTTTTTTTTGTGTTTTTTTTTTTTTGTTCTTTTTTTTGTGTTTTTTTTTTTTTTGTGTTTTTTTTTTTTTTGTGTTTTTTTTTTTTTGTTCTTTTTTTTGTGTTTTTTTTTTTTTTGTGTTTTTTTTTTTGTTCTTTTTTTTGTGTTTTTTTTTTTTGTGTGTTTTTTTTTACAAATATTGTTAACCGTATTTACATAAATAATAACAATTTATCCGGTCAAGTGAAACTTTCACTTCTCAAACTTTTGAATTTTTTTTCCTCTATACGGTTATGCAGATAGTAATAGGGTAATACATGCGTATACGAGTATTAGATTAATAAATCTACATGTATTAGATATATAAATATACATGTATTAGATATATAAATATACATGTATTAGATATATATAAATATACATGTATTAGATATATATAAATATACATGTATTAGATATATATTAATATACATGTATTAGATATATAAATATACCTGTATTAGATATATATAAATATACATGTATTAGATATATAAATATACATATATATATATATACATAAAAAATAAAATATCGGTTGAACAGCCTTTAATCAAGGCTTCCATTGGCGTGACTTATTTGCTCCGACGAGTTTGGTCAAAAACGCCATTATCAATTATCATAGAATGTATGTTTGGCAAGACAAAGGTTATGACCGTCACCAAGAAAATAAACTAGTTTTGAGGATAAAATGTATGAATTTTTTAGGTGAGGTCAGGCGGTCACGAGCGACGGCTCATGACCACGGTGTTCACAACCGTGGTCACACCACTGTGCCAAACGAAGCCCAAGTCGATTTTAGTTCGGTTTCAGTTTGAAGTTTGAACAAGAAAACTGAAACCGCATCAACTAATAAAATATATTAATCATGATTTCTTAAAAGTTGTTATTAGTTAAATAACATATTCAAGTTATATCATTCGGCTAATTTCAATATTATTTGAATCTAAATAAATTTTTAAATCGTATATATTTTATATTTTAAAAAAAAATTGAGTTTATTTATTTACTCGATTTCACAATAAAAATAATAAACCAACATACATTATCTAAAACATAAATTTAATAATATTTTTTTTAATTAACATAATTTTTAAAATTATTTTAAATATTAAAACTAAAAACTAATCCATTTTGAGTCCAAACCAATATTAAAAGGCGGTTGTTATGTGCAAACCAGTTTTGGATACGTGCAAACCAATTTCTATGAGTTATTACGCGCCTTTTGAAAATACGTCTTGTACATGCATTTTTAGGAAAAGTGTTCAACACGAAAATTGTAGATCTCATCGAGATCTACAACTTTCGTGTTGAACACTTTTCCTAAAAATGCATGTACAAGGCGGATTTTCAAAAATTTTGCTATAGTTACGATCAGGACGGCAATACGTCTTGTGCGTGCATTTTTAGGAAAAGTGTTCAACGCGAAAGTTGTAGATCTCGACGAGATCTACAATTTTTGTGTTGAACACTTTTTCTAAAAATGCATGTACAAGACGTATTTTCAAAAGGCGCGTAATAACTCATAGAAATTGGTTTGCACGTATCCAAAACTGGTTTGCACATAACAACCGCCTATTAAAACTGGGCCGATACACATCGGTTCGATTTCAGTTTTTGACGTGAGGCCTACCGACTTTCATCACTCTCAAAAGGCACAACATGGCTTCGTTTTGCGCGGTGGTGGCGGTCGTGAATGCGGCGGTCATGAGTCATCGTTCGTGAACGCCCGGCCCCACCTACAAAAATTCATGCATTTTATGCTCAAAACTAATTTATTTTCTTGGTAACAGTCATAACCTTCATCTTGCCAAACATATAATCTATGATAATAATGTTTTTGACCCAACTCGCCCGAGCAAATAAGCAACTCACCCGAGCAAATAAGCCGCGCCAAACGAAGCCGTGTCTCTCCATCTTTGCATGCAACTATAAAATATGATTCACCCCCTTCACATTTCTTGGTTGGATTTTGTTCCTACTTATAAACTATGCCTTCCACCAACCCTAAACCAAATTCTCTCTCACTCACACTCTTGGAAACCAAATTGCATGCATTTGGAGCTGGCAAATAGATGGCTTCTTCCTCCAATTCCACCCCTAAACCTTCTCCTACCATTCTCTTCTCTAACATTTGCTTATTTAGTTGACTTCCTTCTTCTTCCCCATCCACTTTAGGAGGTTTTTACCCATACATTCCTTCACATCCAAATCCCTGATCACACTCATTACTTTCCTTCTCCATCATCACCGCCGCCATGACCCTCTCTAGTTATCTAAACTCAATCACAACCTTCATTGTGAAGCCCACAGATTCATCGTTCAATAAACTGCATCACCATCGTTACGACTGCAATGGTTTGATGATGATGATGATGATGATGATGCCAGCGAGGAATGACAGCAAAATAACAGCTTGTCACAGCAGAGGCAATCTTAGTAGGCCAAATGGTTGCTCGTCGATCTCCATGAGGAGATCCTCGGCCGCAGCCAAGGAGAATATGATGTTTCCGAAGAACAAAGATGAGATAGGCGTGCTTGATTTGGCGCACTGCAACAGTATTGCCAACGGAAGCACTTCTATGAGAGGATTTGAAGCCGGAATCGGAATTGCTAGGTTCTTAAAGGGGAAGAGTTTCTTTATAACTGGTGCAACCGGCTTCCTCGCTAAAGGTGATCACCAATATTCCTGATTTTTTCTTACTTTGCTCTGTTTTGATCTTGTTTATACATGCATCTATGATTCTATTTCCAGTTTTTATTGAGAAGATACTGAGGACAGCACCCGACGTCGATAAGATTTATGTTCTTATCAAGGCTAAAAACAAGGAAGCAGCATTTGATAGGTTGAAGAATGAAGTATGATCCAAATATGGTTTCTTCAATCCTATGAATTGAACATGTAGTTTATTATTTATAATAGCTTTTTGCTGCAGCATAATTCCACGGTTTAGTCAAAGAAATACAGATTATAAATATATACTCTTTGTATTTCCAGATTATAAATATAGAACTCTTCAGATCATTGCGAGAGATCCATGGAAGTGACTTCCAGGATTTCATGTTGAAGAAGTTGATTCCAGTCACAGGGAATGTGACAAAAGCTAAATTGGGGATTGATGCAGCAACGGCGGAGGAGATTTCACGGGAGGTTGACATTATAGTGAATTCTGCTGCAAACACAACTTTTGATGAGAGGTTTTTGCTCATCTTCTCTCCAATGTTCCTCTAAAATTTTAATTAATTACAGATATTGTATGTTTTCAGTATGAATAAATTGAGAAAAGTTCAAAAAAAAACTTAGGTATGATGTTGCACTCGACACAAACACCATAGGAACATTTAGGCTCATGAGCTTTGCAAAGAAATTTAAGAGGCTTAAAGTTTTCCTACAAGTATCAACAGGTAAGCTACTACTAAATCACTAAAATCTCTATACTAAATAAAATTTTTATGCTCTCATTCTTCCCTTAACATGCAGCATATGTAAATGGAAAAAGAGAAGGGAGGGTACTAGAAAAGCCCTTTTGCATTGGGGATAGTATAGCGAAGGAGCTCGCCTCTCCTGAATATTCAGGAGAGTTCATGCCTTTGCTGAACATCGAGGCAGAGATTCGATTAGCTTTAAGTTCCAGAAAGGCTAGCGACGATGCTTCTTTGGTACAGAAAATGAAGGACCTTGGCCTAAAGAGGTAACAAAAATGTTTTCATGCATTCTTCTTTGGTTCAATCTCATTAAATTAACATCTCTACAAACCAGTAAATCCCTTTTTGACCAGAGATTCATGATATTCTTAATTCCATTGAATCAATGAACTATAATTCATGCACAGGGCAAATATTTATGGATGGCAAGACACCTATGTATTTACAAAGGCAATGGGAGAAATGGTGGTAAACAGCATGAGGGGTGGCATCCCAGTTGTCACAATTAGACCAAGTGTTATTGAAAGCACTTGGAAAGAGCCATTTCCTGGTTGGATGGAAGGAAATAGGTATTCTTTTCCATATTTTTCATTTTTTTTCATTTTACATCCAACTCTCTTATAATTCTAATACCTGAATGAAAATCAGAATGATGGACCCTGTTGTTTTGTACTATGGTAAAGGCCAACTCACTGGTTTCTTAGCAGATCCAAAGGGAGTTCTTGATGTGGTAATTATTCAAATTTTATATTTCTCGTAACCCTTTGACCCGGATTGGGAGAGTGATGACGGTTGTCAACGTAGTTATGAAAAACATAAGCAGTGTTTTGGCATGTGCAGTCATGAACATTATTTTCTCAAATAATATTTTAGGCTAAATCGGCATCACAGTCAAGCAAAGTGTAGTGAAGCACTAGCTATCGTGAACGACTAGATCTCACAAGTAAAATCTGTGCCCCAAAAAAGTTGTCATAAAATCTCCAAGCATTTACTACATTTACTGCCACAATTTTACACAACCATCGCTCAAATACCACAGTTGTCCTAAATAGAGCCTTTATCTTGTTCGAAGGAGTTTAAGAGGAGATTAATTTAGAATAGGAATCAATATTACACAGAAAAATAAGTGTATGATTCATGATGAATTTGCAAAGGTACCTGCTGACATGGTAGTGAACGCAATGTTGGCGGCAATGGCGAAGCACGGGTGGGTGAAGCAGCCGGGGATTCACACGTACCACATCGCCTCCTCCATAGTGAATCCTCTTGTTTTCGAAAAATTGTCGAGTCTCCTCTACCGACACTTCAAATCCCTCCCTTGCATAGATTCGAAAGGGAGGCCTATCGAAGTCCCTCAAATGAAGCTGTTTGATGACATAAACGAGTTCTCCGATCACGTTCGCAGCAATGCGATGCGGCGAATGTCTTCGCACGAGAAAATGTCTCAAAAGCTCAGCAATGTTTGCCTAAAGCTAGTTGATCAAGCCAAGTACTTGGCTAACATTTATGAACCATACACTTTCTATGGCGGAAGGTAAGGTACATTGTTCATGAATTCCTTTGAATTTGAAATCAAAATGCATCTGATGGTGAATGCTGTTATGATGTTGGTTGCAGGTTTGATAATACTAACACACAAAAGCTTATCGATGAGATGTCGGAGGAGGAGATGGAGGAGTTTGGTTTTGATGTAGGAGAAGTAGATTGGGAGGACTACATTTCTAATATTCATATACCAGGATTGAGAAGGCATGTGATGAAGGGAAGAGGGATGTGTGCTAATAATTCACAACTTGTGGGTGCTCAAGTGTGAAGAAGATGCAATAAACTGTGGATTCATTATGATTTCATTGGTCAAAGGCACTGAAATCACTAAACAATGTATTGTGTTTGGAATTTTTTAACATTTTCTTTGGTGCATGCATGAGGCTAGAGAAAACAGTATTTTCAACATTTCAATCATAATTTTCTTGGATTATGGCTTTCAAAAATGTTCAAATATGCATGTTAAGAATTGAGACTATCAATTATCCATATTTTGTTATAAAATGTCTAACAGACCCGTAGCGCACACGACAAAGACCAATTCGATTGCGTGTTGGATGGGGATTAGGGTCCGTGATATGCGCAATGGATAGGGAAATAAGCATTTTCACACCCATCTGACATGCTGAGCATTTAAAGCAGTGGAGGTGTTGAGGAGAACGTTAGCACAAGGAACTCGAAAGATAAGAGATTCAATAAATGGCTATGGTTTCAATATTCTGCTCAATGCTGATCTCAAATTACAAGAACAAGACAATATACAGAGAGAAAAACAAAAGGCAAAACCCTAAACACCCGAAAGTAAAGAAATTGTAAAATTACAACTACTTGATAAAAGTAATAAACACTAATCAGAGGCCCTAAACGACTTTAAAGGCCATAAGACGCAAAATGCACGAAAAACTTATGAGTTCGTATCAGCTCGCCAATTCTCTCCCAACATCCGAATTTTGTTCATTTTTGCCACCGTAAATTTACTATTGGGTCGAGACTTCTACTCCTACATCAGCATTGCCCTAAATCAATAATTCAGTTGCAAAAAAGTTGCCCTTATGACTATTTACAACTTAGACATTATCCATTGGCCATGCATGTCTCATTCCCAACTTACTGCTTCTTCTTCACAAAGATTGCTGTCAAGCCACCATTTCACCAGAACTCTCACTTGCTACTACTTAGTATGCTTGTTGATGGATTAAGTTAAGAAATTACTAATTAAATAGTTTTCATGAGGGTTGGTGTGTGCTGGAAATTTCTTCCATAGAAACAACCAAGAAATAAAATGGCACATTCATAAATTGGATACTAAATGTTTCTTCAAGATTTGGTGAGATCTTCTCTATTGTTCTTAATAGTTTTTCTGTGAAAAGCATTTGAGGTATGTAGTATTCCTCCATATATTCTAATAGTGTATATTGTGCTTTTGATAGCACCGGCTATCAAATCAAGATTTCATTAAAAGGAAGGATGCAAGGATACAATTGGCTGAGGTATACTCGCTTCTAGCTTTTGAGGGATGGTTCACTCACGAAGCCCCACCCCAAATGAGAGACAAACCAAAAAGAATCAAGATAAATAGACACTAGTGCTACATGGTAAATAGACACTAAGTCTACATTTAATATTACAAAAATGCCACTAGGGAACGGAGTAAATAGATACGTGCGACACTAAGGTGACAACGCTCGTCTAGACAGTTGTGAGCCCAGGAGTCGTATTCGTATCAGCTTTCTTTCTTTATGGTTAAATCCCATAAAACATATTATTATTATTATCATTACCTCTGTTTCTGTACTTCAATATCATATTTCTCTCTTTGGTTCTCTGAAAGTCTTTTGGGGACTTGTGATGTAACACAATAGTCTTATGTCATGAATGTACATATCATGATTGTGATGTAGCATAGTACTTAGGCCCTATAACAATATTCCTACCACAACTTCGAAGTTTTTTATCGACTTGATCAGAAATCGAAATCAATATACTTTTGAGCCAATAGGCTCAATTATGTATAAATGATCAGATACAGAAACATTTTTTCTTTAGCATACAAGCCCTTAGGAATAGATTAGATTATTGAACACTGAACTCAAATCTTGATTTAAAATGTATCCCTTTTTACACAGAAATAGAATTTGGTTAAAAACAAAATGTTCACTCAAATTAAGTTGACTTGATCGATCAAAGTTGACTTGAATCATAGAACATATAAATATAAGATTAGAGCATTGTTTTTTATGATTTTTTTTTTACATCAGCAGGAGTGGTTAAACTTTCTTTTCAAGCAGCAGTATGTACTGAAGCAATCATACTGCAATATTTCAGCTAATAAAATAATATGGCATCCAACTAAAAGGGAAAAAATCTATATAACCTTCATCAATCCAAATTTATTTTAGATGATTTCAAATTTTCATTTATTTTGCATGTAGCCTTTCATTCTTCAATATATTTCATACTATTTTAAATATCATTTCAGTATTCATCAATCCAAATTTACAGATATCCTCCATCCACAAAAAAAAAAATAAGCATCCTCTTTTTTAAACTACACATTGATCAAAGAAAGAAAAAAATATACACATATAGAGAGATATTAGATTACTAGCATTTTGAAAGGATAAAAGAAGTTTTGTCCACATTTTTCACCCTCCATAAATTTTTTGAATGATTTAGAATTAAAAGTGTTAAAAGACAATATTTTTTTAATCTTTTAGCAAGTTAAAAGTTGAAATCTCAGCAATTTAAAACACTTGGGTGGATGTGTGAAGAAAAATATCTCCATCCTTCTAAAAGAATAATAATCTTACTCTCTTTATATAGATAGAATATTAGGACAAACGTATACAATCTTCAGGTTCTATCATTCTTATATAAGTTATCTACAGCATGAGCAAATAAAGAAACACTAGTGGTGGAAGGTAAAGCAAGCTGAGACCTTGCATCACTGAGACACCATTGTAGTCAGTCGTCGGTTGGAAAGGAGGCGCGAAGCTGGAACCACCCGGGGAAATTCCGGAACCACCAGGAGAAATTCCAGAACCACCCGGAGGAGTTCCTGAACCACCGGGGGAGTTTGAGCCGCCGCCACCACCGGGGGAGTTTGAGCCGCCGCCACCACCGGGGGAGTTTGAGCCGCCCCCAGAGCTGTGAATAGAGGAAGATGCAAAATCAATAACAGACAAAAGCACTGGGGTTTTACTCCAGCATTGCTATATGAAGATCTACTTCTCAACAACAGTTACAACTGTTTGGCAAGGAATTTAGCAGATGCTAATTATTCACAAATTATTGTGGTGGAAAGCTGCTTTCTAACAGATGTTTTGAAGCAATTGAGTGAAAGTGTTTTTGAAGAAGAAATTGCTGAGTCCAAAATACCCTCAATCCACTACCTTGAGCCCTATTAATAAAATATCCTTAGAGCAACTACTTGCAATGGTTTTTGTTGGTGTGCGTTTAGTGTTGAGTGGTGTGCGGTTAGCACTGAGTGGTGTGCGATTAGCGCATTCCCTTCTTTTGTAATTAGTCTCACATCTCCAATCAGAAATTGGATCCCTCTTTTTGTGTATATAAATAGGGGATCAATGTAAAGGAAGATAAGTAAGTTTTTGAATAGAAAGGAACCTGATTTTTCCATTTCTACATAGTATCAGAGCCAGGTTTCGGAGAAATTCCGCTTCCGTGCA
Organism: Dactylorhiza incarnata; assembly: GCA_033032865.1. Lineage (NCBI taxonomy): Eukaryota > Viridiplantae > Streptophyta > Magnoliopsida > Asparagales > Orchidaceae > Dactylorhiza > Dactylorhiza incarnata. Next base: position 1,372,784 of record JAWHQI010000348.1, on the reverse strand, counting down.
CGCAACTTTAATTCTCCTTCGCAGGAAGAAACTGTGCTCGTGCAGCACAGGTGCTTGCTAGTGCACAGGCGCGGGAGGGTGCGTGCTCGTGCGGCGGTTGCTCGTGCGGGACTGCGGCAGGGAGGAGGATTGCGGCGCAACTTACGCAAGAGGAGTGCGGCGCTTGCGCAGGAAGGAGGACTGTGGCAGGAGCGCACCTTGCGGCGGTTGCGCAGTTATGCAGGGAGCGGCGGTTGCGGAGTGCAGGGAGCGGCGTTTGCTGTCTCTCCCTCACAAGAGCGCACAGGCAGTGCGGAAGAAGTGCGGCTGGACAGCGGAAGAGGCGCGTCTGGAGGTGCGGTAGGAGAGTGCGACGAGAGAGTGTGGCAGGAGCGCAGAACCTTGCGCTTGCGGCAGGAGTGCGGCAGGAGCACGGAAGAGGCGCGGCACCTGCGCGCGGATCTTGCGCAGTGCGGCAGCGGCACTTGCGCGCGACTCTTGCGCAGAGGAGGGGAACGGCTCTTGCACAGTGCGACAACACGGCAGCGGCGAGTGCGCAGCAAGTTTGCACGACATTGCACAACGAGTGTGCGGCGTTTGCGCGGCGTCTGTGGCATTTGCGCGGCGTCTGTGGCATTTGCGCCTGTTTCGGAGAAGCAACAATGCGCAGGGAGTGCCACTTGGTGCGGCAGCGCGGGAGTTGTGCAGGGAGTGGAGCAAGAAGTGCGGCGGGACCGCACGGCAAGGGACTGGGCATCGTCGTGTGGCAGTACCGCGTGCGAGCGCGTATCTTCTTTTCTAACAGGATTAATTAATAAGAGGATTAACAAAATCCAAGACATTGGTGAAATAAGACGATAAATAAATAATGGAGAAATTGGTTGCAAAAATGGAGGAGGCGGATCTAAAGGTGTTCTTTGAATTCTTGTGGATGTCCAAAAGCGAGGGAGTAGCTCAGTTGTCGTCGCCTCTAGTGAAGCTGGATCTTCCCCCTGTGGAGCTAAAGCTCGATGGACCAGCTACATACTTGAGTTGGTCGCGTCGGGTGAAGAGGGCACTCTCCGAAAGGAACCTGGAGGGTTATCTGACTGGTGAAAAGGAGGAGCCAGAAAAGGACTCGGATGGGTACAATGAGTGGAAGACTACACATAGCCTATTACACACTTGGCTCCTAAACTCGATGATCGCGTCTATTGTTATCATTGTGGATGACATAGAGACTGTAAGCAAAGTTTGGGGGAAGCTACAGAGGCTCTATGCAGAAATTGACAAAAACATGCGCGTGTTTCAGATTGAGCGAGAGATAGAAACTGTAACTCAGGGAGATCGTTCGATTCAAGATTATGTCGCAGACTTGGAGCGACTGTGGGCAGATTATGATTATTTCTCACCAGTTGCATACTGCAAAGATCCTAAATGCACAAAAGAGGAGCGAGGTGTTCAGCGAAGGACTATACACTTTATGAGGGGATTGAACCCGGCTTTTGAGTCAAGAAGCGCAATGTTGCTCGCTCAGCCAAAGATTCCTACCTTGGATGAGACGATCTAAGCTATGATGCAGGAGGAGAGCTGAATTCAGCTTCAGTCTGGTACGACTGCACCCACCGGGGTGAAATCAGCCCTAGTGGTAACAAATTCTGGACACACAGAACACAAGGGTGAGACACGACAGTGTTACAATTGTGGCGAGATAGGTCATTTGCGATTGGCTTGCACCAAGCCACCGAAAGAGCGGGATGCAGGTGGACGGGAAAAAGGAGACTACCGCGGTCGTGGTCGCGGTCGTGGTCGGCACAGAGGAGGTGGAAGAGGAGGTTACCATGCGAATCTAATGATAGTCGAAGGCGAGGTAGACGGAAGTATGGTTGATATAGGTTACTCAGAGGAACAGGAAATCGTGAACGCTTACTCTCAGCTGATGCAGAGAAAGCAAAAGGGTGTGATGGATGACGTACTCACTCCAGTTTCATCAAGGGGTAACATTGCCTCGTTCACTCATTCAACCTCAGGTACAGATGAAACTCTTGCCCTCGCAGCTATATCCAATACTAGATCACCAGATTGGATAGTCGATTCGGGTGCTTCTCAACATGTCACTGGGGATGCTAGGGAATTCCTTTCGTATACTCCCCTAGTAGTCCCAGAGAGCATCCAGACTGCTGGTGGCACAGCTCAACCAGTGGTTGGTAAGGGTACCGTGCGATGTACTAATGCTTTGACTCTGTCCAATGTTTTGCATGCTCCATCCTTCCTGTGAATCTCCTATCCATTAGTGTCATCATATCTCAACTAAAATGTGTTGTTTTGTTTGATATTCCGAAAGTGGTCTTCCAAGAGAAGGAGACCGGCAGAAGACTTGGGACCGGCACATGGCATAGTGGCTTGTGGTACCAGAATAAGAAAAGTATGGACTCAGCTCTTTCCACACTGGTAGAAGATGCTACAGGAGTCGGGAAGAGCGTAGAAGAATTGCTTCTTCTTTATCATCAGCGTTTGGGACATCCCTCTTTTCATGTTTTAAGTCAGTTGTATCCCACTTTATTTGAGAAAGCTCATCGTGATAAACTTGTCTGTGACGCATGCGAGTTTGGGAAACATACTAGAAACTCTTATTCCAGTTCGGATAATAAAAGTGTTGCTCCTTTTGATTTAATACATTCTGATGTTTGGGGACCTTGTCCCACAACTACTGTGAATGGGTTTCATTATTTTGTGTCTTTTATTGATTGTTTCTCTCGTGTGACCTGACTTTACTTAATGAAAAATAAAAGTGATGTGTTTGCATACTTCAAGGATTTCCACAAAGGTGTTCAGACTCAATATGGTGCAGTGGTAAAAGTGTTGAGGTCTGACAATAGGACAGAGTACACCAACAGAGCATTTGGAGAGTACTTGTCCTCACAGGGAATACAACACCAAACGGCTTGTCCGTACACACCAGAGCAGAACGGTGGCGCGGAACGGAAGAACAGACACCTTTTGGAAGTGACTCGGAGCATGATGATATCAATGAAGGTGCCAAAATACTTGTGGGGGCAAGCAGTCCTCACAGCAGCGTATTTGATCAATCGAATACCCTCACGAGTATTGGAATGGAAGTCCCCAATTGAGATACTACGGGGGAAGAATGGAGATATTCTTCCCCTCAAGACCTTTGGTTGCGTGTGTTTCGTATAAGACCGGAGACCAAATGTGAGAAAGTTGGATCCAAAGGCTCTGAAGTGTGTCTTTGTTGGGTATTCGGCTACTCAAAAGGGGTATGTATGTTGGAGACCGATAGAGAGAAAATTATTCATTAGTATGGATGTCACATTTAGGGAGTTTGAGCCATATTATTCCTCTCTGGTTGACTCACCTCTTGAGGACCCGCTTGTTACAGACAGTATGAGGCAAGAAGGGGAAGATAGCAGTAGTAGTGAGAGGCGGATAGTGAGTATCCCTTGCCCTCCTGTACAAAAGGGTGCGGAGTTGGCTGTTGCGCCAGTACATGAGGAGAATAAATCTGTCACTAATGAACATCAGGTTCAGGGGGAGCTGAGAGTGTATACACGAAGAGGCCAGCAGAATGAAGCTACAATGCCTACAGTGCCACTTGTGTCGAGTCCCTTGTCTTCTGCTACTCTTACTCCTGAGACACCTACTACATCCACTTCTGTCTCCGAATCCACAGGTGTTATAATTCCTCCCCTTCCTACCTCCTCTCTCATACCAGTAAGGCGGAGTTCCCGCAAGAATGCAGGAGTCTCACCTAATCGGTATGGCTTTCCCCATGATATTGCCCAATTTGTCTCTTACTCTAAAATATCACCTATACATGGAGCATTCATTGCATCTTTGGACAATATCTCTATTCCTAAGTGTTGGCAGGTTGCTAAGGAAGATCCACAGTGGAAAGCTGCAATGCTAGAAGAACTCGGGGCATTGGAAAAGAATAACACCTGGAACCTTGTATCTCTACCACCTGGAAAAAAGGCGGTTGGGTGCAAATGGGTTTTTACGGTGAAACAGAACCCGGAAGGTCAGGTTGAGCGCTACAAAGCCCGATTAGTTGTAAAGGGGTATAGTCAGACTTATGACATCGACTACGATGAGACCTTTGCACCCGTCGCAAAGATGAGCACAGTGTGGACACTGATATCTTTGGCGGCAAATGGGGGATGGAAATTACACCAGCTGGACATGAAAAACGCCTTTCTTCACGGGGATTTGTTGGAAGAAGTTTACATGGAGGTACCACCGGGCTTTGGCATGAGGCAAACAGCAGGGAAGGTGTGTAGACTCAAGAAGTCACTTTATGGACAGAAGCAGTCTCCTCGAGTCTGGTTTGACAGGTTTAGGACGGTCATGATAGCTATGGGATATCAGCAGACCATACAGTGTTCTTTCGGCAACATGGAGTCACGTTACAATACTTGTTGTGTATGTGGATGACATAATCATCACAGACGATGATGAAAGTGAAAATACTCAGCTAAAGAAGAAATTGTGAAAGGAATTTGAGGTGAAAGACTTGGGGCAACTAAGATACTTTCTTGGGATTGAGGTAGCCCACGGTGCAGAAGGGATTGTTTTATCCCAACGGAAATATGTGTTGGATGTGCTCAAAGAGACGGGTATGCTCAGGGTGCAGACCTGCAGTTGCTCCCATTGATCAGAAGTCCAAGATTAGTGCTGAGGCGGGAGAACCAATTGATAAAGAAAGGTACCAGAGATTGGTAGGCCGCCTGATCTATCTAGGTCACACCCGCCCCGACATATCGTTTGTCGTAAGTGTGGTGGCCCGCTATATGCATGATCCTAGGGAGGATCACATGGATGTCGTATATCAGATTCTCAGGTACTTAAAGAGCGCACCAGGAAAGGGATTGATCTTCAGAAGGAATGGGCATTCAAACATCGAAAGTTATTGTGACTCTGACTGGGCTAGTTATGTTGATGGCAGAAGGTCAACGTCAGGATACTGCATGTTTGTAGGAGGCAATCTAGTCTCCTGGAGGAGCAAGAAGCAGACAGTAGTTGCAAGGTCTACAGCCGAAGCGGAGTACAGAGCCATGGCCTTAGGTGTGGGAGAGTTGTTGTGGTTGAAATCCCTGTTAATGGAACTCAAGATAGACCCAAGAGGGCAGATGACATTATGGTGTGACAGCAAGTCAGTCATCAGCATTGCAAATAACCTTGTCCACCATGACCGAACGAAGCATATAGAGATCGACAGGTTCTTTATCAAGGAGAAACTAGATAGTGGGGTGCTCAAACTGGGATATGTTGATACGAAGGAGCAAGTGGCTAATTGTCTAACTAAAGGACTCAGCTCATTTGATTTATCCAGATTGTGTGACAAGATGGGCTTAGTGGATATCTTTCGCCCACCTTGAGGGAGAGTGTTGGTGTGCGTTTAGTGCTGAGTGGTGTGCGGTTAGCACTGAGTGGTGTGCGGTTAGCGCATTTCCTTCTTTTGTAATTAGTCTCACATCTCCAATCAGAAATTAGATCCCTCCTTTTGTGTGTATAAAAAGGGGATCAATGTAAAGGAAGATAAGTAAGTTTTTGAATAGAAAGGAACCTGATTTTTCCATTTCTACAGTTTTCCTACAACAGTCAAACTAAACAATCCCTAAGGTTGTAATAATTAAGCACCCAATTTAAAACCAATTGACTGGAAGTGAAGAGACTTTGGATCTATATTAAGGCTCTTTTTGGGAGTGCAGTGATGTTTGAGTTGCGGCAGCATGATATTGTGGTGTGAAAATGAGTTGTGGGAACATGCTAGCATTTGGCTCATTCATTGCAGTTTTTCGGCCCTAGAAAGCCATCTTGGAGTTGGGCTTTCGTGGATAGGCTACTTGCAACATGTGGCCCCAAAATGTCATTTTAAGACCAGGACTTTGGAACTACAGCGAGCAGCCAAACGTGTTCCCCACCATTACCTTTCAAATTGCCATCGCCCTCCGAAAGAGAGTCTTTAAGTGAACAAAGCTACATGAGTTTTCCGACATGAGATTATACTCTCAATACGCCCCCTCATTTGTAAGGTCTTTGACCTACAACATGTAGACTTTTATTTTTATCTAGTTTACATAAAAATGGGTCCTTTGGCATAACCTTGTTATGATACTATGTTACAGACTAATCATCCAACCTTAAACCAATTGGTTGTTGGTGGAGAGGTCCATAATTTATATCAAACGAATATGGCTACATGAGTTTTTTGACGCGGAAATATTCTCTCAACAAAAGCTTCATCAGTTTCAGTTTTAACCTATCTTAGATTCTTAGGCAGTATAAGCTGGCAGATAATAGAAGGGTATTTTGGTAAGACAGATAACTGTTTCACAACTTGTCCTACTATTTCTACTAAAAAAACTGTTTCAAAAAATGATCATCGCCTATGAGTTTGTGACTGAAAAGCATAATTTGTGAAGCAAAAGGAGAAACATTCCATGATTTTATCTTAATTGCTCACCTTCCAGGGAAAATGCAAGAACCAGTACCTGTACAACAAAGACACGATTTTAAAAAAATGTTAATATCAAAGTGTTTCTAAATTAGGAAAGTATTAAATTCACAAACATTTCAACGCCAATAAGGTTACAAGAAACAAAATAGAAAAACATTTGATGGTACATACCTAGGCTCCATTTGGAAAATTTTGGCGTTTGAGCTGTGACAGTGTGAATGGTGTTTTTTTGCCTGTGTTCGGAACTTTCATGCAAGCATTTTTTTTGTATCCCCGCCCTCTAAAGCACGATCACGCCTAGAAGACTGTGATTCCGCATCGAGCATCTCCCGCGCCCGTCGAGTCTCTCCAGCGCCGCACCGCCCGCAGCGAGCTTCTTCCTCGTCGCACCATCTGCATCGAGCATTTCCAGCGCCCGTCGCGCGCTATTGCAGCACTCTGCTCTGACCTCGCGCGTCTCCAGTGCCACTCCAACCTCGAGCTACTTCTGCCTTGCTGTCGTTGCCATCTGCGGCTTGCGGTCGACTGTTTCACAGCTTCTTCCGCCTGCCACTGGCGCCTTCCTCCCGTCTTCCGACCACGTGCGCCATGACGGATCAACGCTTGAACGTCGTCAAACACTGTCTGGACGAGCAGTCCTCCACCCTCGCCGATCAATCTTCCCGCCTGGCTTCTATGTAGGCGACCATGGACGTCATTCTTCAGAAGTTGGAATCCAGCAATGACCGCGCGTCCAATGAAGCTCCGTCCCTCTCACCCTCATAAAACCCCTCCTTTGTGGGTCGTCCGGCGACACCGCCGCCGATTTCTACATTGGCCACACTTGACACGTCCCACCCACCCCGAACCATTGAGGTTCCCCATTTCAACGGGTCGGACCCCCTTTGGTGGAGGCCGAGCAATTCTTCGATATCCAAGAGACACCCCGCAACCAGAAGGTCTCTTTGATGCTTCTCTCCATGGATGGTTCTGCATTACATTGGGTTCTGTGGCTCCGCAACTTCCCCCCGCTTCTCTATTGGGCCGATCTCAAGCTAGCGTTAGTCAAACGCTACGACCATCTCTACTCCGGCAATGCGGTTGAGAGCTTGTGCGCCCTCCGCCGCACATCCTTGGTGGATCAATACATCGACCACTTCATCGAGTTGGCCAACCATGTTCCCGGTCTTCCCACCGATCACAACATGGGCTTCTTCCTGCAAGGACATCAGTCACACATCCAATCCCGTCTACTCATCACCCTCAGGACATCTCCGACGCCATGGAGGTCGCCCGATTGGTCGAGGCTGATTTCTCAGTTCGGCCCGTCGACAAATCTCGCATGACTCCGGCTAGCACCTCCTCCTCTTTCCGCGTCACCTTCCTTCCACCAGCATCTCAGCGGCTTCCTACGGGAGACCCAGCCCCTCCGGCCCACAAACCTCTTAAACCGCCGCCACCCCATCGACCACCTCGGCCACCGGCTCATAACCGCCTCTTCTCTCAGGAATAAAATGATCTGCAGCAAGGGGCTGTGTTTTCGCTGCAAACAACCATATTCCCCGACACACGATTGCCCGCTCAAGGAGCTACGGGTGCTCATGTGTGAAGACGAGGACGAGATCACGGTTGCGGATTTTGACGCTCTAGTCCTGGAGGACCACACCCCGACGAATCTGGCACCTAGCGACCCCCCGCGGTTGGATCTCTCATACCTCTCTCTTGGGGGCATCTACGGTCCACAGACCGTGAAACTCCAGGGGTTTCTTCCGGGGACTCCAGTCGTACTTATGATCAACAGCAGCGCGAGCCAAAACTTTGTCTCCGTGGACTTCGTAACACATCTGCAGTTGGTTGCCGACCCGACTGCGTCCTTCCTCGTCTACTTCGGGGACTGTTGACGGTCCCGGACAAACGGTCTTTGTCACGGCCTCCCGCTGCATGTGGGTTGTATAGCGCATCCGCGAGCTTCTACGCCTTTCCATTCGGTGGGATGGACGCCATTCTCGGCATGGCATGGTTGCAAACCTTGGGCGACTTTCAACACAATTGGGCCTCTATGTGGATATTCTTTCAGTGAACCCACGTACTTGCACACTCGTGGAGGAGGCAGCCCTCCAGCGTGTCGCATTCTCGTCTCGCGTGGCGCAGTGCACTCACTCGGTGAACTTTCAGGCCCTCATGTGGCACATCGCTCCGACGGCGGACGACGTCGCCATGGCAGATCGACCTCCACTGCCGCCCGAGCTAGCTCACATCTTGGAGAAGTTTGCCTCCGTATTTACACCGATCCTGGGTCTTCCACCATCACGCCCCCCCCCCCCCCCCCCCGACCACCAGATTCCACTTCAAGACGGTACCGGGGCGCTTTTTGTATGCCCGTACCGTTACAGTCATGTCCAAAAGCACGAGATAGAGTGGTTCGTGTTTGACAAATTGAGTGCAAGTCTGATCCGCCCTAATGCTAGCCCTTTCTCGAGCCCGGTCCTCCGTGTGCGGAAGAAGGATGGCAACTAACATGTTTGTGTTGATTATCGGGCCCTCAACAGAGTCACCATAGCAGACAAGTACCCCATTCCAGTCATCCAGGAGCTCTTGGACGAATTGTGTGGCGTCACTTACTTCTCCAAGATCGATCTCCGATCGGGGTACCACTAGATCCGGGTGTGCCCACCGGACATTCAGAAAACCGTTTTCCGTACCCATTGATACGTCCTAAATGGATGTACGTATTACACGCAAGTGCACGTGCCAGATCAAGTAATAAAGTAGTGAGATAAGATCGTTCCCTCGGAGAAGTGGTTAACCTAATGCTTGCAAATACTAGCTACGTCGTTCTTTAAATCCAAACAAAACGAACTTGATGATTTTTTTTTATAAAATAATGCAGATTTTTATCTAAGAATTAAAATCACTAGTTCTTACGAATGCTTTAAAAACGCTTTTATCAGTTGGAGGAAATAGTCTTGTAATTCGGATTTCCTATGTGCATCTATGAGGTGCGTGAAAGTAAAATTAGTTGAGGGTGTTTGAGTGAATTGTCATGCAACGATTCTTATAGAAGAAATCCTCATCTCTCGAATCTCGGAAAACCCAATGCCTTAAACTCTCCTAGTTATCTCTAACTTAGGAAAATAATAAGGGAATTGCTTCACATAAAAATCGGATTGATAGCAAGAGGAGGGAATCTCTTCCTCTTCTCTTGACTACGGTGAACTAATGAGCGTATGCACTTCTCATCTCTCGATTCTCGAAATGCAACGCGAAGTAGAAATTTCTCTGTTAAATATTTTACACCACTCGTCTCTCGATTCTTGCGGTGCAATAAAAAGAATTTTCAAACCAATACCACGCTACTCATCTCTCGAATCTCGTAGCGAAATAAAAGATGAAAATCAAAGCTAGAAATCTCATGAATAAATTCAAAGGTTCACAAGAAGACAATCATCAAATCTCAACAAAAGGATGAGTTCACCACAAGATAACACACATAGTACTCTCCTTATACAAGACCTAGGAGAATTAGTTCATGATGTTGGGAGAAAACCGCATGGTAAGATAGATCTTACAGCACATGATATTCTGAATCTGAAATAGTGTAGGAATTTGTACTTGTTTGACACCTTCTTCCTCTCCAAGCAATTTCTCTCCTTTTCTTCTTCTTCTTCTCTCTCCTTTTCTCTCCAAAAGAAAACTGATTTTGCTTTTCTCTCTCTTGACTTGCTAAATGCGTCCAGCCCTGTTGCCAAACGAAGCATCCCTCCAAAAATTCGGAAAAACGTAACCGCTGGATTTAATTTTCGGAATTGAATCCCGTCAGAAGGTTGCAACCTCTGTTTCTGAGTGTTGCAACTTTTTTTCCAGATTATGATATTTGGGCAGATTTCTTTTTCCAGGCGGATTCCTTTGGCGCATCTAATTAAAACATCATGGAAAAAGACCAGATTAGTCTTGAATCAACTAAATATGAATTTACTTCTATTTTTATATCGTTTAGGCTTATTTATATTGATTTGGCCGAATAATTAGTCAGAAATAATGACGTAGATAACTTCTTTTTAAGAAGTTATCACACCCCCACACTTAAACCTTTGTTAGTCTCTAGCAAAGACAATTCATTAATTTGGAAATTCAATGATCCTTTTTCTTATCCATAATTAATAAAAGCCTACTCAAGAAATCTACTTTACTCAACTGATACGCTTGTCAATCATTAAGAGTTCAAACATCACAAATCCATTAGTTGATAAAAGGTAAAGCGCCATTAAGATTTATGGTGTTGTGTGTGCTTCCTTCAAAATATATTTACTCCCCCGCAATGTTTTGGATTGAGCCTCCGCATTAATTTGAAAGGATAAAATGAACTAAGTCTTTGATTTAACCTTGACAAGAGTTAAATAGCTCACGTGAACGTAGGTTTTGCTTTGGCTTGGTTAGTAATGCATAGACATGGTAATTCCCTAGTCCATAATAGTATAATATTATGGGGTTCAAATCAAGAGCAATACATATATAAATAATATGCCCATAGTTGGGATCATTCTAAGTATGTAGTTGCATACCAAGGCCACATATCACTATGACTAAATTGTTTTGCTTTTGCTTTTTTTTTTTTTTCTTTGTTTTCTTCTTTATTTTGTTGGTCACAGTTGGGATCATTCCAGGTAGGCACATACATACTTAGGCCACATATCACTATGACATTTAACCCTTTTTTTTTATATGTATGCTGAATTGCGACACCCATAATTGGTTCGTGTATTAGGACAAAGCTAGTGGAAGTATAGGGATTCAATAGTATATAGCAAAATGATAATAGACAAGGTCAAAGAATCTCAAGATGATCAAGGTAGTATAGTTGCTTCAACTCTTATCTTGGCTTAGATCATTAACTCAGTCATGCTCACCCCTCCCTATTCTTTTTGGAAGTCAATATCAAAGATTGCAGGGAAGTAGAAGTCAATTAAAGAAGTTTGTGCATGAAATAAACGCTTAAAGGTGCTTTACCCAAAAAAAAAAAAATCGTACTAATGTCAAATTCAAAATCCGAACTCTTAGGATTGTCTAGCCATGCCAATTAATTATCATTAGATATCTAGAATAACCTATCCATTAATTAGGGTACGAATCCGGATCATTACAATCATGAAGTTATATATCGCCCAAATTGGAGGAGGTATACTGGCCATGTTGGCCACCCCCACACTTAAATGCATGCTAGACCCTAGCAAGGTTACTTTACGACTAAACCCATTCCTTCTCATAACTCAGCAATGAATAAATAGAAGAAAATAAATTGTGAACAGAAGTACTCCCCTGACGTGGGCATGTGTCTATTGATTGTCATTATTGTGCTCCGCTTTTTCTTCCGTATAGGCTCCCTTCGTTGGATCAAGCCTTTGTCCTATGATATATGCCTGCAAGTTTATCTCCTTGATAACAAAAAACATTAGAGTGCCAAATTCATGTTGTTGACACATACCATGGAGGGCAATTAATGGCATTGCAGGAGGAGTATCACTACAGCCTTGTTAGAGACATCATTTCCAAGGACAAATGACAAGTAATGTATGATGTAAGCAAGAAGAAAAATAGAGACTAGCATAAAACAGTAGCATCATCATGGTAAAGACACACCCCATATGATCATCACATCCAAGCATGGTGAATAGCAACTAAGTGTTATCCAGTTCAAAAGAGAAACCAAAGATGTAAAACATGTCGCATAGTACAAATATACGACATTCAACAAAACAGGAGATCTCTACTCGTCGCCATCGCCGGATGCGTCCTCGTCGAAGTCAACAATATCCGTGGGGTCGAGGGTTTTCCCGTTTTCATCCAAAAGATCTCCGCTCTCGTTAAACTGCCACTGGTATTCAAATTGTGGCTCTTTAAAAGACAGTTTTGCCTTCCGCATAAGACTATCCTGTCGGCCTTGCAGGTAGTCAAGCCTGGATCGGACATAGCAATGCTGACAGCGGAGGTAAGTTTTTATAAACTCAATACTATCCATAATTTCATCCAACTTTGGCCCTTCACCTGTTGGAATCTCTATGTTCTCCGGCTTGCCGCCCGAGGAAGAAGATGGATCGCGCATGTGCCGTTTTGTTGAAGTTTTTGAAGTGCCTTCAGCTGCATTCCCTACCTTGATGTTAACTTTGATAACCCGCTCGGTAATATGCCGGCCGACTTGGGTAACCAAATCCGCCGAATCCTGCACTACCCCTGCTCTTCGACATAACTCCGTTATGAGAACGGGGAACCACAACTGTCGTGCTTTATTCTCTGTGATTTTCAGCTTGAGTTGGGTGCTTATAATTTCCCCCACATTGAGTCTATTACCCTTCAAGATATGGAAGATTAACGTTGCTCGATCCAACGTCACATTGTTCAGGTGGCGAGTTGGTAGTACGCTGGCGCTGATGAATAGCAACCACACCTTGGCCGCCCGTGACAGAGATGTAGATTTAAGCGTTGTCTTGGAGCTGTTAGACCATTCCGGGTCGGTTGAGTTACAAACCAAAGCAGTTAAATTGGCTAAGTCGATATTGTGGTTTAGGCTAAAGCAGTCCCCTTCACTCCTCAGTTCATATAACTCGTTAATCGAATTTGCTGAAATATCAATCAACCTCCCTCTAACCATCACTGATTCTGTCTCTACGTCTTTGGCATTTGAGTAAAATTCATACACCCATGGAAGAAGGGCTTCGGTTCTAGGGTGGCAGAAGGTCTCCCATTGTAGAGTATTAATTTGGAGGACATAAGTCATACTCCAAGCTTCCTTCGCCATTTTAAATCCTCGCTCAAAAATTAAAGGAAGGGACTTGATCTGTTCGAATCGGAGTGCAGAGGCTTCACTGACGAATTTCAATGATTTCTGTGCGATTGTGTTCCCCTTTCCTCTTTTTTTGGATGAAGACATCGTCTACAAAATGGAAAGGGGCGGCAAGATGTAGAAGGTGGAAACTACACTCCTAAATCGATCTGAAGAAGGGGAAGAGGGAGAGAAGAGAATTACCTTGACAGTTGTTGCAATGCCTGGCGGATCGGCAAGGATCGGGGGTCTGAAATGGGGAAAACGCAAAGATCCAAGCGCTTAGGTCTGGTGTCTCCTCTGCCTCGCTGACGTATACCACCCCGGCGAAACCTCCGTCGTCGTTCGTTGTCGTCCGGGCGTGGATCGCCGCGCACGCCTGCTCCGGAGAAGGCGTGGGGAGCGAATCTAGGGTTCGTCCTGGCGATTTCTTCCTGGCGTGGGGGAGTCGGGAGATAGGAGTTATCGAAGCAGCGTTATGTTTTATTAGAAACCTGAATCGGGTCTGAATGAACCGGTTCAATTGAACCGCGCAATGAAGAGGCAAGCTTATGGACGAAGCGGAGACAGTAAAATAATTGTTGCAACTAATTAATTGCGGATGTTGCAACTTTCAAAACTGCACTAACTGAAGCAAAAATAATAATTTAACATTGGTTTCTCCCATCCAACATAACTCGACTAGAATAAAAACATAAAAATAACTACTGCAAATTTAACATGCTCTTAATAATAGATGACAATAATAGAAGGTGGGTTGCCTCCCATCTAGCGCCTAATTTCAAGTCCCGGCAGGACAAGAAGTCTAAATTTTTATTTCAAAGCAATAAACGACACCAGTCGTTCATTGTCATCGCATCGGAATATCTTTAAGCGTTCTCCATTAACCTTAAACTCTGAATTATCTTTCTCATTTACTATCGTGACTGCGCCATACGGGTGCACTTCCTTCACTCGGAATGGTCCCGACCAACGACTCTTAAGTTTTCCGGGAAAGAATTTTAAGCGTGAGTTAAACAATAATACCAATTGTCCGGCTTGGAACTGTTTTCCGCTTAAGCGTCGGTCGTGCCATTTCTTGGTCCGTTCCTTATAAATTCTTGAACTCTCATACGCATTCATTCTCAATTCCTCTAACTCATTGAGTTGTAGTAGCCTCTTCTCACCTGCATTTTGAAAATCATAATTGAGTCTTTTAATAGCCCAAAACGCTCGATGCTCTAACTCGAGGGGTAAGTGACAAGCCTTACCATATACTAGTCGATACGGGGTTAAACCAATGGGTGTTTTAAACGCGGTCCTATACGCCCACAAAGCATCATTAAGCTTTTGAGACCAATCTTTTCTATTGATGTTGACCGTTTTTGCAAGAATTGTCTTTATTTCCCGATTGGAGACCTCCGCTAGACCGTTTGTTTTAGGGTGGTACGCTAATGCCACCTTATGGGTGACGCCATATTTTCTCAATAATGTCGCGAACATATTGTTACAAAAGTGACTACCACCATCACTAATGATAGCTCTAGGTGTGCCAAAACGATTAAATATATAATTCTTTAGAAAATTCAACACTACCTTGGCATCATTTCTAGGGGTAGCTATGGCTTCAACCCATTTAGAAACATAGTCTACGGCGAGAAGAATAAACAGATTACCGTTCGAGCTCACAAAGGGTCCCATGAAATCTAAACCCCAAACATCAAAAAGTTCTACTTCTAAGATTGTGTTCATGGGCATCGCTTTATTTTTATGAATATTATCATTTCTTTGGCACCGATCACAATGGCTTACAAATTCCTTAGAATCTCGGAATAGAGTTGGCCAATAGAACCCTGCTTCTAAGACCTTCATTGCCGTTCTATCACCCTTAAAATGTCCTCCATAAGGGGAGTTGTGGCATTTGTCAAGCACCGCTCTCTTCTCTTCTTCAGGAATGCATCGTC
The DNA here is from genome assembly GCA_033032865.1 of Dactylorhiza incarnata. Classification (NCBI taxonomy): domain Eukaryota; kingdom Viridiplantae; phylum Streptophyta; class Magnoliopsida; order Asparagales; family Orchidaceae; genus Dactylorhiza; species Dactylorhiza incarnata. The sequence continues at coordinate 1,357,609 of JAWHQI010000348.1, read as the reverse complement.
TTACTACCCCATCCGCTCCAATTCTAAATAAAAATGGTTCATCCCATAGATACGAGCGTACTTGGTGCAAAAACCTTTTCTTTTGTTGATATGATAAATCTGGTGGGAAGACTCTACTAACAATATAATTTACGTAATCTGCATACCATGGTAACAATTTATCGGATACTGCCAAGATCCACTCGTCAGGAAACCGTTCATTAATTTCTGACCGCAATAATTCATTAGAGCACTCAATCCTGGAGAGGTGATCAGCGACCGGGTTATTGACGCCCTTCCTATCCCTAATTTCTAAGTCAAATTCCTGTAGCAACAATACCCATCGGATCAATCGGGGTTTAGCATCCTTCTTTTCCATAAGATACCGGATGGCAGCATGATCGGTAAACGCTATGACCTTGGTGCAAAGGAGATAAGATCTAAATTTTTCGAAAGCAAATACCACCGCTAGGAATTCTTTTTCAGTAGTGGTATAATTAATTTGCGCCTCTATTAAAGTCTTGCTAGCGTAGGCGATCGTGTGGAAGACCTTTTCTCGCACTTGTCCCAAAACAACGCCAACGGCGTAGTCGCTCGCATCACACATCAATACAAAGGGCTCTCCCCAATCAGGTGCCACTATAATTGGTGCCGTAGTCAATCGTGTCTTTAATTGATTAAATGCATACAAGCAATCATCATTAAAATCAAATTTCGTGTCATTCTCTAATAAACCACTCAAAGGTTTGGCGATTTTGGCAAAATCCTTAATGAACCTTCGATAGAATCCAGCATGGCCCAAGAAGCTTCGTAGTGCTTTTACATTTTTAGGAGGTGGTAACTTTTCAATCACATCGACCTTCGCCTTGTCTACTTCTAACCCATGTCTAGATACATGGTGCCCAAGAACTATACCCTCTTGCACCATGAAGTGGCATTTCTCCCAATTCAACACTAGGTTGGCTTCGACACAACGGGCAAGCACTCTCTCCAAACACGCCAAGCAAGCATCGAATGATTTACCGAAGATAGAGAAATCATCCATAAAGACTTCGATGCCATAGTCCCTAGGCTCTATGCCTTGGTCTATAAGATCCGCCAAAATTGCAAGTACGCAACGTTGAAACGTGGCCGGTGCATTGCATAACCCAAAGGACATTCTCCTAAATGCAAATATACCGAAGGGACATGTAAATGTCGTCTTTTCTTGGTCGTCCGGATCTACCGTTATCTGATTATAGCCAGAATAACCGTCTAGAAAACAGAAGAAAGCATTTCCGGCTAGCCTATCTAGGACTTGATCTATGAATGGTAGTGGGAAGTGATCCTTCCTAGTGGCCTTGTTTAACTTCCGATAGTCTATGCAAACGCGCCAACCTGTGATTGTTCTAGAAGGAATTAGTTCATTCTTATCATTCTTTACTACGGTCATGCCTCCCTTCTTAGGAACGCAGTGGACTGGGGATACCCATGCACTATCTGCAATAGGATATATAATTCCCGCGTCCAACCATTTGATGATCTCCTTTTTGAGGACCTCTTTCATAGGAGGACTGAGGCAGCGTTGAGGCTCTATGGACCCTTTACAAGACTCCTCTAAACGGATTTTATGCATACACAAGGAAGGGCTAATTCCTCGAATGTCTGCTAACGTCCAACCTAAGGCTAGCTTATATTGTTTCAAGAGAACCAATAATCTTTCAAGTTGTTCCGGTAGCAAATTGGCGTTCACAATTACCGGTAGCGTATCATTTTCTCCTAGATATGCGTAGGATAAATGCTCGGGAAGTGATTTTAATTCTAAGGCGGGTGGACTAACCGTAGAGGGTTTATACGCTAAAGATCGTTCAGGAATGTCAAGGGGTTCCGGCTTACGGAATAATGTCGGGCGACATTCACACACTTGCAAACACTCGTCATTCTCTAATTCCTCATCCGGTGCTACCTCATCACTAAATGTACTTGTTTCATCCTCATCCGAATTATCCCACCCAATGTCTGGCTCAGAATCGTATAGTGATATATTATTAACCTCCTCTATTACATCTTCCTTCTCATAAGGGAATTTCATGGCCTTTAGTACGTTGAAAGTTACTTGTTCGTCGTTAATCCTCATAGTCAACTCACCCTTGTGGACATCTATTAAAGTTTTTCCAGTTGCCAAGAAGGGTCTACCTACAATTATTGGCACCTCCTTGTCTTCCTCCATATCCAACACTACGAAGTCAGCGGGGAAAATAAAATTTTCCACCTTAACGAGAACGTCCTCTACTATTCCTTTAGGAAAAGTAAGCGATTTGTCGGCCATTTGTAAGGTTATGGATGTTTTAGAAATATCCCCCAAACCCAACTTCTTATATATGGAAAGCGGCATCAAATTTATGCTTGCCCCAAGATCACACAAAGCCCTTCCTTCAAATCGATCTCCAATAGAGCATGGAATCGTGAAACTTCCAGGATCTTTTAACTTTGGTGGAAGTTTCTTTTGAAGGATTGCACTACACTCATGGGTGAGCGCAACCGTTTCATTCATGCCAAATTTTCTCTTCTTATTTAAAATATCTTTCATAAATTTAACATAACTTGGCATTTGCTCTAGGGCTTCAGCAAATGGGATATTAATTTGAAGTTTCTTAAATATCTCAATAAATTTTTGGAATTGGTGGTCTAGTTTACTCTTCCTTAGTCTTTGGGGAAATGGGGGTGGTGGATAAGTAATTACTTTTTCAGTCCTTGCCCTCCCATTCTCATCTACTTCTTCCTCTAACGCCTTCTCAACACCCTTAATAGGTTCATGGTTCAATTCTTTAATAGGTTCATTGAGTATGTTACTCTCTACTTCATCTTGCATACCAACATTTATCTCTTGATTGTGGTTATAACTATTTTCCAATTCTCTTCCACTCCGCAATGTAACGGCCTTACAATGTTGGTTATCACCCTTAGGATTAGGTGTGGTATCAGTTGGCAACGTGCCTTGTTGTCGAACATTTAAGGAGGCTGCAATTTGTCCTAATTGTGACTCAATTAATCGCATGGAACCTTCTAGACTGGAAAACCGGGCTTCATTCTTTTGCATAGACTCTAAGATAACTTCATCGGATAATTTCCTAGAAGGACCCGCTTGATTAGAATTGTGGTTTTGATTGGTAGGATTATGATTTTGGTTGAACAAATGCGAAGGTGTACCTCCAGAATTATTTTTCCACGATAGATTAGGATGATTTCTCCATTCTGGGTTATAAGTATTTGAGTAAGCGTTATGATTTTGTCTATACTGCCCACCAATATAATTAGCTTCTTCATTGTGTCCAATAAGTTGTTCAACCGTCAAAGTCGGACTAATAGGTGGAGGGGCGACGATGCTATTAACTTGTGGTGGTATTTGGCTTTGATGCAGAGCCAACGCATCTAACCTCTTATTTATCGAGTTAAATTGGGAAGTCATTTGGGAAGCAAATGAGGTTAGTTGGTCCACTTGATATAACCCAGCAGTAGAGGAAGATCCTTGCCGATCATTCAATTGATAATTATTAGAGGATAAGTCCTCTAATATAGCATAGGCGTCTTCTGGGTATTTGTTCATAAGCGATCCCCCCGCGGCTCCATCTACTTGGATCATGGTGGATGTTTGGAGACCATTGTAGAAGGTCCAAACCTGTTGATGGATGGCTAATCCATGGTGGGGACACTTCCGCAATAGCTCTTTAAAGCGTTCCCAAGCATCATAAAGGGTTTCTCCGCTTCCTTGCATAAAAGTTGAAATGTCTCGTTTCAACTTAGCAGTCTTCGACGGGGGAAAGTACTTGGCTAGAAATTTTTCTATCAAAAGAGCCCAAGTGGTAATGGATCCATTGGGTAAGGAATTAAGCCAATCCCTTGATCTTCCCTCTAAAGAAAAAGGAAACAGACGTAATTTAATGGCTTCTTCTGAAACACCATTAATCTTGAACGTATCACAGATTTCCATGAACGTTCTTAGATGGGAGTTGGGGTCTTCGTGATTGAGGCCACCAAATTTGTTGTTTTGGACAAGTTGCATAACGACCGAATCAATTTTAAAATTGTTGGCCTCAATTGCGGGCCTAGCAATACTAAATTGTAACCCTCCCTGTAGAGGCATGTTGTAGTCACGACATGTTCTCCTATTCTCAATAGGTTGCCCATTTTGATCTACCTGCCCCCCTAAATCATGAGCTTCCTGATGATTATCATCCGGATCCATGGTTGAAGATTGAGTTTTTTCTAAACGCGAAGTCTTACGATTCCTCCTACACGTCCTTTCAATCTCTAAGTTTAACGGTAATAGTTCAGTGGATCGAAACCTGGACATGCACCAACAGAACAGAAGGTAGTAAGAATAAAGTAAAATAAACACAACTACCAATAGATTAATAACACTTCCCCGGCAACGGCGCCAAAAACTTGATACGCCCTAAATGGATGTACGTATTACACGCAAGTGCACGTGCCAGATCAAGTAATAAAGTAGTGAGATAAGATCGTTCCCTCGGAGAAGTGGTTAACCTAATGCTTGCAAATACTAGCTACGTCGTTCTTTAAATCCAAACAAAACGAACTTGATGATTTTTTTTTATAAAATAATGCTGATTTTTATCTAAGAATTAAAATCACTAGTTCTTACGAATGCTTTAAAAACGCTTTTATCAGTTGGAGGAAATAGTCTTGTAATTCGGATTTCCTATGTGCATCTATGAGGTGCGTGAAAGTAAAATTAGTTGAGGGTGTTTGAGTGAATTGTCATGCAACGATTCTTATAGAAGAAATCCTCATCTCTCGAATCTCGGAAAACCCAATGCCTTAAACTCTCCTAGTTATCTCTAACTTAGGAAAATAATAAGGGAATTGCTTCACATAAAAATCGGATTGATAGCAAGAGGAGGGAATCTCTTCCTCTTCTCTTGACTACGGTGAACTAATGAGCGTATGCACTTCTCATCTCTCGATTCTCGAAATGCAACGCGAAGTAGAAATTTCTCTGTTAAATATTTTACACCACTCGTCTCTCGATTCTTGCGGTGCAATAAAAAGAATTTTCAAACCAATACCACGCTACTCATCTCTCGAATCTCGTAGCGAAATAAAAGATGAAAATCAAAGCTAGAAATCTCATGAATAAATTCAAAGGTTCACAAGAAGACAATCATCAAATCTCAACAAAAGGATGAGTTCACCACAAGATAACACACATAGTACTCTCCTTATACAAGACCTAGGAGAATTAGTTCATGATGTTGGGAGAAAACCGCATGGTAAGATAGATCTTACAGCACATGATATTCTGAATCTGAAATAGTGTAGGAATTTGTACTTGTTTGACACCTTCTTCCTCTCCAAGCAATTTCTCTCCTTTTCTTCTTCTTCTTCTCTCTCCTTTTCTCTCCAAAAGAAAACTGATTTTGCTTTTCTCTCTCTTGACTTGCTAAATGCGTCCAGCCCTGTTGCCAAACGAAGCATCCCTCCAAAAATTCGGAAAAACGTAACCGCTGGATTTAATTTTCGGAATTGAATCCCGTCAGAAGGTTGCAACCTCTGTTTCTGAGTGTTGCAACTTTTTTTCCAGATTATGATATTTGGGCAGATTTCTTTTTCCAGGCGGATTCCTTTGGCGCATCTAATTAAAACATCATGGAAAAAGACCAGATTAGTCTTGAATCAACTAAATATGAATTTACTTCTATTTTTATATCGTTTAGGCTTATTTATATTGATTTGGCCGAATAATTAGTCAGAAATAATGACGTAGATAACTTCTTTTTAAGAAGTTATCACCCATGACGGGCACTATGAGTTCTTGGTCATGCCCTTTGCCTGAACAATGGACCCGCTACATTCCAGAAGACTATGAACAACATATTTTGGCCGGTCCTCCGTAAATATGTACTAGTGTTTTTTGACGACATACTTGTGTACAGTCTGACATGGCAGGACCATCTGCGACACTTGGAGCTCACCTTAGAGACGCTTCACCTTCATTCCTTAGTGGCCAACATGAAGAAGTGAGCATTCAGCTCACGGGCGATATCATACCTGGGCCATATTGTGTCGGCCGCGGGGGGTAGCAATGGACCCAGACAAAGTTGTGGTGGTCCTACAGTGGCCACTGCATGGGCCGTACGGGATGTCAGGGGCTTCCTCAGACTGACGGGCTACTACCGTTGCTTCATTCGTGATTACGGAAAGCTAGCCCTCTGTTACCGACTTGCGGGAGGAGGAACCGCCTTGGCGGGTGTACGCGCGGCGAGCTCGCGGAGCGGGGGACATAGGAGCAGCACCGGAGTCAATACCGTCGGGAGACATTGCCGGCGGTAGCGGGACAGGCGACAGCACGGGAATACCGCCCGGCGATACTGTGGGCGACAGCGCCTGGCGAGACCGCGGGCGACAGCAGGGGCGGCGATGAGATGGCTGAAGGGCAGGCTTAGGAGTTTATTATTTTGAGTATGGGTATTTTGGGAAATGTATGGGATGTGGCCTCATAGTATAAGAGGTCCCCCTTGAAACCTAATTATTATCTTTGGATCAATTAAGTTGTTTGGGGCTGCTCCCCTTTCTCTTCCTCCTTTCTCTCTCTCTATCTCTCTCTCTCTCTCTCTCTCTCTCTCTCTCTCTATCTCTCTCTCTCTCTCTCTCTCTCTCTCTCTCTCTCTCTCTCTCTCTCTCTCTCTCTCTCTCTCGCCGACCTTCCCCATCATCCTCATTGTCGCCGGTTCTACCGCCGACCTCCCCCCGCCGACTATCCGATACCTAAGAGGTATCATTGGTCCGACCTGCCGCTCCGCCCGCCGTCAAGCGGCCGGAATCTACCCGCAATGCCGGTCACCACCCGCCTCAACTCCGGCTCCGCCGACGAGCCGAACGACGTCCACCCCCGCGCCGATGTCGTCGAATCCGACATCTCCGACCTCCGGGCCGTCGTGGCCACGCTTCAAGCCATCGCCCTCAACAACCAGACCACCACCGCAGCCATCCTCGCCCGCCTGGATCAGCCTCCGGTCGCCTCGCCAGCCGCCGCATCGTCCACCTCCATCCTCGGGCAGCCTCCGGCCCCAGCTCACTCGCCGCCCCTCGGGCCAGATCTGCGACAGGCAGCCCCGGTTACGACAGTTAACCGACCCCCGTTGGCACTGGAGTTGCCGTCTTTCACCGGGGTGGACCCCATGGGCTGGATAGCTCGCGCCGAGCAATTTTTCGACCTCCACCTGACCTCGGAAGCCGACAAGGTGGGAACGGCGGTCGTCGGCATTTCGGGCTCCGCGTTGCACTGGGCACGGTGGCTTCGACAGGTGCAACCCCTGATTTCCTGGGACGAGCTCAAGCATGAAATGATTCAGCGTTACGATGCGCGTTCCTCCGGCTCCGCCATTGAGCGCCTCTGCAGCATCCGCCAATCCTCCGACCTCGACACATACATTGAGTTCGTGGCCTTGGTATCCCACGTTCCGGGGCTGCCTCCCGACCACTATTTGGGTTTTTTCCTACAAGGATTGCGCCCCGCCATTCGTTCTCGCCTCCGCACCCACAATCCCCGCACGGTCTCGGCGGCCATTGACTTGGCTCGCGCCGTCGAGGCGGATTTGGGCATTCGCCATCCGGTCCCGGCTTACCAGCCCCCGCCAAGGCCGACTCCCCCGCGTGACGTGGTGACACGGCCGGTTCAGCAAGGCGGCCAGCGCCCCGGCCGCCCCACTCCCCACCATTTTTCGGATAGCGAGTACAACGACCTCCGCCGCAAAGGATTATGCTTCCGGTGCCGCCAACCGTACTCACCCAACCATGTATGCTCGGTCAAAGAGTTTCATGCCCTGTTTGGCGACGACACAACAACGGACACACGGGACGAGGAGCTGGCCCTTCCCTTTTCCGAGGACGCCGAACCCCTCCCTGACCCGACCGAACCATTCCATTGCCTGGAGTTGCCCTGTTTCTCGGTCGGCGGCATCACGGGTCCTCGCACAATGAAACTCCAAGGCCGCATTCGGGATCGGGACGTCATTCTCATGATCGACAGTGGCGCGAGCCACAACTTTATTTCGGCGCACTTGGCCCGCGAGCTCGATCTTCCCCACCTGCCATCCGCGGAATTCACTGTTTGCTTGGGGGACGGCCGGAGGCGGCCGACGCAGGGCCTCTGCCAAGCACTCGCGCTGACCGCGGGCTCATGCTCCATCACGGCGGACTTCTACATCTTCGAATTGGGAGGCATTGACGCCATCTTGGGGGTCGCTTGGTTACAAACGTTGGGCGACGTTCGTGTCAATTGGGCCAAAATGACGATGCACTTTCAACAAGGGGCGGCGCCGTGCTGCCTTACGGGCGATTCCACCCTCCTCCGCACGCCGGTGTCCTTCCGGGCCCTTCAACGCACGACGGATGTCCACTTTTCGGCTTGCCTTTGGCTCTTGGCAAGCGCCCCGGAGGATCCGCCGCCGGTACCGGACGACATCCGCGGCATCTTGGACGAGTTTGCCGAAATCTTCGTGGCCCCGACCGGCTTACCCCCGGCCCGCCCCACAGACCATGCCATCGTCCTTCATCCGGGAACATCAGCCGTGTCGGTACGGCCATACCGTTATGGCCACCTTCAGAAGGACGAAATCGAACGCCTCGTGCGGGAAATGCTTTTGGGGGGTATCATTCGGCCAAGCGCGAGCCCCTTCTCTAGTCCGGTCCTCCTGGTGCGAAAGAAAGATGGTAGTTGGCGCTTCTGAGTGGACTATCGGGAACTAAACCGGGCCACCGTCGCCGACAAATACCCGATCCCGGTCATCCAGGAGCTATTGGACGAGCTCCACGGCGCCACCTTCTTTACGAAGCTGGATCTCCGCTCCGGCTATCATCAGATTCGCGTACGGCCGGCGGACATTCCCAAGACGGCGTTCCGGACTCACGACGGCCATTTCGAGTTTTTGGTCATGCCGTTCGGCTTGACCAACGCCCCGGCCACCTTCCAAGCTACGATGAATAACATCTTCCGGCCGGTACTTCGAAAACATGTGCTTGTCTTTTTTGATGATATTTTGGTGTATAGTTCCACTTGGCAGGGCCACCTCCAGCACGTCCGGGCCACCCTCCGCACCCTTCGCGGACATGACCTCGTCCTCAACCGGAAGAAATGCTCTTTCGGCGCCCTTTCAGTGAGCTAGTTGGGCCACACGATCTCGGCCAACGGGGTGGCCATGGAGGCCGACAAGGTGGCGGTGGTTCTTCACTGGACGACGCCCACATCGGTTCGCGAGGTGCGCGGATTTCTGGGCTTGACCGGCTACTACCGCCGGTTCATCCAGGGCTATGGGACTTTAGCCCGCCCCCTCACCCAACTGCTCAAGATATCGGAGGAGGGTCCCTTCGTATGGTCGGCGGCGGCCATGGCAGCATTCGCGGCATTGCAATCGGCCCTCGTGCACGGGCCGGTATTGGCGATGCCGGACTTCCACCAGCCCTTCGTGGTCGAGTGCGACGCGTCGGGCACCGGGGTCGGCGCGGTCCTTATGCAGGCCGGACGAACAATCGCCTTCTACAGCCGTGCTTTCTCTCCCACGGTTCGCAGTCGTTCGGCCTATGAAAATGAACTGATGGCCTTGGTTCTGGCGGTACAGCACTGGCGCCCGTACTTGCTCAGTCGGTCGTTCGTGGTGCGGACGGATCACCACAGCCTCCGTTATCTCCTCCAACAGAAAATCGCCACGCCGGCTCAACAAGTTTGGATCGCGAAATTATTGGGCTACGACTTCTCAATCGAGTTCCGTTCCGGGAAGACCAACCGGGCGGCGGATGCGCTGTCTCGCCAACCGCACGCGCCCGAGTTGACAGCAATTTCTCGGCCTTTCTGGGATGAGAGTGCGGACATCCAGGAGGGGGTCGAGCAGGACCCGTATTTGTCAACAATCAGGACGGCTCTCATCGCCGACCCGGCGGCGCATCCTCCCTACTCCCTCATTGGTGGCCGATTGTTTTACCACGGCAGCTTGGTCCTTTCCGCCTCCGCCGCCTGCATTCCTCGATTGCTCGCCGAGTTCCACGCATCTCCGACCGGCGGCCACGCCGGCGCCTTCCGGACATATTGCCGCTTGTCGGCCTCCTTGTTTTGGCCCCAAATGTTCCGCCAGATTAAGGCCTACGTCGCCGCATGCCTTACATGTCAGAAGGCCAAGTATGAAGCATTGTTCCCAGGCGGCCTCCTACAACCCCTTCCAATACCGGAGCGTATTTGGGAGGACATCGTCATGGACTTCATCACCCGGCTACCCCGGTCGGATGGGTTTGATTGCATCTTGGTGGTGGTCGACCGTCTCTCAAAGTACGGTCACTTCATTCCCCTTCGCCATCCGTACACAACGAAGTCGGTAGCGGACAGTTTCATCTCCGGCATTGTGCGCCTTCACGGGTTTCCGCGCTCCATTGTGAGCGACCGCGACCCCCTGTTCCTAAGCAGCTTTTGGACTTCGTTATTCCGGCTCCAAGGCACTCAGCTTCGCATGAGCACCGCCTACCACCCGCAGTCGGACGGGCAATCCGAAGTTCTCAATCGGTGCCTTGAAACCTAACTACGGTGCTTCATTGGCGAAAGACCGGGAACTTGGGCTAAGTGGCTCCCGTGGGCGGAATATTCATACAACACGGCGTATCACTACGCCGCCAACACCTCCCCATTCGCGGTGGTCTACGGCCGTCCATCCCCGTCGATCGTGAGATATTTGCCCGGCGAGTGCCATGTGGACGGTCTCGCGGTCCACTTGCAAGATCGGGACACCATTTTGGACAGTTTGAAGCATCACTTACGGCGCGCCCAAGCCAAAATGACATCCTTTGCGAATCGCAAACGCCGGGACCTACAACTCGAAGTTGGGGAGAAAGTGTTTATCAAGCTGCAACCTTACCGGCAACTGTCCGTCGCTCGCCGAACGTGCCCAAAACTAGCCCCGCGTTTCTTCGGCCCCTTCGAGGTGATCGGCCGCATTGGAGCGGTAGCCTACCGCCTTCGCCTACCGGACGGCAGTCGGATCCATCCCGTATTCCACATCTCGCAGCTCCGTCGAGTCATCGGCGACCACCCGGCCGTGGATCACATCCCCGCCGACTTGGACTATTCCAGCACCGCCCCCCTCTATCCGGCCGCCATCATCGATCGTCGCTCGTCTCACTCCGGGACGCACTTTCCCGAGGAAGTTCGGGTAGCATGGCGACATCGACCCCAGTCCGAGAGCACGTGGCTTATTCGCGACGACTTCCGCCGTCAGTTTCCGGACTACTGCCTTGAGGACAAGGCCAATTTCCCAGACGGCGGCATTGTTACCGACTTGCGGGAGGAGGAACCGCCTTGGCGGGTGTACGCGCGGCGAGCTCGCGGAGCGGGGGACATAGGAGCAGCACCGGAGTCAATACCGCCGGGCGACATTGCCGGCGGTAGCGGGACAGGCGACAGCACGAGAATACCGCCCGGCGATACCGTGGGCGACAGCAGGAGGCTACCGCCTGGCGAGACCGCGGGCTACAGCAGGGGCGGCGATGAGATGGCTGAAGGGCAGGCTTAGGAGTTTATTATTTTGAGTATGGGTATTTTGGGAAATGTATGGGATGTGGCCTCATAGTATAAGAGGTCCCCCTTGAAACCTAATTATTATCTTTGGATCAATTAAGTTGTTTGGGGCTGCTCCCCTTTCTCTCTCTCTCTATCTCTCCCTCTCTCTCTCTCTCTCTCTCTCTCTCTCTCGCCGACCTTCCCCATCATCCTCATTATCGCCGGTTCTACCGCCGACTATCCGATACCTAAGAGGTATCACCCTCCCTCTCATGCGACTGCTGCGCAAGAAGGCCGACCCCACCTTCCACTGGTCCACAGAGGCAGACGCTGCATTTGCGGCCTTATAACGGGTTCTGGTGACGGCCTCAGTCTTGGCAATGCCGGATTTTTCTGCGACCGTCCGTTCCCACTTCGCCTATGACAACGAGTTGATGGCACTCGTTCTATCAGTCCGGCATTGGCGAACTTACCTGTTCGGCGGCTCTTCGTCGTGCGGACAAACCATCATAGTTTGCGGTGCCTCCTCAGTCAGAAGATGACTACTCCCTCGCAACAAGTTTGGATGGAGAAACTATTGGGTATGATTTTACCGTGGAGTTCCGTTCAGGCAAGACGAACTTGGCGGAGGACGCACTATCACGCCAACCAGGTGTTGCTGAGCTGACAACCATTTCTCGCCCAGTCTGGCAAGAGGCGGCCATCTTGCAGATGGAAGTCGAGGCCGACCCGACACTACGGGTGCTCATTGACAGCCTACAGACGGATGGTTCTTCGTGCCCTCCATACACTCTCGTCGGGGGCCGGTTACTCTACAAGGGTCGCATGGTCCTCTCGGGCTCCTCCGCCAGCATTTAGCACCTCCTCACCGAATATCACGCTACACCCTCTACCAGACACAGGAGCGTTCCGCACATACCGCCGCATTGCGGCCTCTCTCTATTGGAAGGGTATGATGCGTCAGGTGGAAGATTATGTTGCGTTATTTGATTTGCAACGCTCCAAATACGAAATGACATTTTCGGGGGGGGGGGGGGGGGAGCCGAGATTGCTCGCATTGGCGAGGTGGCCTACCGCCTCCGCCTTCCGACCCACAGTCGAGTCCACCCGGTCTTCCACGTCTCTCAACTCAAACGGGTGGTAGGCGACCACGCTGTCGAGGAGACCTTGCTCCCAAATCTCGGCTCAGATGGCTCTCTACTTGCTTGAAGCCATCCTGGACCGCAAGCTGGAAGCGGCAACCGACCGGGAACAGGTGTTGGTTGCATGGCAACAACGACCTTCCTTCGATGCGACTTGGTGGGACCGTGACAACTTCCTTAGTCAATTTTCAGAGCTTTGCTTTGAGGACAAGACAAATTTTCCAGACGGGGGTATTGAGACAGAAGTGGACGAGGAGGGACTCGAAGGAGTCGACACGACTTGGTGGGCCTACTCTCGGAGGAAACCAACTGGAACATGAGACGATGGATGGAGCGGCAATTACACTTGGAGATGTTATGTTGATTGTTTATTTTACATTTTGACATATTTGCGTATTTGTCATTATGTGGGGATATATATACCCCTTGGTCTTGTATTTGGATTATCTTTGCACTTGGAATCATAATGTGAAGGAGTCTATGGCTGGCTGAATCATAATGTGAAGGAGTCTATGGCTGGCTAAGAGGAGTTCCTCTTAGAGTTATCTCAGATTTTAGTCTCCCTCCACTCTCACGATAACCCTAGGGGTATCATTCTGTTGCAAACACAACTTTTGGTGGGAGGTTTTTGCTCATCTTCTCTTCAATGTTCCTCGAAAATTTTAATTATTAACAGATATTGAATGTTTTCAGATGAATAAATTGAGAAAACTTCAAAAACAAATTTAGGTATGATGTTGCACATGACATAAACACCATAGGAACCTTTAGGCTCATGAGATTTGCAAAGAAATTTAAGAGGCTCACAGTTTTCCTACAAGTATCAACAGGTAAGCTACTAAATCACTAAAATTTCTATACATACCTTGTAAACGCTGAATCAAATTTTTATGATCTCATTCTTCCCTTAACATGCAGAATATGTAAATGGAAAAAGAGAAGGGAGGGTACTAGAAAAGCCCATTTGCATTGGGGATTTGGGGATAGTATAGTGAAGGAGCTTGCCTCTCCTGAATATTCAGGAGAGTCGTCCATGCCTTTGCTGAACATCCTGGACGAGATTCGATTAGCTTTAAGTTCCAAAAAGGCTACTGACGATGCTTCTTTGCTTTGGTACAGAAAAAGAAGGACCTAGGCCTAAAGAGGTAACAAAAATGTTTGCATGCATTCTTCTTTGGTTCAATCTCATGAAAATAACATCTCTACAAAAATATAGGGCAAGATTGCATACATCAACCCCCTAGTAAATCCCTATTTGACGAGAGATTCATGCTATTCTTAGGGTTCGTTTGGGAGCGTATTTGCCACGGGAGGCGGGAAGGAGGCGGACCGCAACGGCGAGTTGGAGTCTTCGGCTCCATTCCGAACGGAATCATTTTCCGCGATGGTAGACAGGAGCGAACGCTGCCACGAGAGACACGCGTTTGGGTCGCCTCCGCCCCGCCTTCGTCTGCCGCCGTGCCGGAACTCCAACGGCGCGCCAAACAGGCCCTTAATTTCATTCAATCAGTGAACTAAAAGTCATGCACATGGAAAATATTTATGGATGGCAAGACACTTGTGTACTTACAAAGGCAATGGCAGAAATGGAGATCAACAGCATGAGAGGTGACATCCCAGTTGTCACAATAAGACCAAGTGTTATTGAAAGCACTTGGTATGAGCCATTTCCTGGTTGGATTGAAGGAAACAGGTATTCTTTTTCTTTTTCTTTTTCTTTTTCTTTTTCAATTACATCCAACTCTCATTCTAATTCTAATACCCTGAATGAAACTCAGAATGATGTGTTGAGTGTGCCATGTGGAATGGACGGTGATGTCCGAGCGTGTGTTGCAACTCGTTAAAAGGGGTGGTTTAGTACCACACCGCCTAGCGTGCTCCTTGGTCTTGGGTATATAAGCGGGGTGGTCACTCCTCCCCTAACCGTGTGATTTTGGGGACTGACGTCACAATTATTTACATGGTATCAGAGCAGGGGACACGTGGCGAGGGGGTGTTAAGTGTGCCACGTTGAATGGACGTTGATGTCCAAGCGTGTGTCCCGACTCGTTAAAAGGGGCGGTTTAGTCCCACATAGCCTAGCGTGCTCCTTGGTCCAGGGTGTATAAGCGGGGTGGCCACACCTCCCCTAACCGCATAGTTTTGAGGAGTGACGCCACAATGCTTTACATGGTATCAGAGCAGGGGGACGCGTGGCAAGGGGGTGTTGAGTGCGCCACGTGGAATGGACGGTGATGTTCGAGCGTGTGTTGCGACTCATTAAAAGGGGCAATTTAGTCCCACACCGCCTAGCGTGTTCCTTGGTCTTGGGTGTATAAGCGGGGTGGCCACTCCTCCCCGAACCGCGTGGTTTTGGGGAGTGACGCCACAATGCTTTACATGGTATCAGAGAAGAGGGAGCACGTGGCGGGGGTGGGGGTGGGGGGGGTGGGGGGGTGGGGTTAAGTGCGCCATGTGGAATGGACATTGATGTCCGAGCGTGTGTCGCGGCTCGTTAAAGGGGTGGTTTAGTCTCACACCGCCTAGCGTGCTCCTTGGTCCTGGGTGTAGAAGCGGGGTGGACACTCCTCCCCTAACTGCGTGGTTTTGTGGAGTGACGTCACAATGCTTTACATGGTATCAGAGCAGGGGCACGTGGTGAGGGGGATTGTTGAGGCGCCACGTGGAATGGACGATGATGCCCGAGCGTGTGTCGCGACTCGTTAAAAGGTGCGGTTTAGTCCCACACCACCTAGCGTGCTCCTTGGTCCGGGTGCATGAGTGGGGTGACCACTCCTCCCCTAACCACGTGGTTTTGGGGAGTGCGCCACAATGCTTTACATGGTATCAAGATAGGGGGCACGTCCACACGTGGCGAGGGGGCGTTGAGTGCGCCACGTGGAATGGACAGTAATGTCTGAGCGTGTGTCACGACTCGTTAAAAGGGGGGTTTAGTCCCACACCGCCTAGCGTGCTCCTTGGTCCTTGGTGTATAAGCGGGGTAGACACTCCTCCCCTAACCGCATGGTTTTGGGGAGTGACGTCACAATGCTTTACATGATATCAGAGCAGGGGGGCAAGTGGCGAGGGAGGTGTTGAGTGTATCACGTGGAATGGACAGTGATGTCCGAGCGTGTTTCACGACTCGATAAATTGGGGGTTTAGTCCCACACCGCCTAGTGTGCTCCTTGGTCCTGGGTGTATAAGCGGGGTGGCCACTCCTCTAACCGCATGGTTTTGGGGAGTGACGCCACAATGCTTTACATGATGGACCATGCTATTTAATGCTTTACATGATGGACCATGCTATTTTATACTATGGTAAAGGCCAACTCACTGGTTTTGTAGCAGATCCAAAAGGAGTTCTTGGTTTGGTAATTATTCACTTTCATATTTCTCTTAGCTCTTTGGCCCTACGTATTCAAATGAGTTTAAAAGGAGATTAGTTTAAAATAGGAATCAAAATTACACAGAAAAATAATTGAACTTAGTGCACGATTCATGATGAATTTGCATAGGTACCTGTTGACATGGTAGTGAGCGCAATGCTGGCGGCAATAGCGAAGCACGGGTGGGTGAAGCAGCCGGGGATTCACACATACGACATCACCTCCTCCATAGTGAATCGTCTTGTTTTCGAGCAATTGTTTAGTCTCTTCTACCGACACTCCAAATCCCTCCCTTTCATAGATTCAAAAGGGATGCCAATCGAAGTCCCTCCAATGAAGTTATTTGATGACTTAAACAAGTTCTCCGATCACGATCGCAGCAATGCGATACAGCGAATGTTTTTGCACGAGAAAATGTCTCAAAAGCTCAACAATTTTTGCATGAAGCTAGTTGATATAGCCATGCACTTGGCTAACATTTATGAACCACACTTTCTATAGTGGAAGGTAAGGTGCATTGTTCATGAATTCCTTTCAATTTGAATTCTAAATGCATCTGATGGTGAGTGCTGTGATGATGTTGGTTGCAAGTTTGATAATACTAACATGCAAAAGCTTATTGATGAGATGTCGGAAGAGGTGGGGGTGGGGGTGGGGGTGGGGGTGGGGGGTGATGTACGAGAAATAGATTGGGAGGACTACATTTCTAATGTTCATATACCTGGATTGAGAAGGCATGTGATGAAGGGAAGAGGGATGTGAGCTAAGAATTCACAACTTATGGGTGCTCAAGTGTGAAGAAGATGCAATAAACTGTGGATGATTTATGATTTCATTGGTCATGAGGCAATGAATCACTAAATAATGTATTTTGTTGAGAATTTTTAACATTTTCTTTGGTGCATGCAAGGATCTAGAGAGAACTGTATTTTCGACAATGTAATCATAGACTTCTTGGATTATGGGTTTCAAAATGTTATAGATATACCAAAACCCAATAACCAGAAAAAGTAAAGAATTTACGAAATTGCAACTATGTAAAAATAAAATGCTAATTTGCAGCCCTAAACGACTCCAAAGACTTTAAGACGCAAAATTCATGAGAAACATATTAGTTTTTATCAGCTCACCTATTCTCTCCTAGCATCCTAATTTTGTTCAACTCAGCCACCGTAAATTTACGATTGTATCAAGACTTCCACACCTACATCAGCATTGTAGTGCCTCAATAATTCAGTTGCAAAAAAGTTGCCCTTATGTCTATTTACAACTTTGACATTATCCAATGGCCATGCATGTCTCAGATGTATTCCAGTATGGTGCATGGCTCATTCCCAACTAGCTGCTTAAGATTGCTGTCAAGCCACCATTTCACCAGAAGTCTCACTTGCTACTTAGCGTTGATGGATTAAGTTAGGAAATTACTTAGTAAATAGTTTTCATGAGGGTTATTGTGTGCTAGAAATTTCTTCCACATTTGATGGAAATCAAATGTTTCTCCAAGATTTGGTGAGATCTTCTCTATTGTTCTTGATAGTTTTTTCTGGCAAAAGGATTTGAGGGATGAAGTATTCCTTCATATATTATATCTATAATAATGTATATTTGTGCTTTTGGTAACACTGACTATCAAATCAAGAATTCATTGAAAGGAAGGATGCATGGATACAACTGACAAGGTATTCTCGCGCATAGCTTAAGAGGGTTTGTTCTCTCTCGAAGCCCCACTCCAAATGAGAGACAAACTTAAAAGACTCAAGATAAATAGACACTAGGGCTGCATGGTAAATAGACACTAAGGCTATATTAAATATTACAAAAATGCCACTAGAGTACGTTGTAAATAGACATGTGCAACACGAAGGTGACGACGTCGGCGAGGCGGTTGTGAGCCCGGGAGTCATATTTGTATTAGCTGTCTTGCTTTATAATCAAATCCCACAAAACATGGTATTATTATCTTTACCATTGTTTCTGTAATTCAATATCATATTTCTCCCTCCTTGGTTCTATTAGACAGGAGGAATTTTTCGGTCCGATCTCCTATTCAAAATCTGTGTCCTAGAGTGCTACTAAACTAACGTGTGGCACAAGAAGAAAAAAACAAGCGTGGAGATCAAGCAAAAGAAAAGTGGGGACCAAGAAAAGTCATTTTTGATCTTCGTGAAGATCAAGATCTCCACGGACATCACCACAGACATCCGGAGATCGGACTGAAAAAATAGTCGCACACAGAAACATTTAGCATCTCGCCTTTACATATAATTGATCACACACAAAAACATTTTTCTTCAGCATACATGAACTAATAGGAATAGATTAGATTAATGAACTCAAACCTTGATTTAACATTTATCCCTTTTTTACACGAAATTGAATTTGGTTGAAATTAAAATGTTCAAACTCATATTAAGTTGACTTGATCGATCAAAGTTGACTTGAATCACAGAACATATGATCATGAGATTAAAGAATTAATTTTATGATTTTTTTTACATTAGCAGGAGCGCCTTTACTTGTCGACGCGTCCTTTTCTTAACTCTACAATGACATTGTCGCCTACCCAACTGGCTTCCGTTATTATTGACTCCACAATGACCTAATTTAGTATCTCGCCTTTACTTGTGGATGCCATCCTTCCTTAACTCTACGACGACATTGTCACTCACTCAACCGATTTCGGTTAATGTTGACTCCACAATGACTGAATTTATTATCTCGA
Source organism: Dactylorhiza incarnata (assembly GCA_033032865.1). Taxonomy (NCBI): domain Eukaryota; kingdom Viridiplantae; phylum Streptophyta; class Magnoliopsida; order Asparagales; family Orchidaceae; genus Dactylorhiza; species Dactylorhiza incarnata. The sequence continues at coordinate 1,338,856 of JAWHQI010000348.1, read as the reverse complement.
ACGCCTTTGCTTGTCGACACCAACCTTCCTTCATCAAAATACCTTTGTGGAGCTTCACCATGGCCCTGCTAGCAATTATTTTGGGTTTCATCAAGCACTGGTCTGCATTCTCCAACCATTTGTTTAGAAAGAATTGTGGTGAGACATCCTATAATGGGTTGTCGCATTGTATGTCCAAAACCTAAGGCGGAGAGAATTTCTCTCACTCCACCATTTAAACCACTATCCATATTAGGTTGTTTTTGTGAAGACATTTCCATGAATTTTATCACCGACTTTACATAGCATCATGTGAAGACTCAAGCCGGCAAACTGGCAATTCAGTCTCTTGTGAACCTTGCAACTTCAATCACTCGTCAGTCATTCTGCAACTAAATTTAGTCGCCTCTACGATGGTCCTTTTCACGTGCTTTCAAATACAAATTTTTCTCCTGCAAACTGCTTAGTGCTTACGCACCCATATCCACCTAGTGTTTCATGTAGCCTTACTCAAACCATAACAAGACCATGTTCCGCAAATGACATCAATAGCGTTTCCTTTTAATCGTGACATTATATGTATTGATGAAGAGACACTTAAATCTACTTACGGAATACGGATCCTACGATGATGATAATATTATTTCGGCGGTGAGAGTTGGAGCGGTGGGAATGGGATTTTGGAGCGGTGGGGAATGGAGGCGAATGGAGGGGGTGGCTGAGTTCTCAAAAAAGATCAAAATGACATTTTGAGCGGTGGCGGTGGGAATTGGAGGATTACCAAACAGTTTTTTTTTAGTGGTAGCATTTTCCCCCAATGGAGATGGAGCAAAAACGCCGAAACAAACAGACCCATATAATAGATGGGGTGAGAGATGATGCAATTACTGCTATGTTGAGTTTACTTTAATGCTTCCCTCAACAACCCTCGAAACATATTTGTGGGTAAATCTTCCTCAGCCACAACGCAATTATTGAGTATATCAACCATGATTAACTACATCGATAATGGAATGTTTCAACATCAAAGTTAAAGATTCATGCATCAGAAGGAATTTATGGCATTGTTTTTCATGTGAAGGTCCATTAAAGTTTGTGAAGGTGAACTTGGAAAGGTTCAATTTCTTTCTCAGGTATGCTTTGGCCTTTCCAAATCTCTTAAAACGTTGGTTTGTCTCTCTAACTTCTCATTGGAATTGCGAGATTTTTAGCTTTGTGCTTTCCATTTGATGCACTATAACTTTATGCTCATTATATTATGATGGAGGAGCGTGATGATGAAGCTACATGAAACAAGGGTACCGGGACCCAATAGGAGTTACGATACAAAGAGGCTCTTGATGGACCCATCAGGATTCCAACTTAAATATGTTTTGTACGCTCATGAAACATAGGGTTAGTTTCCGAAGTTGAACCTTTTCCCAGACAAAATGACAATCAACTTAAATATGTTTTGTACGCTCATGAAACATAGGGTTCTCAGCGATGTGAATAGCAGCTTGACTATCACAAAAGAGAATAGTTGGTGAAGAAAGTTTGACAGCTAAATCAGTGAGGAGACTTTTAAGTCATGTGAGTTCTGAGACGGCGGCAGCCATGGAGCGATACTTTGCTTCAACTAAAGACCGAGCAACCACAGTCTGATTCTTGCTTCGCCAAGTAACCAAGTTTCCGCCAAAATATGTGCAGTAGCCACTCGTGGATCGCCGATCATCTAGGGACCCAGCGTAATCAGCATCACAATATGCAATGAGAGACAGAGAAGTACATGGTTTGTATACCAGCCCTTGTCCCGGAGCATTCTTCAAGTATCGAAGAATACGCTCAACGGCCTGAAGATGAGAGACCTGAGGGTATGCATGAAGCGACTGACCACGGCGACCGCAAATGAAATATCAGGTCGAGTGACAGTAAGATAGATTAGCTTGCCAACAAAGCGGCGATAATACTCCGGATTAGGGAGAAGTTGATGAGAGTTAGATCCATGAGCGCAGAGTTGATGATTTACATCCATAGATGTATCAACAGGCTTACTCCAGAGTAGCTTGCATCATGAAGTAGATTAAGACAATACTTTCACTGAGACAAGACCATCAGGTTGTCGGGCCACCTCAATTCCCAAGAAGTAGCGGAGTCGTCCCAAATCCTTAGTTTGAAAATGTAAGGCAAGATGTTGCTTGATTTGGGTGATGTCGGGAAGATAATCACCAGTCACAATGATGTCATTAACATAAACTAGAAGAATCACTGTGCCAGATGAATGTTTTCGAATGAAAAGGGAGAAATCTGCCGAGCTCCGGGTGAAGCCAAACTCACGAACCACCTGACTAAACTTCTCAGACCATGCTCATGGAGACTGTTTCAGACCATAGAGAGATTTCTTCAAATGACAGACAAGGGACTCCCCCGTGGTTGTATAACCAGAAGGTTGCTGCATGTACACAGTCTCCACAAGATCGTCGTGAAGGAAGGCGTTTTTAATGTCAAGCTGATGTAGAGACCAATGGCGATGAACAACAAGAGATAAAAGGACATGGACGGTGTTGAGTTTTGCCACCAGAGAAAATGTCTCTTCATGATCAAGACCGTGTTGTTGAATAAAACCTCTAGCAACAAAACGAGCCTTGAGGCGATTAACAGTCTCATTCGGATGATGTTTATGAAGGTTTTCTTCCTGTACTGCGAGATTCGAGAGATGAGTGACGTAAGTTTTTAACCGAAGTTTCTATATTTTTACTGCGCTTCGAGATTCGAGAGAGGAGATGCGTAAGTACTTCATAAATTCAATATAGCATAGAAGAGAGAAAGAGATTGCATCTTCTTGCTAGCAGCCTTGATTTTTATTCTTCACGATATTCTTCATTCCACCTAAGTTCGAGATGACTAGGGGAATAAAGAATATCAAGATTTATGATATTGAGAGATAAAGATTTCTACTATAAAATCATTGCAAGATAAGTTAAATGAACATTCTCGTAAAATATAATTCTAAATATTCATCACAATAGACATAGGAAATTATAATACAAGGCTGCTTTTTTAAATTATTAAAAAAAAGTATTTCTAGGAAATCGTCATTTTAGAGTTTTCATTCGTTTTCAAAAACCCACTCTATTTAATCTGCTTGAATTTAAAGAAAAAGTTAAACTAGTATTTGCAAGCGTTAGATTAGTCACTTCTTCGTGGGAACAATCTTTACTTTCATTATATTACTTGATCTGACACGTGCACTTACGTATATATCTATTTTTTGCGTATCAGCAACAACGAAGAGGTGAAGCTAAGTTAGACAAGATACACGAGTGGTCAACCTCGTATTCTACCCAAATAACTTAAACCGAGGGCTAACTATACGATATTTCTACAACAACAAATTATATTTTGCCAATCCAACATGAGATTAAACCACACTCTCATGTGCTACAACAAGAAAATACACACAAAAAGCAAACATAACTACCTTTAAACCATAACTAAAGCATAAAATTCAACCTTAATTGAAACATATACTAGCAAGAACTTAAGAGCATACTTGGGTCTGTGTTTGTGAGCATAGCTGTATTGCTGAAGGAGCAGGTTGCTCCTTTTGCCTGATTAGCTTGGTAATAGGCATCATAGACATATGAAGCAACAGCCACAAGATTGTTAGCTACATAACAAGGCTGGCCCGGCTGTACGGGTCCACAATTTGCTGAACCGGGCCCGCAAGCCCAATCGATTCCAGACTTTAGTAAAGTAGGGTCTGCATTCGGTTTTGCCACACAAAAAGTTCCCACTGAAGCTAAATTTATGGTTCTAATCTCATTAGGGAAGAAAATTTCCAACTGTCCTTTGAGATGTGAAGCATATGATATGCCTGCAGTGAACAAACAATTGATTGAGTCAACTTCACTAGTAAAATTAGAAGAACATATGGAATGTTTTAGGGTAAGTTTGTTTGGTTTGGAGGAATTATGTGAAAATAAAATATATTATTTAGCTTACAATTAGTTCTTGATTGTTTGGTTTGGGTGTAGCTGATAAGAAATTGATTTCACCAAAGAGATTAAGGAATATGCATGTTTATTCTAGTTAACCCCAGTGAAAAGCTGAAGTAAACATTCATGTTAACAACATTGGGTTGCACTAGATTACATATTATCGATTATTTTTCGATCCAATTAAAAAGAGAGCTCATTTTTTCACTCAATTTCTTCTTGTTGAGATGTCTTGAATCTTAATAGGCCTGAAGCTTGTCCACTTGACCACCCCCACCCCCTCACCCCCCACCAGTCCATGCCCCCTTAACAGAGATTTTATAGGCCATGATTGCTTCTCTTTGTAATCATATTCTTCGTAGTGAAGATTTGTCGCGACCTGTGGACGTAACTCTATTTGGATGTACCATGTAATTGCTTGTGATGTGTGTGTGATTATATATTTTTTGATCAATTATCCGTGACACTTCTCAACAAAACAGTGGAAACAAGTCATTTTGAATCTATTCATTTATCATTTCAATTTTCATTCTCTTTTAATTCCTCCGTTACAATTCCTTCAAACCAGTCAGAGTGTTAGGGATGCATGGAAAGTATACTCATCCAATGATAAAATGAAATTTAAAGAAGTAAAAAATTTCAAAGGTGGATGCGGACTAAGGAAAAGTTAAGAATCAGAAAAAAATAGGAAAAAGAAATATGAGTAAATGGAAAATACCTAACACATATGAGAACAAAATGACACAAGGGACAATATTTTTCTGCAATCTTCCAAGAACAACCATGTTGACCAAATGCCAACAGCTCACACTAGGGCGAATCTCAAACACCAAAATAAATCTGCAGTATACATATCATAGTTACAAGGAACTCACTCAGGTTTCAATTGATTTAGATCTCAAAACTATATTACAAACATCTAACACCATCCAATTTCCAAAATGTTCAAATTGTAAAACTTCATACCATAAGAAAACAATCACATGTAATTAGAGAAATTAACAATGTTCTTAAGGGACAAAAAAACCCTAACTTTAGGTGATAATCCTAACCAAATGTTGTTTCATGAAGCAGCAACCAGCTAGATAGAAACTATCTGAGCTATAGAAATTCATAATCACAGCAAAAGTCAATGCTCGAAATTTCAAACAAAAATCAAATAAATAGAGTATAGATTGCACAAATTTTCAACCATGATGCTGCTATAGTTAATTGTCAGATGGACACAAAAATGTTTGGCATGATAAATATGCTGATAAACCCACAGAGTACATAATAAAATGGATAACAGAATACATAATAAAATAGAAGGAAAAAAACTATCTTAGAACTATAATTGCAAGTAAAAAACAGCAATTTCCATATTTCCCTACTATTTTCAAAACATGAAGATTTTATTCAAACCTACTCATACTCTATCAAGTCTCAGCATACTGCAGAAAATTGACACCAAATTGACATGGATTAGCTAACCCTCCTGTGAAGCAAGCATGACTCAAAGTTTAATCACAACCTCATACACTATTATGTTCCTGCTTCCTATCATTCAGGCCAAGAAATTTCAGAGCTTTGTTCATCCAGAACCCGAAAAGCGCTTTAAGTTTACCAAATAGAAACAAACAAAACTGAAAGATCAAGGGGAAAAACACTAGAAAACTAAAATGAAGAAGCGGATATTAGCCTTACTCCAAAGAAAAGATAAACCATTAGAACACCTGCAGGTCTCCAAATACTTCCAGTCTTTTCTGGAAAAAAAACCCTCAAATTAGAAACTGAATATAGAAATCAAGCTCAGAAACAAGAGCTTCGAAGCCGAGAGAAAGAAAGAAGATGACTGGAAACTCACGAGGATCTTTTCCGAATGGCCAAATCGAATAAGATTTCTACGCCCAAATCGACGGCGAAAAATTTGCAGGGCGCGAGTGAAGTCTTACCCAGTTGGATCAGCAGATGTAGAAATTAAAAAATGCGTCTCTTTTTTTTCAAAGACGAGCACAATTCAAAACCGGCTTCCTTAAGCAGCCTGGATCAGTTGATGTTCGATTAATTATTATTAATTATATAGATCTTTAAAAGTGTTAATTCAATGAAGTTTGAGTGGATACAAATGAACAGAAAATAATCCAAGGTAGCCGAATATTTTTAGCACTATTCAGGTTTGATTCACTTTAAAATAATATTTTTTTTGTTCTATTACCTTTAAAATAAGATTATTAATAGAGTTTTGGAAATCAAGGAGATGGTTTGGGGGGATATATTTGTTGATATTTAAGTAATATTTTGATGGAATTCAATTCAATTTATAACCGCTGGTTTGAACTTGATGTTCATTGATAGTCTGTTGCCCATCATTGTTGGAATTACTTTTTATGATTGTCTTGCAGTAATATTTTAATGTTGAAAATGTCAGCTTTTATACTATGATAATATTTATTATAATTATTGCAAATTAATTTTGTAATTATTATGTATGATTTTACAATTTAGTGTTTTTTTATAGGAAGTGGTTTCTAGAGACAGACTTTTAGTTTTATGTCTTCCATCTCTTTGCTTACAAATTTTCTCTATTTTGTATGTTTTGTTTCATTAAGACTTCGTTTGGCGCGGCTTATTTGCTCCGGTGAGTTTGATCAAAAACGTCATTATCATAGAATGTATGTTTGACAATACAAAAATTATGACCGCTATAAAGAAAATAAACTAGTTTTGAGCTTAAAATGCATGAATTTTTTTAGGTGAGGTCGGGCGTTCACAAACGATGGTTCATGATCACAGAGTTCACCAAACGAAGCCTAAGTGAATGTTCGAGTGCTCTGTGCTTCTTCAGTATTGTCGGCCTCTTAGTTTCATTAAGTAGATTTTCTCTATTTTTTATCTTCATCCTTCCGACAACCCCGGCACAACCATCACCACTTGCCTTCTAACTAGGGAGAACTGCGACATGTGGAAGAAGGCTATGTTGAATGCCCTTCGCACAAAAAATAAGCTCGATTTCATCAATGGAACCTTGGTGCAACTCACATCATCTTCTCGATTGAAGATGACGTTTATGTCATTATCAACCGTTATATTAATGCAACATCAATACATGAAACCAAGTGTGTTGTTTGGTTTGAATTCGAATTGGTTATTATTGGTGTTATAGAGAGAGAGAACTTTCTCTCTCTTGCATGGCAATAGGAAACTGCCAGCCACCCTTTTCATGGAAAGAGGAACCTATTAATGGCATGAGTTTGAAAAAAAAATATGAAACTGGCTGAGTCAAAAAAAAACGGCCCGGCATTAATGGGAGTTGGTTTTAATATGAGACCGCCTGCTTTGGAGAATGAAGAACCGGCCAGCAGTTGTGCTTTTCCTGTTTATAAAAGGAAGAACCGCGGAATAGGCGTAGAGGAAGAAAACAGCCCTGTTCCTGTGGAGAAGAGAAGCCAAGCCTGTGAGAAGAAATCAGCCGGTTGCTCGCGTTGGAGGGAAGTCGCCGCCGCCGTCGTCTTGCTTTTGGTGCCGCGAGGGGTGGGAGACCCCGTAGAGATTCCGCCGGTGGTAGTCGTTGGTGCAACACCGTGCGATGGCGGCAAAGTGAGGAGACGATGGCGGCGCGGGCGAGGCGGCGAAGGCTTGCGGGAGTGCAGTGGCCTTGACGGAGTTTCTCTCAGGCGGTGCGGGCGTGGCGGCGAAGGCTTGCGGGAGTGCAGTGGCCTTGGCGGAGTTTCTCTCCGGTGGTGCGGCTTGGTGTCGATGGCATGCGCGGGTGCAGTTGGCCTCGACGGTGCTTCTCCGGTGGTGGTGCGGTTGAACGTCGGACGTCGACGTTGAAGGTTCCGGTGAACCTTGTGCGTCCGCTAGGCGGATTGCAGTCCAGATCTTATTATCTCTCCCGCGGGTCGAGCGAGTCTGGCTCTCCGCGGTGTATTCTGTAACAGACGTCGGTATTTTTTCTTTGTTCGTTTTTCAGTTCTTGATTACCCTGTATAAATTTGGTTGCGCCTGAGGATTGTTTCCGCGTCAAATCCCAACAAGTGGTATCAGAGCGAGGTCAGTAGGCGACTGATTGGACGTTCGAGGAAAGGTTTGACTGCGGTGGGTGACGACTAGGTCCGCTCCCCATCTTTTCAAATCTGACCTTTGAATTAATCAGGTCTCCTGGTCGTGCCGTAGGACAACCATGACAGGGAAGAACGTGAATCTGGACAGTGTTTATTTGAAGAAGTGCGACAGTAGCGGGTTTGACCTATGACAGGTGGTACTGCATGAGATGGTCATGATAACTGCGGATTTGTTGCAGCGAGGTGATTATCTGGAGGAACACAAGAGGTGTTCAAATTTGGTTTCTGTGCCAGTTAGAGGCAGCTTGTGCAGAGACGGAGGAGGACGTGAAGACCCTTTTTCACTCCTTCCTCGCTCACATATTTTTACCCGGCCTTAGTGACGATGCTCTTGTATGAGAAGGATACGGTGGAGCTGGTGGAGGTCACAATCGCAGTGCTATCCAGACAGATGTTAGTGGGCCCTACTCCTAAGGGCAGTCACATCTTGGCAGCAGCGGATGGGTAAGGTGAGGCAGTTTGGCAAGGGATTGAGTGGAGCACGATCTCGATCCGGGCCGAAGGAGGGTATGGAATTTTACCATTGCAGACAGTGCAGTCACACAGGAGAGCGAGTTCGCAGCGTGCAAAAGGCCTCGAGGCTAGGGTGCGGACAGGGTGACAGCTGGGTTAGGGTGCAGAGTGATGAGGTCCTCACCATCACTGAGAGTCTGTGCGACTCTGACAGCTATATGTTTGACATTACTGAGCGGATTGGATTCAGGTGGCTACAGTTGGGTGGCCTGAGGAAGAGTCCTGGTGGTGGAGTGAGGGCGTACCATGCTCAGGAGAGCTGTGCAGTGAGATAGTTTGTACCGACTGATGGGGACCACGATGTGTGGTGGTGCACCCATTATTTCTAAGGCCGACATGGTGGATTGTCGTGGTGGTGCAGAGGATCGTCCTCTGGGACTCAAGTTATGCGGGTCAGTTTCTGCGATCAGTTTGCGACGACATTCATGGATTGAGCCAGAGCAGAGATGAGTCGACTGGAGCAAGTCGGCTGATTCCTCGGACTGAGGTAGTGCTACGTGCAGTTGAGTGCTTCGTGCAGATGGTGGCTCTGAATCCCAAACCAAGGTGGTGATTGTTGTTTGGTTTGAATTCGAATTGGTTATTATTGGTGTTATAGAGAGAGAGAACTTTCTCTCTCTTGCATGGCAATAGGAAACTGCCAGCCACCCTTTTCATGGAAAGAGGAACCTATTAATGGCATGAGTTTGAAAAAAAAAATATGAAACCGGGTGAGTCAAAAAAAAACGGCCCGGCATTAATGGGAGTTGGTTTTAATATGAGACCGCCTGCTTTGGAGAATGAAGAACAGGCCAGCAGTTGTGCTTTTCCTGTTTATAAAAGGAAGAACCGCGGAATAGGCGTAGAGGAAGAAAACAGCCCTGTTCCTGTGGAGAAGAGAAGCCAAGCATGTGAGAAGAAATCAGTCGGTTGCTCGCGTTGGAGGGAAGTCACCGCCGCCGCCGCCGTCGTCTTGCTTTTGGTGCCGCGAGGGGTGGGAGACCCCGTAGAGATTCCGCCGGTGGTAGTCGTTGGTGCAACACCGTGCGATGGCGGCAAAGTGAGGAGACGATGGCGGCGCGGGCGAGGCGGCGAAGGCTTGCGGGAGTGCAGTGGCCTTGACGGAGTTTCTCTCAGGCGGTGCGGGCGTGGCGGTGAAGGCTTGCGGGAGTGCAGTGGCCTTGACGGAGTTTCTCTCCGGTGGTGCGGCTTGGTGTCGATGGCGTGCGCGGGTGCAGTTGGCCTCGACGGTGCTTCTCCGGTGGTGGTGCGGTTGAACGTCGGACGTCGACGTTGAAGGTTCCGGTGAACCTTGTGCGTCCGCTAGGCGGATTGCAGTCCAGATCTTATTATCTCTCCCGCGGGTCGAGCGAGTCTGGCTCTCCGCGGTGTATTCTGTAACAGACGTCGGTATTTTTTCTTTGTTCGTTTTTCAGTTCTTGATTACCCTGTATAAATTTGGTTGCGCCTGAGGATTGTTTCCGCGTCAAATCCCAACAAAGTGTACATCCAATATTCTTCGAAGGTAGGACTCGTTTAGGTCACGTGGGTAAAAGTCAAAGTCAGAGGTCAAGTCAAAGATATCCAACAATTCACAGGAGCATTTAATGCAGGATGCGAGTATCAAAATTACTCGCCCCTAAGGGCGACTATCAACAGCATCTCGTCAGGCGTATGCGAGATCCTTCCTAAGTAACGACTATCAACAGCATCTCGTTAGGCGTAGGCGAGATCCTTCCTAAGTGGCGACTATCAACAGCATCACGCCAGGCGTGGGTGAGATCCTTTCTAAGTGACGACTATCAACAGCATCTCGCCAGGCGTGGGTGAGATCCTTCCTAAGTGGCGACTATCAACGTCATCTCGCCAGGCGTGGGCGAGATCCTTCCTAAGTGGCGACTATCAACGTCATCTCGCCAGGCGTGGGCGAGATCCTTTCTAAGTGACGAGTATCAACAGCATCTCGCCAGGCGTGGGCGAGATCCTTCCTAAGTGGCGACTATCAACACCATCTCGCCAACCGTGGGAGAGATCCTTCAATAGTCGCTCGTTCACCAGGTTCAACTATCCAATCTTGCAGGGGCCAGGTACAGTGGTCTGCGTCCCCTTTTGAATTTGTCTATAAATAGACCCTCGGGGGGTATCAGGTGTTGAAGCCAGGAAAATCCCGACTCCAAATGTTCGGGCCTGAGTGTAGCCGAAGGTTACTAATCTCGCGGTCGAACGCCACAACTCTAATGACTAGAGCAGGAGAGAGAGAGAGAGGGGGGGAGAGAGAGAGATGTCTACAAGCATACCTCAGGCGCTTCAGCGGGGAGGTCCTGCTACGTACCCGGAAGTCTAGAAGAGCTTCCCCTCCAAATCCAAAGGCTGAGCTAGGTACGAGGAAGGCACAAACTAGGCGAGTATCTCGCTTTGGGAGGGTTCGACCTCTTCCAAAAAGTGTCTTTCCTGGTACCCCTGGGGGTCTATTTATAGACAAATCAGGGGGGTAGTTGCCTGACCATACTCGCACTTTGCAATGGGTACTCGCCTATGCTCGCCCATGCTCGCCTCCTTGAGGATGTTCAGTACTCTACTGGCGAGGTCTGCGAATAGTCGTCTCCTTAGGCATTTCAGATCTTGACGAATTACGGGTTATACACAATTCCGGCTTTTTTTGAGTTCGATACAAGCTCGGAAAAATAATATTGAACCCGTAGTTCGGAGAGATGTGAACGAGAGGGTGTGTCGCGCGAGGTCCTTCCAGGAATTGTGCTCAACTAGGACTCTGGAAGAGGAGAAGAGTCGACACCTAGCAGGAGTCAAAGCTCAGCTGGAGGTGGAGAAGAGTCGACACCTAGAAAGAGCGAAACTCAACTGGAGGTGGAGAAACCCGGAGGGGAGAAATGACACTCGGGGGGTTCTGACGAATTCACACTTTAGAGGCTTCTACTTTACCTGATGAGAATACCTTTAGAGTTCATAATCAGAAGGATAATAATAAAACAAGGATAAATAGGGGATGGCAGTCGAGGGGTCCAAGGGGACGCACAATCCCGAGGCCTTCATCCTACTCGGCTACCGAATGTTGAGAAGATCGATGAGTAGGGAATGACAGTCGGGGAGGTCCAAGGGGACACACCATCCCGATGCCTCCATCCTACTCGGATGCTAGATGCTGATGAGAAGATCGACGAGTAGGGAATGACAGTCCGGGAGGTTCAAGGGGACACACCATCCTGAGGCCTCCATCCTACTCAGATGTTGGATGCTGAGTATCTTCCTCCTTCTACTCAACAATCGGAGGGGGTTAATCGTACCAACTCGTATGATTGGATGAAACAACATAAGCATTATGCCTTGTCACGAGCTTTTAGCTATTTGAGGGTACACGAAGCCTTTATTCAAAGGTCCCTCATTCAGTTAAATCGATCATCTTCGTCGAGTTGGGTGGTCGACGTCCAAACTTTTTCCTGATAATTTCTCCAGTCGGATGAGAAGTGCAATCGGGGGGTAACTTCGGCAAACGTGTAAGGGGGAGCTGATCTCGACCGTCAATGCAGAGGCTTGGTCTTAGGAGAACTCACACCCAAGGCATTGTCTCATCATCCGTTCTGGGTTTTATGAGAATCAAGTCGGGGGCATGTTTCCCAACAAGTCGTGGAGATCGATTTCACCTATTTTCTTTAATCTTTTTGAAAACGCTTGCTGGAAGGGACAAAAAACTCACACCATCTCATGTTTCAAGGAGGGCGGATAATTCATTTATACAAAAGGAAATATATTTAGGGAGGACGTACACACTCTCGTGGCTGAATTTAGAGTAGTTCTCAGAGCACTTGATGAAGAACATTGCGAGTAGGAGCTCGCGGAATACCAGCTTGAAGATCTCATGAGTAAACATTCTCGTGTAATATAAGTGTTGATGAAGATCATCGCGAGTTGGAGCTCGCGGAATACCAGCTTGAAGACCTAACGAGTAAGCATTCTCGTGGAATATAAGCGCAGCTTGAAGATCATCGCGAGTAGGAGCTCGCGGAACATTTTATGTGCTTTCCCTTGGTGGCGAACTCGTCATGGATCACCATGTTTGTTAGTCATACAAAAGCACTCACTGGTCTTACCAAAGCACCCGTAAGTATGAACATGTATGGAAATCACTAGCATTGGAGAAGGATGAAACTGAGTGGGGAGAAGTGTCCATTTTGACATTAGAACCCCCGAAAACTCTGTGTATGGGGTTCTAATGTCAAAAGGGACACTTCTCCCCCCTCAGTTTCATCCTTCTCCAATGTTAGTGATTTCCATATATGTTCATACTTACGGGTGCTTTGGTAAAACCCGTGAGTGTTTTTGTATGACTAACAAACAGGGTGATCCATGATGAGTTCGCCACCAAGGGAAAGAACATAAACTGTTCCGCGAGCTCCTACTCGCGATGATCTTCAAGCTGCGCTTATATTCCACGATAATGCTTACTCGTGAGGTCTTCAAGCTGATATTCCGCGAGCTCCTACTCGCGATGATCTTCATCAACACTTATATTCCACGAGAATGCTTACTCGTGAGATCTTCAAGCTGGTATTCCACGAGCGCCTACTCACGATAATCTTCATCAAGGGCTTTGAGAACTACTCTGAATTCAGCCACGGGAGTGTGTACATCCTCCCTCATTATATTTCCTTTTGTATAAATGAATTATCCACTCTCCCTAAAACATGGGATGGTGTGAGTTTTTTGTCCCTTCCAGCAAGCGTTTTCAAAAAGATTAAAGAAAGTAGGTGAAATCGGTCTCCACGACAGGTTGGGAAACAGGCTTCCGACTTGATTCTCATAAAACCCAGAACGGATGATGGGACAGCGCCTCGAGTGTGAGTTCTCCTAAGACCAAGCCTCTGCATTGACGGTCAAGATCAGCTTCCCCCTTGCACGTTGGTCGAAGTTACCCCCCGATTGCACTTCTCATCCGATTGAAGAGAATATCAGGAAAAAGTCTGGACGCCGACCTCCCAACTCGACGAAGATGATCGATTTAACTGAATGAGGGACCCTTGAATAAAGACGTCTTGTACCCTCAAAGAGGTAAGAGCTCGCGACAAAGCATAATGTTTCTGTTGTTTCATCCAATCATATGAGTTGATACGATTAACTCCCTCTGATTGTTGAGTAGCAGGAGGAAGATACTCAGCATTCAGCATCTGAGTAGGATGGAGGCCTCGGGATGGTGTGTCCCCTTGGACCTCCTCGACTATCATTCCCTACTCGTCAATCTTCTCGCCAGCATCCATCATCCGAGTAGGATGGAGGCCTCGGGATGGTGTGTACTCTTTGACCTCCCCAAATGTCATTCCCTACTCATCGATCTTCTCAACATTCGGCAACCGAGTAGGATGAAGGCCTCAGGATTGTGCGTCCCCTTGGACCCCCCCCCCCCCCCTCGACTGTAATCCCTTATTTATCCCTTTTTATTATTATCCTTATTATTATGAACTCTAAAGGTATTTTCATCAGGTAAAGCAGAAGCCTTGAGAGTGTGAATCCGTCAGAACCCCCCAAGTGTCATTTCTCCCCTCTGGGTTTCTCCACCTCCAGTTGAGCTTCGCTCCTGCTAGGTGTCGATTCTTCTCCACCTCCAGTTAAGCTTTGGCTCCTGCTAGGTGTCGACTCTTCTCCTCTCCCAGTTGAGCACAATTCCTGGAAGGACCTCGCGCGGCACACCCTCTCGTTCACATCTCTCTGAACTACTGGTTCAAGTTTGTTTTTCCGAGCTCGTATCGAACTCGAAAAAAGCGGGGATTGTGTATAACCTATAATTTGTCGAGATCAGAAATTCCTAAGGAGACGGCTATTCGCAGACCTCGCCTGTATAGTACTGAACATCCTCAAGGAGGTGAGCATGGGCGAGTACCCATTGCAAATCACAAGTATGGTCAGGTAACTACCCCCCCCCCCCCCCCCCGGATTTTTCTATAAATAGACCCCCAGGGGTACCAGGAAAGGCACTTTTGGGAAGAGGTCGAACCCTCCCAAGCGAGATACTCGTCTAGTTCGTGCCTTCCTCGCACCTATCTCAACCTTTTGTTTTGGAGGGGAAACTCTTCTAGACTTCCGGCTACATGGCGGGACCTCCTTACTGAATCGCCTGGGGTGTGCTTGTAGACATTTCTCTCTCTCTCTCTCTCTCTCTCTCTCTCTCTCTCTCTCTCTCTCTCTCTCTCTCTCCCTCTCTCTCTCTCTCTCTCTCTCTCTCTCTCTCTCTCTCTCTCTCTCTCTCTCCTGCTCTAGTCATTAGAGTTGTGGCATCCGACCGCGGGATTAGTAACCTTCGGCTACACTCAGGTCCGAAAATTTGGAGTCAGGATTTTTCTGGCTTCAACACTAAGCTCTATTGTATAATCAACCGTTAAACTTAGAAAAAAATGACAAAATTATTATAGGGGACAATGCACGAGGCCTTTTGTGCCACCACGACAGTACTATGACCACGATTGTACCCCGACACGACGACACTCCCGCCGCTCGTAGCCCGCCGAGGGACTGTTGGCGTGCACTTAATATAACAGACGTGTAATTCTCTCCTCGCTTAGTCAACGGATTAACCAAAGCAGCGCATTTTCACGTCGAAAAACTGCACAGAATGTCGTAGTAGTCCACGGTTAGTGATAGAGATCCCATACTTCAAAGTAATTTTTGGAATGAACAATTAAAGTTAAAGGGCACAACATACTAAGTAAGCTGATCAATGCATCACATACTAAGTAAATTGTGTGTAGTAGAGGGAGTATTATGTAGTTTTGTTTATCGTACAGTGGTACTGTCCTCATTCAGATGACAAATAGTTGGAGTAGATCTGCGCATCACATCGTATTCGTCTGTTCTTCACACATATTTCTCGTGATCATAATATGCAAGTTGGGCGAAATATAACTACAACTCATCCTATAACATAGGTAATATGAATGCCATAATTCAAGACAACATAAGCAAGGATTGACCCTTCCTTATATGTTTGTTCACTGTGGAGCTTCCTAACACCCTGAAAGCATACATGATGGAGAAAGAACTTCTATAGATCTACAACTAGGCATGTTAGTATTACTCAAGTTTCGCACTTTTCTCACAGCTTTTCATTAGCGAAAAAATCGTCAAAAATCACTCGTCAAAATTTGGACTGGTTAGCATTACTAAAGCATTCCATGTTTCTCTTTTGAAACCCAGATTAATGCAACTCATCCTCAAAAGGATTGCTCAAACCCTAAGCACTTCTGAACATCACAAGCTACTGAACGCTCGATGCGAACAACGATTTTAAATAATGAGATACTACTGTTAGGGTTAAATCAACGTCTGGGATCCCAGATTAGCTTAATCTAGTGGTTGTAAAAGCAATCAATTCTTAGCTTAATCTAGTGGTTGTAAAATCAAACAATTCTTAGCTTACTTTAGGTTCTGTTTCGAACAGCTCTGGCGGTTGAGAAAACTCTATTCGAATCGTAAACGTTGTAATTGGATTTTGTATGAGCAACTATAATTGGATTGGTTGTAAAATCAATAATTCTCCGTAAAATGATAAAATCTCGATGTTCCTCGGAGTGGACTACGGTGTTGGGAATGAGAGCAAACACTCCCGACCAGAGCACCTGTGCGACCGCTTTGTGCGGTATGCAAACACAAAAGAAATATGCAATGCGGGAATAATAAAACAAAAACACATAGAAATTTTAACGTGGAAAACCCAATTGGGTGAAAAACCACGGGACGATCGGAGTCTAACCCGGAAAGCCGCCACTAAAAGTGTGTGAAAAACTCACACGCATGAATACAGGCTTTCCCACCGATCCACAAAGGATCTCCACTCCTCCACCACAAAATAATCCACAAAGGATTTTACACAAATCACCTTCTTCCAACACGATACAAAATCACAGTATTGAAAAAGAAAACAAGAACGGTGATAGAGTCGTTACCCGGACGGATTGAACAATCCGTCCCAACGTCTAAGATGACGTTCTCCAAACTACGAAGAAGAACGGCTATGTGCAGCCCCTTTCTCCTTCGACTTCAACCTTCAAGATCCGAACAAGATGGGCGGCGACAGCCCCCAAAACAGCAACAGGAAATCAGCCCCTTCAACACTGGCGGCGGTGGCGCATAGCGGCAACACTCCTCCAAAAACAACAGCGGCACTCCTCCAAACCAGCGGCAGCAGTCTTCACCAACAGCTACAGGCGGCAGCCCCCTCAAAACCTCCCTACGATAGCCCATCTCAACACCTTCAGGCGGCCGGCTTCAACCACTCAGGGCGGCAGCAACGATCTCCTCCAAAGAAAACGAGTGAGAGAGAGGGAGGGCTGCTGAGGTTTCCAAGCACGAGAGAGGAAGAGGGTTAGTGGGCGGCAGTCACTGAAAAACAGCGAGAGAGAGGGAGAGAAATGGAGGTTGCGGCTGTTCACTAATCACGCCAGGAGAGAGAGGGGTATTTTATGTTAGGTTTTATAATTATATATTTATTTTTGGAACTGCTGCTGCTGTGTATCCTCTCACATAATCCCTAAAATAAGAATATAAATATATGGATTTTATCTTTGACCAAAAAAGGGGAAGGCCAGTTGTACCATTACACCAAAGCCAATTTGGATATCTGCACTCCACTTGTAATTAACCTGTTCCAATTGAATTCACGAGCTGCGCCCGGTGGTTTTTACCGCCTCGGATGGGAACCACACCCAACAAATCTCCCCCTTCACATCGAGGCGGAGGAAACCGCCATGCCGGCGATTCCAACGCAATGTTCAAACTTCCCTCTGGGCATAGCTTTGGTCAGCATGTCTGCCCCATTGTCATCAGTATGTACCTTCAGAAGATGAAGCTCCTTCTGCTCCAGGACATCTCGTATCCAATGATACCGAGTGTCAATATGCTTCGACCTCGAGTGAAACGTGGGGTTCTTCCCCAGATGAATAGCGCTCTGACTGTCACACAGGAGTGTGTATCGGTCCTGAGTGAAACCAAGTTCTTTGATGAACCTCTTCATCCAAAGTAACTCCTTCTCAGCCTCAGTAACCGCAATGAACTCAGCCTCCGTGGTGGACAGTGCAACACACTTCTGCAATCTCGACGCCCACGAGACAGCTCCCCCTGCAAACAGAATCAAGTACCCGGACGTCGACCTCCGAGAATCCACATCTCCAGCCATATCAGCATCAGTGTAGCCTAACAGCTCTGGCTCACTGTCTCCGAATCTCAGCGTCAAGTCTGACGTCCCCTGCAGGTATCTCAGTATCCACTTCACTGCGCTCCAATGCTCTCTCCCAGGATTGGAGAGAAATCTACTGACTTTCCCAACGGCATGTGCAATGTCTGGACGTGTACACACCATCGCATACATAAGGCTCCCAACTGCAGATGCATACGGAACCTTCTGCATCGCCTCAATGTCCTCGGGTGTGCTGGGGCACTGATCTGCAGTAAGCCTGAAGTGAGCTGCAAGAGGCACGCTCACCTTCTTCGCCTGATCCATATCAAATCTCTGCAACACCTTGCGGATGTACCGCTCCTGTGATAACCAAAGTAATCTGGCTCCCCTGTCTCTGCGAATGCGCATCCCCAGAATGGTCTTCGCAGCACCCAGATCCTTCATCTCAAAGGTGGAACTCAACTGCCGCTTCAACTCAGCAATGCGCGCAGTGTTCCTCCCGACGATCAGCATATCGTCCACGTACAACAGCAGAATGATGAAATCCTCTGGAGCGTACTGCTTGATGAACACGCAGTGGTCAAGGGTGGTCTTGCTGAAGTCGATCTCCCCCAT
Organism: Dactylorhiza incarnata; assembly: GCA_033032865.1. Taxonomy (NCBI): domain Eukaryota; kingdom Viridiplantae; phylum Streptophyta; class Magnoliopsida; order Asparagales; family Orchidaceae; genus Dactylorhiza; species Dactylorhiza incarnata. Next base: position 1,320,509 of record JAWHQI010000348.1, on the reverse strand, counting down.
GAAAGAATTAGACTTCCTATACCATTGTCACGGGGCCTGCTTCGGGCCATATAGACTCTTCTGCAAGCGGCACACCAGACCTTCCTTCCCTCTAACACTGAAGCCCTCAGGCTGCTCCATGTATAGCTCCTCATCAAGATCGCCATGCAGAAAGGCGGTCTTGACATCCATCTGCTCTATCTCCAAATCAAGTCTCACAGCGAGGCCAAGGACAACACGAATAGATGACATCTTCACCACTGGTGAGAAGATCTCATCAAAGTCAACGCCCTGTCGCTGTCCAAAACCCTTCACCACTAGCCTGGCCTTGTATCTGGGAGGTGTGGAGGAATTTCCCTGCTTTACCCTGAAAATCCACCGATTCTTCAAGTCCTTCTTGCCCTTAGGCAATCTCACCAGGTCATATGTGTGATTTTTCTGCAGCGACTGCATCTCATCCTGCATAGCAGCCATCCACTGACGCTTCTCGGTACTCTCCACAACCTCATCATAACTCTCAGGCTCCACCGCATCAGTCAGAAGTATGAACTCTGATGCAGAGTATCTGGTGGAAGGATGCCTGACTCGATCTGACCTCCGCAAGGCAGGCTCAGGGGCCAGTGCAGGCACATCATCAGTAATGTCCTCAGCGACTCCTGGTTCACCATCAGTGGTAATATCATGATCCGGAAGGGTATCAGTACCCTGTGCTGGCTCAGGCCCAGTAGCCTCCTCAGTGTCGTCATCTCCAACCATAGGTGACTCTGCAGCAGTGCGAGAGTCAACCTCAAACTCAACCGTCTCCTCAGGATCATCAACAGTCTGATCATCACAGAAAACAACATCACGGCTACGTACAAGCTTCTTCTCAACTGGATCAAAGAACCTGTACCCAAACTCTCCACTGTAGCCGTACCCCAAGAAAATACACTGCCGGGTCTTCGAATCCAACTTCGATCTCTCGTCCCTGGGGACGTGCACAAAGGCTTTGCAGCCAAATACCCGCAAGTGACTATAAGAGGGGTCTTTCCCATACCAGACCCTATCAGGGACATCCTCCTGCAATGCTGAACTCGGCGAGAGGTTGATGACATGCGCTGCAGTAAGAAGAGCCTCGCCCCAAAACATCTCTGGCAGCTTCTGTTGGGTTTTTCTACAACCATACATCGTATGTAGGCGCAGCGAAAATAAAGAGAAACAACCCAAAAAGATTCGGATCGGCCATGAACATTGAATCAAGAAGTAAAGAAAACTACTAGGCATAAATTACCTTAGTGGAGTTGGATCGAATCCAACCTAGGTGCTCCAAGAAGAAGAATCCTGTCAGTGGCTATGCGAGAGTCCTCACGTAGAATGATGTCTACGTCTCTACAGTGATCCACACGAGCCGGGAGAAGAACGACTGCACCTTGCACTTCCACGAACTGCTAGGTTCGCTCCAGGAAGAACAATCACGGCGACGATCGCCGGAAGGAGGTCTGCTTAGACGAGCGAAACGGCGGAACACTTCCGTCGGCTAGGGTTCGTGAGGCGGAACTCTTCCATCGGGTCTTCTTCCAGGAGACGTAAGAAGAGCATCTTGAACCCTTAAAACAGGTCCTATTTATACCCGAAGTATAAAAGGACCTAGAAAAATTGATATCCGCAGTCCATACAGAAGTTTAGGGTTTCTGTTACAATTCGTCGAGTTTCCACGGAACAATCTGACGAATTCCGACAAATCATATCAGACGGCAACATTTGTCGAGTTTATAGTTTCTGAAACAATTCGTCGAGTTTCCACGGAACAATCCGACGAATTCCGACGAATTTCGACGAACTCCGACGAATCATATCAGACGGCAACATTTGCCGAGCTTAGGGTCTCTGTAATAATTCGTCGAGTTTCCACGGAACGATCCGACGAATCATATCCGACGAATTCCGACGAATTCCGACAGCAACATTTGCTTTACCTCCCCGATTCTATATGGTGATTGGTAACCTTTACCAACACAGTCAATCTTCGAACTTCTCCACATGCTCTTATGTGCGACCCTGCAGGCTCATATCGCGTTGGCAGTGAGACTACATGTTTGACCACTTCTAGATCACAAATGGTAACTCCAACAGTCTCCCACTTGATCTTGAAAGTATCAAACAAAAAACCTCACAAACAATGAGTGGCATCTAGCAATGCATCATTGCTCCCCAAGCAATAAGAGTTCATAACTCATAAGCCTTTATGACCAATGTTCCAGCGTTGTCTTTGTCCCTTTGTCCCTTACATCCGGAAAGAACTAGAGGCATGGACCGTGTCACCCTCATAATAGCTCAATCCAAGTTTCTTGATCTAGAACGGACTTCCAGAGAATGGTGAGCTCAATATAACATATTGACTCAACCGAGCATGACCATGCATTTCTCAGTCCAATTCCATCAAGGGGCTCATGGATGCAACTCCTGTTATATAGGAGGACAAATCTAATATCTGCTCACACCCAAACACCCAAATGATTCGTAACGTACCCAACGACCACCCTTATCACCAACCTTCTTCAAGGAAGACTTTAGATGACATCAAAGCACGCTCTTCCTCACTCGATGAATGTTGTGACTTCAGGTCAAAGGACCACAACACGATTGTCAAATGAGACCTACTTGTGACACTTTTAAGTAACAATCCACAAAGTAGTCTCAGGTTGGGTCTGTCCAGTACAACTTGTTCACTAACAAGTACCCACGTGATGACTTGATATCACAATATCATGACCTGTGAGAACCGGTCATCAGTCAACACACATGCTAGTCTTAATGTATCATCATCACCCTTAGCTTCTACGATGATACCTCGACCGGGGACCTTTTAAGAATGAAGCTTCTAAATCATAGGCTCTCACATTCAAGTCACGTACTTGATGTCCTATGGAAGCGAATATTCTAAGGGTATTTATCACGAATTTTATTCTATCATATAGAAACAGTATATCATAATAAAAGAACTTGCCATTAATTGTAAAAGGAAATATTTGGTACACAATTCATCATATGAATAAATAATAAACAGCCAACAGAATATATATTTTACATGCAACCCGCAAGACTCCCACTAGAGTTGATCACTCAGGTATCGTATACCCATTGATCTAGTATGACCATCATGCTTTCTCTGCGCGAGAGGCTTTGTCAGTGGATCTGCAATATTCTCCTCAGTCGGCACTCTGCAAATGTTCACATCTCCTCGTTTGACAATCTCACGAATAAGATGGAACCGCCGAAGTATGTGCTTGGAGCGCTGATGGGACCTAGGTTCCTTAGATTGTGCAATTGCACCATTGTTATCACAGTAGAGAACTACGGGACCAACAATGCTAGGAACTACATCTAGCTCGCCGATGAATTTCCTAATCCATACAGCCTCCTTCGCTGCATTTGCCGCAGCGATATACTCGACCTCAGTTGTAGAATCAGCAACTATCTCTTGCTTGGAACTCTTCCAGCTCACAGCTCCTCCATTCAGGCAAAACACAAACCCTGACTGAGACTTCGAATCATCCCTATCAGTTTGGAAGCTGGCATCCGTGTAACCACTTACAACGAGCTCTTCCTTTCCACCATACACCAAGAATACATCCTTAGTCCTTCTCAAGTACTTCAGGATATTCTTTACGGCTATCCAGTGACATTCACCGGGATCAGACTGATACCTGCTAGTCATGCTCAAAGCAAAAGAGACATCGGGTCGAGTACATAACATTGCATACATGATTGACCCAATTGCCGAAGCATATGGAATCAACTTCATGCGGTCCTTATCTTCACAAGATTTTGGACACTGGTCCTTAGAGAGATTCACACCATGAGGCATGGGCAAAAATCCTTTCTTGGACTCAAGCATGTTGAACCGCTTTAACACCTTCTCAATGTACGTACTCTGGGTCAAACCCAGCAACTTCTTCGATCTATCTCTATAGATCTTAATACCGAGTATGTAAGTCGCTTCACCCAAGTCCTTCATAAAAAAGCAGTTCCCTAGGTTGTTCTTAACAACTTTCAGGGTAGGTATGTCATTCCCGATCAACAGTATGTCATCTACATACAATATCAGGAAGACAATAATGCTCCCACTGATTCGCTTGTAAACACACGGTTCATCCTCATTCTTGACAAAACCAAACTCTTTGATCTTCTCATCAAAACGAAGATTCCAACTTCTAGAGGCCTGTTTCAATCCATAGATGGACCTGTTCAGCTTGCATATTTTAGTGGCTTCATTTGGGGATACAAAACCCTCGGGTTGTGTCATGTATATTTCCTCAAGGAGGTTTCCATTTAGGAAAGCCGTTTTGACATCCATCTGCCAGATCTCGTAGTCATAATACGCAGCAATAGCAAGCAATATCCTAATGGACTTTACCATGGCAACAGGGGAAAAGGTCTCATCATAGTCGACACCATGAATTTGCTTGAAACCCTTAACCACCAGTCGCCCTTTGAATGTCTGTACATTCCCATCCATGTCGGTCTTCTTCTTGAAGACCCACTTCACCCTATGGATCGTACCCCTTCAGGTGGTTCCACCAAGTTCCAAACTTGGTTTGTATACATGGAGTCCATTTCAGATTTCATAGCCTCGAGCCATTTTTCGGAGTCCGGTCCATTCATAGCCTCTTGGTAGGTCGCTGGTTCATCATCATGATCCATAAGCAACACATTACCTATTTGAGACACGAGAAATCCATATCTCTCAGGCTCAAATCTTGGTCTACCAGATCTACGTAGGACTTGTGTCTCTTGAGCAGGTTCTCTAGCTACAACATCTTGTAGTCCTGGCTCAGAATCCAATTCTGGTTCATTCACTACTTATGGTTCTTGAACTTCTTCAAGTTCTACATTTTGCATCTTTCTTGACAAGAACTCTTTCTCCAAGAAGACACCCGTCCTTGCGACAAACACTTTGCCCTCAGACGGTAGGTAAAAGTAATATCCTTTCGTTTCCTTAGGATATCCCACCAGATAACACTTATCTGATTTGGGTTCCAGCTTGTCAGGCATTTGACGTCGTACGTATGCCTCACAGCCCCAAATTTTAATGAATGACATACTAGGACGCTTCCCAGTCCATATCTCATATGGTGTCTTAAGAACCGTTTTCGTCGGAGCGCGATTCAGTGTCATTGCAGCAGTTTCTAAAGCAAAACCCCAAAAAGAAATAGGCAAGTCTGCATGACTCATCATCGACCGTACCATGTCTAACAGAGTACGATTTCTCCTCTCAGACACACCATTATGCTGCGGTGTCCTAGGTGGAGTGAGCTGTGATACAATACCACACTCTTTCAGATGATCACGAAACTCATGACTCAGGTATTCGCCACCTCGATCGGATCGGAGTGCTTTAACCTTTTTACCCAATTGGTTCTCCACTTCATTCTTAAACTCTTTGAACTTTTCAAAAGTTTCGGATTTGCACTTCATAAGATACACGTATCCGTATCTACTGAAATCATCAGTAAATGTAACGAAGTAGAAATACCCACCTCTAGCTATAGAACTCATGGGTCCGCATACATCACTATGTACTATACCCAAAAGATCCTCAGCCCTCTCAGTATAACCAGTGAAAGGGGCTTTAGTCATCTTGCCCAAGACTCGCATCGCTCAAATGATTCATAATCAAATGAGTCCAATAGTCCATCTTTATGGAGCTTGGATATGCGCTTCTCGTTTATATGGCCCAAACGACAATGCCAGAGATATGTAGGATTTGAGTCATTTGTTCTTAGTCTTTTATTATTATCTACATTATAGATCGGATGGTCCAGGTTCAAAACATAAAGACCATTAAACAATTGAGCTACAGCATAACAAACATCATTCTTAAATATAGAACAACAATTGTTCTTAATTATAAAAGAAAATCCAATCATCTCTAAGCATGAAATGGATATAATGTTTCTAGTTATGGCCGGAACAAAATAACAATTATTAAGTTCTATTACAAGCCCACTGGGCAAAGAAAGACGGTAAACCCCTACGGCTACAGCAGCAACTCTTGCTCTATTGCCGACGCGCAGGTCCACCTCTCCTTTACTCAGCAATCTTCTCCTTTTCAGTTCCTGCACATTTGTACAAATGTGAGAACCACATCCGGTATCCAATACCCAAGATGAAGGAGCAGAAAGGTTTATCTCTATAACGTAAATATTCGAAGCGGAAGTCATACCTCCCTTCATTTTCTGCAAACCCTTAATGTACGAAGGACAATTCCTCCTCCAATGACCAGCCTTGCCACAGTGGTGGCATTTCCCTTCCTTCACGGTGCTTTTCTTTTTCAACGCAGAAGATTTGGGCTCAAGATGTGACTTAGGTCCCACCTTCGTCTTCTTGAAGCCCTTGACCTTACCCTTGCCTTTATGTACCATCAATATGGGACTAGCAGGCTTGGCCTTCTTCATGTTTATCTCGGCAGTTCGCAACATGCCTAGGAGCTCGGGCAGTGTCTTGTCTATTTCATTCATGTTGTAGTTCAAGACGAACTGCTCATAACTATCCGACAACGATTGCAGGATAAGATCTGTGGCCAACTCTTGACCCAGAGGAAAACCCAGTCTCTCCAGGTTCTCTATATACCCAATCATCTTGAGTACGTGAGTACCAACCGAGTCTCTAGCTCCCATTTTGCACTGAAACAAGGCCTTCGTGACATCGAACCTCTCTTGACGAGCTTGCCCTTGAAACATTTTCTTTAGGTGCTCGTCAATCTCCTTGCACCCCATGTTCTCGTGTTGCTTCTGAAGCTCAGAGTTCATGGTGGCAAGAATAAGGCACTCGACGTCTAAGACGTCATCGGTATACTTCTTATAAGCATCCTTATCAACACGGGACGAGTTCCCGGTCGGCACCTCGGGGGCTTCTTCTTCCAAGACGTAGAGCTTTCGCTCTTGCCTGAGAACAATTCTCAGGTTCCTATATCAGTCCATGTAATTCGTCCCACTTAGCTTGTCCTTCTCAAGGATAGCTCTCAGGGACAAGGTGGAATGTGAACCACTTGCCATGGAATTCTACAAGAATTCATGCAGAATTTAATCAGTACCTTAATTTCAAAATACAATTTATTTTAATTTGGACTTCAATTAAATATGTAACATCCCCCAAACTGCTAGACCCCTAAGTTGGTTTTGTCATGACTAGGTCATGACAAAACCATAGGAATAGCCATTTGACCTTGAAAGCTTAGGAAAGAAGGAGGAAACCTCCTTGGTCTGCAAATAGCAATTTTCCTTCTACCAAGCTTAGGGTTAGACTTTTGGGCCTCAACTTGACCTTTTGACCCCACCATAGTATCCCTAACCCTTTAGGGCCCCCCTTAGGGCACCAAGGGCCCATTGGGGTCAACCTAAGAGGCCAAATTGACCAAAGTCAACCTAAACCCCCAAATTGGTCAAAGTAGCCTATTTAGAGCCAATCAACCTTCACCATGTCAAATTGATCACACATCTAGGTCTAGATTATCATAAGAGACCTATTAGACCTAAAAGCCCCATCATGGGACCCCCAGGGGTGCAAATTGACCAAAATGCCCTTTTTAGGTCAAAATGGCAATTCTTCACAAAGTGCCCTAATTGACCATCACCATATTAAATTGACCTTGCCCATAGTGTTATCATGTCATAGGGGACCCAGTGGACCAAAAAGCCCCATGACTGGGTCAACCCTAGGGCTCAATTTGACCAAAGTCAATTTAGCCTGTTTTGGTCAAATCAGCTTAGATTGGGTCAACTAAGACTCATATGACCAAATTGACCCCACCAATAGTTTCTAAACTTATTTTGGAACCTAATGGACCCAAAAGCCCCATCCTAGGGTCCCCCAATTGGCCAATTTGACCAAAAGTCAAAATTGCCCAATTTAGGTCAAATCTCTCAAACCTAACCCAATCCTATTGGGCTAACTCATTTGGTTGGTCAACCAGCCCAAGTAGACTACCATTAAACTCAGGAGAGAGTAGAGAAATCGGCCATGGTGATTAGGAGAGAGAAAATGGAGGTTTCCCCATTTTTGAGGTGAGAGAAAGAGGCCATTCATGGCCATTAAGGAGATTCATCCCTTGGCCTCCCCCATTGACTCTTCCATTCATCTCCTCTGCCGATTACAAGGAGTTTCCAGCAGTTTCCAAGGGGGATTAAGGCAGGGGGAATCAATGGGGGCCGGCCTTGGAAGAATTCGAAGAGGCCATTAATTTCAATGGGGGTTAAAGCCACCATCACCTTCATTCGAACCCCCCATCACCTTCAGAAGCCAGAGAGGAGAGAAACCCCCAAGTTTTCAGAAGGAATCGTGTTCAGGAGGCTTGAATCGGCATGGCACCACAACCACCCCGAGCTCCCATGGTGTACACCAGGACAACTCGACGGCAAGCCCATCAACAGGTCCGATTCCCTTCCCTGACTCCTAAGGATTAGATCCCGATCGTCGACGGCTCGTTTCGTGGCCAATTGGCCGGGAATCAAGCCAGCCATGCCTCTCGTCTATCGGGTTGGGCTTCCTCTTCCAGATCACGATTCCGGCCACCTCCGGCCGAGCAAACACCGCTCATCGCCGGCCACCACCTCAACGGAGGTGGTGGTGGCGTTGGTCGGCCGGGGCGGCGCTCAGGTGGCCGGGAAATCAAAGTTCTTTCGGCCCAGGCGCGGTAGATCTCAGCCGCAGGTTTATCGGGGACGATGAACAGGCGCGGTTAGATCTGCTTTAGGATTCGTGCGCCTCATAGTTATAATCCCTATTTTCTGTGATTAAAATGTAGTGATTAGTAAATTCTGGTAAAAATACTTAGAGGCCTCTAGGGAAAATTTGTCCAACATCAAAGTTGGAGCCCCTGAGGTCTAGTTTAATCAAAATTGATTTCACTCGATTTGGAGCTCTGGTTAGGGCACAACACTCATTTTGGTGAGGTCTGTCCATAAGGCTAATCAGAGCTTGTTTTTGATGCCCACACCAATATAGAACTCCAAATGACTTGAAATTTAGAGGGTAGGCTACTCTTATATATATATAGCACATGTCCAAAAATCAGATTGATTGGAGAACTTTTCCCCATAGTTTTTGGAAAAGTTCAATAATCCTTGTGGGACCTAATTAGGTGCCCTAAACACCTCAAAACCCTTCCAAATTTGGATGGGAGGTCCTAGAGAGTAGTTAGGGTAACTGGTTAAAATATCATAATTTTTGGAGTTGATTTGGTGGGGTAATTCACCAAGACAACCTTAGGCTCCCTAGGTTTAGGCAAAACTTTGGGGGAGTGCCCCCACTCTTCCACAAAGCCAATTGGCTTCATATTTGGGGTGCACATCACCCTCCCCCATGCCAACCTTTAGTCCAAATTTGGTGGCCATTGGAGGAGGATTGCCCTAGTAAATCAAAAAGGGGCTAAATGTTATTTGCACCCCAAATAGGTACCCAATAGAACCCCACTCCTCACCAAATATTGGTAGGATCTTGGGTGGTCATACACTGACCCATGGCTAGTGTAGTGAGTAGGTTGGACTTGGGCAAGGTAGGGAGTTCCCTTGGGCATAGTTTGCTTAAGGGTTATGTTTAGGGCAAAAGTGAACTTAAGTTAGTTTTGGAGTGTGGAGGGGTTTCCTCCCACTGATAGAAAGGGTGACCTTGGTCACTGACTTGGGATGTATGGGACACCCCAAGGAGCAATTTTTGGATGAGTTAGGGCTTAGTGTGCCCTTAAACCCTAGTGGTTAACCTTAGGAGGCCCTTTAGGGTTTGTGAAGGAGATAAGAGTGTTTGTCCTTGGAGAGGTGTGTAATGGACTCCTATGGGCTCTATGAGTCCTATAATACCCTCACAAGAAGTTTGGGTGGATTTGGAGAGGTTTTGACCCTAACCCTAGGCTAAACCCTAATGGGGTGCAATTAGAGGCTAATGAAGGAAGAAGGGTCAAACCTTAATGGTTTGACTTGAAATTTTGGGAAGATGGTCTTGGTGACCAGAGAATGCTACTGTGAGAAATTGGAGGGATTTGGAGTTGCCAATCCTAGGTAATAAACCCTTGGGTAGATTTGTAAATAATTAGGGGTTTGTGTTTTAGGAAGAATTAATACTTAATGATTAACCATCTTCTGTCACCAACTTAGTTTTAATGTTATTAATCCCTGGAAGATTCTGTTAGGACCATTAGAAAACATTTGGAGGTCCAAATTGTAATTATTCGTATTGTTGGCAATTTTTGGGATGATTGATTGTAGGGTGTTAGATTTCTTTAATTGCATGAAACTTTGTTGGATGCCATTTCATGCCAATATGTACCCACTGCATTTTTCTCATAATTTATGGATTGATATTTTTGGTACTTCTAGTTCAATTTGGAATAAATTGCAAATATATCCTCTGTGGAAATTACAAATGTACCCTCTGTGGAACATGGTAAAACTTTGTAGGACTGAATATTTTAGTATGAATCACCTCTGTATTAATTTGCATAAGGTTTGGAGATCATATGAGGGTACCTCCTTTGGAATTTATTGGTAATAAATGAGTTTTGGAATTTTTAAAAATAGTAAATCTTGCTGGTTTTTCCTAAATATTCATATCCACAGATTATAAGGTACCCTTGATTTATGTAAAAATTGAGACTGACATTGGAAGTCAGGAAAGCATACTTGCAGTTCAAACCTTAGGAAGTGGTATTTTGGGAAAAATGATTTAAATATTATTATTATTGGGAAAATTATGAAACTCTGGATTTGGTCCCAAATATGTAGTATGGACCTCCAATAAAATTGTTGAGTCATAGGATTGTGTATTTGGTGTACTTCCCTTCATGAGCACCGAAACGTTAAGGGTGGTCTGCGTTTAGTAGTTTAGCAACTTTGGGGTTAAGAGTCAAATTAGTGGGCACTGAATTGGAGATGTGAGGGTTAATTGGTAGTCATGTAATTATGTGAAGATCCCTGGTGTAATTAGGGTTTGGTGAGTCATAGGATGGTGGGGAGCCACCCTTGCGGAAGGTCGTCCTGGATTGACGAAAGATCGTCTTTTCCCGTTAACGTCCTAGAGCACCTAGGTTTAATTTGGGTAAGGTATTATGAAGGTATACTTATAGGATCCTAGCCGGTTTAGTCCGGTGAACTTGTGATTCTGAAATGTTTATTGGTGACGGGCGGGTTAGCCCGGGGAGCTTGTAGCTCGGAGTTGTTGGAAGTTAAGTTGCATGTGCATAAGGTGGTGGGTCCTTTGTGTTGGCGATCGTTGCACCGACGTTGATACTTGGGCTCGGCAAGTGTGGTATTTACACTTAGCCATAAAAGTCTGGCGGTCCAGTCAGTAAGAGTACGCAGGCGCTCCGCGGGTTTTGTGGAGGCGTACGATAGGTCTAGGTTAGGTAGTGCATATACCAATCTAGAGGTGGGCGAGGCCCAACCCACCGCTTCTGTTTGCCACTACGGGGGTATCCTGGGAGTCTTGCTAGCTCCAAAAAGGGGAAACTAAAGGTCTATGCGCATAGAGTCGTAGTGAGTGAGTTGCACCTGTATGTCCATTGCATAATATCATACTCTGCATGTCATGGCATAAACATATCATTCAACCCCTGCCACCTATCGTATAAATTGGTATGGGACTTTTTATACGATAGGCCCTGCTAAACGACCCCTTGGTCTATAGGTTTGTATGGGCATTCCTATAAATCAAAGGTTATTTTTATGATATTTACTTGTCATTACACTTACTGCTTACTGTTCTTTATATTCTTTTACTATGCTGCTTCCTATTTCCTGCTTCATTTATATATATATATATACCTGTGTAGTGTAGAATTCACCTTGTCATCTGCTTTTGTATTACCCCTTGTTTGTCCTCCACTTCCTCCTCCCCATACGGTGCCTAGGAGCCTTGGGGGAAGGGGTGGGGAATTGGCTGAGTCATTTTGACTGACGGTCGGTGGACCTTATCATTTTAGGAGACCGCGGCGACGGGGCAGCACCAGAGGCTGGTGCAAATGGAGGTGGGGCAGTCTAGCTCAGGAGTTCAGATGACAGGATCCGTGAGTGATTATTTTAGTTGATTTACTTCCGCGAGTGATCTTATGTAGTGAGGCTATCTTGTATTGTGCAGGAGCCCTAGTTATCTTGTTTTCTTCCTTTCAGTTATATTATGTGGACATCTTTTAATAGTTTAATTATATGTGATGTGGACTTAGTCTGTTTATTCATTTAAGCTTACTTTTCTTTGTGATCGAATTGGCCGGCAGGATCGGCGTTTTGTAGTGGCGACCTTCCCGAGCGAAGGTGTCACCGCAAAACGGCGGTTCTGGGCCTAAGACCTGGTGGTTTTTGCAAAAAAAAATGGGGTCTTACAAAATACTCCCACTATTTTATTCAAATTGATAGCCCTCACTATCAATTCGGAGAGTTCATGCGAGCTACTCTCTTAGTGGACAAGATCCGTATTTCACCAACACCACGAGTCCGCTTTGGCGTTCCTCTCATAATGCGGTTATTTAGGTAGGCAACGCTTGCCAATTGCATCCTCATGCAACTCTTGTATGGCTGGTGAATAACTCCTTATTCGCATCCATCATATGGTGCATGCCAATCCTATGCCTCTAGGCACTCAACCTTTGAGGTCACCTAGTTAAGTTAGACCCGATGTTGACAGTGGGATATCACAATTATCCGCTCGCACCCTTACCAAGATAGATTAATGCACCTTGCTTTGGCAAGCCCACACTTCATCGATCGAGGCAGGAAGAGTGTCATCCATCGGAAGGCATCCGAACACTTAATATTTAATGAAAGGATTTGAATAGCAAGTTAACACTTAACCATGATCAACATTTGATCAAAGTGCACATCCACAGAAAAACAAGCTTTCTAAAATCCACATGCATCCCTTATGTGCACAACATAAGACTATCAACCTTTGATAGACGAAAGGGCTAAATCTGGACATTTAGAACTCTTCCAAATCTTCAGATTTACATGCATTGGACAAAGGCAAAGACAACTCGACTTAAAGCAGTAGACAAGCTCGTCTCTCATTGTTGGATTCAAAATCCAAAACAATACAAGGGTTCATTAATCACTTGAGGGACGGTTACTGCTAAGGAGACAACAATTTCTAACAATTAGAAATTACCACGAAATCCCAGATGTTCCTGGCGGGGTTCCAAGGGGTCGCGCCCCTGGCGGGGTCTTAGGGGCAGAGCCCCTAACGGGGTCCAAGGGGCAGCGCTCCTGGCGGTGGTCTCGCTTCCAAATACCTAGATTTTCAAGAAAAAATCTTGACATTTAGAACGCTTCCAAATACCTAGATTTGCACGTACTGGAATAACCTAACTTCTGAAACAACATTCATGACCGGAACCTAGCTCTGATACCACTGTTGGATTTTTCTACAATCATACATCGTATGTAGGCGCAGCGGAAATAAAGAGAAACAACCCAAAAAGATTCGGATCGGCCATGAACATTGAATCAAGAAGTAATGAAAACTACTAGGCATAAATTACCTTAGTGGAGTTGGATCGAATCCAACCTAGGTGCTCCAAGAAGAAGAATCATGTCAGTGGCTATGCGAGAGTCCTCACGTAGAATGATGTCTACGTCTCTACAGTGATCCACACGAGACGGGAGAAGAACGACTGCACCTTGCACTTCCACGAACTGCTAGGTTCGCTCCAGGAAGAACAATCACGGCGACGATCGCCGGAAGGAGGTCTGCGTAGACGAGTGAAACGACGGAACACTTCCGTCGGCTAGGGTTCGTGAAGCGGAACTCTTCCGTCGGGTCTTCTTCCAGGAGGCGTAAGAAGAGCATCTTGAACCCTTAAAACAGGTCCTATTTATACCCGAAGTATAAAAGGACCTAGAAAAATCGCTATCCGCAGTCCATACAGAAGTTTAGGGTTTCTGTTACAATTCGTCGAGTTTCCACGGAACAATCCGACGAATTCCGACGAATCATATCAGACGACAACATTTGCCGAGTTTATAGTTTCTGAAACAATTCGTCGAGTTTCCACGGAACAATCCGACGAATTCCGACGAACTCCGACGAATCATATCAGACGGCAACATTTGCCGAGCTTAGGGTCTCTGTAATAATTCGTCGAGTTTCCACGGAACGATCCGACGAATTCCGACGAATCCGACGAATCATATCCGACGAATTCCGACGAATTCCGACAGCAACATTTGCTTTACCTCCCCGATTCTATATGGTGATTGGTAACCTTTACCAACACAGTCAATCTTCGAACTTCTCCACATGCTCTTATGTGCGACCCTGCAGGCTCATATCGCGTTGGCAGTGAGACTACATGTTTGACCACTTCTAGATCACAATGGTAACTCCAACAGCTTCGACTCAGAAATCATGCATCGAACTCTCTCCATCAGTGTCCTGTTCATCCTCTCAGCTACGCCATTCAGCTACGGCGTCTTCGGCGGGGGCTTCTCATGTCGGATACCATGGTCCCTGCAGTACTCATCAAAGGGACCAATGTACTCTCCCCCGTTGTCGGACCTGATGCACTTCAGTCTCTTCCCAGACTGTCTCTCCACCTCAGCGTGGAATCTCCTGAAAGTATCGAGAACCTGATCTTTGGTCTTGATGGCATAGACCCCAAGCTTCCTCGAATGGTCGTCAATGAAAGTAACGAAGTATGATGCTCCTCCTCTAGTCTGGACCTTCAGTCGTCCGCACACATCAGTGTGAACAAGCTCCAATGGCTCCGATCTCCTGGTGGACGTGTGGCTGTGGAATGAAACCCTGTTTTGTTTCCCAGCCATACAGTGGTCGCACCTCTCCAAGTGAACATCATACATATCACTAATCAACTTCTTCTTCGCTGGGCATCCCAAACCCTTCTGGCTAATGTGTGACAGCCTCCTGTGCCATAAGGAAGTGGATGCCTCATCCCTTACGGAGTTGGCCTGAGCAGCTTCAGGCCTCCCCTCCATGTAATACAGTCCAGAATCTCTATAGCCGCTGGCCATCACAAGCGATCCCCTGATCAGCTTCCAGAAGTCTCCTCCAAGGACACTCAGGTGTCCTTCATCTCCAAGTCTGCCAACAGATATCAGATTGAAGCGAATATCTGGCACATGCCACGCATCCCTCAGAACCAGTATTGCACCAGTACTCGTCTTCAAGTGCATGTCTCCACGCCCAAGCACCTTGGATGTATCCCCATTGCCCATCCTCAACACCCCACAGTCATGAGTGATGTAGGTGGCAAATAACTCCCTGTTGTAGGAGACATGCGCAGAGGCTCCAGAATCAACGATCCAGCATCGGTCGTCACACGCAAGTGCAGCTGTGACGTCATCGCCAATAATGATGACGTCATCCTCCTCAGTCAAAACAGTGGCTGCCGTGTGACCCTCATACTTGCCCTAAGTGGCAATCCCCTTCTTCTTCTGATCGTTCTTCAACGAGTATCAAAACCTCTTGATGTGTCCCTTCTTGTGGCAGTAGTGACATTCCACGTTCTGAAATCGTGACCTCGACTTGCCCCTACTCTGGCTCCTGTCCTCCTTCCTGCCTCGGCTCTTACTCCTTCCTCTCCCCCTGGGCTCAGTAAATAGAATGTCGGCTCGCGAAGAAGAGCCCGAAGTCCCCTGAGACTTTCATCTCACCTCCACATTCAAGATCCCACTCTTGGCGATCTCCATGGAAACAATCCTCTGGGGGGAAGAATTGATCAGGGAAACTCTGACAATCTCCCAAGAATCTGGAAGTGACTTGAGTAGCCACAATGCGTTCACCTCATCTTCAAAAGTCACCTTCATGGCAGTCAGACGATCGATAATCCCCTGGAACTCGTTGACATGATCCAAAATAGGTGAGCCCTCCCGATACCTGAACTCTCCATGCTTCTTCAGCAGATAAAGCTTGTTAATGCCCGTGCTCTTGACATACAACGTCTCGAGAGTCGTCCACAACACCTTTGCATCAGTGATGCTAGCCACATAGTTGTAGACGTTTGGCTCCACGAACCGTCTGATGAACCAACACAGCTTTCGATGCTCCACTTCCATTTCGCCGGATCCATGTCCTCTGGCATCTCCTCAAAGATAGGAGCATGCCAACCCTTCACGTAGATCAGATCCTCCATTAGAAGATGCCACTGGTGGTAATTGGCACCATTCAACTTTACCATCTGCTCTGAACCTGATGTAGACTCCATCCTGCTCTGCCAACTGGCCGGACCGACCACTGATCTTTGAGTCGATTATGTCAAAGTATACAACTGGAGAGGATAGCCAGCGGGCCAATGGTCGTAAACTACCACTCCCAATTGCACACCCGAGATAACAATCGACTCGTCCTGAAACCCAGAAAGGTCAGCCCGGTATCTGCTCTGTCACTGAAAACGACTCTGTCACTGGAACCTCGCTTTGATACCACTTGTTGGGAATGAGAGCAAATACTCCCGACCAGAGCACCTGTGCGACCGCTTTGTGCAGTATGCAAACGCAAAAGAAAAATGCAATGCATGAATAATAAAACAAAAACACACAGAAATTTTAACGTGGAAAACCCAATTGGGTGAAAAACCACGGGACGATCGGAGTCCAACCCGGAAAGCCACCACTAAAAGTGTGTGAAAAACTCACACGCACGAATTACAGGCTTTCCCACCGATCCACAAAGGATCTCCACTCCTCCACCACAAAATAATCCACAGGATTTTACACAAATCACCCTCTTTCAACACGATATAAAATCACAGTATTGAAAAAGAAAATAAGAACGGTGATAGAGTCGTTACCTGGACGGATTGAACAATCCGTCCCAACGTCGAAGATGACGTTCTCCAAACTACGAAGAAGAACGGCTATGCGCAGCCCCTTTCTCCTTCGACTTCAACCTCCAAGATCCGAACAAGATGGGCGGCGACAACCCCCAAAACAGCAACAAGAAATCAGCCCCTTCAACACTGGCGGCGGTGGCGCATAACGGCAGCACTCCTCCAAAAACAGCAGCGGCACTCCTCCAAACCAGCGGCAACAGTCTTCACCAACAGCTACAGGCGGCAGCCCCCTCAAAACCTCCCTACGACAGCCCCTCTCAACACCTTCAGGCGGCCGGCTTCAACCACTCAGGGCGGCAGCAACGATCTCCTCCAAAGAAAACGAGTGAGAGAGAGGGAGGGCTGCTGAGGTTTCCAAGCACGAGAGAGGAAGAGGGTTAGTGGGCGGCAGTTACTGAAAAACAGCGAGAGAGAGGGAGAGAAATGGAGGTTGCGGCTGTTCACTAATCACGCCAGGAGAGAGAGGGGTATTTTATGTTAGGTTTTATAATTATATATTTATTTTTGGAACTGCTGCTGTGTATGCTCTCACATAATCCCTAAAATAAGAATATAAATATATGGCTTTTATCTTTGACCAAAAAAGGGGAAGACCGGTTGTACCATTGCACCAAAGCCAATTTAGATATCCGTACTCCACTTGTAATTAACTTGTTCCAATTGAATTCACGAGCCGCGCCCGGCGCGCGCCCGTTGGTTTTTACTGCCTTGGATGGGAACCACACCCAACATACGGAGATAGCGACTAATTGAAATTCAAAGGCGCCATTGATTCATGGGTAGCAATAGTTGAAATAACAAATAAGTTTAATGGCTTAAACTTAATTTATGCTTGTTAACATTGTAATGAATATAATGAGATAAACTGCATAACTATTTATATAAATGAATATCAATGCAACAAATGATTATAACCAGAAATATATGAAATTCTCTCAAGTTGATCTTTTTTCTCAGCCACCACTCTCTCCCTCGGAAATATTTTTGGTATGCTCGATGCACCATCCTTATCGTGCGGGGTATAAATTCAGTTGGATTTTAGCCTAATAACTACTTTAAAAAACGAGTTGAAATAAATGAGTCATTCTGACTGAAAATCTAATAGAATGTTTTTTACATAGTTATTACCCTAAAATTTAACTGGATTTATATCCCGCGCGATGAGGATGATGCATCGAGCGTACCAAAAACTCTCTCCTCTCTGTCCCTCCAAATCTCCACCTCTTCTCTCCATTTTCTATGCTACACAATGTTTTGAGTTCATCAACCGCGAGTTCTCTCTATTGGAATATTTTCAAAATATTCATGGTAAAATGATATAACCATGGTTAGTCGAACTCCCAGGCCAGCCAAGTAGTGAACGGTATTTTTCGTTTAAAAGAAATTACGACAATTGAATATGTATAACTAGAAATAAAAAAAGGGCATAGAAATAAAAGATTACTTAGAAATTGATCTGGGACGCATGGTCATTGCACTCCTGCAACACTTTGAACCGATGTTTACTTCTTCAAGGTACACAACCTGTCTAGAACCTGAAATTTTTGATATGCACGAACACTGAAAAAACACAGAGCACTCGAACATCCACTTAATGAAGCATAATCAAAGAATACAGAAAATTTATAAGCAAAGAGATGACAAAAAACTGAAAGTGTGTCGAAGTTTAAGCACAAATCAGTAGCTATAAATTTATAATTGAATTGAATTCCATCAAAATATTACTTCAATATCAACAAATATATCCCCCAAAACCATCTCCTTGTTAAAGGCAAACCAGAATTGGCTATTGACAAACCAATTTCTATGAGTTATTACGCAGCTTTTGAAAATACACTTTGTACATGCATTTTTAGGAAAAATGTTCAACACGAAAATTGTAGATATCATCGAGATCTACAACTTTCGTGTTGAACACTTTTCTTAAAAATGCACGCACAAGACCCTAAAATCGTTCTGATCGTTACTATAGTGAATTTTTAAAAATAACAAGAAAATACGCCTTGTACATGCATTTTTAGGAAAAGTGTTCAACACGAAAGTTGTAGATCTCGACGATATCTACAATTTTCGTGTTGAACACTTTTCCTAAAAATGCATGTACAAAGCGTATTTTCAAAAGCCGCTTAATAACTCATAGAAATTGGTTTGCCAATAGCCATTTTGGTTTGCCTTTAACACTCCCAACCATCTCAAATTGAATCAAATTTTAACAGTGTTAAAAATATACGGCTATCTTGAATTATTTTATGTTCATTTGTATCCACTCAAATTTCATTGAATTAGGGATTTTTTTGGCACTATTAAAATTTCTGTTTAAAAAAATCATTTAAATAATATGAGGTGGGGGTATTTTCGGTAGTTCCAAAATTTAAAACCCTAAATCTGGGATGAGCAAACCGGTTCACCTTTCAATCTCGTGTTGCGTGCAGCTTTGAGAGCTCCTGGCCGACGACGCCGAGAAAGTTTTCCCACTAGTTGTGCTCCGTTTTTCTGGCGTTCTCGGCGGCAGTTGTTCAACGATCGACCACTGATACTTCGATTTCTCCATTCTTCCTAACTGTAGCCCTACTCGGCGGCAGCTGTTCAACGTTTGACCATTAATACTTCGATTTCTCCATCCTGACTGTAGCCCTACTCGCCGGCAGTTTTTCTCCTGGGCAGGTATAATATCAGATCCTACCTAAACCGATTTTTCTCCTTATTGTTCTTTGTGCTTGGCAGATTTGTTGGTTACAGATTTTTCTGATTTTTTTGTTAGGTTTTATGATCTAGATTTAGGTTTATAGATGAAAATTTTGGGCTCTGCTTATACTGCCCAGAATGAATAATTTTTTTTCGTGTTCTACTATAGATGAAAACCAAGCACAAAGAACAAATCGTATATTTTGGGCTCTGTTTGTTGCATGAGTTTATATTTTTTTTTTATTCATTTGGGCAGTATGGTTGTTTAGATTATCAAGATTATCTAGATTATCTAGATTTTGTGATTCAAGGTTATCGAGATTTTATTATTCAGAATTATGGTTAAAGTTTTTATGATTCAATGTTATCTAGATTATCTAGTTTTTTCCTGGGCAGTAAGCATCATTAGAAATTATTAGGGATGTACGAAATTGACCCAAGAGTAAAGAGCGGGTCGATTCATTAGTATGTGGCAGAAGATAACAAAACTCCTGTGTTGGGGTAGAAAACGTCTTAACTCTACACTCAGCAGGATAAAGAAATGAGGGTGCTGTGCGTGGCTGAATACTCTAAGATGCGAATATTAGGATGAGGAGAAAATGGTGTGTGATTACAAATGAATGGGTGAACCTTAGCTGTGTGATTTTATTGATTGATTGAAACAGTTACAACAAGATTATAAATGAAATTTGATGCTCCAAAAGGTACTCGTAGACTATTTGTAGGGTGTGCAAGTACTGAGGAGATCTTGACACGGGCTTCAATGCTTTTACAGGCACTATTCATGACTTATTTATAGGTCACATGGTGTCTGGCAGCGGACAACTTTTGAAAATATGGGTTACCCGCCTACAAGATGAGACAAAGTGAAGAAAATGCTAAGCTGATGTAAACCGGAATTCTCGAATCGATTTTAAATAAAATATATTTGATTTCTCTTTCAAATATGTAGCGCAAACGTGATGTTCTCGAGCGAGCGGAAAGTGGCAATCGATCTCAATTTCGCAAAACAACTATGAATAATTTTTCCTCAAGTACACAAGAGAAGGAATGTGACAATGTGAAAATTAACGACAAAGAGGTTCTAAGATAATTAAGGCAAGCAAGCTCTGAGTTTTAGGACCAAATAAAATAAGCATAATATTATTCTAACTCGTCACAAGCAAAGAGATTGGAAGGGGTATATCTCAGATCAAGAAGGTAACGTCGGAACCATGAGGTAGGGCAAGCAGAGTGTTGTAGGCGGGTGGCAGGTAGAGGGAGGAAATGAAGGTGGAACCGGTGTGTCAATTTCGTCGGGGGGTTGAAGAGGATTGGTCGTCGGAGCCCACAAAGGCCGACGGCGGCGGAGGCGGTGTAGCTGGTGGTCGGCTTTGGTTCTATAGGTAGTAGGAGAAGAGCCGGCGGCCAAGGTGATGCTAGACTCGTCGGAAGAAACAGTGACGAGGTGAGATGTTGTTCCTGACCGATGAGGCGCCAGATTGCCCGTCGGCTTGTAGGGACAAGGTCGTCGGAACACTTGAAGACCGGCGGTGGAGGAGGACTGGGCGAGTACCGTCGAGTAGCGGGAGGGAGTCAGCCGGACTTTCCAAAGAAAGAAATCTCTGTTTCGAACTGTTCCAGGCTTTTTTTTCAAAAGGAGTCCGGTTGTAATTCCGAAGGCAGTAAACATTAAAAGGAAATAAAGGCTTTATTTGATATTATGACAAGAAGTCAGAATATTTGATAAAAATATGAGGGGGAAATCTGACCAAATACAGATTCTTCTTTTTAGGCATATGTCAAAAGTAATAGGAAATGACTTGGAACTAAATATCTAATTTCCAAAAAGACTTCCTTCCATCATAAATTAATTTTTAAAGTAAAATTTGATTTTAACTTGAATGTTGTATAAATTAAAATATGCTTAATTTTAATAGATAGATCAGAGTGCTTGTCTTAATTAACGTGTCGCCTAATTTGACGGATCTTTTTATTCAAGGACTTATTGGACGATCACCCCAATAAGCCATACAACGAGCGCTGACGATGTGTGTGAAATAAAATAAACAATGCATGCATGGTAAATAAACAACTCAGCGCGAAGACATGCGCTACACACAAAAATGCAGGAAATAAAAGTTAAATAAAGACGCGCGAAAATGCAACGCATGTTGCATCATAAGCACAGAAAACGATCAAAGATCTTGCGAATATCCAAGGGGTGGCCGCGAATACTGCGATGGTAAATGCGAGTAGTCCAGTGGATCGGTGATTGCGCTCGTATGAGCAGCGAGTTCCATCAAAGAGTGACACTTGTTGGCTTGGTTTTTGATGACGAGCTTTGCGGAACTCGTGCATACACACATGCACATCAAATTTTATTTTGCCAAGACAACCGTTCCTAAAGCGAAATTATCTGTAAGGACTCGAGCCAATCTCAACTCATAACTGTCATTATGCCATGCTAATCACCTAGCTTATAGGCTCGCTACTACAAGTGCCCTATATCCAACTCATGGTTAGGGAGAGTAGGAAGTAGGATGCAAGTGCTTTGACGACCTTCCAATGCCATCAAAAGACCAATCTCCCTGATCTTCCTTCCAAAGGAACTCAAAGCATCATTAATAGCTCAAAAGCTAATGAGAGCCACCATGATACACATACTCTTAAAAAAATTAAAATCTATGCATCTCAATTTAAAATATATCGTCGAGAAATTGAAAGAGGTCCAAATTTGCTCATTCTATCCTTACGACGATTGATTACCGCTACGATTAGTTGTTCCTTCATCTATATATATCTATATATAGTTTTTATTTTCAAAATATTTTCAATATATAATATGACTTTATTTTATTTTTAATACTAAATAATAAAGATGACTTAATTCACTTATTTGAAAATTAAAAATATAGCTTGAAAAGCTTGATTTTTTTAAAATGTAAACAAAATATAAGAAGAAAAATATATAGAACGGTTTTAACAATGAGTTTGAATTGTACGGAGGCATGCATAGGTGTGATGAGACAATGTCGGGCTCACCGGCCCCACCGGCCCCACCCAGAAGGTTCACTGTGTGTTTGTTGCTTGCCGATGTGGTTTTGTGGTCGTCAAGTCTTTTACCCATTTATATATTTTAATTTTTTTTATGCTAATATATTCATTATATTATTATACTATTTTTCAACATATACAAAACTTTATTATTACCCAATACTATAGTAAATATATATTATACCTATAACATTATAGAAGGGAAAAACAATATCTTCCCAATTTTGCTTTTTTATTACAATTTTACATATTTTCATAATTGAGTTTAATTGGTTTTTTTAACTTAAAAATGTTGTCTATTCTTTTCAATTTTTATTAACTTTTTCATTTGATGAGACAAAAATATTATGAGGATAACAAAGGACATGCGTGTTGTCTCGCCGGGGGATTCCACGCACAACTGCTTATATATGTAAGTAAACATTTTAAATGATTTTTTGGTTATCCTTAAAAATTAATAATTGTCAAACTAGTCTCAGAGTATCACAACCACATACATTGAATTGTTGAATGGGCGTGAAAAGATTTTTATATACTATTTAATATTACAAGTAGTCGTGCACGAAATTTTCCTGTGCTTCGGTGTTACAGTATATTCTCCGTTTGTTGTCCTCGAAATAATTTTGTCACGTACACACTTTTTAAATCTATATAAAATACATTCAAATTAAATTCATTGTGAATAAATAGAAAATCATTTCCCCCCTTAAAGATAGTTTAAATATTAAAGGAGATATTGAGATTAGTTTGGTGATCCATAATCATAACCATTGGTAGATTATTTTAGTGGTTCCGTGGCCTTCAAGTTTTTTGCCCATTTTCATATTAACACGTCATAAGTACAAGCTTTAGCTAATATGAAAATTTAAGATTAATCATAATACAAGGTTGATGATGAATATAAGAAGTCAACTTCATATTGAGCCAACTCTAGATTGATTCATTTTTAGTTGGATCAAATCAAAACAGAACATAGTTTGATTGAAATTGAGTAAAAAGGATCTATTTGATTTGAAGCCAAAAAATTAAAGAAAAAAGGATTGATATTGGATCACTAAAGACATTCCAGTTAGATATCGGGAAAGAAATGAGTGCATCATCTTCAATCCTCGCATACATAATTTGAGTAGAGACTTGTTATAGTAGTGCGTTAATGTTAGGGTTCTAGAAATCTTTTTCACCATCACCCTCTTATTATACTTGAGTTATTTCATCACTAACGATCATTGTGGTTCCAATTGCTTCCTCTGTTTAGATTTTGTTGAAGATTTGAGCCCAAGATTTTGTTCATTTTTTTCTCTCCTAAAAAATAGCTACTAGCAAACCAGCCCCTTCCCCTCCTCCCTCCTCTGCCGCATTCCACCCCCAACCACTCACATCCCGCCGTATTCCTCCGCTTCTTCCTCTTAGCCCGCTCTCACCTTTCCTTTTCCCTGGCCATTGTGCAACGACTGCAAAAACCAATAAAGAACGACGTTGATGATCGTGATCCTCACCGTAATCATCATTGTCACACCCGGCTTAGTCCTCGTCCTCAGCTGGCAATTCCGTCGCCATCGTTCTGTCGTTGGCGGAGACGTTTGCTAAGAGAAGGAATTGGGAAAAGAAAAAATTTGAAGATGCAACGAGCGACATGAGGTGTAGAATTCAAACAAGATCTACAAAGTCGTGCAGAAGCTTACGGACAAAAGTAACATCTCATTGAACTGCGGATTTCTCCAAAACATCTGGTTTTCAAATCATAAACATGGGCAAGACTTGCATGGAGGCTTGAAGAAGAAGGGTCCAGGGACCATTGCTTTGGCCAAGACGAAGAAGGTGAGCAGCGATCTAGGGATTGCCGTCGTGAGTGCTTCACTTGCTTTTCTGGTGAACTTTGAAGAAGCTTACAAGTTTTGGTCTTTCATTGCCAAGTTGTTGGATGCCAATTTTGTGGAGAGGTGGAGATACATGGCTCTGAACCAGAGATGGCGAAGACCCCTTTGACAAATGGCACGCTAATCTGGTCCAGCTTCAGGCTTTCTCAGCTTCAAGCTTTCTTAGCTTGGAACTGGTAGCTCTTCTCGTTGGTGCAGATGAGGCTGGTGTGCTCCATGAAGGTTTGAAGCAGGCGTAGTCGAGGAGATAGATAGGGCGCAGACGGGACATGAAGTAAACGGTATCAGAGAAGATAAGGGTTGTTGCGGGTCGCTCGACGCTCTCACTGTCCGATTGAATTGAACCATCTCGGTTTGAGAATGAGCCGAGCGCGCAGACAGTCATAGAATGAACTAAGAGGTGTAAGCAAGATGTTTTTACGTGGAAAAAACGTCTTGCGGAAGAGGAAAAAACCACGGGGCCGGATCGGTGCTGACCAAATTCATCATCTTTCCGTGTGTTACAAAAATTGTTTCTCAAGGGCGACAGAACACCGCTCGTTACAATAAGTTTTTTGGATCGCGGGTGTTGCTTGGAGCGGAGCACAGAGATGCGCGCTCTGGAGCAGTCTGAAAGGATGAACGCGTGGGTGCATGGGGGAGCGTGCGGGGGATCATTTGTCGCGCATAGAAGCAAGCGGACTTGCGTGCATGGGCGCAAATGGGGGTGCGCGAGAGTGAGACAGTCGAGGATGCTGGGCGGAACCTCCAGTTTGATAATCTGGATTTTAGGGTAACCCCATCAGGGCTGAAGAAGAGCAGAATTTATTTTTACTTCATCTTGAGTGGTTTGCTAGTAACCAATTAGTTTTCAAATAGCTAATTTCGGATCTCGTGTTTCACTAGTAGTAATGATTTGCTAGAAGCGTAAATGTGTTTGCTAATAATAGCACCCTAGATTTAATAATTAAAAATACATTTAATCTTTATTTTAGGTCGAGTAAAATTAGCTTTATCATTTTCCGAGCCAATTGAGCCCGTACAGAGCTTGGATCGAGTCCATAGCGGGCCGGTAATAAATCTGGAGTCTGAGAAAGCCCGAGCTCACCATCTTTATCCTCACCCTAGTGCATTAGGGTTTTGGAATACTTCCTCGCCGCAGCGCTCTTCTCATCCTCAGGTTCCACCGTCACTAACGATCCTTGTGATTTTAATTTTGTTCTCTGCATATGATTCTGCTGTGGATCTCTGAGTATCGTTGTTCTTAGATCCTGAAAGTTTTTGCTGCTTTTCATCTGGTGATTTGCCTTTTTTTGTAAGAATTTGTTTTTAGTCTAAATCGGAATCCTCTTGAAGGCGATTTTATTGTATTTTTTATTGTTTTAGTTAGGAATCAGAAGGGTTGTATTAAATTTTTTAGTTTGAATTGTGTATGCTGCTCGTTATTGATGGATCTGAGATTCTGAAGATTGTATTTATGAATGATTTTCTGTTTTATTTGTTTGAGATGATATAGATCTTCTGAAATAGTTTGCTTGATTATGTATTGGTATCTTAAACTTCTTTTCATCGTCCACATGTTTGTGTTCATCAGGTCTGCTTGCAGATGCTACTTTTCTTTTTTCAGTCAATGCACGTTTGAGTCAATTTTATGTTTGTTGTAAAGAACATAATTGGGTTGAATTACCTTTGATAATTCAAAAAATGCTTGTTGTTCGAAATTTGATGATGTGACAATATCCAATTGCTTCATCTTTCAAGAAGATTTGACTGTTTAGGCTTAGGAATTCATTCAGATGCTCGATTCTCCTGCTTTCTTCTAACCAACGTTCTTCCTTGATCAAGAATCATGATCGATCAGTGCTACACAACCAATGTTTAAGTCTGTCTATCATTTCCCTGTTAAACACGAAAAGAGATTGATTACTTTTCAAGGGAGGGGCGTGCGTCTTTTTCATGAGCTAATATTTTATTTAGTGTTTAGCGGGCTCATTTCTTTTTTTCCTATTTGTTGTACTTTTACTCTTACCTAAATATGCCTTTTTTCATCTTGATAAGGCATCACAGCTGTTTGATAATGACATTTTCAAGTGTTTTCATTACTTTTTCATGATAATATATAAAGATAGAGTGAGGTGGGTGTTAAGGGCCTTCGTCTGAGCCCTAGTGCGTGGAGTAAGGAGGGGAAAATCCCGTAGAGGATCGGCGTGACTCTTGCGATATCCCCTTACCCTATCTCGCCAGAGGAGGAGCGACGGAGGAGGCGGAGAGAGGGAGGC
The DNA here is from genome assembly GCA_033032865.1 of Dactylorhiza incarnata. Classification (NCBI taxonomy): domain Eukaryota; kingdom Viridiplantae; phylum Streptophyta; class Magnoliopsida; order Asparagales; family Orchidaceae; genus Dactylorhiza; species Dactylorhiza incarnata. The sequence continues at coordinate 1,293,861 of JAWHQI010000348.1, read as the reverse complement.
TGCCGATTGGAGGCTTCGATGGCGGGATCGCTCGGACGGAAGGGTTGCGACGCATACGGGAGCGTAGCGTGAGCGGGGTGTGTATTAGGGTTCAAAAGAGAATTAGAGAGAGAGAGAGAAGCTGTTAATTGATTTCATGAAAATGCCCAAGCAAGCATGCTCCCACCCATATGGGTTGGAGACCCAACCCGACCAAAGTTCACACAACATAAAAATACCAAAATGTTGAAATAAAAGATACAAGCGGACATCGAGGATAAATCCTAAGCGGTGTGTGCCGAGTTGCGGCGCTTGTACGTAATCCCCCAGCGTGGGGCCGTGACATCCGTAACAATGGGTTTGAGGAGTATGTTTCAAAGGGGTTTTTTAGGATTTTTGTGAATATCAAGATGAGCTTGATTGAGTAGCATGGTGAAATATTCGCATTATTTGCTAGCTTGCAGTAGGTAATATGAACCAGACTGATCTTCTTTCTCATGTACATTCCTCTTTAAAATTTTCTCCAAAATTGGGTGGTTTTGTCTAGCAAGACTTAGCGGCATGTTACTTAGTTTCAATTGTTCCAAACTTGGATGATTTAGCAGAGGCTATAAATTTGCTTATTAATCTGAGTATTTTGGATTTCATTCCCTAAAGCTAAGAAACATAGCTATGAGATTTGTGACACACAGAAGGTTGCTAGACTCTTTTCTATTTCCTCTCACTTTTTTATGGTTCTTGAAAAGGCACTTTAGGTAGAAACAAGGTTTCACAAATTAGAAGACATTTTTAGTATGGTTACTTTATTTGGGAAAAATGATGCCACCGATCTCAACGATTTTTCATTGTGGATTTTAGCAAACGAAGTAATTGAGTTGGGAGAGGCGATATTTTTATAGTGAATAGGAGTAGAATCCTGTGTTATTTTAACATGCTTCAAAACAACGACAACCTTGCATCTTCTTGAGATTTCAACTGTAGTCCATACAACTTCAAGAGACCTAGCATCCCTTTTGACAAAAGTTATTCAACGGATACAACAATCCCAAATTATTTGAGGCTTTTTTTAGATGCTAAGGAGCAATTGAGCACCGCAACCACCAGAGGACATGGATGGGCTATTTGAGACCTCAATACTTCAAAATAATGTTGCTTTTTGCGAGGATAAATTATTCTAGCAGATTTGAGGCAGTAGATGTGGAGGAAACATAGAAATAAAGACTCATATCTTCAACAAAATCAAAACATAGGAAACAATTGGAACCACAATGATTGTCAGTGATGAAAAAACTCAGGTATAATAAGAGGGTGTTGCTTGTGAGGATTGAGGATGATGTGATCGTTTCTTTCCTGATATCTATCTGGAATGTCTTTTGGTGATCCAATATCTATCCTTTTTTTTTTTAATTTTTGGCTTGAAATCAAATAGATCCTGTTTTCTTTAATTTTTGGCTTGAAATCATATAGATCCTTTTTTACTCAATTTCAATGAAACTAAGTTCTGTTTCGATTTGATCCAACTAAAAATGACAATCTGGACTGGAGTTGGCTCAATATGGAGTTGACTTCTTATATTCATCATCAACCTTGTATTATGGTTACTCTTAAAATTTCATATTAGCTAAAGCTTGTACTTATGACCTGTTAGTATGTAAATTCAAAGGGCACTAATTTATGATTACCCTCAAGCTGAGTTGTTGACTTATGAAGCGTTGGTATATAAATTCATAGAGGGTCTGAAGCTTCATATAAAAATAAAAAAGGTTGTAATGCTTGAAAAATGATATAGCTTGGAGAATCTTAAAAAAATGAAATTGTTAGTATCCCGTGTTTTCGCTTGAGCACCTCCAGATGTTGTTGAGTGATCCAAATGACTATTGAAACCTATGTTTAAGATCCTGATACTTTCCAGCTAAGTAAACATTCAAATTATATTAAAGGAAGAATTACCTAGGAGAATAAAGGGAACCTAAAAAGAGAGGAAGGGTATTCTTTTTGTGGAAATTTGCCTTTTTCTTTCACATAGAAGATCGAAACCAGACTTAAAAGAATACTGAGAGATTTTCTCTAATTAGCTTGACGATGCCCACCTTATAGTAAGGAGAAAGTTGTAACAGGTCTCAACCATTTCCTAGGATAATGGAAATTCAAACTCAAAATCAAAACACAATGAGAAATAAATAAAATAACAAAAAAAAATAATTTGCAAAAAAGTGAAGTATCATCACGAGTTATTTGATCTTGGTGTTTCAAATGTACAATTCATGGTTTGATCACCAAATCATAGGTCTCTTCTTTTGAGGATTTCACTTATACATAGGTATGCCTTCTCCCCTAACCCACTTGTGAGTCATTAAATTGCTCTTGCAGTCCTATTTTTTTCACAATTTGGAATTTTGTTCTTCTACCCATACCTGGTGTGTATAACATTCTTCTCCATTAAAAAATTCACATCTAAAAGCAGCTCCTTGCAGATCAAAAGTCATCAGGAAGTGGTAACACCTTATTATGTCTCTTCATCCAACATTGATGTCTCAAAATTTCCTGCTTCTCCACATTCAGAATATATTTCCATGTAGGAGATCTAGCTTACCTGCCCATCTATAATTTTCCCAAATATCGCGAAGAGCTAACATCTAATTGGTTTTAGGTTTCTGCATTCTCCTTTGAATCAAAATTTACCTAGGTGAAGCTAAACTTGAGTTTCTAATTTAAACTAGACAAGGCATGATGTTTTCCATGTCTTTTCTTGTTTTGTTGTTGTGTTAATTACAGTTTCTGCTCAAACTCAATACTTCAGTCATGTGGATGTTTGCGGTACACGGTTAAAAAGGCTATGTGATAAGTAGCTCAAGCATATTTCAAATTGCGTCATTATCACTAGTATATGACCTTATTGTAGTCAAAATGAAGGTTCAATGGACTATCGGTCCCATCGTAATTGTGTATGTATCTGCCTTTGCCTTTACTTCAAAAGTTTTAATTACTTCTCTGCACCATCCAAGCCTTCTTCATGAATTCGAGCAGAGATAGGAGTGTTTTTGGCTGGGTTATTTTTTATGCCCAATTCTAACTAATTAAGGTCAGTGATATGATGAATTATTTCAGGGAAAATTCCCTTTAGTTTGCCAAGTTGTTTTTTTGTTAAACAAGCATATATTTTGTACTCCTAGACTCCTAGGTAACATTATTGTAGGTGGTTCTCTTACCTTCTGCTGTACTGTTTTTGGGAAAATTTTGTGTAATGTGATACCTGTTTTTTTATTAACTGGTAATAGTACTGTTTTTTTAGGAATATTACTGAATATTTTATCATGTGTGCAGATTTTGATTAGTTATACTAGTTGATCACTTACATCAGACAAGATGGTGAAGTTTACAGCTGAGGAGCTGCGAAGGATTATGGATCTTAAACATAATATTCGAAACATGTCCGTGATTGCTCATGTTGATCATGGTACGAGTTCCGCTTATTTCATATGAGTTCCACATATAATAATGCTTGCGTGTTTATTTTTGGATTAGTTTTTTTAATCTTTGGGGATATGATGAAGCATGATCATACCAGTAGGCTACAGATAACTGATTTTCATGCTAAATAATCAACGTGTCATTTGATCTTTATCCAATCATAGATTTTGTAAACTTGAATTCTTGTAATCACTGTTTGCAAGTTTAATTATTATTGGAATCCTTTGCATATAGATTGTAGTATTTTTCCTCTAGTATCTCTGACTGCCAAAAATAGAAATATTTTGTAAAAAAAAAAATAGAAATATTCTCCTTAGAATACTTTTTGGAATATATGTAAATGAAAACTATTTATTTTTATATATACAAAAATTGAATTCAAAGTACATTCTATTGTAAAAAGCTTAGACTGCTATTATATTTGCTTCCTTGTTTTCATCTGACCATCAACAAGTGTGTTTCTAATTTCAGAGGCTTTCTTTAAACTGTTCTAATGATATTATCAATTTATCATCTATAGCGCATAATTTCCTGATCTGAATTTATTAACTCAAACTTGTTTAAAATTCTATGTGGTTTGCAGGCAAATCCACTCTTACTGACTCTCTCGTGGCGGCCGCCGGCGTCATTGCTCAGGAAGTTGCGGGAGATGTTCGAATGACCGATACTCGTGCGGATGAGGCCGAGCGAGGCATCACGATCAAGTCCACCGGCATCTCCCTGTACTACGAAATGACGGCCGAATCTCTAAAGAGCTTCAAGGGTGAGAGGGTAGGAAATGAATATTTGATTAATCTCATCGATTCCCCGGGACACGTGGATTTCTCTTCGGAAGTTACAGCTGCATTGCGAATTACCGATGGTGCCCTTGTCGTTGTCGATTGCGTGGAGGGTGTTTGCGTCCAGACTGAAACTGTTCTCCGACAAGCACTCGGAGAGAGAATCAGGCCCGTCTTAACTGTTAACAAGATGGATAGGTGTTTCCTTGAGCTCCAGGTAGAAGGAGAGGAAGCTTACCAGACATTTCAGCGTGTTATTGAGAATGCAAACGTCATCATGGCCACATACGAAGATCCTCTTCTCGGCGATGTCCAAGTTTACCCTGAGAAAGGAACGGTCGCGTTCTCTGCTGGGCTTCATGGTTGGGCTTTCACCTTAACAAATTTCGCGAAAATGTATGCCTCCAAGTTTGGAGTCGACGAATCCAAGATGATGGAGAGACTCTGGGGTGAGAACTTCTTCGACCCGTCGACAAAGAAGTGGACTTCGAAGAACACCGGCTCTCCCACCTGCAAACGTGGCTTCGTCCAGTTCTGTTACGAGCCAATCAAGCAGATTATTAAAGCTTGCATAAATGATCAAAAGGACAAACTGTGGCCAATGCTCTCCAAGCTCGGGGTCGCGATGAAGAATGATGAGAAGGAACTTGTTGGCAAGGCTTTGATGAAGCGCGTGATGCAGACTTGGTTGCCTGCCAGTACTGCCCTACTGGAAATGATGATCTTTCACCTTCCGTCCCCCTCCAAGGCCCAGAGATATCGCGTTGAGAATCTTTATGAGGGTCCGCTTGATGATCAGTATGCGAACGCCATCAGAAACTGCGACCCGGAGGGTCCTCTCATGCTTTATGTTTCGAAGATGATTCCCGCATCCGACAAAGGCAGGTTCTTTGCATTTGGACGAGTTTTTGCCGGCAAGGTTTCCACCGGCATGAAGGTACGGATTATGGGACCGAACTATGTACCAGGCCAGAAAAAGGACCTGTATGTGAAAAGTGTTCAAAGAACCGTTATCTGGATGGGAAAGAGGCAGGAGTCGGTCGAGGATGTGCCCTGCGGTAATACGGTCGCCTTGGTCGGACTCGATCAGTTCATCACGAAGAATGCCACCCTGACTAATGAGAAGGAGGTCGACGCCCATCCCATCAGAGCTATGAAGTTCTCAGTCTCCCCTGTGGTCCGTGTGGCCGTGAGCTGCAAGGTCGCCTCCGACCTCCCCAAGCTTGTCGAAGGCTTGAAACGCCTCGCGAAATCTGATCCTATGGTCGTCTGCACCATCGAGGAATCTGGCGAGCATATTGTTGCGGGAGCAGGGGAGCTCCACCTCGAGATCTGCTTGAAAGACTTGCAGGATGATTTCATGGGAGGCGCCGAGATTTCCGTGTCGGACCCCGTCGTCTCCTTCCGAGAGACTGTTTTGGAAAAATCCTGTAGGACGGTGATGAGCAAGTCGCCCAACAAGCACAACCGTCTCTATATGGAAGCACGTCCCTTGGAAGATGGACTCGCGGAGGCCATCGACGATGGTCGTATCGGCCCGCGTGACGATCCCAAGGTTCGCTCGAAGATTTTGTCGGAAGAATTTGGATGGGACAAGGATTTAGCAAAAAAGATCTGGTGTTTCGGACCCGAGACGACCGGGCCGAACATGGTGGTGGACATGTGCAAGGGAGTTCAGTATCTGAATGAAATCAAGGACTCGGTCGTCGCTGGATTCCAGTGGGCATCGAAGGAAGGCGCCCTCGCCGAGGAGAACATGCGCGGAATATGCTTCGAAGTGTGCGACGTCGTGCTGCACGCCGACGCCATTCACAGAGGCGGCGGGCAGGTCATTCCTACAGCGAGGAGAGTCATATACGCGTCTCAGCTAACTGCGAAGCCGAGGCTCCTCGAGCCAGTCTACCTGGTGGAGATACAGGCTCCGGAGCAGGCGCTCGGCGGCATCTACGGGGTTCTCAATCAAAAGAGAGGCCACGTTTTCGAAGAAATGCAGAGGCCGGGCACCCCCCTCTACAACATCAAGGCGTACCTGCCCGTGGTTGAGTCGTTTGGTTTTTCGGGCACGCTGAGGGCAGCGACATCCGGGCAGGCCTTCCCGCAGTGCGTGTTTGATCACTGGGACATGATGTCCTCCGATCCGCTGGATGCCAGCACGCAGGCGGCGGCGCTGGTGGCCGACATCCGCAAGAGGAAGGGTCTCAAGATACAGATGACCCCATTATCAGATTTTGAAGATAAGCTTTGAAGTAAGTTTTCCCATAAAACCTCAATAATAGTATCCCCCCAGTCTTTTTTCTTTCAAATTTATAATTTAACGTCCCTCTGCTTGTTTGTTTATGGATGGTGGTTTCATTTATTTATGTGTGAGTTCGCTGTGATGAACTAAATGTTGTATCGTTGCTGAGAGTGTTGCATCCTGAACCTTTTTTTATATATACTTTTTATTGTAACCTTGCCGGTTTAATTTTGAGCTCTCTGTTCTTGTTTTATGTTTGGGTATTTATTGCATCTGTTGTCATACACATTGGAATGTTTTTCATGCTATTATAATTTATTTTATTTTATTTTCATTTTTTGTGATCATTTTCTGGGGGTCTTCATTTTCCATTTTTATGATATGCTTTAAATACTGTCTGCATTATTTTTGAGAGATGTTTTAAGACTACAATTCACATGTATATTAATTCTTTAGTTGTAAATTAAAAATGTTAGCAGTTCATTTTATTTAACTTTTGATTCATTCACAATTCTCTTTTAGTTTTCTTTTAATTCTTCCTTTCCCTCTTTTTTGTTCATTCCTTGTGTTGAAAAATTGGATGATTCTCAAATTTTAGCTCTATAGGATATTTTTAAAGGAATATTTATTACATATTTTACATGTGCTAAACTGAAATTATGAAAAAAAATTAAGCATCTTTCTGTTTCAAAATTAATTTTTTTTATTATATAATGTCATTGTGTATTTGAGATGAATTTTAATGTCACAATTATATATTTATTATATTATTTAAATAAGTACAATTATATATATTATTTATGTTAATTATGTTATTGGACATTAACGAACTTAATCGAACCGATATGACTTTTAGTTGACGAAGGTGGCCTGGTTCTAGGAAATGGAGGCAGACTTTGTAGTAAATGATTTTGGTCAACAAAGTTGGTTTGACCAGTGACAGGGATGCCCTTCATTTATGGCTCTGTTTGTTTGGGCTTCAAAAAGTTGATTTTTTTAAATTTCGGCGAAATCACAATCAACGGCTTGAATTTCACCCGCTCCCAGAGGAAGGAGTGCTACCCGTACGCAATTGGTATTCCTACATTGGGGGCATTTTTTCCCTCGATTGTCAACGCTCTCATTCCCAATGCACCAATTCTCACCATCGAAACAAACAGACCCTAATCTGGGTATAGCACCACCGCTTTGTTGCCCTCTATCTCCTACTCTCAACGTCGAAAACCACATTTGCGCAATCGATATGGAGATGTCGGCGCATCGAGGGAGGCTGCGGATCTTCCCGGCCTCTTCAAATTCGTTGAGGCACCCTGAGCACTCCTTCAACTTTTCGTCGGAGTACCGGATGGGATTTAAGTACCACGGGGTCTACCGCGTGGCTAAATAGAAAAAGAAAATGGGGAGAAGATAAGATGGGCTAACTGAATTTTTATAGAAACAGATACTAACTTGTGGTAGTGCATATTCTCTTATGTATTGGCTTGGTTTTTGAGGTCGCCATAGTTTTGGAAGGATTTTGTCATGAGATAGCGAAATTCAAGAGCAGTCGTTGTCCGGGATCCCCTCCCGCTCATGTCGCGCGGCCTTTTTCTCACCATATATCGGTTTGACATTTATGTGTACCAAAAATAAAATTGGTTGCGAATATTAGTTGGGTTGTGAATATCAACTAATAGTGGACTGAATATCCGTTATATTATTTGGAATCATTAACTGAAAATTGATGTGATGCTTTTGTAATAACATTTTTGAAAGAGCGTATTTTTTAACCAAATAAAATTTTAATTATAAAACAAAGGCTGAACATAAAAAAAAAGGAAATACTTTTTATCATTCCTCTTTAACAGCAACTCCAGCCTACTCAAAAGGGAGTCTTGCACAATCCGCGGCCTCTAATATCCGATCACATAAGTCAACTTGTCCCACGCGCAAAAGTGTATGTCACTTTTAACGTACCTGATTTCCTCTCGAAATAATCTCGTAGTCTTGAATTCTCTTAATTGTGACCGGGCTCCGGACACGAATATCTCTCCCTCAAAAGCTAATTCATCCTATTTAAAACAAAACTAATTATGTAGGTCCGCTGAAAATAAGCAATAGAATTAACGATGAAGAATGTCTGAGCAAATAAAAAGTCCACGGCATATTGTCTCATACTGTAAGATAGGCGACAATTACTTAGATCGCAAAAAAGAGCACGACGTTAAACACCGAATCATATTGAAACGCGCATTGAGCAGAATTCAAAGGAACTCGAGAAAGTTCAATTGATGGTGGCAAATGGAGTCGAGCAAAAGATATAAATGCACACCTTGCAATCAAAATTCTCCCAAACTCACAGTCATTGTTAGGCTTTTTTTCATAAGTGATGTAAAGACCGTCAAGTTGTTCAATAATTTCTTCATTGTACCTCCTTCAAATTAAAATTATTTGCGGTAGAGTTAAAGGGGACAATCATCGTGCACATACAATTGAACAAAATTGTCGCAACTAATACTTGCACTGAATATACAATCTTAAGAAATGTTAGGGGCTGTAAATGCAACAACGTAAACATGAAATACTGGAATCTAAATAAACGAAGGAATGTAATATTTGTCGCAAGTGTGAGAGGATTTGCTCGAAGTATCCAGAGGCGGATCTAAGTGGAATCACACTCCCCGTTGTCCCTAGGAGGGTTTATATAGACAAACCCTAAATTGTAACGGGTGACGGATATCCCGTATCCGTCCGTACCCGTTATGTCTCCGACTCATTATATTTTATCCAAATTTACATTTACAATCTCCTCATATATTTGTGACAAATAACGTATACATGTCAGGGTGCAAGAAAGTAGAAAGCAACAGTAAATTTCCAACTTCACACATTTTCCAGAGAAGTTATTACAGTTAAACATAAAGAAGTTTTAAGTAAAACCAAAAAATATCCAAACATAACAGTGCTACTCAGCACATATAAGTCTGAAAAAATACAGTAGTAATGGATAAAACAAATAACAATTCTACTCGTCTAGTAGATCATCAACATCCATGTCAAAGGCTACTTTCTCTTCTTCAACTCCACCATAGCCTGCAAGAAATTTCATGAGTTAAAGCTCTATGAATTCATAAAACACATGCAATAACGTTTAAAGTAAGCTAGCTCTACCTAAATGAGCTTAGTACTTGTAGCAATAGTGAAGTAACTTTGTCAGCATCTCTATCTAGTCTAGCAGAGACCAGTCAAATGTTGATTTTGTAAATCAAACATTGTTATCTTACTCATTAGTGATCATTATATATCTCATCATCAGATGTGGAATGATTTAGTACACCAACATTTGCAACATTATCAGGTGTGGAATAATGTGCTTATACCCATTAAAATTAGATTAACCGACTATAACGACTTTCTATTCTCAGTTGAATAACTCTTGAATCAACTTGCAATGAGAGAGATGTTAAGTCATCAAATGTGGAATGACTAACATCTAACCATCTTGGGTTTTCATCAAGAAATTATTTGGGGTTTTCAGTCTGTTATTAGATGCTTGAATGTTGCGACTATATATGTTTTCACTATCAAAACATAAACAACGGAGGAAAGTTTCATATTTCTATGAACTTTAGTCTCATCTCCCTCGATGTTTTTAATGTGAGAGCTTTATTCAGGCCTTTGGTCAAGGCGTCTACAACATTGTCTTTCAATCTCACATCAATCAGGGTCATAATCCCTTGACATGTGAGTGAGGTCAACCATGATTGTTTATCCTTAGTTGCCTTCTTTTGTCATTGAACAAAGTGTTCGTAGCAATCATTTTAGTAGCCTGATTGTCACAGTAAACTGCAATAGAACTCAGTTTCAGGCTCGTCAGTGGAATATCCATCACAAAATCTCTTAGCCACTCCGCTTCTTCTCCTACTGATGCTAGAGCGTAGAGTTCGGATTCCATAGAAGAGAGAATAATACATGATTGTCTTTTGGACTTCCAGGCTACAGCTGCTCCTCCTAGTGTGAATACAAACCCACTAGTGGACTTGCTGTCATTTAATTCCGAGCATCATGATGCAACAGAATATCCTTCAAGCACTGAAGGATGACCAATATAGATTAAAGCATACTTTTGGGTGTGCTTTAAGTACCTCATTAGCCTATCTAAGGCGTTCCCGTGGTCTTGGCCAGGATTACTAATGAATTTGCATAACATGCCGACCGCAAAGGTTATGTCAGGTCTAGTGCAAACCATAGCATACATGAGACTACCAATCAGTTTAGAGTAATCTAATTGTCTAACCATAGCTCCTTCATTTGGCTTTTGGCGGTTAGTGTAGTCGTAAAGTGTCTCAAATAATGCTCTACTGTCACGGTATCCCCACGTGTCCAACATGAACTTTATGTAGTGGCTTTGACTTAGGGAGATATCATTCTTCCCAAAGCTCACTTGCATGCTGTAACACCCCAAAAATCGTAGTTCAGCGAGGTAGGCGGAGTGGTAGTGCTGCGTTCGGGATAGACTAAAATTCCATGTGATCGTGCGTTAATTCGAAGGATTCGGAATTCTGTCTCGAACAGTGCGCACGACCAGTGTCCTCTTCGCGCACGACCAGTGACCGTGCGCATGTGATCGTGCGGTAATTCGCAAGGATTCGGAGTTCTGTCTCGAATAGTGCGCACGACCAGTGTCCTCTTCGCGCACGACCAGTGACCGTGCGCATGTGATCGTGCGCCCTGTTTATTCTGCTCCGCGATTTTGAGCGGAGAAGGAGATCGGTCCGTCCAAATCTATTGGAATTTGATCCAACGGCTGCGATGGTTGGCTGGGGGGTTTTAGGGCTTGGTAGAGGAGTTAAACCCTCATTATTTCCAAGGCTTTCTCTCTCTTAGGTTGGAGAAAGGAGGAGGAGGCAAGGAGGAAGAAGAAGGGGAATCCGCCATTGCCGGAGCTTCGGAGCTCCGTTCGCCGATCCGAGACCGGCAGTGCGTAGAGGGCATCAAGGCGCTTCTTCTCCACCGTGTGGTTGCAAGCTTCTCATGGCTAGGAGGAGATCTCAAAAGGTAACGACATTTCTCCTCCCGGTCTTTAGGATGCGTGTTTGGCATCCCTTCTTTTTCTGCATTTTGGCACCGGATCCGTCGAGTGAGAGGGATCCGGGTCGCCTTGGTTCAAGATAAACCACCGGGTTGATTGTGTCCGTCCCCGGCATGTTTTGCACTAGAGATCCGCTCCGTTAGCGGATTAGGCATTGTGGGTGAAGCCGGATTTGTGGCCGTTGGTCCGATCCGGTGATGTTGATTTACGCACATTTTAGGGATTTTGTTAGAAATCCGATTACGGCGAACTCGTCGTGGTGATGCCTTTATAGCTTCGTGTGGTAACGAATGTTGGGTTTAGGGCGGAGAAATAATGTGCGGATTTTGGGGCTTGTGATGCCTAGTGTTGTGCGAAGGCGCGATTGGTCTTTGTGGTCGGCTGGCTATCCCGTGAAGACTGAGATTCACGTGTGGAGAGTGTCCCGGCAAGATTAGTCCATTCGATTGTTGACTGACGAGAATGTCTGTGCTACGGTTGAGTCCGTTGACGGTCGCCAGGCGAGGCAATCAGTGGACGTTGTCCCGAAAGTAATCCCAGGGCCTTGTGACGTTTTGGTTGGCCAGAATTCTTAGAATCGGTCTTGGTGCGTTATTGGCGGCCCGAGCGTGTGAGCTGTCAGACAAGCCCGATGGCATGGTGGGCCAGGCGAGGTGGGTCTCAGCGAGAGCGCTTGGCCTTGGGTTTTGATGCCCTTGTGGGGAAGTAATGAGTACCCTTGTGTTGGTGATGTATGATGATGTGTTAGATTCATACGCTTTAGGGCGCCTTGGGTGAAACCCGGGCTTGCACTCATTTTGCATTGTTAGACCCCTTTTATTACCTGCTCAACATAGAAACGTGGATGATGCTTGTGACACTCATGCCAGTATTTATGTTGCTTTCCTTTATGTACTTTTGCATACGAAGTGCTGACTTGCAGGGTGAAGTAGTTCCCCGGGGTCCGCTAGGACGGCCGGGAGGAGGGATGTTGTTACACCGCTTGTGGTCAGCCATAGCTGACCCTCGTTTACCGCTCTTTGTGATTTGGTTGCAGGGCAAGAATCGCAGGCTGGACCCAGCGCGCCGGCCAAAAAGGCCTAAAGCCTCACGAAGTGCTTAGTTGATTTCCTGCATTACTTTCTTCGTACTTTGTTATATCCGGCTTGCATGCCGAGGCAGTATAGGGAAAAACTATCCTTCCCCTTTTGTTGGGATGTCTTTTATTATGGAATGTTTGATGTTTTGGACATTGTTTTGTAAGGCCTTAAGGTCAGTTGGACTCCTTTGTAGTATGGACAATCTCTGCGGCTTAGTTTGTTTCCGCTGTGTTGTCTGAGTTATGAGATTGGGTAGTTAATATCATCTTTTAATACTAAAGCTGTGGCGGTTATATGCTGTGGGGTCCCGGCCGGACCCATATTATATGGTCATTACAGGGGAGGTGTTACAATTTGGTATCAGAGCCAGGTTTGTTCTAGTATTCTTGCGAGGTCTAGTGTTTTTGGATCGCGTAAGAGATTGTTCACATAGGAGTATTGTGCGGGATCATGAGTATCCCTGCGTTCGGGTCTTGCGTTTAGATCCTGATGAGCGTTTATTTGTTTCCTTGCTTATTCTAGGATGTTGGCGACGATGCGGGGACATCGAGGAGGCAAGAGGAGCCTTCGGGGAGTAGTGCTACTGCTCCAGGCCTCATGAATGTGGGCATGTCCCCGGCTGATTTCTGTCGCATGCTAGCGGAGGCAATGGTAGCGGCTCAAGCTGGAGCGATGCCACGGGTTCCTACGCCGGTGGTTCAAGTTGCGACCCCTGTCACTCCGGCGGCTACGCCGGATACACCGGATGTCGAAGTAAGGCAAGCAGAGCCTCTAGCGGAGAGAGCAATTCCGATGGGTGATCGATTCATGAAGTATTTCTTGAGTTTCCACCCTCCGACATTCAAAGGAGTGGGCACTCCAACGGATGCCGAGGATTGGCTTTCGAGGATCCAGGAGCTCTTGAAGGCAGCTGGGACCCCAGCTGAGAGGCAGTCTCACTTTGCGAGCTTCATGTTAGAGGGCGATGCGAAGTTGTGGTGGGTGAACCATAACGGTCGACTTTTTGTTGGGCGTGTTCCGTCCATGGAGGAGTTCGGAAACGCTTTCCTAAAGCGTTACATTCCGGCTTCAACAAGGTTAGCACTGCAGCGGCAGTTTCTGCATTTGGTGCAGCGGGAGAAGACGGTGGATGAATATCTGCAAGAGTTCACTCGGTTGGGTCGGTATGCGGGCACGACAATGGCAGATGATGAAGAGAGAGATAACCTCTTTTATCAAGGGTTGACGGAAAATTTAAGGCAACCACTCATAGCCTTGAAGAATGCGGGATTCAATGAGTTGGTCGAAGCCGCTCGCACGCTGGAGAGCGACTTGGAGCGAACTCAACGGCGAAAGGGTGTTGCGGCAAGGCAGGGAGAAGGAAAGCCTTCTAAGTCTCAGTCCCAGTGGAAGTCCGAGGGCAGCCGATGGAAGAAGAAGCCCCGTCCTAATCGGCCTGGGGAGAGAAGTGGCGCACCTTCGGGAGATTTCCGTTCCAAAGGTCCGGTTACTTGTTACCAGTGTGGCAAGGTGGGTCACATTAGTCGTTTTTGTACCGAGGGCGGAGCTGGGCCAGAGCCGAGACAAGAACAATCGGTGCGTTCGGGTCCCGGTGTTGCAGAGAAGGGGAAAGCGGCGGAGTCGAGTGCTTCGCGGTTCCCTCCAGTGCAGCCTAGGGCCTATAATCTTGGGCAACAGGAAGCGATACGTCAACCCGATGTGGTGACAGGTACGAAAGGTTTAAGTTCCGTTTGTTACTATAATGTAGTTTGCGGCCTTTCATGTTTGTTTTGCACGTGGTTATGTTTCGTGCTAGTTTCGGGCTACCCCTCTCGAGTGTTGTTCGACACGGGGGCGTCACACTCTTTTCTTGCGGAAAGTTTTATCCGGAAGATTGGTGCTGAGCCCGTAGTGGCAGGAGTGGAGCTGAGTGTGCGTATGCCGAATGGGTCTTTCATGACTACCATGAGGAAGGGACGCATTGTGATGCAAATTGGCGATTGTGATTTCGTGTTGGTAGCAGCGATTCTGCCACTAGCTGAATTCGATGTTATCTTGGGAATGGACTGGCTTGCGGAGCAGCGAGCTAGTATCGACTGCCAGTTGAAGGTGGTAACCCTGAGAGCTGAAGGTAGAGCAGAGGTCAAGTTTGAAGGCCTAAGCGGAGTGGCTTGCTCCCTGATTTCCGCTATGCAAATGAGGCGTGCGGTGAATCAAGGAGGCGAGACGTTTTTAGCTTTGTTGGAGGCTCACTCCACAAAGTTGGCTATTAGAGAAGTTCCGGTGGTGGAAGAATTTGAGGATGTATTCCCCGAGGAGCTTCCGGGAGCACCTCCTCAGCGTGAAATCGATTTCTCGATAGAGTTGGTACCGGGTGCGAGGCCGGTGTCGCGTCCTCCGTTTAGGATGGCACCGAAGGAACTGGCCGAGCTAAAGGTTCAGTTGCAAGAGTTGTTAGAGCAAGGGTACATTAGGCCCAGCTCTTCGCCGTGGAGCACACCGGTTTTGTTTGTGAAGAAAAAGGACGGAAGTATGCGGTTGTGCATTGATTACCGTGAGCTAAATAAGTTGACCGTCAAGAATAAATATCCGATTCCCCGAATCGATGATTTGTTCGACCAGTTAGTGGGGTCGGTGGTGTACTCCAAGTTGGATTTGAAATCGGGGTACTACCAGTTGAAGATTCGAGAAGAGGACGTTGCCAAGACAGCGTTTGGGACTCGTTATGAACACTACGAGTTTTCGGTGATGCCGTTCGGACTGACGAACGCGCCATCTGTGTTCATGGATTTGATGAACAGGGTTTTTCGCCCGTTCTTAGATTCGTTCGTGGTGGTGTTTATTGATGATATTTTGGTGTATTCAAAATCAGAGGCAGAGCATGAGTCTCACTTGAGGCAAGTATTGCAGACTCTAAGGGAGAATCAGCTTTATGCTAAGTTCTCAAAATGTGAGTTTTGGATCGAGAAGGTGGCTTTCTTGGGGCACATAATTAGTGGAGATGGGGTGGGGGTAGATCCAGCGAAGATTGAAGCCATTAAGGGTTGGCCTATTTTGAGAACCGTGGCGGAAGTCCGGAGCTTCCTTGGACTAGCCGGTTATTACAGAAGATTCGTGGAGAACTTTTCGCGGATGGCGTTGCCCCTCACCACACTCACTCGCAAGGACCAGAGGTTTGTTTGGACACCGGAGTGTGCCCGGGCATTCGAGAATTTGAAGGAAAGATTGATGTCTGCCCCAATCCTTAGTCTTCCTAGTGGGACGGAAGGATTTCAGATCTTTAGCGACGCGTCAGGTTGCGGGTTGGGTTGCGTGCTGGTGCAGCACGGCAAGGTGATAGCGTATGGGTCAAGGCAGTTAAAGACTCATGAGAGGAATTATCCCGTCCATGATCTGGAGTTGGCGGCGGTAATCTTTGCGCTAAAACTGTGGAGACACTATGTTTATGGTGCGAAGGTGGAGATCTTCACGGATCACAAAAGCCTGAGGTATCTCCTAGACCAAAAGGATCTGAATATGCGGCAGCGTAGGTGGGTCGAGTTCCTTGGGGACTACGACGTGGAGATTCAGTATACGCCGGGTAAAGCCAACGTGGTGGCGGATGCTTTGAGTTGGAAGTACTCCGGGCAAGGTAATTGGATGGAGGCGCATAGCGAGCGTTTGATTCGAGACTTGGAGTCTCTTGACATTTCTTGTGTGGCTAGAGGTGAGTCTAGCATAGCTCGTTTGAACTGGATTGAAATGCAGTGTGATATAACGGATCGGATCCGAGAGGCGACCAGTGCGGACGAGGAGTGCCAACAGTTGGTGTTGGAGGCTCAGCAAAGCGAAGGCACTGCCTTGGAGATGGTTGGTGGAATTCTGAGGAGAGACGGGAGGATCTGTGTTCCGCGCTTCGGCAAGCTTCGCGAGGAGTTGATGTTTGAAGCTCACTTTACGAAGTACTCCGTGTAACATCCCGACTTCGAAAAAGGGGTCTAGCCGGTTCAGTTGAACCCTTGGAGGAATCTAGGCCGGGTCATCAGGCAATCACGACCCGACCTTCACCACATAGAGGTGGTCATTTAGAGAAATGACTGTTTTGGGTAGCATCGTGCTTCGCCACGACGTCAAAGTTATTTATTGAACATACGCACTCTGAATCGACTTCCGTCAGTTACGTTAGACTCGTATAGTTGACACGATTGCAACGGAACTCGTTTCGTTTCAATCAGAGGTCATTTGGTGAAAGTGACCGTTTTGAGTATCGCAGCGCGTCACGACAACGCAGTTTTAGAATATGGAGCATACGTGCTCTGAATCGACTTCCGTCAGTTACGTTAGACTCGTATAGTTGACACGAGTGCAACGGAACTCGTTTCGTTTCGATCAGAGGTCATTTGGTAAAAGTGACCGTTTTGAGTATCGCAGCGCGTCACGACGACGCAGTTTTAGAATAAGGAGCATACGTGCCCCGAATCGATTTCCGTCAGTTGCTTTAAACTCGTATGATCGATACGAGTGCAACGGAACTCGTTTCGTTTCAATCAGAGGTCATTTGGTAAAATTGACCGTTGTGAGTACCGTAGCGCGTCACGACGACGCAGTTTTAGAATGTGGAGCATACGTGCCCCGAATCGATTTCCGTCAGTTGCTTTAGACTCGTATAGTTGATACGAGTGCAACAGAACTCGTTTCGTTTCGATCCGAGGTCGTTTGGAGAAAACCACTATTTTGAGTAACGTCGAGCGCGACAACAACGCCAGTTTAAAATATTGAATGAACGGACTCGGAATCAACTTCAGATAATTCCGTTAGCTTCGTATGGTTGACACGAACACAATGGCGCCCTCCACAAAATTGTCTCGTTCCTATTTCGGTAGTCATGAGCATATGTACATAAATATTTTAGAAATTTATGCATATATATATATATACATATATATATATACATATATAAATATACATATATATATATATATATATATATATATAAACAGAGGGCTGGGAACGGGGAACCGGGATGAGCGATCAAAGCACTGGAGCAATACCGTGGGCGAAAACCATGGGCGAGCTCGTGGGGGCACGGGATTGGGCATCGTCGGCTACATAGGGAGGCTTCTCCTCCTCTTCCATGGGAGGGGGAACGGTAAGAACTTCCTCCTCCTCTCCCCCTCCCCGAAGCTCCGTCCTGGCAGAGGGTTTCACGGCAAAGGGAGCTCACGGCAAGGTATGGCAAGGAAATACTTCTCCTTCTTCTCCTCCATCTCTTTCTTTTCCTTTGCCTAACCGAGCTTGGCCATGGTTGTTGATGTGTGCATGCCCCATCTGATTTTAGTATTCGGGTAAAGGCATCAGGTTATTATACTGATGAAAATGTCCAGGTTATTAGGCCCTTTTTAGTATTTGGATTCTCCCAGGATTATGCTAAGTGTTCTAGTTCTGGAATGAATTTCCTTGGGGGTTTTGAGCTAAAACATCTTGATCAAATGGCTAATGTTAGCTTAGTCTGTTTCCTTAGAAATATGTTGGGAGGGGTCTGCCTTATGTTTATATAATTTGCCATAGCAAAGGCTGCTGTATTTGGCCCTGGTTGAATTATTTTGGGGCGGCTGCATTTGGAGCTATCGAAAATGATTGGCCTTTCCCCCCCCCCCCCCCCCCCCCCCCCCCCCCCCCCCCTTGGGGGCTGCCTCCCATCTTTGTGTTCATTTGGGGGTTGCTCGGTACTCTTATGGCTTCATCAATTTCATACTCATTGTATTAATTTTATTTTGTGGCCTTTAAAGTGGCTGCTTTTTGGGTTCTGTGGGGCTGCTGTTATAGTGTTAATCGGAGTTGTGTCTTCCCCTTGGGGGCTGCTCTTTACATAAATGACCCCCAACATCCTTCTACTTAGAGTGTCCTACTTGCTTTGTGGTAGTTAAACGCCTTGGTCATACGGCCATGGGTGTAGGAAATTACGATGGACAAGTTCGGCAATCGTTTTAAATGTTGGCTAAAATTCAAAACCATTCATAGTCTCTCTAGTAGTTTAATTGTTGAGCTCTTTAATTGTTTCTGTACTAAACCACACTGCGGATTCAAATGAGTTGGACTGCAGGTTGCTGTTAATGGGGGCTGTTTACTTTCCTGTTGGGTTAGTGGAGGGCTGCCTTGTGAGCTGATTTTGGGGCTGCTATTTAAATTTTATTAACGGGGGGGGGGGGGGGGGGGGGGGGGGGGGGGGGGGGGGGGGGCTGCACCTGTTGCTGGTGTTGCTTGGGGATGCCCTGTTGGTTTGTTTTCTTGGAGGGGCTGCTTCTTAATTTGGGTATTTGGGGGCTGTTGTTACCCTCTTTTCTTGTCCATTGGGGGCTGCCTTATATGCATGTGCTTATACTCAAATTGGGGGCTGGTCTTCTTCTCTTTCTCAGTTTAGGATGACCTTGAGGATAAGGGAATCATGTCTGAACTTGAAGTGGTAGTGGTGTTGCACATCAGGAATGGCTCAGATAATTGGGCAATATGTGCGAAACTCTCTCCACCTCTTACTATTTCTCTTCTTCTCTTCTTCACAGCAAAGTGAGAGGAAATGCGAGAGGGGAGAGCAAACCCAAGGCTAAGAGTTTCTCAACAGGCCCCTTTAGAAAGTCTATAACTCATCTCCTCTCCTCCCTACTCGTCCTCCTCCCTGGACTCCTGAAACACTAATTACAACCCTCTAATTAATGGTTTGCCCTAAACCCCATCTCCCTCCCTCACTCTTTTTCCCCATCTGTGCAAGATTTAACATATATACATATATATTTTCATGTGTTCTTACACATACATGCACATCAGACACTATCATGGGGTTTCACTTGAGAAAGTTGGTGTGCCAAATAAGTGACTTTTCCTGCATAGGAGATATCAAGTGTTATCTATTTGAGCCTCTCCCTTCTCTGATAGTGATGAATAGGCTGAGTATATAAGAGCTGTAACTAATTCTGGTGGCTATATTCACTTCAAAAAAAAAATGCTTTACACATTTCTTTCTCTCTCCCACTCCCTCCCTCTCTTGGTCTTTGGAAAAGAAATAAAGATCATCTCTCCCTCACTCGCCTTTCTCTGTCTGAGCAAACTTTAATATATATATATATATATATAGTTACATATATCCATACATATATATGCCCATGCTGGGAGACTTCACATGGGAATGTCGATGAGTGCAGTTCCGCCCTTTTTTAAGCGAATTGTATTTAAAAGAAAAAGGGGATCAATGGTTGCTCGAACATCATCTCTATCCCTCACTCTCTTTTCTCTGTCCATGCAAACTTTGATACATAAATATATAGTTACATAGATTCACACATATATATATGCCCGTACGAGGAGGCTTCACAAGAGATGGTGGATACGCAAAGGCTCTTGTGCAACCCTTGGATGTTTCATATGCTCCTCTCCTTGTTGGTTTGGGGGCTGCTCCTTCTTTAGTTGGACTGCAGGTAGTGTGTTGTTGGGCTGCTCTTTACCTGGATGATTTGGGGGCTGCCTTGTTGAATTAGGGCTGCTCCTTTCCTTAATGATTTAGGGGCTTTCCTTGTTACTTTGGGCTGCTCCCTCCCTGTTAATTACAGGCTGATTTCATGTCGTTTCTAGTCGGGGCTGCTCTTTGTCTTCTTTTCTGAAGGACTGGGGTTGTTGGTCTATCCTTCTAGGAGTCTCATTATTTGAGAATGTCCTTTGCCCATGCATTTTGGGGAAATCGGGCTGGTTTATCCTTCCAGGAAGAGGGCTGTTGGTTTACTCTTCCAGGAGCTTCACTATTAGAAGTTGAGTCGGTTGTACATGAAAGTGGCGTTTTGAATGAGGTAACGAACTCGTAAGAGAATGGAATGATTATGGAAATTGATCACCCATGGTCTACTATGATATGCACATCGTCTATCTTCCTCCTATTCCTGTTTTCTCTCTTACTCTTTGATGCCACTACGTGTACCAAGGAAGGAAATAAAAGTTCACGGGAGTTTTGGGCTTGATCGCCAAACACCCAAGTAATTGGCAGAAGCCTACTTGAATACAAAATTGTGCCTCATGTGGATGGCTTGGGTTTGATTGCCAAGCAATCCAAAAGATCGACAAAAGTCGGATTAAGTTGTTTGCACCCTCTTTGATGGAAATATCATTAAGCTCATGAAGGGTTTTCTCCTTCCCCCCCTTCTATAAACTCTCGGGATGGAATTATTGCTAAGCTTGGAAAGAGTTTCTTTTCTCTTCTCTTATGAAAATAAAATGTTGCCTTCGAGAAGTAATTCCTACGGGAATGAAATGTTGCCTTCGAGAAAGTAGTTCCTACGGGAATGAAAGGTTGCCTTCGAGAAAGTAATTCCTACGGGAATGAAATGTTGCCTTCGAGAAAGTAATTCCTACGGGAATGAAATGTTGCCTTCGAAAAAGTAGTTCCTACGGGAATGAAAGGTTGCCTTCGAGAAAGTAATTCCTACGGGAATGAAATGTTGCCTTCGAGAAAGTAATTCCTACGGGAATGAAATGTTGCCTTCGAGAAAGTAATTCCTACGGGAATGAAATGTTGCCTTCGAAAAAGTAATTCCGACGGGGAATAAGTTGTGCCTTCGGGAAATATTCCTACGGGAATATATCGTGCCTTGGGATAAAATCGGATGGCCTATGAGTTTTACTCTAAGGCAACCCGCGCGATGGACGGTCTGGGAGGGCAACCCGTGCGAAACTAATAGAACTACGTGGGTCTGAGGCCGTATGCAGGATGATACGGAGTACGTAGGCGGTGGTCGTGGGAAGACCGCCTCGGCCCAATAAGAGTCCAGATATCCCCTTCCTTATAATTGATATATTATGTTTGGGTGTTAGTAGGAGTTGGATTCTGTTTGTAGTTCTAATAACTTGTCTTTAGCACAGGTGACAGGTGCGGATGAGTGACAGCACCTATGTGGGGAGGAAGCCACGGATCAGGCTACGTCAGGTATAAAGTTTTATTAAGCCGCATCTCCCTTTGTTGCGCCCTATCTCAGGGTATACAGATATGATGCAATGAAGCCTTGATGGATAGGATTCATTGCGGCGGCGAAATCAATATTACTCATACAGGTTTTGAAATTATGGTTTCTGTGATATTTAATCTTCCGCTACAAATAATGTCTTCCGCTAAGGGTAACAAAGCGCACTCTTTAATAATGTCTTCCGCTAAGGGTAACAAAGCGCACTCTTTAATAATGTCTTCCGCTAAGGGTAACAAAGCGCACTCTTTAATAATGTCTTCCGCTAAAATACTGCTTCCTTACTCTGTTGGTGTGTAGTGACTTTCGCTTAACACCACCCCTAGGCGTGACTTCGGAGTGTTCCAGGAAAAGGGTTGGAGAAGCTGGTGCCTTCACCCTTCGGAGTCGCTTCGGCGTCGTGCTAAAGGGTGGTGTGCGATAAGATCCCCCGGTCGGACCGTCGATTTGGGAGGGGGGGGGGTCTTACAAATGGATCAGAGCGTAACCGATCTTTCGACCTATTCATGATCACAGAAACACCTATTGTTCCGCTAATCGCTGTAGCGTGGTTCGGGACGAACCACTGCAGCGGAAGCGGTGGTGGACCTAAAAGATAAAAGTTGGCAACAAACTTAGCATATATATGAACATTTTCACTCGAACTTATCAAATTCAGTTTTGGTCATGCAAAATATTTTTGATAACTCAGATCGACACTTAAATGTCTTTTACTACATCTGATCTCGAACAATCATCTATCTTATTTCCATAAAACACTCCCGTAAAACCCTACAAACATCCATTTCAAATTTTGAACCCCGGGTTTAAGCCTCTTTGTTTTATTGGGGTTAAATTTTCGTTTTCAAAATTCCATTCGAGGTAAACTAATCGTATGAAATTATGTGTGCAATGTAAGGATTCTATTACGAATTTCAATCCCAAGTTTAAGCCTATTTGTTTTATTGGGATTAAAATTCTCGTTTTCAAAATTTCATTTGAGGTGAGCTAATCAAATGAAATTTTGCGTGTATATGGAGAATTGCTCTAACAATTGCAAATATGAAGTATGATTTGACTTGATCAATTTGACGATCTGTTGAAGATAAAGTCGTGCAATCGTAAAAGAGCTATGATAAAATGTTAGTCTTTTCAATAACGTTAATATTTCAGGAAATGACTACTGAGGCGACGTGCTGGAATGAAGTAAATGTGTGGCAAATTTATAAAAGCTTGTATACAAACAATCCAAAAAGTACATTGTTAACATTCTCAGGACTTGCGATGGTTGCATACTCAGCCAGCCGGGAAGCCTCGTTAAAAAGGGTAAGCCACTGAGGACCCGAAGGTGATGGTTACCTATTTTATTGCTTGCTTGCTTTGGGAAACGTGGCGGGTCGGTCATGCCCGTAGACCGTACGTACCGGTGCGGGAAGGTTGACGACTCTAGGCGACAGGGAGGTGTGCACCCCGGGAGCTCGGTTGTATCTT
Source organism: Dactylorhiza incarnata (assembly GCA_033032865.1). Classification (NCBI taxonomy): domain Eukaryota; kingdom Viridiplantae; phylum Streptophyta; class Magnoliopsida; order Asparagales; family Orchidaceae; genus Dactylorhiza; species Dactylorhiza incarnata. Next base: position 1,270,819 of record JAWHQI010000348.1, on the reverse strand, counting down.
ACATGCCCCGTTGGGTCCCTCCGCTGGTTGACCAAATTCAGTTATTACCGGATGTCTCCTACGTCCGAGGGTACACGGGGTTGTACGTTGGGGCCTGGGTAGTGCGGTACATCCACACCCAGAAGTGGCAGGACCGGCCACTGTCACCGACGGCCACATCGGTGAGGCCCGCGGGGTTCGCTACCCTGCAAAAAGAAGCGGTCAAAATATTTCAACGTAAAGAGCAAACTGGTAAAACATTATATATGATTACCGTGGCGGGTCAGTCGTGCCCAAGGACCGTTCATACAGGAATGGGAAGGTTGACGACTCATGAGGTACTAGGGAGTGTGTGAACCCCGGGAGGTTATTTATTATTTCCCCGCAGGGTCCCTCTGCTGGATAGCCGAATTTTGTAATTGACGGATGTTGCTCACATCCAAGAGTACACTGGGTTGTACAGTAGGGCCTGGGTAGTGCGGTACGTCCACACCCAGAAGTGGCAGGACCGGCCACTGTCACCGACGGCCACATCGGTGAGGCCCGCGGGGGTCGCAACCCTGCTGGAAGAAAAGCGGTCAAACTGTTTCAACATTGTGTGTTGTGATTGAGTCGTGAGTACTCGTTATGCATGGCTTGCATATGCATCAAAACATACATATTTGCATACGCATCATTTGCATCAAAACATACATATCTGCATATACCATTAACATATAACCTTTGTATGGGAGTTGGTTATATGTTTATGGATTTTTACTGCTTATTTGCAATTTTATCTGTACCATTAACATATAACCTTCGTATGGGAGTTGGTTATATGTTCATGGATTTACTCTGCTTATTTACAATTTTCATCTGTTCCACCAACATATAACCTTCGTATGGGAGTCGGTCATATGTTGATAGGTGTTACAAAAGCTTATGCAAGTTATAACTTTTATATGTTCCACTGACACGTAGCCCCGTAAGAGAATTAACTATATGTTGATGGATTTTTACTATATGCCTTTCAAACATAACTCATAAATTTTGCAAGGTGTTGAGTTGCCTCTACTTTCAGTTGAGCTCGGCTCCCTGGAAGGTGTTAAGTTGACTCCGCTTCCAGCTGAGCTCGGCTCCTGGAAGGTGTTGAGTTGCCTTCGTCTCCCGTTAAGCTCGGTTCACGGGAGGGGTATCAAGCGATGAAGGGTTTCTTGTTTCTCACGATTAGATCAATTTGAATCGTTCAAGCTACCCCGTAGTTCACGTAAGCTACTACATGGCAGGAGCCATCAACATAGCTCGTTAGGTAAAAACCAAACCTAGAGAATCCTTAAAATTTGGGATCATTCGACACCTCTAGTGGTCTGCAATACGTCCTGTTTTGAATCTCCATGACCCACTCGTATTTTCGGGGACGAAAATTTTCTTTGTTTTATTGGATTGTAACATCCCGACTTCGAAAAAGGGGTCTAGCCGGTTCAGTTGAACCCTTGGAGGAATCTAGGCCGGGTCATCAGGCAATCACGACCCGACCTTCACCACATAGAGGTGGTCATTTAGAGAAATGACTGTTTTGGGTAGCATCGTGCTTCGCCACGACGTCAAAGTTATTTATTGAACATACGCACTCTGAATCGACTTCCGTCAGTTACGTTAGACTCGTATAGTTGACACGAGTGCAACGGAACTCGTTTCGTTTCAATCAGAGGTCATTTGGTGAAAGTGACCGTTTTGAGTATCGCAGCGCGTCACGACAACGCAGTTTTAGAATATGGAGCATACGTGCTCTGAATCGACTTCCGTCAGTTACGTTAGACTCGTATAGTTGACACGAGTGCAACGGAACTCGTTTCGTTTCGATCAGAGGTCATTTGGTAAAAGTGACCGTTTTGAGTATCGCAGCGCGTCACGACGACGCAGTTTTAGAATAAGGAGCATACGTGCCCCGAATCGATTTCCGTCAGTTGCTTTAAACTCGTATGATCGATACGAGTGCAACGGAACTCGTTTCGTTTCAATCAGAGGTCATTTGGTAAAATTGACCGTTGTGAGTACCGTAGCGCGTCACGACGACGCAGTTTTAGAATGTGGAGCATACGTGCCCCGAATCGATTTCCGTCAGTTGCTTTAGACTCGTATAGTTGATACGAGTGCAACAGAACTCGTTTCGTTTCGATCCGAGGTCGTTTGGAGAAAACCACTATTTTGAGTAACGTCGAGCGCGACAACAACGCCAGTTTAAAATATTGAATGAACGGACTCGGAATCAACTTCAGATAATTCCGTTAGCTTCGTATGGTTGACACGAACACAATGGCGCCCTCCACAAAATTGTCTCGTTCCTATTTCGGTAGTCATGAGCATATGTACATAAATATTTTAGAAATTTATGCATATATATATATATACATATATATATATATATATACATATATAAATATACATATATATATATATATATATATATATATATATATATAAACAGAGGGCTGGGAACGGGGAACCGGGATGAGCGATCAAAGCACTGGAGCAATACCGTGGGCGAAAACCATGGGCGAGCTCGTGGGGGCACGGGATTGGGCATCGTCGGCTACATAGGGAGGCTTCTCCTCCTCTTCCATGGGAGGGGGAACGGTAAGAACTTCCTCCTCCTCTCCCCCTCCCCGAAGCTCCGTCCTGGCAGAGGGTTTCACGGCAAAGGGAGCTCACGGCAAGGTATGGCAAGGAAATACTTCTCCTTCTTCTCCTCCATCTCTTTCTTTTCCTTTGCCTAACCGAGCTTGGCCATGGTTGTTGATGTGTGCATGCCCCATCTGATTTTAGTATTCGGGTAAAGGCATCAGGTTATTATACTGATGAAAATGTCCAGGTTATTAGGCCCTTTTTAGTATTTGGATTCTCCCAGGATTATGCTAAGTGTTCTAGTTCTGGAATGAATTTCCTTGGGGGTTTTGAGCTAAAACATCTTGATCAAATGGCTAATGTTAGCTTAGTCTGTTTCCTTAGAAATATGCTGGGAGGGGTCTGCCTTATGTTTATATAATTTGCCATAGCAAAGGCTGCTGTATTTGGCCCTGGTTGAATTATTTTGGGGCGGCTGCATTTGGAGCTATCGAAAATGATTGGCCTTTCCCCCCCCCCCCTTGGGGGCTGCCTCCCATCTTTGTGTTCATTTGGGGGTTGCTCGGTACTCTTATGGCTTCATCAATTTCATACTCATTGTATTAATTTTATTTTGTGGCCTTTAAAGTGGCTGCTTTTTGGGTTCTGTGGGGCTGCTGTTATAGTGTTAATCGGAGTTGTGTCTTCCCCTTGGGGGCTGCTCTTTACATAAATGACCCCCAACATCCTTCTACTTAGAGTGTCCTACTTGCTTTGTGGTAGTTAAACGCCTTGGTCATACGGCCATGGGTGTAGGAAATTACGATGGACAAGTTCGGCAATCGTTTTAAATGTTGGCTAAAATTCAAAACCATTCATAGTCTCTCTAGTAGTTTAATTGTTGAGCTCTTTAATTGTTTCTGTACTAAACCACACTGCGGATTCAAATGAGTTGGACTGCAGGTTGCTGTTAATGGGGGCTGTTTACTTTCCTGTTGGGTTAGTGGAGGGCTGCCTTGTGAGCTGATTTTGGGGCTGCTATTTAAATTTTATTAACGGGGGGGGGGGGGGGGGGGGGGGGGGGGGGGCTGCACCTGTTGCTGGTGTTGCTTGGGGATGCCCTGTTGGTTTGTTTTCTTGGAGGGGCTGCTTCTTAATTTGGGTATTTGGGGGCTGTTGTTACCCTCTTTTCTTGTCCATTGGGGGCTGCCTTATATGCATGTGCTTATACTCAAATTGGGGGCTGGTCTTCTTCTCTTTCTCAGTTTAGGATGACCTTGAGGATAAGGGAATCATGTCTGAACTTGAAGTGGTAGTGGTGTTGCACATCAGGAATGGCTCAGATAATTGGGCAATATGTGCGAAACTCTCTCCACCTCTTACTATTTCTCTTCTTCTCTTCTTCACAGCAAAGTGAGAGGAAATGCGAGAGGGGAGAGCAAACCCAAGGCTAAGAGTTTCTCAACAGGCCCCTTTAGAAAGTCTATAACTCATCTCCTCTCCTCCCTACTCGTCCTCCTCCCTGGACTCCTGAAACACTAATTACAACCCTCTAATTAATGGTTTGCCCTAAACCCCATCTCCCTCCCTCACTCTTTTTCCCCATCTGTGCAAGATTTAACATATATACATATATATTTTCATGTGTTCTTACACATACATGCACATCAGACACTATCATGGGGTTTCACTTGAGAAAGTTGGTGTGCCAAATAAGTGACTTTTCCTGCATAGGAGATATCAAGTGTTATCTATTTGAGCCTCTCCCTTCTCTGATAGTGATGAATAGGCTGAGTATATAAGAGCTGTAACTAATTCTGGTGGCTATATTCACTTCAAAAAAAAAATGCTTTACACATTTCTTTCTCTCTCCCACTCCCTCCCTCTCTTGGTCTTTGGAAAAGAAATAAAGATCATCTCTCCCTCACTCGCCTTTCTCTGTCTGAGCAAACTTTAATATATATATATATATATATAGTTACATATATCCATACATATATATGCCCATGCTGGGAGACTTCACATGGGAATGTCGATGAGTGCAGTTCCGCCCTTTTTTAAGCGAATTGTATTTAAAAGAAAAAGGGGATCAATGGTTGCTCGAACATCATCTCTATCCCTCACTCTCTTTTCTCTGTCCATGCAAACTTTGATACATAAATATATAGTTACATAGATTCACACATATATATATGCCCGTACGAGGAAGCTTCACAAGAGATGGTGGATACGCAAAGGCTCTTGTGCAACCCTTGGATGTTTCATATGCTCCTCTCCTTGTTGGTTTGGGGGCTGCTCCTTCTTTAGTTGGACTGCAGGTAGTGTGTTGTTGGGCTGCTCTTTACCTGGATGATTTGGGGGCTGCCTTGTTGAATTAGGGCTGCTCCTTTCCTTAATGATTTAGGGGCTTTCCTTGTTACTTTGGGCTGCTCCCTCCCTGTTAATTACAGGCTGATTTCATGTCGTTTCTAGTCGGGGCTGCTCTTTGTCTTCTTTTCTGAAGGACTGGGGTTGTTGGTCTATCCTTCTAGGAGTCTCATTATTTGAGAATGTCCTTTGCCCATGCATTTTGGGGAAATCGGGCTGGTTTATCCTTCCAGGAAGAGGGCTGTTGGTTTACTCTTCCAGGAGCTTCACTATTAGAAGTTGAGTCGGTTGTACATGAAAGTGGCGTTTTGAATGAGGTAACGAACTCGTAAGAGAATGGAATGATTATGGAAATTGATCACCCATGGTCTACTATGATATGCACATCGTCTATCTTCCTCCTATTCCTGTTTTCTCTCTTACTCTTTGATGCCACTACGTGTACCAAGGAAGGAAATAAAAGTTCACGGGAGTTTTGGGCTTGATCGCCAAACACCCAAGTAATTGGCAGAAGCCTACTTGAATACAAAATTGTGCCTCATGTGGATGGCTTGGGTTTGATTGCCAAGCAATCCAAAAGATCGACAAAAGTCGGATTAAGTTGTTTGCACCCTCTTTGATGGAAATATCATTAAGCTCATGAAGGGTTTTCTCCTTCCCCCCCTCTATAAACTCTCGGGATGGAATTATTGCTAAGCTTGGAAAGAGTTTCTTTTCTCTTCTCTTATGAAAATAAAATGTTGCCTTCGAGAAGTAATTCCTACGGGAATGAAATGTTGCCTTCGAGAAAGTAGTTCCTACGGGAATGAAAGGTTGCCTTCGAGAAAGTAATTCCTACGGGAATGAAATGTTGCCTTCGAGAAAGTAATTCCTACGGGAATGAAATGTTGCCTTCGAAAAAGTAGTTCCTACGGGAATGAAAGGTTGCCTTCGAGAAAGTAATTCCTACGGGAATGAAATGTTGCCTTCGAGAAAGTAATTCCTACGGGAATGAAATGTTGCCTTCGAGAAAGTAATTCCTACGGGAATGAAATGTTGCCTTCGAAAAAGTAATTCCGACGGGGAATAAGTTGTGCCTTCGGGAAATATTCCTACGGGAATATATCGTGCCTTGGGATAAAATCGGATGGCCTATGAGTTTTACTCTAAGGCAACCCGCGCGATGGACGGTCTGGGAGGGCAACCCGTGCGAAACTAATAGAACTACGTGGGTCTGAGGCCGTATGCAGGATGATACGGAGTACGTAGGCGGTGGTCGTGGGAAGACCGCCTCGGCCCAATAAGAGTCCAGATATCCCCTTCCTTATAATTGATATATTATGTTTGGGTGTTAGTAGGAGTTGGATTCTGTTTGTAGTTCTAATAACTTGTCTTTAGCACAGGTGACAGGTGCGGATGAGTGACAGCACCTATGTGGGGAGGAAGCCACGGATCAGGCTACGTCAGGTATAAAGTTTTATTAAGCCGCATCTCCCTTTGTTGCGCCCTATCTCAGGGTATACAGATATGATGCAATGAAGCCTTGATGGATAGGATTCATTGCGGCGGCGAAATCAATATTACTCATACAGGTTTTGAAATTATGGTTTCTGTGATATTTAATCTTCCGCTACAAATAATGTCTTCCGCTAAGGGTAACAAAGCGCACTCTTTAATAATGTCTTCCGCTAAGGGTAACAAAGCGCACTCTTTAATAATGTCTTCCGCTAAGGGTAACAAAGCGCACTCTTTAATAATGTCTTCCGCTAAAATACTGCTTCCTTACTCTGTTGGTGTGTAGTGACTTTCGCTTAACACCACCCCTAGGCGTGACTTCGGAGTGTTCCAGGAAAAGGGTTGGAGAAGCTGGTGCCTTCACCCTTCGGAGTCGCTTCGGCGTCGTGCTAAAGGGTGGTGTGCGATAAGATCTCCCGGTCGGACCGTCGATTTGGGAGGGGGGGGTCTTACACTCCGTTCATCCAGGAAGTACAAAGATGTACGCGGATTTGAAGAAATCTTTTTGGTGGCCTGGGATGAAGCGGGATGTAGCCGAGTATGTGAGCCGATGTCAGACTTGTGCCTTGGTGAAGGCTGAGTGCCAAAGGCCCGGCGGGTTCTTGAAGCCTCTTCCCATCCCCGAATGGAAATTTGATGACATCTCTATGGATTTTGTGCATGCTTTGCCTCGATCGCAGCAGGGTAACGATGCGATTTGGGTGATAGTGGATCGCCTGACGAAGGTGGCCCACTTCATTCCAAATCAGAAGAGCGATGGCGTGGAGAAGCTCGTGGAGCTTTATGTTCGAAACATTGTGCGGTTGCACGGGATTCCGAAGAGCATCGTTAGTGATCGCGATGGGCGATTCACATCGAAGGACTGGAGATTAGTGCAGAAAAGTCTAGGCACGAAGCTCAAGTTTAGCACCGCGTTCCATCCGCAGACCGATGGTCAGACGGAGCGAACGAACCGTACGTTGGAAGACATGTTGAGGATGTGTGCTCTCGACTTTGGCAAAGGTTGGGAGGACCACCTTTTCATGGTGGAGTTCGCCTATAATAATAGCTTCCAGGCGAGTATCAAGATGGCGCCATACGAAGCTTTGTATGGAAGGAAGTGTCGAACGCCGATGTCTTGGGCAGAGGTGGGAGACACTAAGCTTTTGGGAAAGCAAGTGGTGGAAGATGCTTGCGAGATTGTGCGGACGATTCAGGAGCGCATGAAGGTTGCTCAGGATCGACAAGCGAAGTATTTTAATGCGCGCCACAGAAATGTGGAGTTTGCAGTGGGCGACATGGTCTACTTGAAGATCAAGCCGTTCAAGGGTGTTTCGCGGGTGCGGCGACTCAAGAAGTTGAGTCCGAGATATTTGGGTCCGTTCGAGGTTACGGAGCGTATAGGCGAAGCAGCCTATCGTTTGGCGTTGTCCGCAGAGCTGAGTGGATTACATGACGTTTTTCATGTCTCCGTACTGAGGAAAGCTTTGGTGGAGCCGAGCGTCGTGGTCGAAGCGGCGGCGGTGCCGGTGATGGAGAACTTGGGGGCGAGGGTTCTCCCGGTGTGCGTGGAGGATTCAGAAGTCCGGCAGTTGCGTAACAAGCAAGTCAAACTTGTAAAGGTGCGATGGGACAACTGCGGGCGAGACGAATTCTCTTGGGAGCGTGAGCAAGCGATGCGGGAGGATTTCCCGGAACTTTTCGCTCCAGGTATGCGTTATGAATTCCCTGTTTAAATTCTGAAATTTCGGGACGAAATTCGTTTAAGGGGGGTGGAGTTGTAACACCCCAAAAATCGTAGTTCAGCGAGGTAGGCGGAGTGGTAGTGCTGCGTTCGGGATAGACTAAAATTCCATAGCTGTTCAGTGCGCACGACCAGTGTCCTCTTCGCGCACGACCAGTGACCGTGCGCATGTGATCGTGCGTTAATTCGAAGGATTCGGAGTTCTGTCTCGAACAGTGCGCACGACCCGTGTCCTCTTCGCGCACGACCAGTGACCGTGCGCATGTGATCGTGCGGTAATTCGCAAGGATTCGGAGTTCTGTCTCGAACAGTGCGCACGACCAGTGTCCTCTTCGCGCACGACCAGTGACCGTGCGCATGTGATCGTGCGCCCTGTTTATTCTGCTCCGCGATTTTGAGCGGAGAAGGAGATCGGTCCGTCCAAATCTATTGGAATTTGATCCAACGGCTGCGATGGTTGGCTGGGGGGTTTTAGGGCTTGGTAGAGGAGTTAAACCCTCATTATTTCCAAGGCTTTCTCTCTCTTAGGTTGGAGAAAGGAGGAGGAGGCAAGGAGGAAGAAGAAGGGGAATCCGCCATTGCCGGAGCTTCGGAGCTCCGTTCGCCGATCCGAGACCGGCAGTGCGTAGAGGGCATCAAGGCGCTTCTTCTCCACCGTGTGGTTGCAAGCTTCTCATGGCTAGGAGGAGATCTCAAAAGGTAACGACATTTCTCCTCCCGGTCTTTAGGATGCGTGTTTGGCATCCCTTCTTTTTCTGCATTTTGGCACCGGATCCGTCGAAGTGAGCGGGATCCGGGTCGCCTTGGTTCAAGATAAACCACCGGGTTGATTGTGTCCGTCCCCGACATGTTTTGCACTAGAGATCCGCTCCGTTAGCGGATTAGGCATTGTGGGTGAAGCCGGATTTGTGGCCGTTGGTCCGATCCGGTGATGTTGATTTACGCACATTTTAGGGATTTTGTTAGAAATCCGATTACGGCGAACTCGTCGTGGTGATGCCTTTATAGCTTCGTGTGGTAACGAATGTTGGGTTTAGGGCGGAGAAATAATGTGCGGATTTTGTGGCTTGTGATGCCTAGTGTTGTGCGAAGGCGCGATTGGTCTTTGTGGTCGGCTGGCTATCCCGTGAAGACTGAGATTCACGTGTGGAGAGTGTCCCTGCAAGATTAGTCCCTTCGATTGTTGACTGACGAGAATGTCTGTGCTACGGTTGAGTCCGTTGACGGTCGCCAGGCGAGGCAATCGGTGGACGTTGTCCCGAAAGTAAGCCCAGGGCCTTGGGACGTTTTGGTTGGCCAGAATTCTTAGAATCGGTCTTGGTGCGTTATTGGCGGCCCGAGCGTGTGAGCTGTCAGACAAGCCCGATGGCATGGTGGGCCAGGCGAGGTGGGTCTCAGCGAGAGCGCTTGGCCTTGGGTTTTGATGCCCTTGTGGGGAAGTAATGAGTACCCTTGTGTTGGTGATGTATGATGATGTGTTAGATTCATACGCTTTAGGGCGCCTTGGGTGAAACCCGGGCTTGCACTCATTTTGCATTGTTAGGCCCCTTTTATTACCTGCTCAACATAGAAACGTGGATGATGCTTGTGACACTCATGCCAGTATTTATGTTGTTTTCCTTTATGTACTTTTGCATACGAAGTGCTGACTTGCAGGGTGAAGTAGTTCCCCGGGGTCCGATAGGACGGCCGGGAGGAGGGATGTTGTTACACCGCTTGTGGTCAGCCATAGCTGACCCTCGTTTACCGCTCTTTGTGATTTGGTTGCAGGGCAAGAATCGCAGGCTGGACCCAGCGCGCCGGCCAAAAAGGCCTAAAGCCTCACGAAGTGCTTAGTTGATTTCCTGCATTACTTTCTTCGTACTTTGTTATATCCGGCTTGCATGCCGAGGCAGTATAGGGAAAAAACTATCCTTCCCCTTTTGTTGGGATGTCTTTTATTATGGAATGTTTGATGTTTTGGACATTGTTTTGTAAGGCCTTAAGGTCAGTTGGACTCCTTTGTAGTATGGACAATCTCTGCGGCTTAGTTTGTTTCCGCTGTGTTGTTTGAGTTATGAGATTGGGTAGTTAATATCATCTTTTAATACTAAAGCTGTGGCGGTTATATGCTGTGGGGTCCTGGCCGGACCCATATTATATGGTCATTACAGGGGAGGTGTTACACATGCCTAGTATAGTGTTAGCTACACCTAGGTCTTTAATGCTAAATTCTTTTATTAGATCTGACTTAACATCATCCACTTCGGATTGATCAGATCCTAGAATGAGCATATCATCTACATATAAGCAAATTATGACGACTTTATCTGATCTATGACGTATGTAAAGACATTTATCCGAGAGACTCGACATGAATCTCATGTTCTTTACACTATAGTCAAATTTCCCATGTCATGGTTTAAGTGCTTGTTTTAGTCCGTATAAAGATTTAAATAATTTACAGACCTTCGTTTCGTGACCTTCTACAATGAAACCTTCAGGTGAATTCATGTAGATCTCTTCGGTCAGATCTTCGTTCAAGAACGCGGTCTTAACATCCAATTGATAAACAATAAAGTTCTCAATAGACGCAATAATAAGGAGAACCCTAATGGTTGCTAAGTGACACACGAGTGAGTAGACATCAAAGTAATCTACTTCGCTTACTTGTGTGAAACCTTTAGCCATCAGACGTGCTTTATACTTAGCTACGCTACCATCAGGATTCAGTTTCTTCTTCAGAATCTACTTAAACCCTACGATTTTAGCCCCTTTTGGCTTGTCAACCAACTTCCAGGTGTTATTCTGAAGTAGAGAATTCATCTCTTCATCAATTGCTTCTTTCCAGAGTAGGGAATTCTTGGATCTCATCACTTCCTTATAGGTGGATGAATCAGCCTCAACGGGCCAAGTGACAAAATTACTACTGAAGGTTCTGGGAGTTTGCTCTCTTATAGAAGTTCTCCTAGACTCTAGGTCAGAGTTGTCTACGGGAACAGAATATGAAGTGCTCAGTACTGAGTCAGGATCTTCTTCAGTAATAGTTACTTGCAAACCTGAGAGAGACAGGTTTTTATCCTTGAGGAACTTATCTTCAAAGAACACTGCGTCCCTAGATTCTATAATGATATTATTGGAAATATCTAAGAATCTATCTGCAGCACTATCTTCAGCACAACCTAGGTAGACACAAGTATTGGTCTTAGGTCCAATCTTAGACCATTTAGGGTCAGGAACCCTGACATAGGCTACACAACCACAGGCCTTAAGTCTAGTAAAAGACGGGGGGGGGGGGGGGGGGGGGGTCTCTTAAACTAAAGCTCGTAGGGTGTAACCTCTAATTTAGCATGATGAACTTTATTTAGAATGTGGTTTGCTGTTAAAACTAATTCTCTCTAATAGGCAGAAGGCATGCCTGCAGTCAAGAGCATATAGTTTAACATTTCTGTTAACGTCCAATTTTTATGCTCAGCTATGTCATTAGACTGGGGTGAGTAAGGAGCAGTGGTTTCTGCTATGATTCCATGTTGGGCAAGGAAACATTTGAACTCACTGGACATATATTCTCCTCCTCTATCACTTCTAAACCTCTTGATTTTCATATATAATTGGTTTTTTACCATGGTTTTGAAAATACAGAATTTTTCAAACGCTTCGTCTTTAGTTTTAAGGAGATAGATGTGACAAAACCTAGAACTGACATCTATAAAGGTGATCAAATACTTCTTGCCTCCTCTAGTGACAAAACTTTTGAAGTCACATATGTCAGAATGTATTAGTTCTAAGGGTGTTGTGCTCCTAGTAACCGCACTGAAAGATTTCTAGTGATCTTAGTCGGAGCACACACTTCACATTTATCAGGTTTTTCTGTAGTGTCTAAAGCGATCTGGTGAGTTCTAGCAATTTGGAACATTTTTCTATAGTTGACGTGTCCTAGTCTCTCATGTAGAGTCTTAGGGCTAACTAAGTTTGTTTGAACTTGTTGAAGTATTTCATTTGCTAACTTAGTCTGTACATCCTAGTGTGAGAGGTTTTGCTTGAAGCATCCGAAGGCGGATCTAGTGGAATCACACTCCTCGTTGCCCCTAGGAGGGTTTATATAGACAAACCCTAGATTGTAATGGGTGACGGATATCCCCGTATCCGTCCGTACCCGTTATGCCTCCGTCCCGTTATATTTTATCCAAATATACATTTACAGCCAGATGCCGCCATTTGTCTCAAATCATGCATTGACATCCACTTATTGAGCTACGACACTTTTGAAGACTTGAATATTATTCAAATATTCATTGAAAAGAATTATATAAATTATTTTCACGGCGCAATAGCTCAACATATTGGGTGTGTTTGGCAGAACGGTGGAGTTCGTGAACGCTGTGGTTATGAACGGTCTTTCGTTTGGCGCGGCGTTTTGATGACAGTTATGACCCCCATCAAGAAAGAAACCAGTTTTGAACACAACACAAAATGAATGGAATTCCTCGGGTGGAGTTCGGTCGTTCACGAACAACAGTTCATAACCACCGCTTTCACGACTGCCATCACCGTGCCAAACTGACCCATAACGGACATTTCAGTGGAATATAAATGTGTTTTAATGTAGACATTTCTAACCATTTTGTGTGATCACACGCACGCAAATATGCAATTGCGTGGAACATCAAAAGTCACCTTCGATTCAGCAAGTTTCGGCATGTGCATTTTTCAAATTACACGTGCTAAATTTACTCTTTAATTTAGAGTGATGTTATGTGCAACCAATTTTTTCGCTATGTGCAAATCTGAAAAAGAAAAGAAAAGAGTATTTTATTGAATGCTAAGAAGCTTTAAGTGCATACCTGTTCTCAAATACATCAACTTTACTCGAATAATAATTCTTGCGAGATTACGGGTCATGAGAGGCGAAGTCTCTATAGATACGCCTGCTTAGAAGAGACTGAAACGACAATTTTTTTGAAAATCCAACATGGTAAATAAAGTAGAAACCACACGTTAAAAGTGTATCATTAAATTTCGATGAAAGCAGAGAAAGATGATGGAATAATTTGGCGACTTCCGATGAGCTTTTTCGATTACTTCAAGTTCGTTTGCACCTAACAATTTGATTTGCACTTAAATTTTTTTTGTTTGCACATACCCAAACTTGATTTGCACATATACTTAACTCTTAATTTACTTGCTGACCAATTCTTATTACATTGATTGCAGTATAATAAATGGTAATTATCATTAGGAATATTTCATTATTTTTTATGTGATCTCTCTCAATATTTGGAATTTCGGGCTACGATTAGTCGGAATTCTATGACCCTCGCTAACGTAGTGGGGGGTTATGAGGGAAACTACTGCACGCACGATCACCATCATGCTAACCGCCCGTGGCCCTCGCAGCTAGCCTCCCCCGGCCAGCCTCCCCCGGCCGGCCTCCCCCGGTCGGTCGCCCTTCGTCGCGCAACCACGAGGCCCCCTTGGTCGGCCTCTCCCGGCCGACTGCCCTTGGTCGCGCGGCCCCGAGGCCCCGCGGCCGGCTTCCCCCGGTCGGCCGCCCTTGATCGCGTGTTTGTGGCACGCAACCGCGAGGCCCCCAGCGGCCGGCCTCACCCGGCCGACCGCCCTTGGTCGCGCGCCCGCGACGCCCCAGTGACCGACCTCCCCCGGCCGCCCTTGGCCGGCGCCCGCGACGCGTGACCGCAAGGCCCGTGCGGCCGGCCACCCTTGGTCGCATGCCCGCGATGTACGCCGCAGAAGCCCCGCGGCGCAGCCTCCCGGCTGGCCCCATGACCGATCGGCCCTTGCCGGCCGAACTTTGTCGCTGGTCGGCCTCCTCCCCGCCAGCCATCCCTTTCGCCGCCGGCCGACCCCTTAGCCGTTGTCCGATCGCCCCACACGATCTCCACCGTCCGATGAACGGATAACCACCGGCGTAACCACCCATTATGAGTGGGTGTAAATATCAAAAAAAATATCAGTTTGTGCATAGGAAAATACTTGAATAACGAGTGTCCTAAATTATATAAAATCGGTCTCTAAATAATAATTAAGGTGGTTACGTCTTGCGAATAACCGCACTACCTCTGATTCCTACAAATAAGAGTGTGTCTCGCCTTCATTTCCAACATTTTTCTCCTCAGACTTCTCCTACGTGCAAGAGATTTTCTTGAGAATCTTCATCGCCTTCGAAGACGCCCTTGAAGAATCTTCAAGCACTTTGAAGACCGTTCGAAGATATCCATTCGCCTCCAAGCTTTCTTCCGAGTGCAGAACGCTCAGTGCTCATCGCCTTCAAGTCGACGACAAGCTCCGCGCTCCAGACACTCCCACAAACTGCAAGATACACTTCGAAGACATCCAGACGCGCAGATCGCGCCACTCAAGAACCTAAGTGAAAGCAGAAGGCCGTCCAGGCCCCAGAGCGCGGTGCTCCCCGCTGCGGCCAGGAAAAAGACTTAGCTTTGAGAGCGGTCACCTGTCACCCTCCGAACGCAACTCTCTTTTTCTTTTACAAGTTGTTACGAGGAGCGGTCTGTCGCCCTCGATTTCTCTCCAGAGCCCTATAAAGCAACCACAAATAGTGAAGCTTGGTCGGCACTGAACCGGTCACGTGGTTTTTCACCTCTTTCGGTGGTTTTCCACGGTAAGAAAGGTCTCTTGTCAGCCGTCTCATTACTATGTGACTGATTGCACGCTCGACCACTCCCGGGCTAAGACAGTCCAATCTCGACTAATTTTTAGGAGCCTCGAGTGAGCCGCAACAATTTCCTATATTAAAAAAAAGTAAAATTAGGAAGATAATGATATATTGAAACCATTAGATTTTAGTATTCTGGCATAACATAATGCGTGATGTTTTTTTAGAAGAAATATGCAATCACATATTGTGAACGAGGGATATGCACAAGCGTTAGTTATTATTATATTAAAAATAAAAAATTTACAAATGAAGCCCCAATTAATTTGAGTTTGGCTTAGAATCTTAAATAATGATAATAATATTTTAGACGGTCCAACTCGCCACCGTGATGCTTGGACAACTCGTCACCGCGCTGCTTGAGCAACTCGCCATCGTGCTGCTTGGGCCACTCGTCACCGCGCTGCTTGGGCATCTCGTCACCGAGCTGCTTGGGCATCTCGCCACCGCGCTGCTTGTGCGACTCGTCACCGCGCTGCTTGGGCGACTCGACACCATGCTGCTTAGGCATCTCTCCATCGCGCTGCTTGGGTCACTCGCCACCGCGCTGCTTGGGCAACTTGCCATCGCGCTGCTTGTGCAACTCGCAACCGCGCTGCTTGGGCGACTCGACACCATGCTGCTTAGGCATCTCTCCATCGCGCTGCTTGGGTCACTCGCCACCGCGCTGCTTGGGCAACTTGCCATCGCGCTGCTTGTGCAACTCGCCACCGCGCTGCTTGGGCAACTCGCCACCGGGCTGCTAGTGCATCTCGCCACTAAATCACTTGGGAATCTCGCCATCACGCTGTCCGAGCCACCCACTACAACGCCGCTTCTACAATAAATAAATCTCTGAGAGAACAAACTCAGCAACCACCAGTGAGGGAGGACGAACCCTCCACGTCAAGCGGTAGGCTCGCCACGACCTCCAAACGCTCACACCGACTGACAACTTTGGTACCTGCGCTAAGCAGCGAGTTTCCACCAACCAAACGCAACCTCCGACACGGACACCGAGAGGCAACTTTCGGCACGTTCATAACCGCGCAAGCCAAAACAACTCACCTAAACGAGCTCACACACCCGAAGATATACATTCATGAGAATAAATTTCGAACTCGTTTTCTACAAAAAGCGATATCCGAAAATTGGGGGGCATTTGATGGGGTTTCCCAAAACGGACCTGGTCGAACCTGTGATTTTTCGTCGCGACCATGACCGACTCACCGATACGATTCCAACGGTCTCATTCTCGCGTAATTCTGAGTCCCTTTGGTCCTCCAAATAGCCACCGGGTCGCACGCACGTGTACATGCTAACCGCACCCCCATGTGGATAAACATACCTCATCATGGTGATAACCTCAACCCCCACTCTCCCTCTCTCTCTCTTCACCGCCACCAAGCCTCGCCGTCGGGCTCGCCGCGCACCTCGCCGGCCCCCCACCGCACTTACCCGATGCAGCACCGGTCGAGCCCACGCACGCGTCTCCCTCTCACGGGGTGCGGCCAAGGTCGGACGCACCCCCATCAGGGTGTGCGGCCAAGCCGCATCCCCATAGGGGGTGCAGCCAAAGTGCACCACCCTTGGGGGTGCGGCTAAGGCGCATCCCCTCTTGAGGGGTGCGGCCAAGGCCGCCCCACCCCCTAGGGGTGCGACCAAGCCCCCCCCCCCCCCCCCTGGGGGTGCGGCCAAGCTGCATTCCTCCTTTGGGGGTGTTGGGAAAAACCCTTGTGATTTATCTAACTAATTATTTAAAGTGATTTCACCAGTTAGACTATATTACCCACATTATATAGAAATGGTAAATTGGTCATTAGATGTCTTAGGATGTCACACTCATCTTGGAGTGTCAAGGTCAGGTCAATATAATCACAAAGTCAGTTAAGTTAAGACTTGCGTCGAATGAAAGTCGACGCAACTTCGACTTGATGTCGGCGCAACTCTGACAAGAAGTCCAAGCAACTTAATCAGCCTGTCAAAGAATAAGTCAAGTCGACGCAACGTCGAAAGGGACTCGATGTAGAAGGAAGAGCTTGTCGAAGCCATCTTAGAAGTCAATGCAACTTCTACTTCAATTCGACGCGAAAGATAAAGTTCAAGTCCAAGTCCTCAACTTGACGGATACGTCGATGAGGAATCGACGCAACGTTGACATCTGAGTTCAACCAGAGCTAAGAAGGAATTCGACGCTACTCCTATAAGAACTCAGAGGTGCGTCGATATGAAGAATGATGAAGTCGACGCAGCGTCGAATACAGTCTGAAAAGAAAGTCTTTTCTGCTGTCCTTTTATCACCTTTTCAGAAGGACCACAAAGCTAAAGACAGTTCTCCAACGACTCGTTTATTAACAAGAATGGAATGAATTATTCCAGGACACAGCAAAAATATTCTTGGAAGGTATTCAAATCTGATGGACGTGTCGGGATCAAAAGAAGAAAGGGAAATCAAATGTCCAATAAGAATTCTTTTTCAGGACAGCCTAAAAGGAGAAAGAAATCCAAATTCCAATTATACAGAATAAGTATGTTGAAGAGGAGAAAAGGAAACATAAAACATTGATTACATTATTATTCATCTGTCGAAAAGGGTTCTTCTATTTCTTCCTCCTTCAACCCTAAGACAGAAAAACAAGTGTTCTCCCTGCATAGGAAAAGAATACAGCTGCTTCCTCTTCTTCATCACACAACAGCTAGTTTACAAGATGTGCTCAGAGAATAAGGATCAAACAAATAACCCTTGTAATTATCACAATCATAAGCAAGAGTTCATCATATTCAGATCCAGTGAAAAACAGAAGCTGCAGTTCATGAGAAATTGATTCTGAAGAATTTTGAAAGCAGAATTCTATTCCCCCTCTTATTTCTTTCTTCTCCTTTATTCTTCAATTGTAAAAGAGTTTTATTAATCCATCTTTCAAAGGATTCAGTGGTTCTAAGAGTCTCCTTATCAATAGACTCAGTGGTTCTAAGAGTCTCCTTATCAAAAGACTCAGTTGTTCTAAGAGTCTCCTTATCAAAAGACTTAGGCACAGGATGTGCAATCCTACTAGGGAGGTAGAAGAGAGGAGTACTCACATTTTGGGGAACCTCTATAAAAATTCTTGTGTCCTCTGTGTTTGATTTTCTGTGTTGTCCATATTTCAAGTTTTTTGTGTTTATATTTGCTGCAATCTATGTTAACTTTATTCTGTCTTTTGGATTGCTGATTGCATAATACTTATTATTTTTATTATATGTGCATAATTAGTGTAGAAAATATTAAAAACTTTATTCACCCCCCCCCCTAGAGATTACTTAAAGGCACATTGTGCACTTTCAGGAGGGTGCGACCAAACCCGCACCCCCCCCCCCCCCCCCCCCCCCCCCCCCCCCCCCCCCCCCCCCCCCCCGTGAACAAAACGCACCCCTCGTCCCTTGAGGGGTGCGACCAAGGGAGAACCAATGCTAATGGGGGTGCACTCTCCCTCTTTTGGCCACACCTCCCCAACATCGCTCGGTTGTTGTGTTTGGGTTCAAGTTCATGACGCGCACAGAACGCCACTACGCTCACCGCGCGGTTATAACGCTTCTGTGTTCGTACCGCGCGGTCAAAACACTTTTGTCTTCGTTGCGCACTCAGAACGCTCTCGTGTTCGTTGCACGCTCAGAACGCTCCTGTGTTCATTGCGCGCTCAGAACACTTCCACGTTCGTGATGCGCGCGACATTTAACCATTCCCAATTTTTTAGATTGCAGGTCCAGTTCACTTCGCTCAACGCCGTCAACGAAGCTACCCGAACTGCCAAGCTGACCGAACTGCCCTGGGGGCAAGACGAAAATATCCAAAACTAGCGATCTATGTACTCCAAATCGACCAGTGTGATTCGTCCGTGAGGTGGTTACGGTGGTTACGACGGCGAAATTATCGAGCTATCTCTGTCCAAGGCTATACAAGAAGTCCAAGACCTTCATTTCAAGGGACCTCGTCTTCTACGCCCGGGAGAGCTCTTTTGAAGATTTCCCTGAAATTCTCCTTCGGTGCTTGAAGATCTCATTAGGTTTTCGAAGATCTCCTTCGAATCTTCGAATATCTCCTTCGAGTCAAGAATCGACAATCTCACTTTTAAGCGAGTCAAGAATCCTTTAAGTCACGAAATGCGACTCGACAATCTCACTTTTATTCCTAGAAAATTACTTAGTCTCTCGAGAGGTGCCATTTCACCCTCGAGGTTCTCTCTCTATCATTGTAACTAGCAGCGACATGTCGTGCTCGAGTTCTCAGCTTTAAATTGTAACAAACATGGAGATAGTGAAATTTGGTCGGCACAGCTCCGATCATGTGGTTTTTCACCCTTTCCGGGTTTTCGACGATAAAACGTGTTCGTGTTATTTAGTAACTCTTTTATATATGACAGGCACGGGGCTCCGCCCCTACTGGCAAGCGTGATAGTACCCGGCCGACAATGGCGGGCTTCGTCCGCCCCGGCGAGCTTCGCGCGGGCGGGCTTTGCCCGCCCTTGCGCCCACAACATATACATATGAGTACTCAAAATAACCTCACAAAAATTTTAATTAATATTTATATATTTTTTTCAAAAACATTTATATTTTAACAAAAATCATTTTAAAATAAGTTTAGGAGATCTAATGATTACCTATTATAGTAGGTGTAGGAGGTCTATTAAAAATCATTTGGATTTTATGAATCTTCATCATTATTTTTATTATAGGGATATAGTGTAAAATAATTTAGACAAAAAACGTTACCGTCATAGAATGCATATTTGACAAGACAATGGTTATGACCGTCATCTAGAAAAAAAAAACTAATTTTGAACATAAAAGTGGATGAAATTTCTTAGGTGAAGTCAAGCGTTCATGAACGACGGTTCAAAACATCGTGTTCACAACTACCTCTGAAATTTGGAGGTCGGCTATCTTGATTTTAACGATGATGTGCATTTAGCAATAATTTTACGATAAATGGCTGGGATTCTCTCCACATGCATTGGAAGACTTCTGTGGCGCTGGCTCTGATTGGCAAGCACTTCCGGCTATGCCGTGAGCCCAATGTCTTTTTTGATGGGTGGATTTCTGGTGACACAATCATATCCATTGATGGGTGTATTTATTTATTCTTTACTAAATTATAATAACAACTAAAATGTTTTTGTACAGGAGAAAATCACGCCTTAACTCATGGCGCACGAACGCAGCACATGGAATTGATGGGGGGCACCCACGAGATGGATTGAATCTTCATAAATTTAGGGATTATTGCCTGATTCTTCTTGATAACTTTGGAGAATGGATATTTCCCCCCTTTTTGGAGGGAAATTTTTTGTGTCCAGATCCACGACATGTACGGGTTTGGGATGTCATTTTCGACATCTCGGATGTCCTTGCAGGTGACATCTCAGATGTCGTAAATGACATCTCTCAGATGTCAAAACAAACTCAATAATCTGAGCCCGGACGTGTCCGGGGGGGGGGGGGGATCCAAGCATAAACATTTCGCCTTTTTGGAAGGGCGGTAATTTCGTGTCGGTGCCGAGCATAGCAAGAAATTATAAAACAGTGGCAAGCCTCAAAATGATAAGCATTATCAGTTGATCTCTATAGATAGGGCTTAGGGTTTATAGCTTAAAACCTAAAACCCTGAAACCACAGTATTTCTCCAAATGGCTTGACTTCCGGGCAGATATACGTTTAAATTGGGATCCATATTTTTAGGGGCACAATAATAAATCACAAATCCCTATTAACTACTTGATATATATATATATATATATATATATATATATATTAGAGAAAGAATTACAAGCACCGCCTATTTATGAAAAACTGGGGAGTCATGAGAGATCGTACCCCCATAAAAACTTTTTATTTTATCAAAAGCGTATCGTCTATCGAATCGATTATGCAATTTGACACTATGAATATGAATAATTTATCAAAGCTCAAAAAAAGAATTAGGAATGAAATATTAAGAATCAATTAAAAATAATCTTTACTAGGAACGAACTAAAGAAGAGGTAAAGGGAGAATTAAAAGAAAACTAAAAGAGGATTGTGAATGAATCAAAAGTTAAATAAAATGAACTACTAACATGTTCAATTCACAACTAAAGAATTAATATACATGTGAATTGTACTCTTAAAACATCTCACAAAAATAATGCAGACAGTATTTAACGCATATCATAAAAATGGACAATGAAGAACACCCAGAAAATGATCACAAAAAATGAAATAAATAAATAAATAAATAAAACAAGAACAGAGAGCTCAAAATTAAACCGGCAAGGTTACAATAAAAAGTATATATAAAAAAAGGTTCAGGATGCAACACTCTCAGCAACGATACAACATTTAGTTCATCACAGCGAACTCACACATAAATAAATGAAACCACCATCCATAAACAAACAAGCAGAGGGACGTTAAATTATAAATTTGAAAGAAAAAAGACTGGGGGGATACTATTATTGAGGTTTTATGGGAAAACTTACTTCAAAGCTTATCTTCAAAATCTGATAATGGGGTCATCTGTATCTTGAGACCCTTCCTCTTGCGGATGTCGGCCACCAGCGCCGCCGCCTGCGTGCTGGCATCCAGCGGATCGGAGGACATCATGTCCCAGTGATCAAACACGCACTGCGGGAAGGCCTGCCCGGATGTCGCTGCCCTCAGCGTGCCCGAAAAACCAAACGACTCAACCACGGGCAGGTACGCCTTGATGTTGTAGAGGGGGGTGCCCGGCCTCTGCATTTCTTCGAAAACGTGGCCTCTCTTTTGATTGAGAACCCCGTAGATGCCGCCGAGCGCCTGCTCCGGAGCCTGTATCTCCACCAGGTAGACTGGCTCGAGGAGCCTCGGCTTCGCAGTTAGCTGAGACGCGTATATGACTCTCCTCGCTGTAGGAATGACCTGCCCGCCGCCTCTGTGAATGGCGTCGGCGTGCAGCACGACGTCGCACACTTCGAAGCATATTCCGCGCATGTTCTCCTCGGCGAGGGCGCCTTCCTTCGATGCCCACTGGAATCCAGCGACGACCGAGTCCTTGATTTCATTCAGATACTGAACTCCCTTGCACATGTCCACCACCATGTTCGGCCCGGTCGTCTCGGGTCCGAAACACCAGATCTTTTTTGCTAAATCCTTGTCCCATCCAAATTCTTCCGACAAAATCTTCGAGCGAACCTTGGGATCGTCACGCGGGCCGATACGACCATCGTCGATGGCCTCCGCGAGTCCATCTTCCAAGGGACGTGCTTCCATATAGAGACGGTTGTGCTTGTTGGGCGACTTGCTCATCACCGTCCTACAGGATTTTTCCAAAACAGTCTCTCGGAAGGAGACGACGGGGTCCGACACGGAAATCTCGGCGCCTCCCATGAAATCATCCTGCAAGTCTTTCAAGCAGATCTCGAGGTGGAGCTCCCCTGCTCCCGCAACAATATGCTCGCCAGATTCCTCGATGGTGCAGACGACCATAGGATCAGATTTCGCGAGGCGTTTCAAGCCTTCGACAAGCTTGGGGAGGTCGGAGGCGACCTTGCAGCTCACGGCCACACGGACCACAGGGGAGACTGAGAACTTCATAGCTCTGATGGGATGGGCGTCGACCTCCTTCTCATTAGTCAGGGTGGCATTCTTCGTGATGAACTGATCGAGTCCGACCAAGGCGACCGTATTACCGCAGGGCACATCCTCGACCGACTCCTGCCTCTTTCCCATCCAGATAACGGTTCTTTGAACACTTTTCACATACAGGTCCTTTTTCTGGCCTGGTACATAGTTCGGTCCCATAATCCGTACCTTCATGCCGGTGGAAACCTTGCCGGCAAAAACTCGTCCAAATGCAAAGAACCTGCCTTTGTCGGATGCGGGAATCATCTTCGAAACATAAAGCATGAGAGGACCCTCCGGGTCGCAGTTTCTGATGGCGTTCGCATACTGATCATCAAGCGGACCCTCATAAAGATTCTCAACGCGATATCTCTGGGCCTTGGAGGGGGACGGAAGGTGAAAGATCATCATTTCCAGTAGGGCAGTACTGGCAGGCAACCAAGTCTGCATCACGCGCTTCATCAAAGCCTTGCCAACAAGTTCCTTCTCATCATTCTTCATCGCGACCCCGAGCTTGGAGAGCATTGGCCACAGTTTGTCCTTTTGATCATTTATGCAAGCTTTAATAATCTGCTTGATTGGCTCGTAACAGAACTGGACGAAGCCACGTTTGCAGGTGGGAGAGCCGGTGTTCTTCGAAGTCCACTTCTTTGTCGACGGGTCGAAGAAGTTCTCACCCCAGAGTCTCTCCATCATCTTGGATTCGTCGACTCCAAACTTGGAGGCATACATTTTCGCGAAATTTGTTAGGGTGAAAGCCCAACCATGAAGCCCAGCAGAGAACGCGACCGTTCCTTTCTCAGGGTAAACTTGGACATCGCCGAGAAGAGGATCTTCGTATGTGGCCATGATGACGTTTGCATTCTCAATAACACGCTGAAATGTCTGGTAAGCTTCCTCTCCTTCTACCTGGAGCTCAAGGAAACACCTATCCATCTTGTTAACAGTTAAGACGGGCCTGATTCTCTCTCCGAGTGCTTGTCGGAGAACAGTTTCAGTCTGGACGCAAACACCCTCCACGCAATCGACAACGACAAGGGCACCATCGGTAATTCGCAATGCAGCTGTAACTTCCGAAGAGAAATCCACGTGTCCCGGGGAATCAATGAGATTAATCAAATATTCATTTCCTACCCTCTCACCCTTGAAGCTCTTTAGAGATTCGGCCGTCATTTCGTAGTACAGGGAGATGCCGGTGGACTTGATCGTGATGCCTCGCTCGGCCTCATCCGCACGAGTATCGGTCATTCGAACATCTCCCGCAACTTCCTGAGCAATGATGCCGGCGGCCGCCACGAGAGAGTCAGTAAGAGTGGATTTGCCTGCAAACCACATAGAATTTTAAACAAGTTTGAGTTAATAAATTCAGATCAGGAAATTATGCGCTATAGATGATAAATTGATAATATCATTAGAACAGTTTAAAGAAAGCCTCTGAAATTAGAAACACACTTGTTGATGGTCAGATGAAAACAAGGAAGCAAATATAATAGCAGTCTAAGCTTTTTACAATAGAATGTACTTTGAATTCAATTTTTGTATATATAAAAATAAATAGTTTTCATTTACATATATTCCAAAAAGTATTCTAAAGAGAATATTTCTATTTTTTTGTTACAAAATATTTCTATTTTTGGCAGTCAGAGATACTAGAGGAAAAATACTACAATCTATATGCAAAGGATTCCAATAATAATTAAACTTGCAAACAGTGATTACAAGAATTCAAGTTTACAAAATCTATGATTGGATAAAGATCAAATGACAGGTTGATTATTTAGCATGAAAATCAGTTATCTGTAGCCTACTGGTATGATCATGCTTCATCATATCCCCAAAGATTAAAAAAACTAATCCAAAAATAAACACGCAAGCATTATTATATGTGGAACTCATACGAAATAAGCGGAACTCGTACCATGATCAACATGAGCAATCACGGACATGTTTCGAATATTATGTTTAAGATCCATAATCCTTCGCAGCTCCTCAGCTGTAAACTTCACCATCTTGTCTGATGTAAGTGATCAACTAGTATAACTAATCAAAATCTGCACACATGATAAAATATTCAGTAATATTCCTAAAAAAACAGTACTATTCCTAAAAAAACAGTACTATTACCAGTTAATAAAAAAACAGGTATCACATTACACAAAATTTTCCCAAAAACAGTACAGCAGAAGGTAAGAGAACCACCTACAATAATGTTAACTAGGAGTCTAGGAGTACAAAATATATGCGTGTTTAACAAAAAAACAACTTGGCAAACTAAAGGGAATTTTCCCTGAAATAATTCATCATATCACTGATCATAATTAGTTAGAATTGGGCATAAAAAATAACCCAGCCAAAAACACTCCTGTCTCTGCTCGAATTCATGAAGAAGGCTTGGATGGTGCAGAGAAGTAATTAAATCTTTTGAAGTAAAGGCAAAGGCAGATACATACACAATTACGATGGGACCGATAGTCCATTGAACCTACATTTTGACTACAATAAGGTCATATACTAGTGATAATGACGCAATTTGAAATATGCTTGGGCCAACTCCAGATTGAGCCAAATCCAGATTGAGTCGTTTTTAGTTTCTTTGAAATATGCTTGGATCAAATCGAAACAGAACTTAGTTTTCATTGAAATTGAGTAAAAAAGGATCTATTTGATTTCAAGCCAAAAATTAAAGAAAAAGGATCTATTTGATTTCAAGCCAAAAATAAAAGAACAAAGGATCTATTTGATTTCAAGCCAAAAATTAAAGAAAAAAGGATCTATTTGATTTCAAGCCAAAAATAAATGAAACAGGATCAATTTGATTTCAAGCCAAAAATAAAAGAAAAACGTATCTATTTGATTTCAAGCCAAAAATTAAAGAAAAAAGGATCTATTGATTTCAAGTCAAAAATTAAAGAAAAAAGGATCTATTTGATTTCAAGCCAAAAATTAAAGAAAACAGGATCTATTTGATTTCAAGCCAAAAATTAAAGAAAAAAGTATCTATTTGATTTCAAGCCAAAAATTAAAGAAAAAAAAGGATCTATTTGATATTTTGATGTCAAGTCAAAAATTAAAGAAATAGATTTGACCTTGCCCGGGTCAACTGAGATACCAGATGCGGAAATGATATAACCCAGAAAGTGGACCGATGCGGACAGAAAGGAACACTTCTTCAGATTGATATATAGATGCTCCTACCGCAGGAGATCAAAAACAAGACGAATGTGGTGTAAGTGATCGGTGCGGCCCTGTCTGTATATCAATATATCGTCAAAGTATACTATCAGAAACTGACCCATATAGGGTAGCAGGACCTGCGTCATCACTCTCATAAATGTGCTGGGCGCGTTCGATAATCCGAACGGCATAACAAGCCACTCATACAAGTCGTCCTTCGTCTTGAAGGACGTCTTCCATTCATCCCCCTCCCTAACTCTAATTTGATGGTAGTACCCACTGCGAAGATCTATCTTCGAGAAAATCTGGGCACCAGACATCGAATCCAGGAGATCGTCAAGGCGGGGAATGGGAAAATGATACTTCACGTGATTTTGTAGATGGGGCTGTCGATGCACATGCGCCAGCTCCCGTCATTCTTCGGGATGAGAAGGGTCAGTATGGCACATGGACTCAAACTTTCACGAATGAACTTTCGCAGAAGATCATCAACTTGCCGCTTCAGTTAGGCATGCTCAGTCAGATTCAGGCGATAATGTGGCAGATTGGGCAAAGATGCCCCGGGGATCAGATCGATCGCGTGTTGGATGTCCCTTAACGGAGGGAGCTCGTCAGGGAGCTCCTCAAGCATAATGTCTACGTAAACATCCAACAGTTGGCAAACATCCGGATCAGTGGTCTCGGTCTCACGAGGGACCACGGATGACATAGTGGCTGCCACCACAAACATAACTCCTGCCTTTAAACTCTCTCTCAGAAAATCACGCTTCCTCAAAACGTGGAGAGGTTTAGATGACCCCGAGCTCAGATGACTCAACCTTGCCCTTGGGAGGATCCCTGGGCTGGGTCGGAGTAAGAGTAATCTTTCGACCTTTATCGAAGAAGACACACGTGTTGGACCGACCGTAACACATGGCATCGCGATCGTATAGCCAGGGTCTTCCGAGTAAAACGTGTGCAACGTCCATAGGGATGACATCACACCAGACCTGGTCCTCAGTGGATGCCAGGCTAATCGGTACTAGGCATCGGAGTGTAACCTGGATGGTGGATTTGTCCACCCAAAGGACACGGTAAGGATGCGGATGTGACTCGGCAGTAAGTTGCATCCTCTCCAACCCTTTCTTGGCGATTATGTTTACACAACTACCACTATCGATGGCGAGCTTGCCCCTACCTCCTGCGTTCGAGAAATACGTAAAGAAAATCGTAGTGCGTCATCAATCCTCCTTGGCTCGTGGGGTATGCAAAAGACGACTGAGACTCCTAACTCCAGCGACCTCTCAGCGTCGCTCTCCCATTCCTCCTCTACAACAACCGTAATCTCTTTGACGGCGGCATCCTCAGCTTCAGTGTTGAGCTCGCCCGAATCCTCAAATAGTAAAGTCCTAGTTGGGCATTGCGCCGCGAAGTGCCCTCTGCCTGAACACCGATAACAGTGGCCCCCAGACTTGGGGCCTCCAAGGGCAATAGCTTTCCCTATCGCATCTGCGGGAGTGCGGGGAGGGGCAGGGGCAGTAGTGGGTCTCTGAGTCGTGGTGGAATCAGGTCTAGATGTGAACTATCTCGGGCCAGCGGTGCGCAAGTATTGCTCGTACTCGAGCGCGAGCTGAAAAACCTGCTCGACGGCCTCAATCCTGTGGGGAATCAGTTCCCTTCGGATGTCAACCCATAGTCTGATCCGAAAGCAGGAGGCAGTGGCAATGGGCTCCTCTAGAATATCACTACCAACCACCAACTCATCGAAAAGTGACATGTGCTCTGCAACAGAAAGGGTCCCCTGTCGTAGCGCATTTAATTAATCTATAAGCTTATTACGATAAGAAGCGATGAGGTATTTATCTTTCAGACGTTGCATTATCTCGTCCGTCCACATCTACCGCCTCAAATCCGCTAGAATAATTTATCCTCGCAAAAAGCAACATTATTTTGAAGTATTAAGGTCTCAAATAGCCCATCCGCGTCCTCTGGTGGTTGCGGTGCTTAATAGCTCCTTAGCATCTAAAAAAGCCTCAAATAATTTGGGATTGTCGTATCCATTGAATAACTATTGTCAAAAGGGATGATGGGTCTCTTGAAGTTGTATAGGCTACAACTGAAATCTCAAGAAGATGCAAGGTTGTCGTTGTTTTGAATCATGATAACTATTGCTGGCTGCTGAAGGGAATATTATGACCCCCCCCCCCCCCCCCCCGCCCCCCCCCCCCGCGCATAACAACCGGTTCACGGGTCAGCAATACGCGCATCGACGGAAGGAGGCAGCACAAATCAGGGATGAGCCTACCGGTTCAGCCCTCTCCAATTAAACAACGACGGATTGGGGTTGAACCTGCGGGTTCAGCCCACATAGGGGGGAGGGGGGGCAACCCCCACTTGGCTCAGAGGTATAAATACCTCTAAGGCTTGATCGGCTAGGGCATAAAAGAACTCTTCAGGTATTTTCCCTCTCTACCTCTCAAACCATAATCCCAAATTCTCTCTTTTCCCTCTAATCCCTACTATTCTCCATTACGTTCCTAACATAACCATACTAAAAATGTCTTCTAATTTGTGAAACCTTGTTTCTACTTAAAGTGTCTTTTCGAGCCCCATAAAAATGTGAGAGGAAATAGAAAAGAGTCTAGCAACCTTCTGTGTGTCACAAATCTCATAGCTATGTTTCTTAGCTTTAGGGAAAGAAATCCAAAATACTCGATTAATAAGTTAATTTATAGCCTTTGCTAAATCATTCAAGTTTGGAACAATTGAACTAGGTAAAATGTGGCTAAGGGTCTGTTTGGGACAGCTCTGGCGGCTGGAAAAGCTCTATTCCAGCCGCCAGAGCTGATTTTGGGTTGTTTGTTTCAGCCGCTTTTCCAAAATCGCTCTTCTAAATACGTGATTTTAGGCTCTTTTCCGAAATCTGCCGCGACCCCACGTTCAGCGCTCTCAAATCGCGCCTTCGAAATCGCGCTCTACTCTTGCATTTTTTTCGCTGCTGTTCGCCGCTCGTTAGGGCTCATCCAATCGGCGAGATCGGCCAGTTCTCAGATCGCGCCTGTGCTCTCACATCCCTCGACGACGGAAGAAGGTAGATCTCTCTCTGTAAAAGCATCTTCTTCTCCGATCCTCGCTGGTTCTTCGCCGATCGGTCTACGTTCTCCTCTTCGCCGATCCGTGCAGATCTTCCTTAGCTGCGACTTCCAGATCTTCTCTTCCCGATCTTCCTCTTCATGCAGATCTTCTCTTCCCGATCGCTGGTTCTTCCAGATCTTCTCTTCCCGATCGGTCTCCATTTTCCAGATCTGCATCTTCGTTGGCATGTTTAGGCCTCCTCTTTGGAGCAAAATAATTATTTTACTTGTTGTTTAACTGCAATTATGAAATTGTCCAGACTTGCATCTGCCTTAGCTGCGACTTGGAGGTCCAATCTGCTTGGAGGCCCTAGCTGCGACTGGAGATCTGCACGAGAGCCTATTCTTCTCCTCCTCCTCACTGTAAGCATCTTCTTCTCCTCCTCCTTTCTTCTTGTAATGGCAGCTAGGGCCCATGGTTGTATGTTTTCAGCTATATGTGTAGGTTTGAATGTATGTGGAGCTTTATGTATATATTTGTTGTGTTTGTGTGTGTGTGGATGTGTGGTTTGTGTGTATGTGTTTGGGTGTGGATGTATGTTTGTGTGTTGGGTTTGTGTGTGTGTGTGGATGTGTGAGTGTGTGTTTGTTGTGTATGTGTGCATGTGTGTGTGTATGAGTTTTGGATGAATGTGTGTGTGTGTTGTGTGTGGATGTGGATATGTGTGTGTTTGTTTTAGGATGTGTGTTTGTTTTTTAATGAGTGTGTGTGTTTGTTTTAGGATGTGTGTATGTTTGTGTGTGAGTGTGTATTTTTGAGTATGTATGTTTGTGTGTTGGGTTGATGCGTGTGTGTGTGTATTTGTTTTAGTAGAAAAAGCTTCTAAAATTGCATTACTTATTAATAGTGTAATGGGTAAACCAAAAGGAGGAATCGTAGCGAGTTGGGAGTCTAGGGAGGTGATGTTATTTTGTGATCTCTGCATAAAAGAGATTGGTTTGGGGAATCGGCTTACCACCAACATTAGCAAAGAAGGGTGGAAAAATTTGATTGCAGGGTTTAAAGAACGAACCGGGAAAAGCTACGATCGAATGCAAATGAAAAATAAATGGGATCATTTGAAGAAGGATTGGAAGTTATGGAAGGAGCTGAAACATGGCGAGACTGGTTTAGGTTGGGATCCAGAGAAGAGAACTATTGCTGCATCAGAAGAATGGTGGGCAGAAAAGATTAAGGTGAAAACAAATTCATTTTTCATTTCATGGTAGTAGTTCTTATTTTGACAGATTTTAATATTGATGTATTGATTATAACAGGTTGTTCCAGCAGCGAAAAAATTTCAATACTGAGGTATTTCACCTGAGTTGGAGGAGAAACTGAACACCATGTTCAGTCAGGTTGTCGCAACTGGAGAAGACTCATGGGCTCCTTCTGTTGGGAGTTTGCCACCGGATGTGGGGAGGATCCAGTTGGAAGATAATGATGTAGAAGATATCATGGAGAACAATCAAGGTGGCGCTGAAGAGATAGGAGGTCATTCAACAACCATTGGGAATGCGTCCACCTCGGCGAGTAAAAAAAGAAAGATCGAGAAGAACAAAGGAATGACATTTTCTTTGATGTCAGACTTACATCAATCCACCCTAGCTGTGAAGCCTCCACCAGTTATCACAGTCAAAGAGGTGGTGGAGTTGATTTCCAGTAGCCCAGAGATACGGGCAAACCTGGATCTTTATTACTTTGCTCTCGACCACAGTCAAAGAGGTGTTTGTTTTTGAATGAGTGTGTGTGTTTGTTTTAGGATGTGTGTATGTTTGTGTGTGAGTGTGTATTTTTGAGTATGTATGTTTGTGTGTTGGGTTGATGTGTGTGTGTGTATTTGTTTTAGTAGAAAAAGCTTCTAAAATTGCATTACTTATTAATAGTGTAATGGGTAAACCAAAAGAAGGAGGAATCGTAGCGAGTTGGGAGTCTAGCGAGGTGATGTTATTTTGTGATCTCTGCATAAAAGAGATTGGTTTGGGGAATCGGCCTACCACCCACTTTAGCAAAGAAGGGTGGAAAAATTTGATTGCAGGGTTTAAAGAACGAACCGGGAAAAGCTACGATCGAATGCAAATGAAAAATAAATGAGATCATTTGAAGAAGGATTGGAAGTTATGGAAGGAGCTGAAACATGGTGAGACTGGTTTAGGTTGGGATCCAGAGAAGAGAACTATTGCTGCATCAGAAGAATGGTGGGCAGAAAAGATTAAGGTGAAAACAAATTCATTTTTCATTTCATGGTAGTAGTTCTTATTTTGACAGATTTTAATATTGATGTATTGATTATAACAGGTTGTTCCAGCAGCGAAAAAATTTCAATACTGAGGTATTTCACCTGAGTTGGAGGAGAAACTGAACACCATGTTCAGTCATGTTGTCGCAACTGGAGAAGACTCATGGGCTCCTTCTGTTGGGAGTTTGCCACCGGATGTGGGGAGGATCCAGTTGGAAGATAATGATGTAGAAGATATCATGGAGAACAATCAAGGTAGCCCTGAAGAGATAGGAGGTCATTCAACAACCATTGGGAATGCGTCCACCTCGGCGAGTAAAAGAAGAAAGATCGAGAAGAACAAAGGAATGACATTTTCTTTGATGTCAGACTTACATCAATCCACCCTAGCTGTGAAGCCTCCACCAGTTATCACAGTCAAAGAGGTGGTGGAGTTGATTTCCAGTAGCCCAGAGATACGGGCAAACCTGGATCTTTATTACTTTGCTCTCGACCACATCAGGGACAAGAACAGTAGGGAGATCTTCATGAGTATTCCAGAAGATATGCGTGTTTGGTGGATTATGAAGGTGTATGAGAAGAGGGCTCAGTGATCGGTTATTTTTAAAAAAATGTTATGTTTTAAGTTTTAAAAAAATGTTATGTGGTATTTTCTACCTTTCTACTTCTGATCTGTAACTCATGTTGATTAACATTGGACC
This sequence comes from Dactylorhiza incarnata, assembly GCA_033032865.1. Classification (NCBI taxonomy): domain Eukaryota; kingdom Viridiplantae; phylum Streptophyta; class Magnoliopsida; order Asparagales; family Orchidaceae; genus Dactylorhiza; species Dactylorhiza incarnata. The sequence goes on along the minus strand of JAWHQI010000348.1, from coordinate 1,239,195 downwards.
TCGAATTTATATTAGTTGTTGTGGTATTTTCTTCATATAGATTATGATAAATGTTATGTGATACTTTAAATGCAGGTACTACAATGGAAGAGCATGACTCCTCCCCTGAGGATTCCGGGGATTCAACAAGTCTTTCGCCGGAGCGGATGCAATATATAGAGTACTGTCGTGTAGTTATGTCATCGATCGAGAGGATGAATTATCATGTTCGTGACACACGACCATGCATGACATCTACCCAAACAGGTGAGAAATGGATTAAAGAGTTACTAGAAGGACATCCAGATAGGATTCATGATGCATTTAGGATGTCGAAACGCATTTTCATAGATTTACTTCATAAACTAGAGGTAGATCATGAACTTCAAGGGTCACAACGGACGTCGTCAAGAGAAGTCCTAGGGATTACATTGTATATCTTAGCACAAGGAGGTTCCGTTAGATTGGCGAAAGAGCGATTCCAGCACTCGACTGAAACAATTAGTAGATATTTTTCGAAATGTCTTAGATCTCTTTTGTTACTCTCAATTGATGCTATAAAGCCTATAGACCGTCAGTTCAGAGATATTCCGGCTGAGATAAGGTATGATGCTCGTTACATGCCATTCTTTAAGGATTGCGTTGGTGCAATTGACGGTACACATGTAGATGCGAGGATACCCGTAGAAGATCAAGTCAGATACATAGGACGTCGCGGCACTACGATGCAAAATGTAATGGCAATCTGTGATTTTAACATGTGTTTTATATTTGCCCTGGCTGGATGGGAGGGATTTGCTCATGATAGTAGCATATTCGCACGCGCATTGGCAGACGATAGATCGCATTTTCCGCATCCCTCACAAGGTATAGTAATCAATATTTTTACATTCATTCAAATCCTTCAAATATCCCCTAATGTTTGCTTGTTTAACATACCAAATTAATGCAGGTAAATATTATTTAGTGGATGTTGGCTACCCGTTAAAGATGGGTTATTTGAAGCCGTATCCGGATACAAGATATCACTTGGCAGACTTTGCCCGTGGGAGTCGGCCTGTTCAAGGAAGGCAAGAACATTTCAATAGGGCGCATTCATCTCTTCGCAGTGTTATTGAGCGAACGTTTAGAATGTGGAAGAAGAAGTGGCACATTCTGAGCAAAATGCCACAGTATAGCTTCAATAAACAGAGGTCCATAGTGTTGGCCACAATGGCCTTACATAACTTCATTCGTAGACATCCTTCTCGCTGGGACCCTGAGTTTAATGTTTGTGATGCTGATGAGTCTTCTTTCGCTCCCTCAGAGGATGAAGACCCTGCGGCTTTCCAAAAGTTGTTTCTCAAACAGCTAAATTAGAAAATCGCTCTTCAAAGCGCACTTCTGCACAGAACACCCAAACACTCTGCAGCTTTTCAAAACTACTCCCCAGAGAGCTCTTTTAAAACAACTCTATCCGGACAGCAGCTTTTCAATCCGCCAGAGCTGTCCCAAACAGACCCTAAGTCTTGCTAGACAAAACCACCCAATTTTGGAGAAAATTTTAAAGAGGAATCTACACGAGAAAGAAAACCAGTCTGGTTCATGTTACCTATTGCAGGCTAGTAAATAATCCGAATATTTCACCATGCTACTCAATCAAGCTCATCGTGATATTAAAAAGTCCTAAAGAAACCCCTTTGAAACATACTCCTCAAACCCACCTCACTCTATATTTATATATTATCATGAAAAAGTAATGAAAACACTAGAAAATGTCATTATCAAACAGCTGTGATGCCTTATCAAGATTTAAAAAGGCACTCCCAATTGTGACAGATTTAGGTAAGAGTAAAAGTACAACAAATAGGAAAAAAAAGAAATGAGCCTGCTAAACACTAAATAAAACATTAGCTCATGAAAAAGACGCACGCCCCTCCCTTGAAAAATAATTCAATCTCTTTTCGTGTTTAACAGGGAAATGATAGACAGACTTAAACATTGATTGTGTAGCATTGATCGATCATGATCCTTGATCAAGGAAGAACGTTGGCTAGAAGAAAGCAGGAGAATCGAGCAATTGAGTGGATTCCTAAGCCTAAACAGTCAAATCTTCTTGAAAGATGAAGCAATTCGATATAGTCACATCATCAAATTTCGAACGAAAAGCATTTTTGGAATAATCAAATCTAATTCAACCCAATTATGTTATTTAGAACAAACATAAAATTGATTCAAACGTGCATAGACTGAGGTTAACCTTTTCAATATGAATTGATCTACTATATTTAAGTATAATAGAATATTATTTCAATCACATCAAATTAAAAAAGAAAAGTAGCCTCTGCAAGCAGACCTGATGAATACAAACATGTGGACGATTAATAGAAGTTTAAGATACCAATACATAATCAAGCAAACTATTTCAGAAGATCTATATCATCTCAAACAAACAAAACAGAAAATCATTCATAAATATAATCTTCAGAATCTCAGATCCATCATAAACGCGCAGCATACACAATTCAAACTAAAAAAATCAAATACAACCCTTCTGATTCCTAACTAGAACAATAAAAAATAAAATAAAATCGCCTTCAAGAGGATCCCGATTTAGACTAAAAAAAAATCTTACAAAAAAAGGCAAATCACCAGATGAAAAGCAGCAGAAACTTTCAGGATCTAAGAACAACGATACTCAGAGATCTACAGCAGAATCATATGCAGGGAACAAAATTAAAATCACAAGGATCGTTAGTTACGGCGGAACCTGAGGATGAGAAGAGCGTTGCAGCGAGGAAGGATTCCAAAACCCTATCGCAGTAGAGAAACTCTAAATAAAATCACGCACAGCTAAGGTTCGCCCATTCATTTGTAATCACGCACCCTTTTCTCCTCGTCTTAATATTCGCGTCTTAGAGTATTCGCCCATACACAGCACCCTCATTTCTTTATTCTGATGAATGTAGAGTTAAGACGTTTTCTACCCCCCCCCCCCCCCCCAACACATGTGTTTTGTTATCTTTTGCCACATATTAATGAATCGACCCGCTCTTTACTCTTGGGTCAATTTCAGACATCCCTAATAATTTCTAATGATGCTTACTGCCCAGGAAAAAAAACTAGATAATATAGATAACATTGAATCATAAAAACTTAAACCATGAATCACAAAAACCTTAACCATAATTCTGAATAATAAAATCTAGATAACCATGAATTATAAAATCTAGATAATCTTGCTAATCTAGATAACCATACTGCCCTGAATGAATCAAAAAGAATATATAAACTCAAGCAACAAACAGAGACCAAAACATACGATTTGTTCTTTGTGCTTGGTTTTCATCTATAGTAGAACATGGAAAATTTTGCTTCATTCTGGGCAGTATAAACAGAGCCCAAAATTTTCATCTATAAACCTAAATCTAGATCATAAAACCTAAAAAAAAATCAGAAAAATCTGTACCTAACAAATCTACCAAAGACAAAAAACAATAAGGAGAAAAATCGGTTTAGGTCGGATCTGATATTATACCTTCCCAGGAGAAAAACTTCCGCCGAGTAGGGCTACAGTCAGAAAGGAATCGAAGTATCAGTGGTCGATCGTTGAACAACTGCTGCCGAGTAGGGCTAAAGTTAGGAAGGATGGATAAATAGAAGTATCAGTGGTCGATCGTTGAACAACTGCCGCCGAGAACGCCAGAAAAACGGAGCACAATTGCCTCCGAGAACGCCAGAAAAACGGAGCACAACTACCTCCGAGAACGCCTAAAGTCGCAGTGGGAGGGATCGCCGGAAGATCTGCCCTTCGCTGGAAGATTGCAAGCAGGAACGAGAACTTTGTCGGCGTCGTCGGCCAGGAGCTCTCACGCTGCCGCAACACGCAAACGGGAGATTGAAAGGTGAACCGGTTTGCTCATCCCAGATTTAGGGTTTTATATTGATGCAACGTTAATACTTGAAACCAAGAATAGGAATTAAAGGAAGGAAACTTCGCATTTATTACTTAGATAAATATAATCATTTTTTACTATAGAATGTTTAGCACTATTATGGGCGAATTTGGGAGGCTCCTCAAATTTTTTACAAAATAATTATTGTATTTTTTTTTTGTGATGATGAATTGTGATTACTTATATGTCAAAATGATGGTCGAATAAATGAGGAACGACTCCAATAGATGTAGGCGTTCAAGATTTTTTTTTATTCAATTATTATTCGATTAATTATTATTAATTATATAGATCCTTAAATGCTAATTCAAGTCAATGAAGTTTGAGTGGATACAAATGAACAGAAAATAATCCAAGTTAGTCTTATATTTTTAACACTATTCAAGTTTGATTCACTTTAAAATAAGTTTTTTTTTTGTTCTACTACCTTTAAAATAAGATTATTTTCACTATTCAAGTTCGATGCACTCGTTGCCGCCTCCGGCCGCCACCGCCCGCCACCGCCGCCGGGCAACTTGCCCGGACCGCCCGGAGTGTATGTACGTCATTTTCGGGAAATTAGTGATCCAGGTGACCGGAACCGAGCAACGTCATTCGTCAACTCCAGTTACAGTTAGGCGCAATTACCAGCGAGCCCCTTCAAGAAACCTATAAAATGGCACCCATACCTTAATTTTAGAGGAAGCAATCAAAGAGACAAGAGAGAACTCTAAGAGCCCGTTCGTTTCGTAGGTTTTGATTGACAGGAATTGGTTTTGGCCGAAAACCTATGGCGCAGAGGTTTTGGAATTGGGCAAAACCAATTCCTGTGTTCGTTTGCAGGAAGATTTTCAGTCACAGGAATTGAATATTTCAATATTCTTGTTCGGTTGCAGGATGGAATTCAGAGACTGGAATTGACAAAAATATCACAATAATATATGTAGACAACATACAATACCCGCTTCATTAAAAACTCATTGCAAGTCATACAAATTACTACGTACGATCATATCAAACGTAGCTAAGACATACAAACTTCTACGACAATATCAAACTTAGCTAAGACATACAAACTTGATAGATAATGTTTGCTACGGAAAGCGCTCTTGTTCATACGCAATTGGTTATAACAGTTGATATCTGTCTCGTTATATAACCTATTTAAAAGCGTCAATCGTAGAGTATCGTGTTGTGTCCTAATGCTTGGACAACTGTTTCTGCAATTTTTCATCATAATTGCAACGACAACAGCAGATAAAGCGGCTACCACAGCTCTCTTTCTCATGGTGTCCATTCTTCTCTTCTTATGAAACTCGATAAGAGTATCCATATATGAAACATAAAAAATAAATACACATATACACAACCAACACATATACACAACCACATATATGCACAATCACACACATACACACAACCACACAAACACAATCACACACATATACTTACACAACCACACACAACATACAACCACACATACACAACCAAAACATATACACAACCACACACAACATACAACCACACGAACATACAACCACATACAACATACATGATAACTTCTCGAAAAGAAGTTATTAACTCCCTTATTTTAATAAATATTGAGAAAATATACGAAATATAACGATGAATTCACTAATATATTTCATATCTGTAATTGTGGATAGTTTATCGGCAAACGAGCAGCATATTTGTGCAGGAGTGCGAAAAATCCATGAAAGAACGGACAAATTTAAGCTGGAATTATATTGCTGGAAAGAATGGAGCAGTTTGGTCATAACCGGGTTGTAACATAGCGGTTTAAATTGAATTTTCTGAACCGAAAGTACAACATTTCTTGAAATACTAAAAAGAAAACCTGCGGATTCTTGTTGAAAGGACACATCCTTTCAGAGTTTGGACTGTAGCGAGATATTAAAAGGAGGATTTCGGCAGTTTCAAGAGGGGGAGACACGACTTGACTTTTAGAGAGAGAAAAAGGAAAAGAAAAGAGAAGCCTTTTGGGGAAGAAGAAAGAGAATACAGATTTGAGCGGATTTGGCAACAAAGAGGACGAATTCCTGCGCTAATATATATGATCTGAACAATGTCTTGTAAGATCTTTTCAATTTGGTTTTTCATTTCAAGAATCATGAACTAATTCTTCGTATCTTGTATGTCGTAAGTACTAGTTTTTGTTGTGATGTTTAATTTATAATTTTGTTTTCCGTATGATTTCTTGGTTTGCTATCTTTATCAATGTTATGATTTATTACGAAAGATTTGAATAATGTTTATCTTCAACATTTCGTGGTGAGATTCGAGAGATGAATCACGATTTATTTAAGATAAATACTTAATATTATGTGGCGAGATTCGAGAGATGAGTCGCATAGATATCTAATTTAAATCTTTTACTTTTATACTACGCCGCGAGATTCGAGAGAGGAGCGGTGTGTTTACATCATAACTTTGATATAATAAAGGAGAGAGGAAGAGATTCCATCACCTTATTAGCATGAGCGGTTTGAGCGAATTAATTCACCTTGCATTTTTCTAAGTTAGAGATAACTAGCGAAATCTAGGTTATGAGAATTCATAGATCGAGAGATTATGATTCCTAGTTTTTAATCGAGCAAGATAGTAAAACAAATAAAATGCATCGGTATATTTAGCAAATATCACAACAAATCTAGGAAAGCGATATACAAGATTCCTTTCTCTAAAAGTTGATAACAAAATAACTTAAGTACTTTTAGAAATTAAAAATTAGTTTTAAAATATTTTGCAAATTAGTTTCGTCAAACCAATCGAATCATTTAGCTTGGATTTAAGGAAAAGAGTAAATTAATATTCATAAGCGTTAGAGTGTTCACTTCTCCGAGGGAACGATCTTATCTCATTATTATATTACTTGAGCCGGCACGTATACTTGCGTATATACACTAGAGGCGTATCAAGTTTTTGGCGCCGTTGCCGGGGAAGCGGCAATCTGACGGTTTATTTCTTACGATATTAGTGAGCTCTTAGTAATTAGAGACCAAGTCGTTATTTTATTTCAATTTGACTTTTTGTCTAGTGTATGTCACGATTCCGTAACATTGAAATATTACCTTTGAATCTAGAAATCGAACGTACTTGTAGACGGAATAGACAAACTGTTAGAGCAAGCACTATTATTCATCAAGAGATGGATGATAATCAGCACGGAAATGAAAATGACCATGGGGGTCAGGTAGATCCTAATGGTCAAGTCGAACACAATGGTCATAATATTCAAAATGCTGCACCACGAATGACTTGTCGAAACTATAACGCACCGTTAAGAGGAGGTTTGCAATTTAGTATAGCGCGACCTACAATCGCCGCTAATAATTTTAAAATGGACTCTACCACAATGCAATTAGTACAACATAATAAGTTTGGGGGTCTAAATCATGAAAATGCAAACGCTCATTTAAGAACGTTTTTAGAAATTTGTGATATGTACAAGGTAAATGGGGCTTCGGATGAAGCTATTCAATTGAGATTATTCCCATTTTCTTTGGAGGGAAGAGCTAAAGACTGGCTTGATTCTCTACCACCTGGTTCCATCACTACGTGGGATCAATTGGAAGAGAAATTTCTGAATAAATATTTTCCCCTTTTAAAACAGCTAAGTTAGTTAGGGACATCACCACTTTCGTCCAAAATCATGGCGAAACACTTTATGAAGTTTGGGAAAGGTTTAAGGAGATGCTTAGGAAGTGTCCGCATCACGGGTTGGCGCAACACCAACAAGTAACCACTTTTTATAACGGTTTACAAACCACTACGATGATCCTAGTTGACGGAGCCGCGGGAGGGTCTTTATTAAAGAAATATCCAGAAGATGCTATGGAAATTTTAGAAGATCTTACTTCTAACAATTACCAAGCATTCGAAAGGCAAGGTAATAACCAACCAGCCGGTATTCATCAAGTAGATCAATTCACTTCATTAGCAGCCCAAATGGCCACTCAATTTAATTTAATAAATAAGAGGTTAGATTCTCTATCTACCCCTTCCACAAGTGTACCAATGATAGTGGAACAATTAAACCAAGTAACTGAAGAAGTGCATTATCTAGGAGGCCAACAAAGGCAAGGACCTTCAAATTTCGGAAATCATTATAATCTAGAATGGCGAAATCATCCCAATTTTTCTTGGAAAAATTCACAAAATGCAACTCAACCACCAGGTTTTAATCAAAACATTAATCCTATACCAACCCAAATGCTTAATCAACAAACCAATAATAGGAAATTGACTGATGAGTATATTATAGGTTTGTTTCAAAAGAATGACTCTAGGATGGGTGGTATTGAGTCTTCACTCCGATCTTTAGAATCCACAATTGGCCAATTGGCCAATGCTTTAAATCAAAGAACAATAGGATCGCTACCATCTGACACCACACTTAATCCAACAAGAGAAGAACCAAATAATCATTGTAAAGCTATTGCATTAAGGAGTGGGGTAGAAATCTCTAGTGGGGATGGATTACTAGAGAAGTTAAGGGAAGAAGAGATAAGAGAAAATACAATTATGAAAGAAAAGTCTATAGAAATTAAGGAGCCGGAGGAAGTGGAAGTGGATCCACAAAATAATAAAAAGAAAGAAATCATTTACCATCCTCCACATTTTCCATCTAGATTAAATAAAACAAAACTTGACAAACAATTTCAAAAATTTATGGAAATTTTTAAGAAGCTTACAATTAATATTCCATTTGCCGAGGCATTAGAGCAAATGCCTAGTTATGTCAATGTTGAAACCAGTAACCCGGTTTCGACGTTCGCAAGGGGGATGCAGCTAACCCTTACTTGACCTGAGCGAGACCCTTGACCAGTCACTAAGAACTAGGAGAACTTGCCCTTGAAGAGCACGTGAGTCTAGAAACGAACCCCTTAAGCTTCAGCGAGGAGGTCCCACCACATACCCGGAAGATCTTAGAGCGCTTCCCCTCCCAAGCCAATGCTGAGCCTGGGCACCTTGGAGGGCACTAAGGAACACCTCACCGACCACCTTCAACGTCAAGGGGAGGGGAGGGGTAGTGCTTGCTCATACGCGAGGGAGGGGGTAGGAACCAACCCTTCCCAAGGTGCCCATGGGGGTCTATTTATAGACCTTCCCAAAAATGGACTGCGAATAGCCAAAATTGGACTGCGAATAGCCAAAATTCTGCTATCCGCAGTCCGACCATGACCATGAACAGTCAACGCATGAGGGGGGGCGAGTGGGACTTGAGATGCCCACTTCCCCCCTCACGGGAGGCCATACCGGCCTCCCCCAAGGTGTCGGGCGAGTGGGAGACTCCCTCCCACTCGCCCAAAGGGATTGGCGAGTGTGAGGGCCCCTCCCACTCGCCCCCTAGGTGGCCGGCGAGTGGGAGTGTCCCTCCCACTCGCCCAGGTGAGTGGCGAGTAGGAGGCTTCTCCCACTCGCCCGAAAGGAGCCGGGGGAGTGGATGCTCCCCCCTGCCTCCCCTGCGACCTCTCTTTGCCTTGATTGTTCTCGACCGCTTATGCGCGGTCATTTTGCCTGTCTCGACCATCTTCACTGTCTTGGTCTCATCCGGGTCGGGTCACACCAACTCGGGAAATATGAGGGTTGTACAGTCAAGTTTATGAAAGATATTTTATCGAAGAAAAGAAAATTTTTAGATAAAGAAATAGTTGCATTAACGGAAGAATGTAGTGCAATTTTGCAAAAAAAATTGCCTCAAAAACTTAAGGACCCCGGTAGTTTTACCATACCTTGTTCCATAGGAGTAAAATTTGTCGGGAAAGCATTATGTGATTTAGGTGCAAGCATTAATTTAATGCCCTTATCTATATATACAAAGTTAGGTCTAGGAGAGATAACTCCAACAACTCTTACTCTCCAATTAGCCGATAGGACTTTAGCATTCCCTAAGGGAATAGTTGAGGATGTATTGGTTAAAGTGGAGAAATTCATTTTTCCGGCCGATTTCGTAGTGTTGGACATGGAAGAGGATAAGGATGTACCCATAATCTTAGGGAGACCATTTTTAGCAACCGGAAGGACTTTAATTGACGTACAAAAAGGAGAGTTAACTATGCGAGTTAATGAAGAGGAAATAACATTCAATATCCTAAAAGCTATGAAATTTCCAAATGAAAAAGAAGATTGTTACTCTATTGAAGAAGTGGAGATTAAAAATCAATTAATTAAGGGTAATGATGATGACTTAGAACAAAGACTTCTCACAATTTTGACAAATGAAGAGTGGGATGATGATTTAGAATTGGATCAATGCGTTAAAGTTTTAGAATCCCATTATAAATTGCCTATCTTTAGGAATTTTGAATCTATAACTAGGTCAAGTGAACCAAAAATTATGAAACCCTCAATTATTGAACCTCCAACTTTAGATTTAAAACCTCTTCCGGAACATCTTAAATATGCTTTCCTTGGAGAAGAAAATACTCTTCCGGTAATAATTGATGCATCATTAAAATTTGAAGATGAAGAAAAACTACTTCTTGTTTTGAAAGAATTTGAAAAGGTCATGGGATGGACTATAGCAGACATTAGTGGCATTAGCCCTTCGATTTGTATGCATAAAATCATATTAGAAGATGAGGCTAAAGGGTCAATTGAACATCAACGTAGGCTTAGTCCACCTATGAAAGAAGTAGTTATGAAAGAGATAATAAAATGGTTAGATGCAGACATTATTTACCCTATTTCGGATAGCAAGTGGGTAAGTCCGGTACAATGTGTACCGAAGAAGGGAGGAATTACGGTGGTAAAAAATGATAGTAACGAGTTGATACCAACTAGGACGGTTACCGGTTGGAGAATATGTATGGATTATAGGAAACTAAATAAATCAACTCGGAAGGATCACTTCCCATTACCTTTTATTGATCAAGTACTTGACAAGTTGGCGGGAAATGATTATTTTTGTTTCTTGGACGGGTATTCCGGCTATAATCAGATTATGGTTGCCCCGGAAGACCAAGAAAAGACCACATTTACATGTCCTTATGGTACGTTTGCGTTTCGCAAAATGCCATTTGGATTATGTAATGCACCCGCCACTTTTCAAAGGTGCATGATATCTATTTTTACTAATTTAATGGATGACGGTATAGAGGTGTTTATGGATGATTTCTCAGTGTTTGGGAAGTCCTTTGACTGCTGTTTAGAAGTCCTTAGGAAAGTATTAACAAGATGTATTGAGACAAATTTAGTGCTAAATTGGGAAAAATGTCATTTCATGGTGAGAGAGGGAATTGTCTTAGGCCATAAAGTATCACGCAAGGGATTGGAGGTAGATCGGGCTAAAATAGAAGTTATAGAAAAGCTTCCTCCCCCTAAGAATGTCAAGGGCATTCGTAGCTTTTTGGGCCATGCTGGGTTCTATAGAAGGTTTATTAAAGATTTCTCTAAAATATCAAAACCTTTATGTAACTTGTTAGAAAAAGACACTCCTTTCTTATTTGATGATCACTGTTTGCATGCTTTTGACACATTAAAGCACAAGTTAGTTTCGTCACCTATTGTCACAACACCGGATTGGTCGTCTCCTTTTGTTCTTATGTTTGATGCTAGCGATTATGCCGTAGGAGTTGTCTTAGGCCAAAACCGGGAAAGAATTTTTCATACTATATATTATGCTAGCAAAATACTTATTGATGCACAAATAAACTACACCACAACCGAGAAGGAACTCTTAGCCGTAATGTTTGCATTTGATAAGTTCCGTTCGTATTTAATAAATTCTAAAGTGATAGTTTATACGGATCACTCGGCGATCCGATATCTTTTGGAGAAGAAAGACGCCAAACCTAGACTAATTAGATGGGTGCTCCTACTTCAGGAATTTGATATTGAAATCAAAGACCGAAAAGGAGCGGAAAATCAAATAGCAGATCATTTATCGAGATTAGAACAAAGTGATGAGAGGAATCAACAAGTAGGGATAAGAGAAAATTTCCCGGACGAACAGATTTTAGCTGTATCTGTGGGTAGTACACCATGGTATGCTGATTATGTGAATTACATAGTTAGTAATATAGTACACCCGGATATGGACTATCAACAAAGAAAAAGGTTTCTCCAGCAGGTGAAATATTATCTGTGGGATGAGCCATACCTATACAAAATCTGTTCGGATAAAATTATCCGGAGGTGTGTTGCTGAAGTAGAGGTTCTTAGTATCATAGAAAAATGTCATTCATCACCTTATGGAGGACATTTTAAGGGAGATCGGACTGCGGCAAAAGTTTTGGAGTCGGGTTTTTATTGGCCCACCTTATTTAAGGATGTGCATTTATTTGTGAAGAGTTGTGATAAGTGCCAAAGAACAGGAAACCTGAGTCGTAAAGCGAGCATGCCAATGAATACCATTTTAGAGATTGAAATTTTCGATGTTTGGGGGATTGATTTTATGGGCCCATTTGTTAACTCGGATGGCAACTTATATATTCTATTAGCAGTTGATTACGTGTCAAAGTGGGTCGAAGCTATTGCTACGCACAAGAATGACGCCAAGGTCGTATTAAAATTTTTAAAAACTAATATCTTTTTCAAGATTCGGTACACCTAGAGCGATTATTAGTGATGGCGGAAGCCACTTTTGTAATTCACAATTTACAACATTACTAAGAAAGTACGGAGTGACGCATAAGATCGCTTTAGCATATCATCCCCAAACTAACGGTCTGACCGAGGTTTCCAACAGGGAAATTAAATTTATTTTAGAGAAAACGGTAAGTGTCAATAGGAAAGATTGGTCACAGAAATTGAATGATGCGTTGTGGGCTTACAGAACTGCATTTAAGACGCCCATAGGGCTGACCCCCTACAAGATGATCTATGGAAAATCTTGCCACCTCCCTGTCGAGTTAGAACATAAAGCTTATTGGGCTACAAAAAAAATTAAATTTTGATTATCAAGAAGCCGGTAAGAATAAGTTGTTTATTCTCAATGAACTCGATGAGATGCGATATCATACATATGACAGTGCAAAATTATATAAGGAAAGAACAAAAAAATGGCATGACGCTCGAATAGAGAAGAGGAAATTTATTCCGAATCAATTAGTGTTACTTTATAATTCTCGCCTTAAACTATTTCCGGGTAAATTGAAATCCAAGTGGTCCGGTCCGTTTCGAGTTCAAGAAGTCCATACTTTTGGGGTAGTTTCCATTTGTAATGACAAAGACGGTTCTATTTTCAAAGTAAATGGGCAAAGACTTAAGGCTTACTTTCATAACAACGAGCCGCGAGAAGTGATGGTGACGAACTTATCTGTCTAAAGAATGGCTGAGTCTAGCCGAGACGTTAAATCAAGCGCTAATTGGGAGGCAACCCAACTAAAATTAATTAATTAAGTAGTAATTATAAAGGTTAAAGGTTGAAAAGCGTGGGAAAGTCCATAAAAATTTTTCTGCATTAAAATGTCATGACAAGGTTATAACCCGGGTTCTAACTTTTATTCTCTGTCCTTTTCACTAAGAGAACAAGGAAGAAAATTTTAAATTATTAAAAACGAGAACCAAATTCGCTGGTTCAACATATAACAGGTATAATTAACCGGCTGGCAACTTAACACTCTCCGAACCGCCTGATAAAACCTGTCAAACCCCTTGGCGTAAACCGCCGGTCCAGTGTTTAATATATAAAGGTTTTGGAAACCCGGTTTAGGTTTTATTCATCCTTTCCATCTTCTGGATCGATCCCGGCGAAACCCTATTTCCCCTTACGACGGAAAGCTGCGCAAAACTTCTTACGGCGGCGACTACTCGTACGACGAGGCAGCCTTTGCGTTCAAGTACCCTTCACGACGAGGCGGCGAGCAACATCCAAGTTCTCTTCCAGATCAGGCGGCATCAACGCTCGAGTTCTTTTCCAGATCAGGCGGCATCAACGCTCGAGTTCTTTTCCAGACCAGGCGGCATCGATTTCACCTTGATTTGGTAACCTTTCGCAACCATTCTACCTCCTTTCAACAAGATGATAAAATCTTAAAATATTCTAGGGTTCTTAAGAATATCAATTTTGTTTTTTTTATAAATATTAGAAAATGTCCTCTAAGCGTAAAGCTAAGAGCAAATCCGCACCAAGTCCTCGTAAGGATTTTCGATTTGTAAATGATGAAGCCAAACAGTGATATGAAGGTTTACATGATAAGCCTTTCATTTTTGAAAGAGGATTTGAGATCGAAAAGAGGGCATGGAGTATGGAATATGTCACAAAAATGAAAGATTTTGGGTGGGAATCCTTTTGTCACCCCCGTAAGGAAGCAGTGTTGCCTTGGATCTATGAATTTTATGCTAATGCACTAACCGTTGAGGAGAGAAAAATTTATGTGCGAGGTCATTCCGTAGATTTTTCTGCTAAGGCGATTAATAGTTATTTTGGAATGACGGTGCCGAATGAAGAAGAGTATCTGCGAGTACAAACAACAACCCCACCGTCCGTCATTGCGGAGGAGATTTGTAATAATGTCGACTCGGCCTGGATTTCGACGGAAGGTGCTAATTTGAAAGCTAATAGTTTAAAGCGGGAGGCCAAGGTGTGGCTTTTATTCATTAACACAAGCGTAATCCCTACCAAAAACACTACACGCGTTGCTATGGACCGTGCCATTTTAATTTACTGCATTTTAAAGGGCATTCGTTTTGATGTTGGGAAAATAATATCAGATCAACTTCAGAAGAGAATCCTTGCTATGGATAGGTTGCAATTATGGTTCCCTACTCTAATAACTAAACTTTGTCGTGTTAGTGGAATGTGGGGAGACAAGGAAACCTTAATTACAAGAGTCGGACACCATATTACTAAGGTAGTAATAAACAGCAATATTAGGACAGTTCGGACTTTCTAGAGAGCACACCGCCTCCTGCAGGAAATACAGATCCCCTCCCCAAGCCCACTGCGAGTACTCCTTCTTCTTCCACCGCACCAACACATGTTGATTTATCAGAGATCATTGATAATATGGTAAGCGCAACAGAAGAAAGGGAATACATGAAATGTTAACAGCGATTCAGTCATCTGCTCATCAATGAAAAATGCGATGATCTCCTGCGGAATCAAGCTAGACTCATGGAGGATGCTGGTTTGGATACCGTGAAGACTGCCTACAAATACAAATCGAGATTTGATCAGCAAGGTTATTTGCTTTATCCAGATGGCGAGCGGATTGATATTAGTGACGCCCACGGCTTGGATGACGAGATGCCCGATGCTTAGCTCTTCTTAATTATTGCCTTAATCAGACAATGATGAATTATTATTTTGTTATTTTGTTATTAACAAGACTTATATGCTACTCCTGATCTGCGAATATTTTGGATTGCTGCTTTTATGTTTTTTTTATGACTTGCTTATTTTAATCATGCTATAGCTGCATGTTGTTGATGATTTGATTATGTTGTGTTGATGCTATAATTTATTTGATCCTGCTTATTTGAATGTTTTTATGATTATTTAATCCTGCTATAATATATTTGATTGTGCCGTGCTGATACTTATATGCGGCCATGCTGATATTCATGTTAGGAAATGTTTCTGCTATATTATTTCTTCGGCTTTATTTCATTTGGATTCATCTATTCAGCTAAATTCGGCTATGATATAGCTGAATGTGCTCTGCCTGCCGATTACTTAATTCTGCATGAGCCTTCTTTTCATTTTCTGATAAGTAACTGGTTTATGTGACATGATATCATAATGTCCTGCTCGATAATGCTAGCATCATCAATTTTCTTGTTTACTATTTATTTGATTTGCTAAGTGCAGTTCATACTATCCTCTAATGATTAACTCCCCGAATTCTGCCACACAAGAAATGGAGCATCTGTCCGGCCAAAAAAAAAATTTCCAGGGGAGTGTTCTATTTTCATTTATTTTCTTCTTTGGATTCCTGTTTAATTTGAAAGTTTCAACGACTTTTTGTTTCACTACGTTCTCAATTAGGTCTCTGCTAGGGTCTAGCAGATGATTAAGTGTGGGGGTGACATCAGTTATCCTCCGTTTATTTTCACTTATAAAATTTCTATTGGCATTTCGATAAGTTCTTCATTTTTGTTACCAACAGATGGCTTACTAAAGTTACTTCGTCTTACACTAATTGGCAGATTAATTAATATGGTGATTTCAAGTAATGAATTTAAAGTTAGTAAGATGCGGTTATAGCTCTCTTAAGTATTTCAATTATGCACTAGATTCTTTAAAGAATTTGCTCTCGACAAAATAATTTATTAACCGGTTAACATAATTATGGAAGGATGAGCAAGAACTAAGTCAATGTTGTAAGCTAAAACATAGAGTGTGTAGTAAATTGATAACAATGAGTAGGGTCACCTTTAGATCAAATCACACCACTTATCCACCAGTCTTTGAGTTTGAACTTATCATTTTGATACCATTTGTCCAAGCACATTTTTCCAATAATTTCACGAGTTACTTCTTAGTTAACTTTCCGACTTTGGGGGTTTAAGTAAAAAATGTGTGTGAGACATAGTGATATGTGGCCTAAGTGTGTGTACACCTACTTGGAATGATCCCTACTATGTTCCTAAAAAAATTGATTAAGAAATAAACCTAAAAGTATGGCGAGTCATTAAGAATGTTAACTAGGGAAATCCGCTCTCTATCAAAATTCATTCATCAAATCTTCACCAAGCCAAAGTCATTCATATTGTAAGCCCTTATGATTTCTTATCAAATTGAACTACTAAACTCTTGTGGAGGTATAAAACAAAGACTCGGCAATTTCTTACACTTTCCAACTATGAGCATGTTTAATGAGTTAAATTGTTGAGAGTGAACAATTTTAAAGAAGCACACACACAACATAGAAATATTGAGGGAGCTGCACTTGTTATCTAACTAACGGAATTATAAAAGGTTGAAACATCTTTTAAGAGATTTGTCTTAGTTAATTTGAAATGCTTAAGTAAGCCTAAACTGGTGTACGCTAAGAAGATGATTCGTGCCTTGTTTCAATAGAAGTTTTCATATTTATTTGTTAGACTTGATTTAATTCTTGCTAGGGACTAGCAAGGACTTAAGTGTGGGGGTGTGATAACTTCTCGAAAAAAAGTTATTAACTCCCTTATTTTAATAAATATTGAGAAAATATATGAAATATAACGATGAATTCACTAATATATTTCATATCTGTAATTGTGGACAGTTTATCGGCAAACGAGCAACATATTTGTGCAGGAGTGCGAAAAATCCATGAAAGAACGGACAAATTTAAGCTGGAATTATATTGCTGGAAAGAATGGAGCAGTTTGGTCATAACCGGGTTGTAACATAGCGGTTTAAATTGAATTTTCTGAACCGAAAGTACAACATTTCTCGAAATACTGAAAAGAAAACCTGCGGATTCTTGTTGAAAGGACACATCCTTTCAGAGTTTGGACTGTAGCGAGATATTAAAAGGAGGATTTCGGCAGTTTCAAGAGGGGGAGACACGGCTTGACTTTTAGAGAGAGAAAAAGGAAAAGAAAAGAGAAGCCTTTTGGGGAAGAAGAAAGAGAATACAGATTTGAGCGGATTTGGCAACAAAGAGGACGAATTCCTGCGCTAATATTTAGGATCTGAACAATGTCTTGTAAGATCTTTTCAATTTGGTTTTTCATTTCAAGAATCATGAACTAATTCTTCGTATCTTGTATGTCGTAAGTACTAGTTTTTGTTGTGATGTTTAATTTATAATTTTGTTTTCCGTATGATTTCTTGGTTTGCTATCTGTATCAATGTTATGATTTATTACGAAAGATTTGAATAATGTTTATCTTCAACATTTCGTGGTGAGATTCGAGAGATGAATCATGATTTATTTAAGATAAATACTTAATGTTATGTGGCGAGATTCGAGAGATGAGTCACATAGATATCTAATTTAAATCTTTTACTTTTATACTACGCCGCGAGATTCGAGAGAGGAGCGGTGTGTTTACATCATAACTTTGATATAATAAAGGAGGAGGAAGAGATTCTATCACCTTATTAGCATGAGCGGTTTGAGCGAATTAATTCACCTTGCATTTTTCTAAGTTAGAGATAACTAGCGAAATCTAGGTTATGGGAATTCATAGATCGAGAGATTATGATTCCTAGTTTTTAATCGAGCAAGATAGTAAAACAAATAAAATGCATCGGTATATTTAGCCAATATCACAACAAATCTAGGAAAGCGATATACAAGATTCCTTTCTCTAAAAGTTGATAACAAAATAACTTAAGTACTTTTAGAAATTAAAAATTAGTTTTAAAATATTTTGCAAATTAGTTTCGTCAAACCAATCGAATCATTTAGCTTGGATTTAAGGAAAAGAGTAAATTAATATTCATAAGCGTTAGAGTGTTCACTTCTCCGAGGGAACGATCTTATCTCATTATTATATTACTTGAGCCGGCACGTATACTTGCGTATATACACTAGAGGCGTATCAATACACAGCCACAACCACAACCACATACTCATACACATACACACACAGCCACAACCACAACCACATACACATGCAAACAACATACAAACACAACATACACACATACACAACCACATACCCACACAACTACATACATATACACACAAAATACACAACCATAAGAACACATACAAAGATACAACATACACACAACCATGTACACAACAAAGACACAACATACACACAACCATGTACACAAAAACACACACATCTATACAAAAAAAATCCCCAATCTACACATACATATACTCATACATACACATACACACATCTACACAAAACACACACACACACATCTACACAAAAAAACACACATCTACACACAAAAATCTACACACAAAAAATCAAAACAAAAATCTAAACAAAAAAATGCAAAGGAGAAAACTTACAACAGTGACTGCCGAAGAGGAGGAAGAGTGCTGGAGCTGGCCTGGAGCGAGGAAAACATTGTAGGAAGCTTCTCCAAGCAGTGACCGCCGGAGAGGAGGAAGAAGGAGGTGACTTGCCGCCGGAAAACCTACAGAGGAGAAACCCTTCAGCCAACGGTAAAACACTGCGGAGGAGAAGACCTACAGCAGTCTGCGGGAGAGAAAACTTACCGGAGGAAGCTTGCTGGAGCCGGTCGGGAGCGAGGAAGAAGATCGCGCACGGGAGGGAGCGGAAAGGAACGTCGTCGCCAAGCCAAAATCTATCGCGGTAGAAGGAAAACCTAGCTGCGGGGCTCGGTTTTGAGGTGTGCGGTTTTTTTTAAAAACGAAAACCTATAGGTTTTCAGCCAATGTCAATTCCGGGTCCAAAACATGGCATACGAACAGCGAAATTGGAATTGAGATACCCAATTTCAATTCCCTCATCCCAATTCCAGCAAAACGAACAGGCCATAAGGTTTTTCGGCAAGGACGTGAGACTTTGATCGATTGTTCCTTCGCTCTGAATCCACTCTGCTCGCTCTCAAGTCTGCTCGGGTTCTCGTGGACGCTCTAGCGGAAGCTCCGTGGACTTAGTCATTTTTCCTCTTTTCATTGCTTAAGCTTTTAAACAGAGAGGTGTCATGTCACCCTCCGAGGATCTCAAGCTCTTGTAACCTCAAAGAAACTTGTGAATTTCGGCCCAGCACAGATCCAACCACATGGTTTTTCTGCCTTTCCGGGTTTTTCACGTTAAAGTGTCTCGCTTGTCATTGTTGTTGGAACTCCTGCGACTGTTTGCGCGCTTGGTCCAATCTCGAGCTAAGACGGTCCGATTTTTCGGACCGGAGGAGAAAATCGAGCGGCACGCAACAGTTTAGTGTCGTCTGTGGGAAAGTGCAACCAAAGCTCTGAAGAATTTCTAAAAAGAATGTTTGTTCTACACAAGCATTCCAGATCAACAACAACGACATGAAAGAGGATTTTCGCACGGCCTGCACAATGACTCCCCCCGAAGGCACATCGTAGCATGTGAAGTCCGCGACCACCCCGGTTCGGGCAAGCTCCCAGCTTCATGTTAGTTTATTATTCATAATATGTCTGCGCGTGTCAGGACCGACTCGGAACAACCCGATGGGTTCCGTGTCACTAGGGTGTTGCTCTACGCTGGAGATACTATAAAGACTCATTCCACATGTTGATGAGGTCTTGTGGACTATCTTGAGCGGAGAGCTAACATTCTCAAGATACCCATTTTTTTAAGGTTTCCGCTCAATATTCCGCTCCCGTCGGCGCTCGATTTTTCGACCGCTCCCAATCGCGATTTCTATTTGCGATTCTCCCGTCGACGCGATTTCTGCTCGTAGATCGTAGGATCTATCGCCGATCTTCTCGTTTTTTTTTTGTAGATCGAAAAGGAGGCGTTGTACTAGATCGCAAAGAAGTTCCAGATTGAGATCGAGATCTTCGGTTTTCTGTGGAAGTGTTTCTGCGCTCCTTGACGATCTCTGCTTTGCGATCCGGCCAGTTGAGGGAACGATCTGTTCATCTTCACTACTGGTTGGAAAGGAGGAAGGTTTCTCGGTGAGATCCCGTCTCACGTTTCCTGCTGCTCCGATTCCCATTCGCATTTTTTTTGAAATTGTTTCCCGTCGCCGATCGGAAGGAGGCTGCCTGTTTCCTGCGTGATTCACGTCCTGTAAGTAGATCTATTCAGATCTGCAGCCCCTGTTCACATCGCGATTAGAGGTGCTTTCTTCTATCTTACCGCAGCAAGGAGGTTTCGCAGACCTTTTTTTGTTCTTCCAGATCTGATTCGCTGTCTCCAAGTTGTTCTGGCTGTCATTTGAAGAAATCAAAGAAGGATAATTTCTTTCTTGGTGCTGCTCTTGATCGAGAGGATTTCTTAGCAAATCCCGTTTCAGATCTGGAATCTCTTCACACGGCTATTCAACTTACTTGATCCAGATCTACTCAAAGTCGCTGTTTTCTACAAGGATCTCTCGTGTGCGACTTGATTTTTTAGGCAATTTTGGAGGAGCTCTAGTTCTTTGGCGACTGAGTTCACCCGGAGAAAAGCAAATCAGGCAATTACTGGATTGGATCCGAAGTTTCCCGGTCGTCTTCGCGCGAATCAGGTGATTTTGTTTCAGTTTTATTTTTTAGAATTCTGCTGCGATGTCGAAGAAAAGCGCGCTCGACGTTACCAAATTGCAATCGTTCGACGCGCCCGATTTCCTCAGTTGGAAAATACAAGTCCAGCTAGGAATGAAGGAACACGGAATCTTCTACACTGTGCAGAGCGACTTTGCGTCTTCTGGCGAGGGCGTAGACGAATATCAGTGGGACAAGGATGAGGATTTCTGCAGGGACTACCTGTTGAATTCCCTCAATCCTAGTCTCGCACTGACCTACCACGCTTACAAGACTGCAAAGGAGATCTGGGATCGTCTCAACGTGCATTTTCAGAAGGAGGAGGTGTTGTCCAAATCACTCATTGGGGAGAAGTTTTTCAACTTCCGCCTCAAGGCGAACCTGCCGATCACCTCCCAAATCATAGAGCTGGAAAATCTGCGCAACAAGCTGGAGGACGATCAGTCGAAGATGGACGACAATCTGTTCGTGTACTTGATCCTGAGCAAGCTACCTGCGGAGTGGCTGACATTCAAGACGGAGATGCACAGACGGAAGGAGAAGATTACTCTGGATGAACTCAAAAGGTTCATTCACATCGAGGACCAGAACATCGCTGGAAAGAGGGCGGAGCAGGTTGCTCAGCCCCCACAGGATGTCAACTTCGTTTCTCGACCTAATAAGCCTCCTCGGAAGCCTCCGGTACCTAAAGTTGACCCTCCTGCCCAGTTGGCTGTCAAGAAGCCTTCTCTCAAAAGGAAGAAGGGTAAATGCAACAACTGCGGCAAGTGGGGTCACTGGGCTGCTGACTGTAGGGGCCCGAAGAAGCAAAAGGATGAAGCTCCACCTCAGGCGGCAAACATGGCGGTCGATACTTCTGATCCCAAGTCCTTTGTGGCTATGATCGGGAGCAATCACCGCAGTGCGTCTTCTAAGTGGTGGCTGGACAGCGGTGTTAACTGTCACGTCATAAATGACAGAGGTCTACTCTCAGACGTCAGAGCAGTCCGAGACAGAGTTGAGAATTGCAATGGAGGAGCGACAGTCGTCACTCATGCTGGGACGGCAAAGCTCGTCCTCTCTTCAGGTAAAATTTTATTTTTGCAAAATGTTAAATTAGTTCCTAATTTAATCAAAAATTTAATTTCTATGAGTTTGTTAGATAAGTTCGGAATGTCCTTCACAACCATTAGCGGTAGAATAACACTGTCTGTTAATTCATATTATTTTGGTTGCGCTTACTTAATCAATAGAATGTATAGACTTAGCCTAGAAAACGAGTGCATAAATTAAGTGAGTTCGTCTCTGTTAGATCCAAAGCTACTTCACAATAGACTTGGACACGTTCACTATAAAAAGATGCGTGATCTAGCTAAGAGTCACAACATTCCGTTAGATTTCTCTATTCGATTTGATAGGTGCGAGGTTTGTGCCCAAACCAAAATAACTAGAAACCCTTACAAGACCATTTCTAGGAGCACACAACTTTTGGAATTGATTCATTCCGACCTTTGTGACTTTCAGAGTCATGCCACTAGAGGGGTAAGGAAGTATCTAATTACCTTCATAGACGATTTCTCCAGATTTTGTCATGTCTACCTATTGAAAGCGAAAGACGAGACATTCGAGACCTTCAAAATCTTCAAATCTCGGGTAGAAAACCAGTTAAATCTGAAGATTAAGAGGCTTAGAAGTGATCGAGGAGGAGAATACACTGCAACTGAGTTTAAGGAGTTTTGTGCTACTGAGGGCATAATCCATGAAACTACAGCTCCTTACTCACCCCAATCAAATGGAGTTGCTGAGCGTAAGAATAGAACTTTGACAGAGATGTTAAACTCTATGCTCCTGACCGCTGGCATGCCCAATTCCTTCTGGGGGGAAGCAGTCCTTACTGCAAATCACATTCTGAATAGAGTGCCTCACTCAAAGCTCAATTCTACTCCTTATGAGTTGTGGCACGGTCATTCTTGTAGATATGACACTCTTAAGACTTGGGGTTGTATCGCCTATGTGCGTATACAAGACCTTAAAAGACCTAAGGTGGGACCTAGAACGACAACCTGCGTCTATCTAGGCAGTGCAGAAGACAGTGCAGCTGACCGATTTCTGGATCTATCCACTAATTCAGTGATATAGTCTAGAGATGCTATTTTCTTTGAGCATAAATTTATCAATGATCATGGCCTGACCGTTCTTGGATCTACTGACATGATCTCAGAGTCAACGGTAGAACCCGAAGCTGGCCCCTCTTGCACTGCTCCCCAACCTCTAGAGGTCGAACCTATTCCTCTTAAAGTATCTACAAGAGATAGAATCCCTAAGAATTTTGGTGAGAATTTCGTCACCTACCACTTAGAGGATGATCCATTTTCCTATCAGGAAGCGATGAGATCGAGAGATGCGTTAATGTGGGCAGAAGCCATCGACGATGAGATGAACTCGCTGCTACAAAATAATACATGGCATCTAGTGGACCTACCGAAAGGAGCTAAAGTCCTGGGATGCAAGTGGGTACTGAAGAAGAAGTTACATAGTGATGGGTCTATAGCCAGATACAAAGCACGTCTAGTCGCTAAGGGTTATAAATAACAGGGGGAATTGACTATTTTGATGTCTATTCACCTGTCTGTCACCTATCTACTATTAGAATTCTTCTAGCCTTAGCCTCTATCGAGAATTTCATCGTCCATCAGATGGACGTGAAAACAGCCTTTTTGAATGGAGAGCTAAATGAAGAGATCTACATGGCACAACCTGAAGGTTATGTCCATAAAGATTTAAAGGATAAAGTGTGCAAATTCGATAAATCCATTTATGGGCTTAAACAAGCTCCTAAGATGTGGCACATGAAGTTTGATCAAGTGGTAAAGAGCTTTGGATTTCAGTCCAGTCTCTCAGACAAGTGTCTCTATTACCGCTCGATGTCAAACCAGACAGTCATCATATGCCTATATGTGGATGACATGTTGATCCTGGGGTCAGACATAGCTGTCGTGAGGGATATTAAGTCCGCTCTCGCCAAAATGTTTGATATGAAGGACCTTGGTCCCGTCGATACCCTACTAGGTATGAAAGTAAGAGTAGACAAAGGATGTGTCACTCTGAGTCAAGCTCACTACATAGAGCAGATTCTTAATACCTGGGGTTATAAAGATTGTAGGCATGTTGAAACACCCACTGATCCGAACGTCAAGCTGAGTCCGAATGAAGGAATAAGCGTTGATCAAGTCAAGTACTCAAAGATCATTGGAAGTCTCATGTACGCCACAAGCTGCACTAGACCTGACATTGCTTTCTCCGTAAGCATGCTAAGTCGTTTTACCAGTAGTCCAGGCAAAGAGCATTGTGATGCTCTAGATAGGCTGATGAAGTATCTCAAAGGTACTAAGGACCACGCTCTGTGCTACACTGGTCACCCTCCTACTTTGGAAGGTTACTTTGATGCCTCCTGGTGTTCAGAAGTTTCAAACAGCAAGTCCACAAGTGGATTTTATATTCACATTGGGTGGTGCTGCAGTTACTTGGAAGTCCAAGAGACAGACTTGTATAGCTTTGTCGTCTATGGAAGCCGAGTTGTTTGCCTTAGCTTCAGCTGGTGAAGAGGCAGACTGGATCAGGAATTTGATCTTAGACATTCCCTTGTGTAAACTTCAAATCAATTCTTTAAGCCTATACTGTGATAATCAGGCTGCAGTCCAAGTTGTTAAGAATGTCTTCTTTAACACTAAGAGACGACATGTACGACTGAGACACGCTCTATTGAATTATCTTAAAGAACAAGGCGTTATTACTTTGGTCGACGTGCGATCGAAGGATAATCTAGCTGATCCACTGACAAAAGGAATGCCCAGAGACCGTTCAATCAAAACAGTGGGGGAAATGAGACTCAAAGCGGTTTGAAACCAGCCTAAGTCTGAATGTTTTGATTCCTTCCTTTGTCAAACCTAGCATATTGTGCTCCGTTGGTGTTTTGGTTGCTGAGTACGAATTTCTGGTTGGTTGTTTCATTCCACATTTGATGATAACAACCTCATCCAGATTCGTCTTCCTTAACTTGGAGGAGAGTGTTATTCCACATTTGATAACACGATCTAACTTGTTTTGGACCTTCTCCTGTTGATTGGTTTCATTCCACACTTGATGAGTTCCAATTAACCCTAGAAGAACAGTAACTAGGATATCACACACAGGAACACAGATATAGCTGCGTTGTCCAGAAGTCTGAAATCATTTCGCTTGGAAACAGTTAATAGATTCTGCGGTTAAACCTGAAATACTCTACCTATATCCTCTAAGCATAATTTAAAGTACTATGTTCTTATATACAGAACTAGATACATGTACATTTTCCATAGTTGAATTCATTCTGAATGAAGTTCTCTGTTGGAAATTACAGGAAATGCTGCTGCAGGAGGAGCACATGCTGATTGGGATCCTGAGAAGGATGATCTGCTGGATGATGGTTTCTAGAGTATCTGCTTGGTTTTCTTTCTCTAACTTAGAGCACTGATTAGCTCTCTTTACCTGTTTTGTTTGGATTATTTCTTGCTCTTTTGTTGATCATGAGACATTAGGTCTTCTGGTACCTATTTCTCTGATTGTACTTTTGACTTTCATGTGATGCTGCTTAGTTTATGTTTTACTCTTATGCGTGCATACATACTTTTGTTTTCTTCAGTCCAATATGTCTTAACAGGTGCTTTCAGACACGGTTGTGTAATGAGTCGAACTGGTTGAACACTACACACACCAACCATTTTCCAACGTCGGTATACCGCGGACATAGGAGGAGATTGTTAGTTTATTATTTATAATATGTTTGCGCGTGTCAGGACCGACACGGAACGACCCGATGGGTTCCGTGCCACTAGGGCATTGCTCTACGCTGGAGATACTATAAAGACCCATTCCACATGTTGATGAGGTCTTGTGGACTATCTTGAGTGGAGAGCTGACACTTCAGACGCAGTTAGGGGCATCGGGAGGCAGACACGAAGCCTTTTCGGGCCATGCAAACCAAGTTTTCTCCGTCGCGCAGAACGAAGAAGACCACCTCAGCAAGAAGAAGCGCCTAGACAACACCATCCGCTTCGGGGACGAGGACCTGAGAGGGATACCGTTGCCACATCGAGATCCCCTCGTCATCAGCGCATGGGTGGGAGAACATTGTCTTCGCGTCAAAAGGATTCTCGTGGACAATGAGAGTTCAGTCAACGTCCTTTTCATGTCCACGTTCCGGAGCATGAAAATCAATAAGGAATGTCTCCGTCCGGCAAAGAGGACCAATCCATGGGTTCAACAATCATCCAGTCCCGGTGCAGGTGATGGTCATCCTTCCGGTGACAATGGGGAAATTTCCGAGGCAAGCAACCCGCATCATCCAGTTCGTGGGCGTGGAATGCAGCTCCGCCTACAATGCCTTCTTCTGCAGACCTCTCCAAACCGAGTTCGGAGCGATCCCCTCCATACCACACCTCGCAATTAAGTTCTTAACCCCCAACAGCGTGAGCATTGTTCGAGGGGACAAGGAGACGGCGCATATCTGCTATCAAATTTTGGGCTCTGTTTATACTGCCTAGAATGAATCAAATTTTTTCATGTTCTACTATAGATGAAAACCAAGCACAAAGAACAAATAGTATATTTTGGGCTCTGTTTGTTGCTTGAAATTTTTTTTATTCATTCTGGGCAGTATGGTTATCTAGATTATCAAGATTATCTAGATTTTATGATTCATGGTTATTTAGATTGTATTATTCAGAATTATGGTTAAAGTTCCTATGGTTCATGGATTAGGTTTCTATGATTCAATGTTATCTAGGTTTTTTCATAGGCAGTAAGCATCATTAGAAATTAATAGGGATGTCTGAAATTGACTCAAGAGTAAAGAGCAGGTCGATTCATTAATATGTGGCAGAAAATAACAAAACACATGTGTTGGGGGTAGAAAACGTCTTAACTCTACACTTAGCGGAATAAAGAAATGAGGGTGCTGTGAGTCAGCGAATACTCTAACCCGCGAATATTGGAATGAGGAGAAAAGGGTGCGTGATTACAAATGAATGAGTGAACCTTAGCTGTGCATGATTTTATTGATTGATTGAAACGGTTACAACAAGATTAGAAATGAAATTTGATGCTCCAAAAGGTACTCGCAGACTATGTTATAGGGTGTGCGAGTACTGTGGAGATCATGACACGAGCTTCAGTGCTTTTGCATGCACTATTCATGACTTATTTATAGGTCGCATTGGGTCTGCCGGCGGGCAGCTTTTGAAAATACGGGCTACCCGCCTACAAGATGAGACAAAGTGAGGAAAATGCTAGGCACGGAGAACGATCAAAGATCTTGCGAATAACCAAGGGGTGGCCGCGGATACTGTGATCGATGGTAGATGCGAATACTCCAGTGGATCGGTGATTGCGCTCGTAGGAGCAGCGAGTGTGATCGATGGTACAGCTGCTTATATATAAATGTAATCATTTTAAATATATTTTTTTGTTATCCTTAAAAATTCATAATTGTCAAACTAGTCACACAGTATCACAACCGTGGACATTGAATTGTTGAACTGACATGAAAATTTTGTGCTTCAGTGTGACAATATATTCTTCGTTCATTGTCCTTGAAATAATTTGATCACGCACACACTTTTTTAATTTATATAAAATACATGCAAATTAAATTCATAGTGAATAAATAGAAAAATAGTAATAGATAATGATAAAATTGAAAAGATGAATGTTTAACCCAAAGTATTTCACACTTAAATATAGTTTAAATATTAAAGAAAATATTTAGATTATTTTGGTGATCCATAATCATATCCATAAATAGAGATCATTTTAGTGGTTCCGTGGCCCTCAAGTTTTTTGCCCATTCATATATTTTTAATTTTGTATGATAACATTCATTATATTATTATATTATTTTTCAACATATACAAAACTTTATTACTACACGAGAGTAAATATTCTATTCTATCAATAACATTAGGGCAGCCCAGCAAAGTGCTATTTGCCCACGTATGGCTATTAGCAACGAACATATTGCTATTAGAAACCCATAGATAATAGGAGCTCAGCAAAGCGCTATTTACCACCCACTAGATATTAACAGCCCAAAATTAAAATTTTGAAATCATACAATAATATTCAATAATCAAACGAAGCTAATAATATTATAGATAACAATCCATTGTTTTTTGTACAAACACAAAATTATGTTAGCTTCTAAAAAACACACAAAATATAAGATAAAAGATATCGTTCTGAACAAAATAATTAAAGAAAGATACATGATTCCTTCATTGCACCTGTTAAATGTTGTTAATGCAGTACAAAACATACATAAATATTGTTCTTAGCATTTTCAGAATTACAATATAGTGGTGTTGTCGAATTTGCCAATTGTTTGTCCCACAATGTCAACATTCATCCGGACAGACCTGGGGAGTAATCTTATTCGCTCTCCAAGTTTGTGAAAGCAACATAAGAAGTGTTGCGGAACGCTTAGGGCTCTTGGTAGACCGGTCCAATTGAACCACCTTAGCTCGTGAGCGAACTAAGCCCGCAAACAGTCAATTTGAGATTCGCTGAGTACACTGGGACTTTTTAACGTGGAAAACCCGGAAAGGGTAAAAAACCACGCGGCCGAAGCTGTGCCGACCAAACTTCACTATCTTCTGGGGGTTACAATTTGGTAGTTAGAACTTGAGCGCGATAGGCCGCTCCTCGTTACAATAATAGAGAGGGAGAAAGAGCTCCGGGGGTGACAGGCCACCTCTCGGAAAAACTAAGTCTTTTTCCTTCTGGGAATTCTGGGGAACAAAAGTGAGAAGGCCCGGAGAACAAAAGTGAGAAGCCTCCGGGGAACAAAAGTGAGAAGGCGTGTCGCCTTTCGGGATGAAGAAAATCTTCAAGTCCCCGAAGGAGATCTTCCAGCGCTGAAGGAGAATTCCGCAAAAGTCTGCAAGGAGCACTCCCGGGTTCTGAAGTCAAGGTCCTCTCAAATGAAGCCTTGGGGCTCCTTTTATAGCTTTGGCCGAGGGCAGTCCGGTAATTTCGTCGTTCGCAGTTTCCATAAATGCTTGGTGGACGAATCATATTTTCTGGTTCGGGGCACACGGATCGTCATTCTTCACAAATGACCACCTTGCCCTTCGGGCGGTTCGGACAATTCGGGCAGTTCGGGCAGTTCCGTTAGAGGCGAAAAAGGTGACAGGTTGTTCCTAAAATCTGAGAAACTGGAATGATAAAAAGTGAGAAGCTGAAAAGACAAAAAGTGAGAAGCTGGAAAGACGAAAAGTGAGAATGCTCCCGAACGTGCTTGGAAATGTTCTGAGCGCGCGCAAGAGCTAAAGTGTTCTGAGCGTGTAGTGGATTATGGTGGCGCCCTGGGCGGACGGCGGAGCGGGGAGTCGCCCCCCACGGAGGAAAAGGGACCTGACGCACCTGACGAGGGGGCGCCAACGCGGCGGGGGCCCCTTCGAGCCCACCTGCGGAAAAAGCGAGAGGAGGGGGCCGGACCGCACCCTAAGGGCGGTGCGGCTGGGTCGCACCCCTCGAGGGGTGCGGCTAGGCCGCACCCCCTTTGGGGGGGGGGGGGGGGGGGGGGGGGGGGCGGCTGGACCGCACCCTCCAAGGGGTGCGGCCGGATCGCTCCCCCGCGATGGGGGGCGCTGCCCGCGCGCGGTAGCGCGCCACTTTGTGCGCGGTAGCGCTCGTACCTGTGGTTCGCTCCGCGCATGCTTTGATCGCGGCGGCTGGCGGTGGAAATGGCGGGCTCGATCTTTTTAACTTAAGCGATTATTTGATGACCGTTGACCCCACCTCTCTTCAGCAGGACTTCCTTTAGACGCACCCCAAGGCCTTAATGGGTGTATAACATAAGCCTCCCAAACCTTCGGAGTCCGAGTTTCGGTGCGAGGAGTTCGGAGGTTTTGATTTTTCTGTGGCGGCTTTATCCGCTGCCCTCTTTGCGGCGCCTTGGGTAGGAGTTGTTGTCGAAGGGCGTTGGTTCTCTGAGGTTGTTGCTGGCCTGTTGCCTAGCCTTGATATCTGTATAGGTTGAGTGCTTTCTGCAAAATAACAGATGAACTTGCGCGGTTCTGAGCCCGCGGCTTTTATATAATAGAAATTTAGCCTGCGCAAGTCTATGCTTGCGGCTTTTTTGCACGAGTCTGTGCTCGCGGCTTCTTTGCACGAGTC
This sequence comes from Dactylorhiza incarnata, assembly GCA_033032865.1. Taxonomy (NCBI): domain Eukaryota; kingdom Viridiplantae; phylum Streptophyta; class Magnoliopsida; order Asparagales; family Orchidaceae; genus Dactylorhiza; species Dactylorhiza incarnata. The sequence goes on along the minus strand of JAWHQI010000348.1, from coordinate 1,209,062 downwards.
TGTGTTCGCAGCTTTTTTGCACGAGTCTGTGCTCGCGGCTTTTTGCACGAGTCTGTGCTCGCGGCTTGGCCGGTGAATAGCGGGTGTATTCAAACCGTGGGTGAACGCAAGGGGGGCAGGCCCTAACGTCACCGGGACTCGACGGCGGAGTAGAAGGGCGAACCTTCAATCGACGGCGGTGCAAAGTCCCCGGGGCAGGGCCCCGAAGTGGCCGGTGAATAGATGGTGTATTCAAACCGGAGGCGAACGTAAGGGGGGCAGGCCCCTACGACGCTGGGACTCGACGGTCTAGGAGAAGAGCGAACCTTCAATCGACGGCGGTGCAAAGTCCCCGTGGCAGGGCCCCGTTACAAAGATTTTTCTTAGATGTAGGTGTCAAAATATATATATGATTTTATAGTAAGAAATCATTTGATGCACAGCTTTATGTAAGATAAGATAGGTGTACGAGTCTGAGCTCGCGGCTTTTACATAACACATAATATAAGATAAGTGCACGAGTCTGAGCTCGCGGCTTTTACATAAGTCATAAGATAAATTCGCACGAGCCTGAGCTCGCGGCTTGGTACAAAAATTTAAAGATAAGTTCGCACGAGTTTGAGCTCGCGGCTTAGCACATGTAGAAGTCCCTGGATCACTGGTAAAAGCGGCGCAGGTTTTGAGCGTTCCAGGTGCGTGGCAAAGTCTTCCCTTCTGCCGTCCTGAGCCTGTATGTTCCGGGTTTCACGACCGTGGTGACTACGTACGGGCCTTCCCAGGCCGGCGAGAGCTTATCTCCTTGGGGGCCTTTGTCGGCTGCCTCGACGCTGCGCAAGACGAGATCTCTTACGTTGATCGGTCTGGGCTTCACCCTCCTGTCGTAGATTCGGGCTACACACATTTGGTAGGATGCGGCACGTTGGGCAGCGTTGTCCCGAACTTCAGGGATTAGGTCGAGGTTTTCCCGAAGCAGTCCGTCATTCTTGTTGGGGTCGAAGGTTAGCACCCGAGTACTTGGAACGCCGACGTCGACGGGGATGATAGCTTCGGTTCCGTAACAGAGGTTATAAGGCGTCTCCCCTGTAGGAGTCCTCTCTGTTGTGCGATACGCCCACAACACATTTGGGAGCGCGTCCACCCATTGTCCCCCAGCTTCTTCTAAGCGTGTCTTCAATCCTTTGAGGATAGTGCGATTTGTGATTTCTACTTGTCCGTTGGTTTGCTGATGCGCTACGGCCGTGTGACGTAGGTTGATCTTCATATCCTCGCACATCTTGGTGAAGGACTTCCCAGTGAATTGAGTGTCGTTGTCGGCAATGATCGTAGCCGGGATGCCGGAGCGACAGACGATGTTCTTCCAGACGAATTGTTTGGCATTTTCTTCTGTGATTTTAGCTAGGGGCTCTGCTTCTACCCATTTGGTGAAATAATCGATGGCTAGGATGATGAACTTCCTCTGTCCGGATGCTAGGGGCAGGGGGCCGAGGAGGTCGATCCCCCATTGCGCGAATGGCCACGCACTTTGCAGCGTGGAAAGTGAGACAGGGGGTTGATGAGGTATGTTGGCGTGTAGCTGACAGCTCTTACACCTTTGGACAAAGTCGGCTGCGTCCTTCCTCATTGTCGACCAATAGAAGCCTTGACGCAATATTTTCCGCGCCAATGCTTTCCCGCCTAGGTGTTCTCCGCAGACTCCCCCGTGCACTTCTCTGAGGGCGTAGTCGGCCTCGTCTGCTGGTAGGCATTTTAGATATGGTCCTGAGAATGCCCGTTTGTAAAGTTCCCCGTCTATAATAGTGAACGATGTCGCCCGCATCCGTAGTCTTCGCGCCTCTAAGCGGTCTTCAGGAAGGTGCCCGCATTCGAGGTAAGCTCGTAATGGGGTCATCCAGAATGACTCTTCCTGGTGGATGGCTGCAATCTCCCACGACCCTTGAATGATTGGGACCACGACTTCTTCGATTCGGCGCCTTCGAGACTGGTAGCTGGAGTGTGAGGTGGCGAGCTTGGATAGAGCATCCGCCCTGGAGTTCTGCTCTCGGGGGATGTGTAGAATTTGATACGATGAGATCTTCTGAAGGAGTAATTTCGCAAATGCGAGGTACTTCGCCATCTGGTCACTCTTAGCCTCGTAGTCTCCTTAGACCTGTAAGACTACGAGTTGGGAGTCTGTGTAAATCGTCAAGTTCTCAGCTTTGCAGTCGATAGCGAGTCGGAGACCGGCGATCAGCGCTTCGTACTCCGCCATGTTATTCGTTGCGGGGAATTTCAGCCGAAGACCGTAATCTAGGGTGATCTCTTCGGGGCTTATGAGGAGCAATCCTGCTCCGGCCCCCTCAGCTCCTGAGGCGCCGTCGACATAGAGGTTCCAACGGGGGCTAGCGGTGTCCTCGACAAGAGTTGTTTCTGGCGGGATGGTGTACTCCACCACAAAGTCGGCGAGCACCTGCGACTTGATGTCAGGTCGAGGTAGGAATTGGATGTCAAACTCGCCAAGTTCTACGACCCACTTTACAAGTCTCCCTGAGACTTCCGGCTTCTGGAGGATTGTCCGTAAGGGGAGTTGTGTCAACACCTTTACCGTATGAGCCTGGAAGTAGGGTCGAAGCTTTCTTGCTGAGAAAACAAGAGCCAAGGCTGTCTTGTCTGCTGCCGGATATCTGGTTTCGGTGTCGGTGAGGACTTTGCTGAGGTAGTAGATTGGTCGCTGCACTCCTCCTTCATCTTTTATGAGCATCAAGCTAAGAGCCGCAGGTGATACGGCCAGGTACAGGAACATAGTTTCTCCGGGGGTGGGCTTCGACAGAAGCGGTGGCGAAGCTAGGTATTGTTTGAGAAGCTCGAAGGCCACCTGGCACTCGTCGGTCCACTGGAAGCCGGAGTGGCGCGCTCCCCGGAGGATTTTGAAGAAGGGGAGATACTTGTCTCCCGTTCGTGACAGGAAACGGGATAACGCAGCGATCCTTCCGTTTAGGCGTTGCACTTCCTTAATTGAGCGAGGTGGCGACATATCCTCCAACGTCTTGATCTTCTCGGGGTTGGCCTCAATTCCCCGATGGGTTACCATGAAACCTAAGAACTTTCCCGCCGTCACACCAAACGCACATTTGTTGGGATTGAGCCGCATCTGGAAGCGGCGGAGAAGCTGGAAGCACTTTCCCAAGTCTTCCAAGTGGTCGCAACGGTGGACACTCTTTATTAGCATGTCGTCCACGTAAACCTCCATCGTCTCTCCGATGAGATTCTTGAAGACTTTGTTCATCAGCCTTTGATAGGTGGTTCCGGCATTTTTAAGGCCGAAGGACATCACCTTGTAGCAGTAGACTCCTCGGTCGGTGCGGAAGGCGGTTTGCTCTTCGTCCGCGGGGTTCATCCTTATCTAGTTGTAACCCGAATAAGCATCCATGAAGCTGAGCAGCTCATGGCCGGCTGTAGCGTCGACGAGTTGGTCAATCCTCGGGAGGGGGAAGCTGTCTTTTGGGCATGCTTGGTTCAGATTGCTGTAGTCGACGCACATTCATCATTTTCCCGAGGCCTTTTTTACCATGACTACGTTGGCGAGCCATGTGGGGTATTCTGCTTCGCGTGTGAACTGTGCTTCTAGGAGCTTAGCTACTTCCTCCTCGATCGCCTTCAAACGCTCGGGAGCAAAGTTCCTCTTCTTTTGAATTACAGGCCTGCAGGCGGGGTTGATGTTTAACGAGTGATAGATAACGTCAGGATATACCCTAGGCATGTCTTCTGGGCTCCAAGCGAAAATGTCCTCGTTCTCTTGTAGGAAGGTTGTGAACTTTTCTCGCTCCTCTTGTGACAAGAGTGACCCGACCTGAACAGTTCGAGTCGGGTCTCGTCGGGAAAGTGGTACTTCTACTAGCCCTTCAACGGGCGCTCCTCGCTGCAAAGTAGCTTCGTCTCGTAGGTCGAAGTTATTGATGTTGAGGGCGGTTGCCCTTACTGGTTGAGCCTGCTTCAGATAGCAGGTTCTGGCTGCCTCTTGGTCCCCTCTTACGACTCCTATGCCTGCGACAGTTGGGAACTTCATAGCCAGATGCGGAATGGAAGGGATTGCCCCGAAGATTGACTGGAGCGGTCTCCCGAAGATGGCATTATAGACGGAGGTGGACTCTACCACCATGAACTGGATGTTGTGCGTTGACTGTCTTGGAAACTCGCCCAATGTGACTGGGAGAATGATCATGCCCTGCACCGGGACAGGTCTGTTGTCGAAGCCGTAGACGGGCCCGACCGCAGGACTAAGCTGGTCCTTCGTGAGCTTCATACTCTCCAAGGTGGAGAGGAACATGACATCGACTGAGCTTCCGTTGTCGACCAGTATTCTCTTAACCTTGAAGCAGGGATACCCGATCCCTGCGCTGATCACGAGCAGATCCTGGTGCGGAAGTCGTAACCCTTGCAAGTCTTCATCTCTGAAAGCTATCGTAATATCCTGCTTGAGTTTTTTGTCTTCGTGGTCTCTTACGGGCTGGACAATCGAGAGGATTTGCGATGCTAAGACGGGGGGTCCGGCGATCGTCTCGATTTCTCCCACCATCGGCCTTCCTCCACCTGCGCTTCGGAGGGCGGGGGGTTGTTCCCCTGCCTCCCTGGGCTGCTGGGGCTGATTGGGAGTTTGGCCTTGTAAGAATCTTCCCAGGAGTCCCTAGCGGATGAGGCGCTCGATTTCGTCTTTAAGTCTGGTGCACTCCTCGGTGGTATGCCCGGTTCCCCGATGGAACTCGCAGTACCTGGACTGGTCGCCCATTGGATTTGGCGGGGGGTATCCGGGGTATGCAGAGTTCGGGGTTGTTCTGAATGGCGTAGAGCACATTCGTTCTGGTGGTGTTCAACGGGGTGTAGGTCCTGGGCGGCTGTGGTCCCAGGTCCCTTCGGGGGTCACGCCGACGCTCGTCGCCTCGGCGCTCCTCGTCGCGACGTTCTTCTCGTTCGCGAGGGGCTTGATCTGATCCCCTCTTCCTTCCTTGGCTTCCTTCGAATTGCCGACGGTGCGCTTCGATGGCCTCATCTGCAGCTATTTGTGCTTCAACCCGATGAACGAGGTCGGGGTAACTTGGTACGGTTTCTCTCATGAGAGCCGAGTAGAAGCCACTTGGGCGGAGTCCTCCCAAGAAAACTCCTCGCAGGAGCTCGGGGTCAACCCCTAGGATCTGCCGAGCCTCGGTAGTGAAGCGTCGGAAGAATTCCTTGAGTGTCTCTCCGTCGTTCTGGCGGATCCCTGAGAGATGGGAGGGATCCCGGACAATTCGGCGGTTGGCGATGAACTGATCCACGAACTGTTGCGCCATTTCTGTGAAGTTGTTGATGGCCCCATTCCGCAGAGAATGGAACCAAGTGCGCGCTTGTCCCTTCAAGGTTGCCGGGAACACTTGGCAGAGGAGCTGATCAGGAGCGTTGTAAATCCTCATGACGGTGGTGAAGTGATTGACATGTTCCAAAGGATCGTCCGTCCGGTCGAATGTCTCGATGCTGGGAAGCTTGAAGCCATTCAGAATTGGATGGGCTAGGACTTGAGGCGACAGCAGGGAGCCCTGATGTGCGGGACGGCGGGCGAGTGCGGCGCGTCGCCCTGCTTGGGCGTACTCTTCCTCTATCATATCGCGAATTTCTTCTCGCGTAGTTCTTTCCGTTGCTCGCTCAGGGGCAGCTCTTCTGGGGTGATGGCGACGATGATCAGCTTTTGGGCCTCCAGCTGGCGGGGCAAGGTGAGCGGAACTCGCCGCGTTGGAGAATCCTTCTGAAGCCTCGTCCTCCTGAACGGCTTCTTGGTTCGGGGCATGATTCAGAACTGGGGGCGGTGGTGCGTTCAGAGCTGGTGGCTGAATCGAAGCTTGAGGAGCCCCAAGATTCCTCACGAGGGACAGCATCTCGGCTTGATGCTCTTCAATCCGTTGCATGTGTACTTCCAGACAAGCTGCGGGCGTAGGCAGTGCCCCCTCCGCGGGAGGTGCATTGATAAGCGAGTGGGAGGGAGCTGGGTCGACGCGTCCCTCCGGTACTGACCCTTCAGTAGTGCGAGCACTCTTTCTTGCCATAGCAGTTGGCTTTCAAAGAGTTTTGGGAAGTTTCCCACAGACGGCGCCAAACTGTTGCGGAATGCTTAGGGCTCTTGGTAGACCGGTCCAATTGAACCACCTTAGCTCGTGAGCGAACTAAGCGCGCAAACAGTCAATTCGAGATTCGCTGAGTACACTGAGACTTTTTAACATGGAAAACCCGGAAAGGGTAAAAAACCGCACGGCCGGAGCTGTGCCGACCAAACTTCACTATCTTTTGGGGGTTACAATTTGGTAGTTAGAACTTGAGCGCGACAGGCCGCTGCTCGTTACAATAATAGAGAGGGAGAAAGAGCTCCGGGAGTGACAGGCCACCTCTCGGAAAAACTAAGTCTTTTTCCTTCTGGGAATTCTGGGGAACAAAAGTGAGAAAGCCCGGAGAACAAAAGTGAGAAGCCTCATGGGAACAAAAGTGAGAAGGCGTGTCGCCTTTCGGGATGAAGAAAATCTTCAATTCCCCGAAGGAGATCTTCCAGCGCTGAAGGAGAATTCCACAAAAGTCTGCAAGGAGCTCTCCCGGGTTCGGAAGTCAAGGTCCTCTCAAATGAAGCCTTGGGGCTCCTTTTATAGCTTTGGCCGAGGGCAGTCCGGTAATTTTGCCGTTCGCAGTTTCCATAAATGCTTGGTGGACGAATCATATTTTCTGGTTCGAGGCACACGGATTGTCATTTTTCACAAATGACCACCATGCCCTTCGGGCGGTTCGGGCAATTCGAGCAGTTCGGGCAGTTCCGTTGAAGGCGAAAAAGGCGACAGGTTGTTCCTAAAATCTGAGAAACTGGAATGATAAAAGGTGAGAAGCGAGAAAGACAAAAAATGAGAAACTGGAAAGACAAAAAGTGAGAAGCTGGAAAGACAAAAAGTGAGAACGCTCTCGAACGTGTTCGGAAACGTTCTGAGCGCGCGCGAGAGCTAAAGTGTTCTGAGCGTGTAGTGAATCACGGAGGCGCCCTAGGCGGACGGCGGAGCGGGGAGTTTCGCCCTAAGGAGAAATTGGGACCCGATGCTCCTGACGAAGAGCACGCCTGGAAGGGCTCCTCGCAAGCCCCCCCTGCCTAAAAAGAAAGAGGGGGAGGCGACCGCACCCTGCGCGGGGTGGGGCACGGCCGCACCCCGTGCGGGGGGCGGCTTAGCCGCACCCCGCATGGGGTGCGGCTCGGCCGCCCCCCAAGGGGGTGCGGCCTGGTCGTGTTTCGGGGGGCGCGGCTCGGGCGCGCCCCTTGCGGGACGCGGCTCGGCTGAGCCCCTTGCGGGGCGCGGTTGCGGGGATCTCTCCCGCGAGGGGAGGGGGCGTCGCCGTCGTGCTTGTCGCGATTTCGTGCATCTATTTTTCCCGCCGAATTGGTGGGGGAGATTTTGAAAATAAACGCCGCTTTTGGAAACGATTGCTGTCTTTGGAAATAATTTTCGCCAAGTTATCTTATAAATACAAGTCTCTGATATGAGCCCCTATCAACCCCAACAATATATATACACATGCCCGTGCATCTATATGTTAATAAAAATAAATAATGTAATTTAGGGACTTTGGAATTCACTGGGTTCAAATCTCACACTATATTCAATTTTAACAAGAATTTTGGATTCAGCAGTACATATTGGACCCACCCGGTTACGAGGAATCAACCATGTTTTTGGGTTTTCCGGTCAACCCGTCTGGTTCCCCGGTTTTCGGGCGATCCATGGATAAAGTGGGTCTTATACCTAGACTGGACCGATTAGGTGTCCGGTCAGCGGACCGACCGGTCGAACTGGTCGAATCAGACGGCCCGGTACAATTTTCAAAAGCTTGAATACAATCACTATAAATAGTATCGTCATTAAACACTGAAGAAAGAATTAAGTATATATCCAAAGTACAATAACTTCGCTAAAATTATACTTAGGACCTTTCCCCATTTCATTAGTCTGGTCTATGCAATTTGAGTGGAGCTGACTCATAATCTCGACGAAGAGCTTCAAAAAAAAAAAACTTCGTCTCAAGCTCATGAAATTCCACCTGTGGATAGAAAGTTCGTCGAGCTCCAGCTCAGTTTCAAGTCAAGATTAATCTCATTAGCTCTCAAACCGGCTGATGAACCTGCCGGTAAACAGCTCATGAGCAGCTCTATGTCAACTCGAGCTTGCGAGTTTATGAGTTAAACTCGATCTCCATATATAGGTCTTGAGCTTCACCTTTTATATGTGAGCTTGCCGAACTCGAACTCAAGCTCGATGTCACAACTCGTCATCTTTGGCAAGGCTTAGAAAGATTCTAGAGAAATTTGAAGTTTTAAATACTTTTTTACATAAAAAGTTGGATAAAGATGGTGAAGAATTCTAGAATGATCAAATGAGAACATTTGGAATAAGATGGAGAATTTATGAATCTTATAAATAAAAGAAATATATAGAATAATTTGAAATGATAGAGATTCTAGATCTTTTTATACTTTGAAAAGCTGCTGATCGAATAAAGCTGTTTAAATAGAGCTGTTTGAGAAGCTGTATTGAAAAAGCTGCAGACTGTTTGGATGATCTATGCATAAATGTTGATCGAATAAAATTTTTTCAATTGAATTTGTTTGGAATAACTGCTTTTTGGAGAATACAAAAAATCCATGTGATTTCTAATAGTTGTTCTCTACAACAGTTGGAAAAAATCTGGCATGAATAATCCTTGGAAGATGAAAAATTATAATTTTTCTGTTTTCTTCCCTTAATACAAAAATCTGGCAGCTACGCAGATCTGGAGCAGAGCACCTTCGTTGAAGACATGCGAACACCTTCTTCGTTGAGGTCAATTGGACGAACACCAGTGTGAAACAAAGGAAGCGGGAGAGCGGAAGAAGCTATCGACTGGGTCGGAATGAAGAAGCGCCTGGAGCGGAAGGAAGAACCGCCTGGATCGGAAGGAAGAAGAGTGTGGATCGAAAGGAAGAAGCGTCTGTCGGGAAAAATGCATGCAGACTATCGGGAAGGTCGGGGGAAGAAGCGCATGCCCAGATATTGCGAAAAGCTGAGAGGGAAAAGTGATTTCACGGGAGTAGAAGCGGGTGCTGGGTAGATTTCCAAAAATCCATAAAACAACGCTGGAATTTTGATCAGCTCTTTACGAGGAGTTGTTCCAAACATTTAAAAAACAGCTCTGGCGATTGGAATAGAGCTTTTCCACCCGCCGGAGTTGTCCCAAACAGAGGCCAAGTTTTTGGCAAAGAATAGAATTTTTTGAAGTTCTCTCACTTGTGAGCTTTTTCTTGAGTTATTTTTCGCTTTTTTCTTCATCACCAACAAGATATTGCGGGAGGCCGACTTAGCTAGGCTAAGTGAATGACAAAAAAGAAGCTAAGACTGCATGAGAGCTTCTAAAATGAAAGTCCATAACATTGAGCTTGCAAATTTTGCCTAATTAGACTAGAGCTTGACTAGTTTGCACTCTTATGGGATTCGTACTTGTTGTAAAGGAAAAGCACTTTATAAGAAAAATAATATTTAAATAATTCTTTTAATGCTCAAATTATCTTGACCGTACATAAAGAGATACTGCTCGGGTCTTCTATGTGCATATAAGTATCCCACGTCATCTCCTTCTCCCCGAAAAATCGCGTCGCCGCCGGCTCCTTCCATGGCCGCGGTGTTCTCCTCCGCCGCTCCTTATCCCGTCCCCAAACCCCCTCCATCCTCCCCTTTTCATTTCTCTCCCTCGGCCCACCTCCTACCCTCCCCTTTCCGCCGCCGCAACACTTTTCCCCTCCACTCTCCCCCTCAAACACCGGCCTCCAGCGCCGGCGCCGTATCGACCGGAGATTGGTCCATAGAGCACAGACTCCAAGAATCGATTGCCATACTCGATCTCATGGAATCCCAGTCCATCATCCCAGATGCGCCTATCCTGTGCTCCATCCTCAAGAGCTGCGCCGACGCCCGCAGCCTCCGCCTCGGCCGCGCCGCCCACGAGAAGGCCCTCGCAGCCGGACTCCACACCGACCCGTTCGTCGCCAACAACCTCCTCCTCCTCTACTCCCGCTGCGGCCTGATCTCCGCCGCCCGTCAGGTGTTCGACGAAATGCCCGCTCGCAATGTCGTCTCCTGGACCACCGCCATCTCCATGTACCACCACGCCGGTCTAACGAACGACGCCCTCGACCTCTACCGACTCCTCTGCGACGGCGGCGACACCACCATCATCAAACCCAACGCCTACACCTACACAACTGTCCTCAACTGCTGCGCGAAAGCAAAAGACTTCGAATTAGGCCTCAGAGTTCACGACAAGATCGTCAACGACGGGTTACAGAATGACAACTTCATCATCGTTGCCTTGATCGACATGTACACCAAGTGCGGTAAGGTTTCCCATGCGCGCAAAGTGTTTGACTCTATTCCCGAGCCATCAATCGAGGCTCACACTGCCATGATAGAAGGTTACAGCGGCAATGGCCAACCCAAGGAGGCGGTGGAACTCATTAGGGTTGCTCTAAGATCTGCCCCAGTAGCAAAAGTGGTGACCGATTTAGGATTTACCGCCATGATTAGACCTTTCATCATGGAAACGGCGCTTCGTCAAGGGCAGGAGATCCATGCTCATATCATCAAATTCGGGCATAATCCCGGGAGCAAACCTCTGAGCGCCCTAGTGTACCTGTACGAGAAATGCGACAGGATGATCACTGCTTACCGACTTTTTGACGAATTGGAAGTAAAAGAGAATGCATTATGGAGAAGATTGTTATCCGGATTCGTTCGGAATGGATTTTACGCAGAAGCATTGATGGTTTATGCGGGGATGACGAGCTTCGATCATGGAATCAGCCATTCTGTTGTGGTGGATGCCCTAAAGGCTTGCCTGGGGACGAAGGGTCTGGAAGAAGGGAGGCAGATTCATGGCGTGCTGATTAAAATGGAGAATTTGATGGGAAGCACTTCACTCGGTGTTCTTCGTCAACTGTACAGTAGTTGTGGGGAGGATGAAGAAGCTTTGAAGGTAGATAATGGCAAGTAAACCAGAGGTTAGACTCGGTTTATTCCTCAATGCTTAAGATCCAAGAAGCAGGGAGGTATATAGTTGTAATCAGTTATTCAACGAGTTTGTGGACTTTGAGCTCCAGTGAAGTCAACAAGTTGACTAAACATGTGTACACAGGATGTAGGTCCACATGCATTGATGCATGTATTTAAATTTAGATTATATTATAAATAGGACGTTGTTAATAGCAAATTGGGCTTCGCTATTTGCAAACCAAAATAAACGGGTTCACCAATTTCAAGTCCTTTTTTTCAATCTAAAAAAATGATCTATTAGCAAACCATATTCCCTCTTTCAGCCTAAACCGAAAAGCCCTACCGCTCCTTTGTGATAGCGTAACCGCCCCCTATCTCGCGCTCTAGGGCATTCACTGGTTTCCTCGATCGGAAATGCCAGTGACGAGGACGGCAACTCCCATTGATGCCGCCGCCGCCTACCAGTGATGCCGACGTCGACGCCGGCTCTTGCGAACCAGTGAGGACGAAGCCGGTGTTCTCCAACGCCTATGAGCACGAAGCCAACAACCCCAATTCATGTCAGTGAGGTGCACCGCTCAAGTATTCAAGTCCATTTCTCACATGGCTCACATTCTTATTACTCTAAGTTTCTAACCGGAAAACCCATAACTCCTACATCAATTTGATGTTCTCATTTTGTTGTGTTTGCTAAATGGTCAACAGCTTTTGTTAATTTCAGATCGAAAGCTGTATGATCTGTACTTTTGCTATGTTTGCTAACTTGATCCAGCTCTAGTATTGCCTGAAGTTACTTTTTTGTACTTTTTTGGACACCACCACCACCAAACAACAACAGAACTCATATAGTCCCCAATCATTGGGGGTATGGATGGGGGAAGATTGGAAACAGACCTAACTTTTGGCACTATGCACAAAGTGGCTTCTCTCAGAGGAGAAAGACCTAACCTTTGACAATAAATGCACAAAGTGGTTGCTCACAGAGTACCACTGAAATAGTGGCCCCCTTATACCGTCGTGTTTGCTGCAGAATCATGCCCTCAAATCAAAGCCAAAGACATCAAAGAGGGCAGACCCAAGAATCCATTTTGATTTATGTGCACATAACCATGTTTCCTTCATTCAGCTTCTTTCATTGTACTTTTTTGGACAATGAAAGGAAATAGCAAACTTTAAACAATATGTTTTTTCAGGACAATGCCGCTTAACAATGCTCGGAAACGCTTCAACAATGCTAGATTTTTTTTTTAAAAAAATTTATGGTTTGCTAATAATAAAAAAGTTTGCTAATAGCCATTTTCAAAACAGATGATTTGCTAATAACCATAATTTACTAATAGCATAACGTGGTTTGCTAATAACATTGTCCTATAAATATTGATCAATGCAAATATTCGCCCAAGGAATCCAAAATGTTGGCTGTGTTTTTTATAATTGTGTTCACAATCATTGCCTCTCCCAAAAAAGGACATAAATCCAATGGCTTCAATGACGTAGGGCAGACTGGTCAGCTAGAGTTCGAAGCTTAAAGCTTTAAAAGAGGGAAGACTTGCCAAAAATCCGCAGCGATCCTACATATGCAGCCATGTTTAGGGGAGAAAATCACGCTGGCGATGCGTTGGAAGTGACAGCATTAAGTGTTTGTTTGGCGCGACGTTTTTTTGTCTGGTGAGTTTGAACAAAAATGTCACCATCGTAAAATATGTTTGATATGACAACGGGATTGATGGGAACCATCCCTTCAGCCCCTCTCTTTCCCCCACCCCAGATGATGAAGACCCCTTCACCGAGCCTCATTTGGTAGGGGATGTTGCTGATGAAGACCCCCACATCCATTTGGTTGGGGATACTGATGATACTGCTGCTGGCCTGATGATCTTGATGGAGGCCGTTGCTGCTGCTTCTGACTGTTTTCCCCTCGCCGGCCACTCATCGGAGATGAGTAATTTTGAGTGGGGGATGATTGATGGCGACATTGCTTATGCGGCCGTTGATCCCCGACATAGAGAGTTCGTGGATTGGGACGGTCGTTGCCGCAAGTTCGAAGACACGTCGTTTCTTCGCCTTCGCCGCGACGTTCTACGCCAACGCCGCAACGTTCTTCGCCTTCGCCGATACACATTTTGCACGACGCCCGTCGTCACCATTTTAAATAAAATATATAATCATAAATTAAATAATTATAATTATATATTTTGTTACTTATCATTTCAAACAATTTCTATTTTTAGCAATTTCAATTTAAGCATGTTTTATTTAAAACAATTGTATTTTTATTATGATGGTTGTATATAACCATCGTAATATTTGTTTCTATTTTCATACAGTTAACTTTTGATATTATTTTTATTTTATTCTAAATTTTGTATGGAGAAGATTGAATGATAAGAATTTTGAAACCCTAAAGCCTCCTCCCTCCTCTCTAACTTTTCCCTCTCCTTCTTGTGGACGCCCCCTCTCTCTTTCCCCCTCTCCAAGTTTCGGCCAAGGGAGGCCGCCCCCTCCTCTCCTCCTCCTTCTAGCTGCCGGCCGCCCCCTCCTCGTGGAAATCCGCCCACCCTTCTCCCTCTCTCTACCGTTTCTCCCTCTGCATTCTCTCGCGCATCAAGGTGGTCTTGGGCGTGTACGTAGCGGCGGGATTTGAAGGCGACGGTGCACATCTTCAAGGACTCCCCTCCGGCGACCACCTCCGTGAATAACGTAGGACTTTCTACAACTCGGATCTACTATTCCGGGAGGGTAACGCTTTCTACCTCTTGAGCGATTCTTCAATAGTTATTTGTGGTGGATAAGAATTGTGACGAATTTTCCGACATTGATCTTTTCGCGATCCTTCTCATTTGTGATAGTTGAACGATCTTGAATTATTTTTACTCGACGAGGAGTGGCGATTCTCTTTTGCCTTTGTTGGGGAAGATCCTCCTATTTCCGGAGTTTTGCTTTCGGAGGATCTTCTTGTGGTTGTCTTTGCGTGATAGTTATGAAGGACTCACCCGTAGGTGGTTGCGTTTGTTCATCCGATTAGGTGTTATTTAGAAACGATCTCGCGACCCAATCGATCGCGCAAGTGAGAGCGACCCGAACACCCAAGCCTACATCAATTTGGTATCAAAGCGAGATTCGTGTCAATTTCTAAATTGATACATTCCTTGGGATTTTCGTAGAACGACGGCACTGACAATTTTCACACGATTTGGCATTCAAAATTTAAAAATAAAATTTCGTCGGTCTGCAAATAGCGGCCTAAAATTCTCATTTTTCTGCGAAATTCAAAAAAAAAATTTCTGGCAATTCTACTTATTATTTTCTGTAAGAAAAAAAACTATTTTACTTGCCCTAGCTATTAGGCGGGAATAAAATTATCTTTCGTAAAATTTTGTCCTTATCTAAATTTCTGGTGTGCGAATAGCGGTCTTAAATTTTTTATTTTTCAGCTAAAATTTAAAAAAAAAAATTCAAAATTCAAAATTCAAATTCGAAATTCATATTTTTGAAATTCAAAATTCAAAATTTTGAAATTCAAAATTCAAAATTCTGAAATTCAAAATTCAAATTCAAAATTCAAAATTTTAAAATTCAAAATTTAAATTCGAAATTCAAATTTTTGAAATTCAAAATTCAACTTTCTGAAATTCAAAATTTTAAATTCAAAATTCAAAATTTTGAAATTCAAAATTCAAATTCAAAATTCAAAATTTTGAAATTCAAAATTCAAATTCAAAATTCACATTCAAAATTTTCGGATTGGTCTGCATTTAGTAAAAACCTAGGAATTTTAAAACTTGTCAAAAAAATCTGAAAATTTTTCTGTAGCTTCCTGCTCTTATTTACAACAACATTAAAACAGAAAATTTTTCGATTCGACCATTTTAGGTAGGCCTGAAAATTAGAGACATTATAATTTTGTCCGTGTCAGCACATGAACTTTCACTAGTAATGACTACTAGACTGAATCCGGGGTATCCCCCCGGCACTCTCACGAATAACTGCACCATCGGCTAATTTAAGGGAGTTAGGTAAGGGTCGGAATGACGCTGTGAAGGTGATTAGGCTCAGCCGCGACCCGAAACACCGATTTCGAGCAAATTTTAAACACTGTGAGAAGTGGTGCAGGCTCGTGGTGGATAGTGTTTGCCATACAAACGCTATCACAGAGAATG
This sequence comes from Dactylorhiza incarnata, assembly GCA_033032865.1. Taxonomy (NCBI): domain Eukaryota; kingdom Viridiplantae; phylum Streptophyta; class Magnoliopsida; order Asparagales; family Orchidaceae; genus Dactylorhiza; species Dactylorhiza incarnata. The sequence goes on along the minus strand of JAWHQI010000348.1, from coordinate 1,193,872 downwards.
CAGTATCTAGGATGTTGGTGACCACTGCGCCACATCCTTTCCCTTATCGTCTCGTATGTCCGGATGAGAGCATTATCTTAGTGTCCAGGCGATGTTTGGTGCCCCTCACCATCCAAGCCTATTCTGAGCTCATTTGGTGTGACGTCCTTCCTATGAAGGACTTCCATATTTTGCTGGGACGCCCGTGGCTCGCTAGCCATGACGTTATTTATGACGCCCAGAATAACACCCTAGACTTTACACATGGGGGTCAACTAACATATCTTAGGTCCAGCCCGCCCAGGAAGCCCAAAGTCCCATCTGGAGACGCTCGCGGCACGGTTGAGTCGACACCACCCGGTGCAGACACACTTGGGGATTTCGACACTGTCAGTCAAACTCAGCCCTTAGTTTGTGTTAGCCACTCTGAGGCAAACACACCGAGTTTGAGTATGGGGCCCGAGCCCGGCCCTGTTAGTCCCAGCCTGCCCATAGACATTGTCCCAGTTGAGGCACCCTCAACTGACTTAGTGCCTGAAATTGATGCTGCTCTGATTAGCCAACCTCTACTTGATCCCGTTAGCCTTAGGGAGCCTTCTGTTGGCCACCCCGAGGACATTCAGGAGTTGAAGAAAATTCGGAAAGTGGGCTGAGTGAATCTGATGCTGATGGCGAGACGGTTGAGGAGATAGGGCGAGCCGTATCGACTCCTCACATTTTTGATGGTGGGATTAGGGCTCGTGCGTTTCCCGTGTCATTTAGTGGGGAGGACAAATGGTCCAATCCATTATCTGTGGGTAGTAGTTGTGTGGGCACATTCTCTGCACTAGTGGACCATAGGCTAGTGTTAGCGCCCCCGCTGAACCTTCACCCATTTAAGGTTGCTTGGGTTTCCCTTACTTCAGCCCCAATCTGGAAGTATGGCATAGAACCCGTTACCGCCGCGGGGCGGGTTGAGTGGTTTCGTTGGGTTGTCCTTCCCATGCTAGCTGATCTTAATTGTTGGGATCGCCCTAGGATGAACCTGAATTTAATTTCATATAATGAATTAGTAGGTGTTTCAAGAGGTCTTAATCCACCCAAACATGATGAATTGGTGCTAGCCGACCCATCTGGGTTCATTCACGTTGAAGTCACCGCACCCATTGGAGAATCCCGCAATAAGAAAGACTCGGTTTTAGTGGATCATTCCCCTAGACAGTTGCCAATTGGCAACTTAGATGGCAATGTCAGTATTGTCCCCACTGTTCGTCGAATAGTTGTCGTTCTAGAAAGTTTTGCTTTACATTTGAGAGTTTTTGCTGAGAGGGGCCCAAACCCCATTTTCAATGACTCGAAATATTTTTCACTCTTTCTAGATCAACTGCATCTAGCTCCCCCTTCGTTCCCCTCCACAAAAATTTCTATTGGGTTGAGAGGTGAGCCAGGTAGCATGTTATTCACTCCTTTGCCGGTCTCTGGAGGTAAGACGTCTTATGAAATTGTTGCACTTTCCTCTTCATTTTCCTATGCTTTGATCAAGGCCCCCGAGGCCAACCTTTTGTTTGACAGGAAATCAGGAGGAATACTCTTACCAGGACCTACATCCGACAGTGCTGACTCATCAGTGATGAGTTTTTTCGAGCGGGGGAGGATTGATGGGAACCATCCCTTCAGCCCCTCTCTTTCCCCCACCCCAGATGATGAAGACCCCTTCACCAAGCCTCATTTGGTAGGGGATGTTGCTGATGAAGACCCCCACATCCACTTGGTTGGGGATACTGATGATACTGCTGCTGGCCTGATGATCTTGATGGAGGTCGTTGCTGCTGCTTCTGACTGTTTTCCCCTCACCGGCCACTCATCGGAGATGAGTAATTTTGAGTTGGGGAGGATTGATGACGACATTGCTTATGCGGCCGTTGATCCCCGACATAGAGAGTTCGTGGATTGGGACGGTCGTTGCCGCAAGTTCGAAGACATGACGTTTCTTCGCCTTCGCCGCGACGTTCTACGCCAACGCCGCAACGTTCTTCACCTTCGCCGCTACACATTTTGCACGACATCCGTCGTCACCATTTTAAATAAAATATATAATCATAAATTAAATAATTATAATTATATATTTTGTTACTTATCATTTCAAACAATTTCTATTTTTAGCAATTTCAATTTAAGCATGTTTTATTTAAAGCAATTGTATTTTTATTATGATGGATGCATATAACCATCGTAATATTTGTTTCTATTTTCATGCAGTTAACTTTTGGTATTATTTTTATTTTATTCTAAATTTTGTATGGAGAAGATTGAATGATAAGAATTTTGAAACCCTAAAGCCTCCTCCCTCCTCTCTAACTTTTCCCTCTCCTTCTTGTGGCCGCCCCCTCTCTCTTTCCCCCTCTCCAAGTTTCGGCCAAGGGAGGCCGCCCCCTCCTCTCCTCCTCCTTCTAGCCGCCGGCCGCCCCCTCCTCGTGGAAATCCGCCCACCCTTCTCCCTCTCTCTACCGTTTCTCCCTCTGCATTCTCTCACGCATCAAGGTGGTCTTGGGCGTGTTCGTAGCGGCGGGATTTGAAGGCGACGGTGCACATCTTCAAGGACTCCCCACCGGCGACCACCTCCGTGAATAACGTAGGACTTTCTACAACTCGGATCTACTATTCCGGGAGGGTAACGCTTTCTACCTCTTGAGCGATTCTTCAATAGTTATTTGTGGTGGATAAGAATTGTGACGAATTTTCCGACATTGATCTTTTCGCGATCCTTCTCATTTGTGATAGTTGAACGATCTTGAATTATTTTTACTCGACGAGGAGTGACGATTCTCTTTTGCCTTTGTTGGGGAAGATCCTCCTATTTCCGGAATTTTGCTTTCGAAGGATCTTCTTGTGGTTGTCTTTGCGTGATAGTTGTGAATGACTCACCCGTAGGTGGCTGCGTTTGTTCATCCGATTAGGTGTTATTTAGAAACGATCTCGCGACTCAATCGATCGCGCAAGTGAGAGCGACCCGAACACCCAAGCCTACATCAGGGATGACCACCGCCAAGAGAAAAAAACTAATTCTGAACAGTGGATGGACGTCCTTATGTGAGGTTGAGCGTTCAAGAACGACAACAGTTCATAACCACCACCGCGTTCACGACCGCCACAACACATAAGTATTAGTTGACAATCCACAGCATTTAGGTTTTAACTGATTTATATAAATGAAGTAACTTTCAAGTAAAGATAACCCTATAAAAGAAAATGAAATTTAAATCTAATTCAACCAAGGTTCTTTACTCAGATTTGTTGCACACAAAATCCAAGATTATATGCAGAAACAAAATAATAAGAAATCAAGCCATTGCTTATCCCAAGGTATTGAGCAAAATTTAGTCATTTTGAATGATACAGAAGAACTAAGTAATAATTATGAAAAACAGTGCAAGCTCAAAAATGAGGGTTTGGTAATTTTAAAAGTTGCAGAGTTTTCATCAAAGAAAATGACCCAGAGAACCAAAGATGTAGGTTCATACAGTGATTAACAGTTGCAGAGTTTTCATCAATCCTCGTGAGCATTTTAGTACATCTCATCGCTATCATTCCCTTCTTCCTTCCTTCCGATCGGGTGACTCGCCGGTGGGGATGAGCGGCGAAGGTGTTTTCTGCTACTTCTGCCTTCGTAGGGGAGAATTCTTGGAGACTGAAAGGGCTTTGTCTGTGGAGGAACTTCTCTTGGAGATTCGAGGAGAAGAGTTCTTCGGCTTTTCTTGCTACTTTCTCTTGAGAAATATTCGTGAAGAATTTCTGACTTCAATCTTGCTACTTTCTCTTGAGACTATGATTAAAGATAGGGGGGGCAATGGCGACAGAGAATCCATATAGCCGACCTCACTATGGTGGGATAAAGGTTTGAGTGTTGTTGATGTTGTAATCTTGCAAGTTTTCGAAGAAGAGAATTCTTTCATGTTTGTTTCAAAGAAGAAACTTAATTCAACTCCTACAAGCAAAAAAGAAAAGCACACAGCAAATGGATTTTTAGGCACAAAAAAGTAACCCATGGTGAAAATAACATATACAAGAGCACATCTCATTGCAATGTAGAGCAGCTTGTCATTAAGCCCCCTTTTTGGGCGTTTTTTCTCCGTCATTGTTTTGAAAAAAAAAATCATGCTCATTTGAGTAACCTCGGTTTGAAACCGCGATTAAAAAAAACGTCTTTTATGCATGATTTTGATACGAATACAACTTCCCAGGTCACCCATCCTATCTACTTACATAACTTTAGGGCAGTTCTGTAATTATGTGCATGTCACTCCCGCCTATATAAGGAAGTGGTAGTACGTCTTTCAGGGATCTTAGATCATTTGACTTTGGTCTCTCTTCGGGGAGAAGGCATTTGGAGGGATCCGGCCCTCGAAAGATTAGGTTGAGCTTGTCTCAAAATCTTGAATCTCCGTTAGCATTAATCTACTTTTTTGATAATAGAAGCTATCAGATTCCAACCGCAAGGAGGATGTCATGTTCAGAAACGCAGTTTCATCTCTATCTCCAGCCTCTATTGTTGGAACCGAGATTCGGCTCAACGAGGAGTTCGGACCCCTGAAAGGGGGCAGCTAACACTTACTGATCCCTCAGAGGAACCTGACCGAAGACTTAGGGCTAAATACCGACCATTGGTCACAGTGTGGAGGTCCCACCACACACCCGGAAGATCTTAGAGCGCTTCCCCTCCTAAGCCAAAACTGAAGTCAGACACCTTGGGGAGCTAACCAAGGATGTCCTAAGGAAGAAGAAGCCAAAGATCTGGATGCTCTCCAAAGGTTCCCTTCAGGGTCTATATATAGTTTTCCTCTACTGGTCTGCTAATAGCGTAAATCCACATTTTGGTCTTACTAAACGCACCCCAAACTGGTCTGCTAACAGCCTAACTCCACTGTTCTGAAGGGCTATCGGCAGCCCACAAAGGGTATTTGGGTAAATTCGCCCCTAGACCCTTCCTTACTGGGCGAATGGCCCGTGAAGGCGCCACTCGCCAATCTTCCCGCGAACGGGGCTCGCGAGGTCTCCCCATGCGAGCAGCCAGTGAGGGCACCACTTACTAGCCCCCTGGCGCTATAAATACCAGCCTGGGCCGCTTACGCGAGGCGGCGAGCCCTCACTCGCCTCGTCATTGCTAAATGCACCCCAAAGCGTCGAGCCTACACCTGCCTCGCCCTCGCGCTACGCTCCTCGCAAGGAGGTAAGTCTGGCTCGCCTCGCCTCGCCCTCGCGACCGACTCGCCGCGAGTCGGCGAGCCTCTACCCGCTTCGCCTATATCCGATTCTCCATCTTACCCTTCAGTGAACACGAAGTTGCACATCTACCGCTCTCCCAAATAGGCCATGAGATTACCATTTTAATGGTGATTTAGATTAGGGGATTCCAGGATTCGAAGTTACATGAAATGAAGATCGTGTCCACTAAAGAAATCACTCGTATAAAATGTTTGACAGTGTTACGCGCACGCGTTCTCTTATTATTATTATTGTTTTTTTTTTAATGTTATTAGGTTTGATGTGAGCCCCCCTATATAAGGAGGTGGTTTTGGGAGTTAGGATATCTTTGGATCTATTGTCTTTTGAACTCTCATTAAAGAGAAACTCTTTGGAGGAACCAGCCTCCGAGAGTTGGCCAGAGCTTGCTCTTGATTGTATCCGTTGTTTCATTAATCCAAGCAATCTCCTTCTTATTCATATTATTTGGTCCGACGTGTCGCTCCGCCGGCTGCCACAGCCGCCGGAGTCTTACATTCCGCTGTCCTGGAGCTCGCGTAGCACCGGTTCCGCGATCCGACTGATTCCGCGATTCGCCGCTTCCGTGATCCGCCGCTTCCGATTCGCTCGGCACTGCACTGATTCCACGATTCGTCGCTTCCGCTTCCAACTGATTCGCTCGCGCAGCCCGCATTCGCTGCCCGATTCCGCGACTCGCACCGCTTTCGCCTGTGCACGCCCCGATCGGCCCTCTGCAGCCCAAAAACGCATGTGCACGCCCCGATCCTTCCCTTTGCAGCCCAGATCCGCTCGGCACCGCACCGATCAGCCCTGCGCAGCCCTACCCAGCCCCGCTCTCTCGACCCAGCGCCATATCCAGCGCCTGTTCCGCCCTAAACCAACCCGGATCGGCACCATCGCTCAGTCGCCGACCCGTCTCCACTGCGCCCTGCCTGCTTCCACTCTCCGCCTCCAACTCGCACATCTCCGCCCTCTCCAACCCTCTCCTGCGACACTCTATCCCTCATGCATCCTCATATGCCAAAGGGGAGGATGCAATTCCGCGTGGAAGCCCTCGAACACTCCCTCACCACCATCAACGCTCGTCTCGAGGCACAGGCCGAGCAGTTCGTCTCGATTCTGACCATGCTCCAGAACTTAGCACTCCGGGCCTCCTACCGCCTCTGCTGTGGGATCCCCCAACACTGTGATCCCCGATACACCCGCTTTGGTGGAATTACCTACTCCACCGTACCGTGGACCTGACATCCTCACATTCAACGAGACTGACCCCCTCGAGTGGATTGCCCGCGCCGAACAGTTCTTCGACATTCACCAGACCCCTCCGACACAATGGGTCTCCACAGCACTTATCGACATGGAAGGGTCTGCCCTCCATTGGGTCCGTTGGCTCCGCCAGACCTCTCCCGACCTCACCTGGACAGCTCTCACCGAGGCCCTCATTTAGCGGTATGATGACCGCTACTCCGACCCCATGATCGAGCGACTTTGCGGGGTCCGACACACCGACTCCATTGACTCGTACATTGAAGCCTTCGTGGAATTGGTCACCCATGTTCCCGGACTTCCCCCAGACCATTACTTGGGGTTCTTAATGAACGACTTGCAACCCCACTTCCGCTCTCATCTCCGCACCCTCAAACCAGTAACGGTCCACCAAGCCATCAACCTCCCCCTTTTCGAGGCGGAATTCCTCGCGACGTCCGGCGACATTCCTTTCCCATCACCTTCCTCCAGGCATCCCTCCCAACGTTATTTCTCGACCCATCCTAAACCTCCACCTCTACCACCTCCCCTACCCCGGCCACCAATTATGGGCCCAACCAACACTCGGCATGTCCCTACACACCGCCTGACCAACCAGGAGTACAACGACTTACGGAGCAAGGCTCTGTGCTTCCGCTGCAAGCAACCCTACTCTCCTGGTCATGCGTGCTCGGTGAAGGAGTGTCGGGTCCTCATCGGCGATGACGTGACCGCGCTCTCCGCCGCCGACTTTAACGCCCTACTGCTCTCAGACGGACTACCAGGCGACCCCCCGGGCACATCGACGACATTCCAACCGCGAGCATATCATTACTGATCGGCGGGCGGCGTTCCGACATTGGGGTCAATGTCGCTTTTCTAACGGGATGTATTGTTACGCGCACGCGTCCTCTTATTATTATTATTATTGTTTTTCTTTTAAATGTTATTAAGTTTGATGTGAGCCCCCCCCCCCCCCCCCCCTCCCTCTCTATATAAGGAGGTGGTTTTGGGAGTTCGGATATCTTTGGATCTATTGTCTTTTGAACTCTCATTAGAGAGAAACTCTTTGGAGGAACCAGCCTCCGAGAGTTGGCCGGAGCTTGCTCCGGATTGTATTCGTTGTTTCATTAATCCAAGCAATCTCCTTCTTGTTCGTATTAGACAGTTTCATGATAAATCATGGGTTTAAGGCTAACCAACTTGATTGTTGGGAACTACAGGCAGGTTACTGTTATGGCCGGATGTTATGAGCTATCTTCCGTAACAACGGTAGCTTCGCCGAAGGAGGACCAGAGACGAGGATGGCAGTGAAGGATACAACGGAGTCGGAACAGCGGTTGCCTAAGCGGGGCTTGCTCAAGGGATAAAGAGCTTCCAAGATCTCTGTAGGGTTTAGGAAATAGACTTTCTTTCATTGACAATCTCATACAAATATACTCATGTTTTTATATAGGCTTACAACATACTAAAAGACAATATTAATAAAATACAAACAACAATGATAACACCCACTAAAGACAACAAAATATAACAATAAATAACTAAGCCCGGTGCTCGAGGCCCATAACATCTCTCCCGCCCTGCAAAAAGAGCTTGACCTTAAGCTCGAGGAAGATCGACAATGGTAGCAGCCTCAGCTGACGCCCTCATCGTCAGAGTCCTCGACGTGCAGATAAAAAAGCTTTTTGCACCAATGTCCGCGAGTATACTGCTCGGCGCAGTTATAACATAATCCCTGCGCTCGTTGTTCCATCATATCAATACGAGAGAGTGGAGGAATCGTAGGGCCCTCCAGGCCCTCAGTACGTCCTGGCAGAGCCCCTGTGTCAACGGAAAAGTAAGCCTACCGCGCCAGCTGGAGGCGACGGTCGCAAATCCTAGCCAAGCTCACAGCAGTCATTAAATCTCGAGGAGTCTCAAATTCAACATCAAGTCATAGACGGTGGTGAAGGCCAGCAGTAAAGATGTTGCATCCCAGGGCGAAGTGCGACGTGTGCGAGGAGAAGATGAAATAGTTTCAGTCGTCCACGGATCCCGTCTGTTGTAAAGTCGTAAGCTCACCAAGGGGGGTGCTGCGGGTGGGAGGACCGAAACGCAAGTTACAAAACCACTTGAAGTTTTCCCATGTCAGACCTGGCTGATCGGTGAGGAGACGAGAGGCCCATAACAGAGCTGAATCGAGTAGGTGGAAGGATGTCAGATGAATCTGATCTATGGCCGATGTCAGTTGGTGAGCGAAAAATTGTTCGCACTTAGTGAGCCAACCCAAAGAGTCCGTCTTCCCAGCATAAATCAGAAAATCAAACCAGTAATAGCATGGTAGTGTAACCGCCTCAGGGCGTACGAGGGTCGGTGGCTCGTGGCAGACGAGTGGCGGTGGTAGTGCCTGACTGTTGTTGGCGTGATCCGTAGGTGGGGTAGTAACAACATGAAGGGTGGCAGCCAACTCATTAAGCCTGACGACGAGGGTGGTCATGTCATCCTGATGTCAGACGTCGGCGTCCCAAAAGCGTGCTTCCATGGAAATCATGACGGTCTGCAGCACGTCTTAGATAACAGCACTGAAATCTGGGGAGTCCCTCATATTAGGAGTGGAGCGCGAGAAGTAGCAGGTAACGGGGCGGCAAGATTCCTCGGAAGCTGCCGAAAAATTGGAACTTATGCGGATCCCCCGAAGTCGCCATATCTTGCTTCAGTCACAAGTAATCAAGTAATTGGAGTGGCGTGCAATGCACGTGGGGGTTGGGAACAGACCCGATGAATAAGACTATATGAAATGAGTGCTTCTGCAGGCGGCAACAGGCTCGAAAGAAATGAGGAAAAATACGGGCAGGAGAACTAGGCTCGAGGAAGCTTGTGGGCGGTTCGAAGAAAAGGGACATCGGGGAGCGTGCGGTCGACTGTTGGATACAAGGCGAGCAGAACGCGCGTGTGCAGGCAGAGATCTACGCAGTGAAAGAAGGCTCGCGGAGGTTGTTGTAGACAAAGACGAGATTGGAGGCGGTGTTTTTATCGTCGTTCCTGGCGGAGATTGCGTGTGATGTCGAGGAAGGAAATAGAAATTTGGCAGCGGCAGAGGTGTAATAGCATGGCTTGCTGGGAGGTTTGGCTTGCCGTGGTTGGCGACGACCCAGAGATGTGGGCCCATCGTCAAGGATTTGGAGGAGGATGCGGAAGCTTGCGGTTTGTCGATGACGAAGCAGAGCAACGACGGGAAGGTTGGCGGATCTATTCGAAGAAGAAGCGACCGCGTGGAGGAACCTGACTCTGATACCAAGATGTTACGGGCTTTATTCTGTAGCAGTGGTAGCTTCGCCGGAGGATGATTCGAGACAAGGATGGCAGCGGGGGATACAACGGAGCCAGAACTGCGGCTTCCTAAGCGGGGCTTGCTCAAGGGAAAAAGAGCTTCCAAGATCTCTTTAGGGTTTAGGAAATAGACTTTCTTTCATTGAAAATCTCATACAAACATACTCATGCCTTTATATAGGCTTACAATGTACTAAAAGACAATATTAATAAAAAACGCAATAATAATAACACCTACTAAAGACAACAGTAAAAGATAATAATAAATAGCTAGGCCCGGTGCTCGAGGCTCATAACAGTTACATGTTTTTTTTGTGCATTCTTGTGGTATACTGATGATATATTGATTGCAGATAAAAATGAGGAGAAATTCACATATTTGAAGCATAACATTTAAGATGAAAAGTCACGGTTAGTAGAGAAGCATAACATAGTATTTGAAGCATGGTTAGTAGAGGGCAGATGGAAAATAACAGTTAGTTAGTTCTAGGTCACTGAGTTACCTCAATTATGATCAAGTTCAGAGTACTTTTGAAATCTGTAAGAAAAAGCAAAAACTTGTATATTTCTTGTATATTGTATACAAAAGGAGAGTACATATTTATAGGAGAGAGAAGAGATAGAGAAATCCTATACACAATGTGGGACTAAAGAAAACTAGAAGAGAAGTAAATGGGCCACTAAATGGGCCAAACCTATGGGCTATTTCAACACTCCCCCGCAAGCTGGAGCGTACAAATCGTATGCACCAAGCTTGGATAAGCATTGATAGAAAAGGGTACTGGACAGTGCCTTTGTGAGGACATCCGCAACTTGTTCAGTACCAAGGACATGTTTTAGCTCGATCTTCATCATTTGTACTTTCTCCCGGATAAAGTGGCAGTCGACCTCGATATGCTTGGTTCTTTCGTGGAAGACCGGGTTCTTGGCAATATGTATAGCAGCCTGACTGTCGCAGAGTAGAAGAGCAGGAGCAGGAAGTTTTACCCCAAGATCCGTGAGAAGACTTTCAAGCCATGTAAGTTCAGAGACCACAGATGCCATTGCCCTGTATTCTGCTTCTGCTGAGGAGCGCGCAACCACTGCTTGTTTCTTGCTACGCCAGGGGATCAAATGTCCTCCGAAGTATGTACAGAAGCCACTGGTTGACCTACGATCATCCAGAGAGCCGGCATAGTCAGCATCAGAGTATGCCACCAGTGTTGGAGTTGAGGATGAGGTCTTGTATACCAAGCCTTGACCAGGAGCAGCTTTTAGATATCGGAAAATCCGTTCCACAGCCTGAAGATGAGAAGAACGAGGGGCGTGCATGTAACGGCTGACAATACCGACAGCGAAGGAGATATCTGGTCTTGTAACAGTCAGATAGATCAATTTTCCTACCAGACGGCGATAGTACTCCGGGTTTTGGAGCAAGAGATCAGAGTCAGAGGACTGAGCACAAATCTTGTGATTTGCGTCCATTGGAGTGTTGATGGGTTTGCAGCCGGAGTAGCCTGCATCATGAAGAAGATCGAGGCAATACTTTCTCTGAGATAGAACAAGGCCATCTGGTCGCCTGGCTACCTCCAGGCCCAGGAAGTAATGAAGATTCTCCAGATCTTTTGTTTGGAACACGGAGCTGAGTTGTTGCTTGATCGCCTGAATTCCTTTTGAGTCGTTGCCTGTGATAATGATATCATCAACATAGACTAGAAGGAGAACAGTGCCTGTTGCCTGGTGGCGAGTAAACAGGGAGAAGTCAGCTGAGCTCCGAGTAAATCCTGCTTCACGAAGGACCTTGCTGAGCTTGTCGAACCATGCTCGAGGAGACTGTTTGAGACCATAGAGAGACCGCAAAAGATGACAGACTTTCGGGGTCCGAGACTCCCCCGTGGTCTCAAACCCGGGCGGCTGCTGCATGTACACCGTTTCAGTGAGATCGCCGTTTAGGAAGGCGTTCTTAATATCCAGTTGATGTAAGGGCCATTGGCGGTGCACAGCAACGGAGAGAATAACCCGTACGGTGTTCAGTTTGGCGACGGGAGAGAAGGTTTCGTCGTAGTCCAAACCTTGTTGCTGGGTGTAGCCGCGAGCCACCAGGCGAGCTTTTAAACGGTCAATGGTCCCATCCGCAGCATGCTTGATGACAAAGACCCATTTGCAACCAACAGTTTTCTGGCCAGGTGGAAGATCCACCAGTTGCCAGGTCTGGTTTGCCCACAACGCGGCCATTTCTTCTTCCATGGCGGCACGCCAGCCAGGATGTTGAAGAGCCTCCTGCACAGAGTTAGGAACTGCAACCGACGATAAAGAAGTGGCCAGTGTATGAAGTGGAGGGGAGAGACGATGCAGTGATACGTAGCTCGCCATTGGATGAGCGGTGGACTCTGTTACCGGATCAGCAGGACTTGGAGCACTAGAGGACGAGGACGACTGCGCAGGGGCAACGGGGCGGGAGTTGCGACGGGAATAGACCTGGATAAGTGGTGGCCGACAGGGAGGCGGAGTAGGGAGTGGTTGTGGTAGAGGTGTTGGAGGAGGTGTGTTAACCGGGAGGATGGGCCGCATGACAGGTTGTGGGAGAGTAGGTGCTGGAGAATGTGTTTCTGGAGCTGGAAAGAATGGCAGGTCTTCCCGGAAGATTACGTCAGCGGACACCGAAATTTTCCGAGTGAGAGGAGAATAACAGACGTAGCCTTTCTGTGTATGGGAGTAGCCAACAAACATTTGCTTAGTCGCTCTGGGATCTAGTTTGTCCGTAGATGGTCCCAAGGAGTGAACGTAACACGTACACCCGAAGATTCGAGGTGTGAGAGGGAAGGCAGGAGTAGAGGGAAAGAGAAGACTGAACGGACTGACATTGTTGAGTACGGAGGAGGGGAGGCGGTTGAAAATGAAGCAGGCGGTAGAGATCGCAAAGTTCCAATAGATCTTCGGAACGTTCATGTGAATCATGATCGAGCGGGCCATATTAAGGAGATGTCGGTTCTTTCGTCCGGCCACACCGTTTTGTTGAGGGGTGTAGGCACATGAGGTTTGATGAATAATCCCGAATTCTGAGCATAAGCTCGAAAACTCATTGCCGGTGTATTCGCGAGCATTATCGGTGCGTAGCGTTTTGACGGTGATGGAGAAGTGAGGGCGGGTTTCAAGGATAAATGCCTTAAACACACGAGGTAATTCAGAGCGTTCGCGAAGTATAGCCATGTTGTGCGGGAGTAATCATCAATAAAAGTAATGAAATAGCGGAATCCAGAGATACTACAAATTTTATAGGGACCCCAGATATCTGAATGAACAAGATCAAAAGGAGCGGAGCTCCGAGTACAATTTGCAGGAAAAGATGAACGCGGCTGTTTGCCGAGAATACATGATTCACATTGAAATGCATGAAAAGATACATCGGGTAGTGCCTTCTTGAGGATGGGGAGGGGAGCATGGCCGAGACGCTGATGCCAGTCAGCAGAAGAGACAGAGGCGAGGATGGTGGGAGAATCGTCGAGAAGGTAGAGCCCGTTGCGCAGCTGCCCTTTACCAATGGTAGTCCCCGTCCGTCGATCCTGTATCAGAAAAGAAGAACGTGAAAAAGTGACAGAGCAATCCAAATCAGTAGTTAGGCGGCTAACAGAGAGTAAGTTAAACGGGGAGCCCGGAACATGGAGTGCCGAGCGGAGAGAGATGGATGGGCTGACAGATAGGTCAGCTGAGCCGGACACAGAGACAGTCGCTCCATTGGCCACAGTGATATATTTTGGATGAGGAGCACCCGAATATGTTGGTGGCGGAAGAGAGGTGATATGATGAGTGGCACCCGAATCCACTATCCAGTGAGGACTAGTGGAGAGACAAACGATACTTGGGCTGGATACGGAGGCGACTGAGGCAGGTGGAGTCATCATCCCTTGGAGTTGCTGGAACTGTAGGCGAAGTGCCTCAAGATCGGCACGAGAGACCGAGGAGCTATCTTCAACGACTGCTGCAGTCGGTCGTGGAGGAGGAGGATTGCCCGTCTTCCGAAAGCAGGTGGACTCATAATGGCCATCACGACCACAGAAGGAGCACTTCGGCCGTCCTCGTCCACCACGGCCCCTTCCACGGTAGGTAGACCGACCTCCTCGGCTAGAAGGAGGAGGAAACGAAGGAGCAGGGATATTTTGGAGAAGAGCCGGTGAGGGAGGAGCAAGAGCCTCCGAAGGTTGTGATACTTTGAGTAGCATGGAGCAGACAGCCGATAAGGATGGAGTGAGAGTCGAGGCCAGGACTTGTGCCCGAATACTCAGAAGATGTGGAGGAACACGGGCCATTAACAGAGCAATGCAGACGGCCTCTCTTTGCGCGCGCTGAGTAGCTAGATCAGAGGTGGGCGGCTGGTGTTGAAGCCACGCTTCGGAGAGTGACTTGACCCGAGCGACAACAGAGGTAATGTTCGGTCCACTGGTGTCCAGAGCCTGAAGATCAGAGATAATGTCGAAGAGACTTTGAAGACTGTCCTTACCGGAGTATAAAGAGTGGAGCTCGCCCCACATCCCTTTGGCCGTGGGCAGGTACATGACCATTTCATATGGTTCGCCCTCTAAAGAGTTAAGGATCCAGGTCTGGACCCGACCATCAGTCTTGAGCCACTCAGGAGGTGTAGTCGCCGGGGGATCATCGGTAAGATGAGCGAGAAGACCCTTGGCCTGGAGGACCCGGCGGATTGAGTGACCCCAAGGAATGAAGTTTTTCTTCCCGGAGAGGGAGATAGTAGTAATTCGCAGCTCATCACGAAGCTCACTAGGAGTGTGCAGATTACTCCCGCTCACGGGAGTGTGCTGTTGGGCGGCCTCAGTAGGCAAAGTCGAGGAGTTCGCAGATGAGCCCATTAGAGAGAGCGGCGGTCTGAAGAGAAGAGAGCAAGCCGGCAGGAAGGAGAGCTGGACCGTAGGAGAGAGCTTGCTGCTGGAGATCGCTTGAGGGAGATCGCTGGAAGAGGCAGCGGCAGGGAGAAGAGCGCTGCTGAGAGAGCGTGCTGCTGGAGACCGCAGAGGAGATCGCTGAAGATTGCTGCTGAGGAGCACGCTGCTGGAGAGCCAATTGCGGAAGATAGACCGCTGGAGAGCTCGCTGCGAGCAGATTGCGCGAGAATACCGCTGGAGACCGCGGAGATTGCTGCAGAGATAGACCACTGGAGACCGCGCTGGAGACCGCGGAGATCAGCGGTCGGAGAGCGCTGGAGAATGCTGCTATGAGATCGCTACTCGATCGCTGTGGAGATCGGCGGTATGAGATCGCGACGGAGATCGCTACCAGAGCTGCGGAGGAGAGACCGGTGCGGGAGATCGCTGCTGGAGATCGCTGTGGAGAATTCCAGGGGACGCCGGCGGAGATCGCTGCGGAGGAGAGACCGGTAGGGAAGAGGGGCCCACAGACAGCGGGAACCTATAAGAAGGCCCGAGGAGGAGGCTGGATAGGAAGTTTTCACGGGGAGGGCGGGCAGGGAGCGGTCTGGAAATTGGAGACCGGAAAAAAGGGGGGGGGGGGGGCGGTCAGGAAAAATAGTGACCGGAAAAAAATTAAACCTGCTCTGATACCATGTAAGAAAGAGCAAAAGCTTGTATATTTCTTGTATATTGTATACAAAAGGAGAGTACATATTTATAGGAGAGAGAAGAGAGAGAGAAATCCTATACGTAATGTGGGACTAAAGAAAACTAGAAGAGAAGTAAATGGGCCACTAAATGGGCCAAACCTATGGGCTATTTCAACAAAATCGATACGCGGTAGGCCGTATCAAGAACGAGAATGAAGAACAAGAACTTGTATTGCATAAAAGAAAACACGGATATAAACGAGAGACAAGCTCCCAGTAAGCACTCGGAGGCTGGGTCCTCCAAAACACTCCCCTCTCCAAGAGAGCCAAAATACTAACCCTTCAAAAAGATCCCTCACTCACAATCTAATGACTCCTTATATAGATGGGGCTGCTCACGAGGCGTATACATATCAGAAATAGAAAGACATTGATTAAAATATGTGTAGGTGTTTTAATTTTTGTTCAAGTGCTTTTGCAATTAGTCTGCTTGTTTGCACTTCTTTGCAAGTGTATTTCGAAAGAATTAAATTTAAGGATCCCCTTGGGGCATAATGAAGATAGAATAAGAAATATTTTAAACCCTATCCCCTCTTGAGATTTTGGTAGCGCTCTCCTCCCGAGCAACCCCGTTATCAGACGCCATTGTTCCTCCCCCACATTGGGTCTTTACCAATCAATCTAGCAATTGTATACTTTGACTTTGTATACATCAGTATCCCAACTACATTCTAAGTTATAGTCATCCACAACTTCCTTAGAATTTTCTCATTCCACTTAGGCTCTTATTAAAAAACAACATTTATTCTTCGTCTAATCATTATGTCCATAAATTCTCCAACCCTTACATTTAAAATCCTCAAACTCTATGTAGCAAATATAAAAATCATAATGAAAATAACACGATTCTTACTTTTCACCATAATCAAATTAATTTTTGGGAGGTTTCCCTAGTCCCGGATTGCAAAACACTGACACTAGAAAAATTCTAATATGGATTCATTTCATTCATTTTGACATGAATTTTGCAATTGGATGTTAACTTACAGCAATCAATCAACCTTTCTCATATGGGCTAGAGATCAGCAATGACATAAATAATTAATCAAACTTAAATGCACAACATATTCAAATAACAATTACTAATAGATATATAAATACAAACATAATAAAAAAATAAATTAAAAAACCAATAATGTTCAAACTATTCAATATTTTTTAGGGACAAATATAAAATAAATGACCACAACAGTCATGATGGACACTTATAAGGAGCAAGTAATCAATAGAAGTAAAGTTTAAAGCAACTTACAAAAAAAATGGTTCTAAGCAAGCCCCGTCGATGATCCCATGTCACACCAGATTAGAGGAAAGTCGCTCTTATAGCAAGTAGGCAAAAAAACCAAGCCTACGATGGCGATGATGATTGTGAGCTCCAATAAAAAATGTTTTTTTACCAATCAATGACACCAAGAATTTTCTTTACAAGTAGAGACGAATCTTTCTAAATAGCTTGCCCGAATAAATTAAGAAATTTCTGCAGCCAAATTGGGAAAATGGAGAAAACTAAGACACGAAAGACGGGAAAAGCATACAAACTTTCCTCCTCAAAGCACTTCCTTCCCGATGCATCAATCACATACATCACCATTCAGGGCAAAATCCCCTCAAACTTCATGATACATTTCATGTAGAAATAGTAAATTACATTGACTTTCCATGAGCAGATCTCAACTCATTTACATGGTTGAGCCACTTAGGATTTCAAAGGACATTTAATGATTCAAATACAGTGACTGATCTTCCAAAATTATCATGTCATGCATGGTTAGTAGAGGGAAGATGGAAAATAGCAGTAAGTTAGTTCTAGGTCGCTGAGTTACCTCAATTATGATCAAGTTCCGACAAGCTGTCAATGGACCCCTACAGAGGAAGGTTCATTTTCTGGAGGCATGTCCAAGGAGAGAGCCCCTTCTATGACCATCACCACTTCACCAATAGCAGGCCTAAGACACGGTTTATTCTGCATACACCATAAAGCTAATCTGACAACTCTTTCCATTCCTTCTACCTCCTCATCCCCGATTAAAAAACGTGGATCAACAAACTTACCCAATTTCCCAACCCTGCACATATGATAAGCGAAATCACGCAGTTTGATATCATCATCATATCTCTTTCCTGCAAAGATCTGAAGCAAAATCAATCCAAGCATGTAAATATCTCGTTCCATAGGACTCTCGGATGAAGAGGCTGCATCCTTCTGCAGCAAGGCATGGATACCATAACAAGTAACTTTCGCAACCATGTTCTCATCAAGCAAAACATTTTCCAGTTTCAGATTTCCATGAGGAATACACTGCTTGCATTCTAGGTGTAAGTAGGATAAAGCACGTGCAATCCCAATAGCAATGCTGAGCCCCAGATGCAAACCATCCTTGCCCTTGCAATGCTTTCTGTCAAGTAACCATTGGTTGAGAGATCCATTGCTTATGTATTCATACACCAGAACCTTGTGCGCAGGTTCGTTGCAGAATCCTTTCAAAGAAACAAGGTTTCTATGGTGAGTGCTGCCCAAAGTGGAGACCAATGACAAAAACTCCCTTTCAGAAACTGGTATATCACCAAAGATTTTTACAGCAACTAGTACCTTGTTAGGTAGCACGCCCCTATAAATGCTCGACCCAAGCTTATTCCCGAAATTCTTCGTCAACTCTTTCACCTCCTCCAGAGACAACCTAACGATGGCACTATAGTGTGGATTCATTCCAAAATCTTTCCCAAATGGGCTACTCCTTTCAACATTGGTATGTCTTCTTCTATAAAGAACAAACAAAACTATGATTATCTCCACAGTCAGAAAGACAGAAGCTGTAATCAACAAAAGCACTACAATACCAGCCATTAAACTCCTCTTATGCCCAACCATTTGAGCTACATGCTGTCTCCCTTCTAATGGCAAAGTGTTTTCACGCAAATTGGTGGCTTGAGCAGACACGGCCTCAGGGAGAAGGCAGACTTTCAGGAATGAAGTTGCTGGGACAGAAGAGTGACGGTAACCGCTAATAAAGTTTGTTCCTTTAATCGTACAGACTCCCGAGCCGTCATTTCTTGCAGTCACGGCGAAGCAACTGCTATCATTTAAGCAGTAACTTCTGCAAGCATCTAGGCTCAGCATGACATCCACATCATGAGGAGGATAGAGGCTATATAAAAATGTCTGTTTGAGAATCAGCATGCTAAAACCCGTGTTGCAATTCCCCAAATCCGCAATTTTCTCGCAGTCATCTGAAGCGGAATCCTGGAACAAGCACTCGCAAGAAGGTCCCGTAGAATTATAACCACAAACACGGTATAAGCCGCAGGAACCGAACACATGGCACTGACTCTGTACAGCTTGCCAGCCGACCTTCCATGAAGAACTGACATTGTCAAATGAATATATTCTAAGATTTCCATCTGCATCGATTCTTAACCGTCTGAATACCACGAAGGGATCTCTGTGATCCTCGCTATAACCGAACCAAACAAGACCCCCTCTGGCATCAAATAGCCCTAGAAGTCCATCTTCCTCAAGCCGAACTTCTCCAACATCCACGGGATGACTCAATTGACTACTCCAGTATGTGACATTCTCCTCCCAAACAAGTGAAATGTCACCTGATCTTTTGTTAATCTCAAAGCTGTAGTAGCTAGCAATGGAGTCGGGTGAGGAAGGTTGTAGAGACTGGGGGAAGGAGAGGGGCTGGCCGGGAAGTAGAGTATCTGTAGGACTGTTAAAACTCTCCCATACCACTCTTCCTCCACTACCCATGAGAACCAAGTTTCCATTGTTCATCAGAGTAGCAGATTCAACTCCAAGATATGCAGTGTTGCTGCTCCAAACCGGAAGGCCATGGAGACTGGCATCGATTAGGACCAAGCTGCCATCCATGGAGAGCTGCAGCGTAGAATTTTGGCTAACCCTAACCCCTCCGCCAACAACCCATACGGGGACTTTCTGTTCAACGTTGGGGAGATTATGCCAAATTCCCACCGCAAATCCAGCCCCATCGTCCGCGTAATCCCCGAAAAACCCAAATGCGAAAACCCCATTCTGGGAAATCCACGCAGTAACCCTGTCATACCCAAAAATACCGAAGCCGAGAGGGGCGGAAACCAATGGCTGCTCCTCTGATAACCCGCGATGAACAGAACCGAGAAGAAGAAGCATTGCCATGAAAACAGCAGTTGGAGGACCAAAACAGTAGTTTTTAGGGAACTTACCTCTGCGTGACATCACAGTCGCGCTTGAAATATGTCGACCGGTGGAAGCCCCATGCATTTTGACTGAGATTGCCCTAGATTTCATGGGAGAGTTGAGAATGAAGCAGGTGAACGTTAGGGATTGGTTTCAAAATGGGGCTTTTGAGCTCATGAGGGGGAAGGGGTAGGAGAGACTTTGCTGGGGGAGGAAAGGAGTGGAAGTGAGAGCATTTGGTCGGTGCTTGGTGGAAGGAGGAGAGAGGGAGCAAAAGGCCGAGAAAAAGGAAGGTTTTTATTAGCCGAAAACGAAAAAGATAAAAACAACCATTAGAGTGCACTGTGCTGCCACTTCGAGACTTTTGTCTTCTTCTTTTCCGTCTTTTGTACTCTTTATAAATTAAAATCCTTTTTCTCTTTTTCATTCTTAGGAAAGGGCCGGTGGTCCCCACTATAATCTTTTAGGGAGGGAGAAAAGGGTGGGCTTCCTGGTAAATATAGGGCATATATAGGCTTGGTTTGGGATGATTTTTTTTTTGGGTAATGATAATCATATTCCAACTATGACTATTTTTACTCTTTTTAAAAAAAAAAAAAAATGAGGCATTAATAAAGCCTAAAATAAACCTTGATCACTCGGGGCCTCCGGTAGATCGGGCAAATCGACCGCCTTAGCCCGCTAGCGCCCGAACGTGCAAACAGATAAATGGGTCTCCGGGGAGACAGAGTCCAAGAGTTGATGACGTGAAAAATCCGCAATCGGAGCTCCAAGCCTCCACGCAGTCTGCGAACATCGCACTCCAAGCCTCCAAGCGGTCTGCGAACATCGCACTCCAAGCCTCCAAGTGATTTGCGAACAGCACACTCCAAGCCTCCAATCGGTATGCGAACAGTGCACTCCAAGCCTCCAAGCGGTCTGCGAACAGCGCACTCCAAGCCTCCAAGCGGTCTGCGAACAGTGAACTCCAAGCCTCCAAGCAGTCTGCGAACAGTGAACTCCAAGCCTCCAAGCGGTCTGCGAGCAGCACTCCAAGCCTCCAAGCGGTCTGCGAACAGTAAACTTCAAGCCTCCAAGGCAGTCTGCGAATAATGCTCTTCAAACCTCCAATCTCTAGAGAGAGAGAGAGAGAGGAATTAAGAGAGAGAGCCTCCACCCAAAAGTGAGGGAGTTAATGAATAAAGGGGGTCTATTTATAAGCTTTTGAGGGGCGGTCCAATAATTATACCCCGCTATTTACCGGCCCGGCCAATAGGATCGTCTGGATCCTATCACGCGGATCGCCAATTTCCCGGAAATGACGGCCCTACCCCCAAACCCTAAACGAACTTGGCTTGGAGGAGAAGACAGCGCGAGGCCGCCGGCCATGACGACGACCGGTCGGAGAGCGGCCGGCCCGGCCTAGGGCGGCGGCGCCCTAGGCAGACGCGGCCTAGGGCGACCTCGCCCAAGGCCGCGCGGCGGCGACCTTGGCGGCCGCAGCCAAGGCCGGGCTCGCCCAAGCCCGACGCGGCCTTGTGCAGCGGCGCCCATGACAGCCGCGACAAAGGGTGGTCGCGCCCTTGGCGGTCGCGGCCAAGGGAGGCGACGCCCTTGGCGGCCTCGCCCAAGGCCGCGCGTCGGCGCCCTTGGCGGTCGTAGCCTAGGGTGGTCGCGCCCAAGGCCAGCGGCGCCCTAGGCGGCTCCGTCTTGGCCGGGGAGGCCGACCCTTGCGTGGCCGGCCGCGATAGCGAGGCGCCGTGCAGGGATCGCGGCGTGCGCGTGCGATCCTGTGCGCCGATCATGCGCGCGGGAGCGGAGATTTCCTTACGGGGAGGATTCACCGAATATGGCGTTTCCTTACGGGGAGGATTCACCAAATAATGCTTTCCTTACAGGGAGGATTCACCGAATATGGCGTTTCCTTGTTTGCTGGACCTTCCATATGCGGGAATCTTCTATTTAATGGTCTTTCCCCCATCATTTGCCCCCAAAGCTTTCGGAGCTGAGTATTAGAACAAGAGGATCTCGAGATCTTTCTTCTTTTTTCCACGGGATGGCGGACGGTATTGAAGGAGATCGAGGCGGCGCGTCGGAGGCCGACAAGGTACGTGAACGAATCGAGGTCGTCCGCACGCGCCTCGCGCGCCGACCGCGCGCCGTTTGCGCCGCCCGCGCCCACTGTGAGTGTGTTATCCGTGCGCGTTGTAAGCGTGTTTGGTGTGCGCATATTTTCTGCGTGTAGTTGCGGCAAGCGTGCGGGCCCCGTGCATCCTTTGCGACCGTGGGCGCTTAGTCTAACCATTTTGTTTTTGTTTGTGCAGGCCCCGAGATGCGTGGTGAAGGGCAATCCGATGAGGATGCGTTCGACTCTCATGGAGGAACAAATTGCTTCCTGGAGGGTGCGATATAATATTTCTGTCGCGATCGAGATCATGACGCCTAATGTCCGCCAGCGAGTGCAGAGTACTCTGGTTGGATGGACGACCTTGTGCGAGTCATCGCTGAGAGCGGGCGTTCACTTTCCTCAGTGTGACGAGATTACAGCTATCATGAAGCGTTGCGGCGTTCCGATATCTCAATTTGTTCCCCTGACGATGGCACGCTTGATGGGGCAGATAGCGTTCTTCCGCGAGCGCGGCTCGGTCTTCTCCCTGGATCTGTTCAAAGACTGGTGTGAGGTGCGCATGGATGGTGGCGGCCGTGTAGAGGTTCATAGTAACTAGTACTGGTAGCAGTTTGAGAATCGAGTCGACAGGCGGCACGGGAACACTGTCTGTGAGTTTGTCCATAATCGGTGGGGATGACCCAAGCTCTGGAGTTCCCTCTCGGATGGTTGTGGGAGAGCGAAAGGTCGGGAGCGCGAGTTCTTCCCCATTCTTGGATTTTCGCATCCTCAAGGCTTGGTGGTTCAGCTGTACAGTATCTCCTTGTTCGTGAGCGGGATGTTGAAATTGTTGAAGTGGAAGTTAGGGGGTTCTTGGACCTGGGCGGTCTGGGAGATTGTCCGGGCGGTCAGGCTGGTATCAGCCTAGCTGCGGTCTTCTGGAATGACTGTTGGTATCTGGTCCAAGGCGGCAAGGTGGAGCCGCGCGGTCTGCCTCTGACCGCGTGGCGGGTTGTCCTCCTCTTGGCTGTGGCGGTCTGGTGTGACCGCACAGGGTAGTCCAGGTTATCTGGTTGTATTCGCGGACTAAGGAAATTAGTCGCGCGGTCTCAGTGCGCGGTCTCAGGAGGAGGCTGGAATGCGAGCTGGTTGCTGTTCGCGGTCTCAGGAGGAGATCGGCATGCGGACAGGAGTTCGCGATCTGATGGCGAACTGGCTGTGTTCGCCGTCTCATGCGAACACAGGTGGTGAACAGCTTCGGGCGGTCTGGCGAGCTCTTTGTAGAGTCGCGGTCTGCTGTGAGAGTGGCGGTCTCTCATGGTCGATGTTGAAGCTGGCGAGTTCACCAAAATGAAGCAGAAGTACTGTTGCTGATCGCGCGGGTTGACCGGTCTGGTCACGCGGTCTGGAGGGTGGTGATCCTATCTCATAGGGTGGTGACTGGATCCGGTCCCGCGCCTATAAATAGGAGCCACTGTAGCAACATAATAGAGTGACACCAAGTGTAAGCTGAGTTCGGCTTGTTCCTGCGGTCTGTCTTATTCTGACCGTGCGGTTTGCTGATTGAATTCCTTTTGTGCAGCTTCTGCGGATAGTGTGGGCAGCAGCGATCACCTCTTCCTCTGAAAGTGTTCGGGCGGTCTGCGGCTTGGAGTTGTGGTGCTGGAGTTCGGGAGAATCAGGAGGTCGGAAGAAGGGAGCGGTCTGTGCAGCGGTCTGGTGGTGTTCTGTGGTTGGCAGAGAGTTGCGGTCTTGCAACTATCTGAGATCGCAGGGAGGTCGCGCGGTCCGGAGCGGTCTCAGTTATCTGCATTTCCTTGTTTTTTTTTTGATGTTTGTGCTGGCGAAATCATGTCTCGCCAAGCATGTCTTGCCCTGTA
The DNA here is from genome assembly GCA_033032865.1 of Dactylorhiza incarnata. Classification (NCBI taxonomy): domain Eukaryota; kingdom Viridiplantae; phylum Streptophyta; class Magnoliopsida; order Asparagales; family Orchidaceae; genus Dactylorhiza; species Dactylorhiza incarnata. Next base: position 1,170,338 of record JAWHQI010000348.1, on the reverse strand, counting down.
ATGAAGTTTTATGCTATCAATAAAGATCACATATTTGCCTGAAGTTTGTTTCTGGTTGCTTTGGCTAGTATCTCTAGTTGTTATTCCTGCTTGCTCTCACAAGGTCTGAGAAATTTTCACATGGTATCAGAGGGAGGTTCGAGTGGATAGAGCAGTGAATAACTTAGAGTAGCCATCGCCTTTGTGAAGGAGGAACCAGAGGAAAAACAATGGAAGGTGGATTTGCAAGAGGTCTTGGTATTGAGATGCTTACATCGACTAACTTCAAGAAGTTGAAGTCATGTATGCAGAGCTATCTTCTGGGTGAGGACCTATGGAAAGTTGTTGGAGGAAATGAGACAGAAGAGGTGAAGGCAACGGAAGCTGGTGACAATGGTCCGGCCGTGAGGGCGTGGAGAAAGACCAATGCTAAGGCCGAGTTCACCTTGAAGCGTGTTATCTCACCTGATCTCTTTGATCACATCTTAGGGTGTGGATCGGCTGCAGAGATCTGGAGAGCCCTGGATGGGCTGTTTAACAAGAAGAATGTAGCAAGACTACAGTTCTTGGAGAATGAGCTGGCAAGGTCGTCTCAGGGTGATCTATCTATCTCAAACTTCTTTCTGAAGATGAAGAACTTGTGTGCTGAAATCTCAGCACTGGATCCTGATGAGCCAATTTCTGAGGCGAAGCTGAAGAGGCACATCATCCGCGGCCTGCGGAAGGAATATGTGGCCTTTGTGACGTCGGTGCAGGGTTGGGCAAATCAGCCATCTCTGTTGGAGCTGGAGAACTTGCTTGCTTCGCAAGAAAGCTTGGCAAGACAGATGGCGGGGTTGTCAGTGATTGGGGGAGATGCCGAAGTTCTCTTCTCAGGGAAGAAGAAGAAGTGGGATAAGAAGAAGAAGACCACCGGAGGTTTTGGGCCTTCAACTTCTGGGCAGCAGGAAAGGGGATATGCTCCCAAGGCTGACGGGAAGAAGAAGGGAGAAGGTCCGAAGTGCTACAAGTGTGGCTAGTTTGGCCACATCAGGAAAGATTGCAGAGTGGTCACTCAAGCAGGGCATGCTGCGGAGAAGGAGGAAGCTGAGGTCAGACATATAGATGGAGGATGGGGAGGAGCCTTCTCGGCTTCTGTTGGAGCTTCTGCTCCTATCAACTATCTGGAGGACTGGATCGTGGACTCGGGGTGTGGTCATCACCTCACCGGAGACGGGACCAAGCTTTCTTCTGCACAGCCCTACACAGGTAACAATGCAATCATTACTGCTGATAATACTGTGCATCCAGTAGAGAATGTGGGGGTTGTTTCTTTGGGCAGTGATAGAGGGCCACTTACTTTGAAGAGTGTCTATCATGTGCCCGGAATGAAGAAAAACCTCTTCTCCGTGACCAACGCTGTTGACGCTGGGTATCACGTTCTGTTCGGCCCAATAGAAGTGAACTTTCTACGTAATGTAGAGGCCGTGAAGGCCGAGGTCGTTCATGTCGGGAGACGGGCAAAGGACTTGTTCGTTTTATCGACAAGTTCCTACGTCGACAAGATGAAAACGAATGATGGTGCCGTGATATGGCATGAGAGGTTGGGGCACGTAGGGATGGATAAGCTGAAAGCTATGGCGGTGAGAGGTCTGGTCAAGGGCCTGCCAAATCTATCTTCCTACGGTGAAGGTCATGTTTGCGAGGGATGTCAGTTCGGCAAGTCTCATCGACTGCCGTTTGATAAGTCGCAGACGAGGAGTAGTGTTCCGTTGGAATGCATCCACGGTGACTTGATGGGACCAACTGCTACCCCAAGCCTCGGAGGCAGCAGGTATATGCTGGTGTTAATCGATGATTACACCAGATATGTCTGGATTTATTTTCTGAAGGAGAAGGCGGAGGCGTTTGCCAAGTTTGTGGAGTTCAAGGAGCTCGTGGAAGGTCGGCTGAGACTGCGGGTGAAGAAGCTGAGGACTGACAACGGAGGGGAGTTCACCTCTAGTGAGTTCTCTAGTTTCTGCAGGAAGGCGGACATCCGGAGGGAGCTTACTTGTGCGCATACTCCACAATAGAACGGAGTTGCAGAGCGGAAGATCTGTCATCTGACGGAGACCTGCAAGTGTTGGCTGCATGCCAAGAGTATCCCAAAGTCCTTCTAGGCGGAGGGAATGTCTTGTGCTGCCTACGTCATCAACCGGATGCCTCTTAGTCCCATCAACATGTTAACTCCGCATGAGATGATGTTCAAGGAGAAGCCAAGCGTGGCACACCTTAGGGTGTTTGGTTCCACCTGCTATGTGCATGTTCCAGATGCTCTTCGGACGAAGCTAGATGCGAAAGCAAGGAAGCTAGTCTTCGTGGGATACGATGAGCGGAAGAAAGGATGGAAGTGCATGGACCCGGAGACGCGGAGATTTGTTGTATCTCGGGACGTTGTATTTGATGAGGTGACATCTTACAAGGGGTCTTCTGGAGTGGAACTACCAGAGAGCAGGGTGGAGGAGCCGGAGCAAGCAGTGGAAGATCTTCAGGTGGAGCTACCTGTATCACCAGGTGGTCCATCTCCTTCTAGTTCCGAGACGGGGGCTTCTGGTTCAGGGAGCAGGGGGAGCAATGCTCCTAGCACGTCTGGAAGGGGAGCTAGGGAAGAAGCAGCTGAAGACAATACGGTTCAGGGGAAGGAGCTGAGGAGGTCGAAGCGATCGATCGTTGCCCCTGATCGCTATACAGGAGGAAACGCAGTGAGCTTCGTCTCATGTTTCTTCGCTGGTCCCTTGGATGAGAGGGAGCCGTCGAGCTTTGAGAAGGCCAAAGGCGTGAAGGAGTGGGACGTTGCGATGCAAGAAGAGATGGCAGCTCTCGAGAAGAATGAGACCTGGTCTCTTGTGCCCAAGCCCAAGGGCACCACTCCTGTGACATGCAAGTGGGTCTACAAGCTGAAGAAGAAAGCTGACGGCAGTATCGAGCGATACAAGGCTCGTCTTGTAGCTCGGGGGTTTTCGCAGCAATACGGTGAAGACTACGATGAGACATTCAGTCCGGTGGCAAAAATGACTTCAGTTCGATTCATCATTGCCTTGGCGGCGTTCAGTGGATGGGAGATTTGGCAGCTCGACGTCAAGAACGCCTTCTTGTACGGCGAGATTGACAAGGACATCTTCATGGTCCAGCCACCAGGCTTTGTGTCTGAAGATTTTCCGGAGCATGTCTGCAAGCTGAAGAAGGCCCTGTATGGGTTGAAGCAAGCGTCGAGGGCGTGGTACGGGAAGATCGCAGAGTATCTCTTATTCTGTGGATTTGTTGCTTCAGACTCGGACTCAAGCTTGTTCGTCAAGAAGAGCGGGGAGCTTCATGTCATCGTGCTGCTGTACGTCGACGATATGATCGTGACGGGGAACTCAAAGGTGGAGGTAGCTAGGCTTCGGGCTGAGCTATCTATCAGGTTCGAGATGAAGGATCTGGGGGAGCTTCACCATTTCCTTGGACTTGAGGTGCAAAGGAAGGAAGGTGGAGTGCTGGTGACCCAGGCCGGGTATGCGGAGCGGATCGTGGATCGATTCAGCATGAAGGAAGGGAAGTGCACCTCCACACCTCTGGAGAAGGCTATGAAGCTTCGGAAGGATGAGGGGAGGATTATGCAAGATCCGTTGGTGTTCCGAGCTCTGGTTGGGAGCTTGATCTATCTGACGATCACAAGGCCGGATATTGCATATGCAGTAGGCAGAGTGAGTCGGTATATGGCGGAGCCATGGGTACTGTTGACGCCAGGAAAATCCTGACCTCAAGATTCGGATCAATGCAGCCCGAGGTTACTGATCCTGCGGTCCAACTCCACAACTCTGATAGCTAAAATAGGAGAGATAAAATGACTAAGCACACCCCAGGTGCTCCAGCAGGGAGGTCCCACCACATACCCGGAAGTTTGGGAGAAACTTCCCCTCCGCAACCAAAAGCTGGGCGAGGTACTAGACGGGCATGGATTTGGCGAGTATCCAACTTGGGGGGACCTCGACCACTTCCCAAAGTGCCATTTCTAGTACCCCTGGGGGTCTATTTATAGAGAATCCTAGGGGGGGTACAGGCGAGTATACTGCCTCTGCTCGCGAGTTACAAGGGCTACTCGCCCATACTCGCGAGATACTCGCCCATACTCGCGAGATACTCACCCCTTGCTCGCCATACTCGCCCCTTGCTCGCCATACTCGCCCCTTGCTCGCCATACTCGCCCCTTGCTCGCCATACTCGCCCCTTGCTCGCCATACTCGCCCCTTGCTCGCCATACTCGCCCCTTGCTCGCCCAGCTCGCCTCTTGCTCCTGCTGGCTGAGTTGCCTTGTGTCTTGGACTGCCGGCTCCTGTGCTGACCCTTTGACCTTGACTTCAGCCTACGTGGCTTTGAATGGGCCTACCTTGGAGAATGAGGGTTGTACAGGTACCTCATCTGCTAGCGGCCAAGAACATCTTGAAGTATGTCAAGGCGACCTCGAATATGGGTCTCCTGTACAGGAGGGATGCAGGCTTCGAGGTGCATGGATACATGGATGCTGATTACGGGGGAGATTCGGATGATCGGAAGTCGACATCTGGATTCGTTTTCATGGCGGGCCCTACGGCTATATCATGGTGCAGTAAGAAGCAGGATTCCGTATCGGCCTCCACCACAGAAGCGGAATACAAGGCTTCGGCCTTGGCAGCTCAGGAAGCCATCTGGCTTAGGAGGTTGGTAGGAGACGTCCACAAGGAGGTTCGGGAGCCGACTCTGCTACGCGGTGACAACGAGAGTGCTCTCAAACTGGTAACCAATCCAGTTTGTCACGCGAGGACCAAACATATCGAGATCGAGCACCACTTCATACGGGAGAAGGTGCTGGAGGGATCTCTTTCGGTCGGGCATGTGCGGAGTGCGGACAATGTCGCAGACATCTTCACAAAGGCGCTGGCGAAGGGGCCGTTCACACGGCTAAGGGAGTTACTTGGACTGGTTTCAACTTCCCACTTCAAGGGGGAGTGTTGAAATTGTTGAAGTGGAAGTTAGGGGGTTCTTGGACCTGGGCGGTCTGGGAGATTGTCCGGGCGGTCAGGCTGGTATCAGCCTAGCTGCGGTCTCCTGGAATGACTGCTGGTATCTGGTCCAAGGAGGCAAGGTGGAGCCGCGCGGTCTGCCTCTGACCGCGTGGCGGGTTGTCCTCCTCTTGGCTGTGGCGGTCTGGTGTGACCGCACAGGGTAGTCCAGGTTATCTGGTTGTATTCGCGGACTAAGGAAATTAGTCGCGCGGTCTCAGTGCGCGGTCTCAGGAGGAGGCTGGAATGCGAGCTGGTTGCTGTTCGCGGTCTCAGGAGGAGATCGGCATGCGGACAGGAGTTCGCGATCTGATGGCGAACTGGCTGTGTTCGCCGTCTCGTGCGAACACAGGTGGTGAACAGCTTCGGGCGGTCTGGCGAGCTCTTTGTAGAGTCGCGGTCTGCTGTGAGAGTGGCGGTCTCTCATGGTCGATGTTGAAGCTGGCGAGTTCACCAAAATGAAGCAGAAGTACTGTTGTTGATCGCGCGGGTTGACCGGTCTGGTTACGCGGTCTGGAGGGTGGTGATCCTATCTCATAGGGTGGTGACTGGATCCGGTCCCGCGCCTATAAATAGGAGGCACTGTAGCAGCATAATAGAGTGACACCAAGTGTAAGCTGAGTCCGGCTTGTTCCTGCGGTCTGTCTTATTCTGACCGTGCGGTCTGCTGATTGAATTCCTTTTGTGCAGCTTCTGCGGATAGTGTGGGCAGCAGCGATCACCTCTTCCTCTGAAAGTGTTCGGGAGGTCTGCGGCTTGGAGTTGTGGTGCTGGAGTTCGGGAGAATCAGGAGGTCGGAAGAAGGGAGCGGTCTGTGCAGCGGTCTGGTGGTGTTCTGTGGTTGGCAGAGAGTTGCGGTCTTGCAACTATCTGAGATCGCAGGGAGGTCGCGCGGTCCGGAGCGGTCTCAGTTATCTGCATTTCCTTGTTTTTTTCTTGTTTGATGTTTGTGCTGGCGAAATCATGTCTCGCCAAGCATGTCTTGCCCTGTAATGAAGTTTTATGCTATCAATAAAGATCACATATTTGCCTGAAGTTTGTTTCTGGTTGCTTTGGCTAGTATCTCTAGTTGTTATTCCTGCTTGCTCTCACAAGGTCCGAGAAATTTTCACATGGGAAGCGTCTGTTGTTATGTGGACTCTCCTCCGATCTGGGGCCTGATGATGTTGTTCCTTTGAGACGTGACCGAAATAGGAAGCTAGTCTTCTCTGACGGTGGCGAGTATGCCCCTTTGCACCTTTCGGCGGGGAGGCAGAAGGAAGGCTCGAGTGATTCTCCTTGCGGTTCACGAGTTGATGGGGTCCCGTGCCTAGACCCCGATGTTGAGGTGATTGGCTCCTTTGCCCCCCATATCCCGGATGAGGGGGCGGCTGCAGCGCCCTCATCGAAGGGGAAGAGGGTTTCTTTGTCTCTTGTAACCATGAACCATGCGGTAAGTGAGCTCCTTTTTCTTTGGGTGCTTTATTTTATTGTGGACCTTGCTCACCTCTTGTTTTGTTGCAGATTGGTGTTCAGGCCCAGATTGCGCTCTCCTGGAATAATTGTTATGTCGGCTTGAAGGATCAGTACAGCTCCCTGTAGAAGAAGCTGAAGGCGTCTGGAGCTTCTCTGACCGCACTGGCGAAGAAGAGGGAGTGTGATCAAGCCCGTCTTCGAGAGTTGGACCTGACGGTGGCGGAGGGCAAGGTGGCGTTGACGCGCCTCCGGGAGGAGCTCCAGTCCCAGAAGTCCTTGACCGAGAAGGCGCTTGGGGATGTGGCCCGTCTAGAATCCGAGGTTCGGTGGCTTTCTTCTGAGGAGCATCTTTCCGAGTTGAAGGCAGCTGGCGTAGCCGAGTACAAGAGTTCCCTAGCCTTTCAGGTGGATCGTGGCCAGCTGTTTGAGGAGATTCGTGAGCAGGTCTGGGCGAGGGAGGTTGAGCTGGAGCTTATCGAGGTCCGGGGCGTGGCTTTCCGCCTTGGGATATCCAAGACGCTCTGGATGGTTGTTCGCAAGCGGGGATGTGACACCTCCGGGCTCGGTGTTGATGACCTCTCCGCGGATGAGCTGGCGGAGTCCGGCGAGGAGTAGACTTGTAGTGCCTGGCATCTTTGTACTTTTTCGTTCATTGGTTTGATTTGCTTTGTATGAGACACGTTATCTCGTGATAGTGCTTCTTGTTTGTTGTGTCATTTATGGATTCTGCTCCTTTTTCCACGCCTTTGTGGTTGTTGGTGGCCCACTTTTCTTACAGTGTTCGCGCTTGGGCGGTATGATGCTGCTCTGCCGGTTGGCGAGGCCAATTCAGGCTCGTGTTTAGTCCCTAGGACGTATGGCGAACCCTTTGAACCCGCCGGCAGAGGTCGCGTACGCCGTCTTGGTGGGTGTCTTGTTTAGAGATGAGACCCGGGCGCAACGAGGGATGTCGCTCAATGCTCGGACGAGACCCGAGTGTACCGTTGGGTGTCGTTGGATGTTTGTGCGAGACCCGGGTGAACCGGGGGATTCCGCTGAATGTTTGGGCGAGACCCGGGTTAACCGGGGGATGCTGCTGAATGTTTGGGCGCGACCCGGGTAAACCGGGGGATGTCGCAGAATGTTTGGGCGAGACCCGGGTAAACTGGGGGATGTCGTTGAATGTTTGGGCGAGACCTTGGTAAACCGGACGATGCCGCTGAATGTTTGGGCGAGACCCGGGTAAACCGGGGGATGCCACTGAATGTTTGGGCGAGACCCGGTAAACCGGGGGATGCTGCTGATGGTGCGACCCAGGATTACTAGGGGATTGCGTTGATTTTGTGTCGGTGAAGAGCGAATCTTCGAACCGAGGCGACCACAGGGGGGCAGGCCCTGACGGTACTGCGACTTGCTGTGCGGAGAAGGGCTGACCTTCGATCCCCGACAGCGAGAGGTCGTGAAGGATGAGACCCGGATAGCTCCGTGCTCAATCGCCTGGACTTGGGGGCAACCTTTGCCCGCCAGGGAGACACTGAGGGTGCTATCCTGGGTGATGTCGCTGAATATCTGGGCGAGACCCGGGTAAACCGGGGGATGTCGCTGAATATCTGGGCGAGACCTGGGTAAACCGGGGGATGCCGCTGAATATTTGTGCGAGACCCGGGTAAATCAGGGGATGTCGCTACGTGTTCGTGGATATCATGTTGCAGTATGTGACAGCGGGAGTCCGTGCTTGCTCCGGGATGTGCGCGCCATGATCCTTCCCCTGGGCTGGTCCTTGTGGAGTGGCTATGCGGGGGCTGTCCTGCCTGTGATGTCTACCTCGGGTGTGTCTCCTCCTGCGGGTGCGTCGTCAGGGAGTGTGGCATCGTTGCACTGCTCTGGAACGTTGGTTTGAGATGGGAGAACGTTGTTCGGTTCCCTGCGAGCCGATCTTCGAGTCGCTCGAGTGCCTTTTCTTGCCATGTCCCTGATTATCTTCTGCTCCTCCCGCTGATTACGGGGAACTCCTTCCCACAGACGGCGCCAATCTATTGCGGATCGCTCGGGGCCTCCGGTGGATCGGGCAAATCGACCTTCTTAGCCCGCTAGCGCTCGAACGTGCAAACAGATAGAGAGGTCTTCAGGGAGACCGAGTCCAAGAGTTGATGACGTGGAAAACCCGCAATCGGGGTAAAAAACCATGCGGTCGGGCTGTGTCGGCCTAACTTCCACTATGCTTTGAGTTCCTCCACAGATTTGTCCTTGAGAGAGCGAGGGCGACAGGCCGCACCTCGTTATAATGATGGGGGATGAGAGAGAGTCTGTTGCCTTGCTCCAATGCGGATTTGCCCCCCGGGTCCAAGCTTCGTCTGTACCACCGCGGGCCTTCAGCTCCTTGTTTGATTTGCTAATAATGAGCTCCAAGCCTCCACGCGGTCTGCGAACATCACACTCCAAGCCTCCAAGCGGTCTGCGAACAACGCACTCCAAGCCTCCAAGCGGTCTGCGAACAACGCACTTCAAGCCTCCAATCGGTCTGCGAACAACGCACTCCAAGCCTCCAATCGGTCTGCAAACAACGCACTCCAAGCCTCCAAGTGGTCTGCGAACAACGCACTCCAAGCCTCCAAGTGGTCTGCGAACAACGCACTCCAAGCCTCCAAGAGGTCTGCGAACAGTAAACTCCAAGCCTCCAAGCGGTCTGCGAACTCCAAGCCTCCAAGCGGTCTGCGAACAACGCACTCCAAGCCTCCAAGCGGTCTGCGAACAATAAACTCCAAGCCTCCATGGCGGTCTGCGAATAGTGCTCTCCAAGCCTCCAATCACTAGAGAGAGAGAGGAATTAAGAGAGAGAGAGAGACTCCACCCAAAAGTGAGGGAATGAATGAATAAAGGGGTCTATTTAACGAGCTCCAAGCCTCCAAGCGGTGTACGAACATTGCACTCCAAGCCTCAAAGCGGTCTGCGAACAGCGCACTCCAAGCCTCCTAGCGGTCTGCGAACAGCGCACTCCAATCCTCCAATTGGTATGCGAACATCGCACTCCAAGCCTCCAAGCGGTCTGCGAACAACGCACTCCAAGCCTCCAAGTGGTCTGCAAACACCGCACTCCAAGCCTCCAAGCGGTCTGCGAACAACGCACTCCAAGCCTCCAAGTGGTCTGCAAACACCGCACTCCAAGCCTCCAAGCGGTCTGCGAACAACGCACTCCAAGCCTCCAAGTGGTCTGCAAACACCGCACTCCAAGCCTCCAAGCGGTCTGCGAACACCGCACTCCAAGCCTCCAAGCGGCCTGCGAACAGCGCACTCCAAGCCTCCAATCGGTCTGCGAACAACGCACTCCAAGCCTCTAAGCGGTCTGCGAACAGCGCACTCCAAGCCTCCAAGCGGTCTGCGAACAGTAAACTCCAAGCCTCCAAGCGGTCTGCGAACAGTGAACTCCAAGCGGTCGGCGAACAGCGCACTCCAAGCCTGCAAGCGGTCTGCGAACAGTAAACTCCAAACCTCCAAGGCGGTCTGCGAATAGCGCTTTCCAAGCCTCCAATCTCTAGAGAGAGAGAGAGAGAGAGAGAGAGGAATTAAGAGAAAGAGAGCCTCCACCAAAAAGTGAGGAAATGAATGAATAAAGGGGTCTATTTATAGGCTTTTGAAGGGGTGGTCCGGTAATTATACCCGCTACTTACCGGAACGGCCAATAGGATCGCCCAGATCTTATCCCGCGGATCGCCAAATTCCCAGAAATGACGACCCTACCCCCAAACCCTAAACGGACTTGGCTTGGAGGAGAAGACGGCGCGCGGCTGCCGGCCATGACGGCGGTCAGGCGGAGAGCGGCCGGTCCAGCCTAGGGCGGCGACGCCCTAGGCGTCCGCGGCCTAGGGCGGCCTCGCCCAAGGCCGGCGCGGCCTCCAAAGGGCGGGCTCATCCAAGGCCGGCGGCGCCCTTGGCGGCCGCGACAAGGGCGGGCTCGCCCAAGGCCGACGCGGCCTTGGGCGGCGGCGCCCTTGGCGACCGCGACCAAGGGAGGCCTCGCCCTTGGCGGCCGCGTCCAAGGGCGGCGCCGCCCTTGGCGGCCGCGTCCAAGGGCGGCGGCGGCCGCGGCCTAGGGTGTCCGCGCCCAAGGTCGGCGCCGCCTTGGGCGGAGGCGCCCTAGGCGGCTGCGTCTTGGCCGGGGCGGCCGACCCTTGCGTTGTTGGCCGCGTGAGGGAGGGGCCGCACGGGGATCGGGCGTGCGCGTGCGATCCGGTGCGCCGATCGTGCGCGCGGGAGCAGAGCTTTCCTTACGGGGAGGATTCACCGAATATGACGTTTCCTTACGAGGAGGATTCACCGAATATGACATTTTCTTACAGGGAGGATTCACCGAATATAGCGTTTCCTTGTTTGTAGGACCTTCCATATGCGGGAATCTTCTATTTAATGGGCTTTCCCCAATCAAAACCTGAATGTACTCACCCCCTTCTCCCTCACGCACTCACGGTTTCTTACGGAAACAATGCCCCCCCCCCCCTTTCGCGATCTACTCTGAACGCCTACCTACCCCCATTCCGCCGCCCACCTTAGAGATTTCCGGCCGGCCATTTGTGGTTTTCCTTCCTTTTCCACCATTAGGACTCCCTCCTTGCCCTCCGGTGAGTTTTTTTTTATTTTTTCTCTCGAATTTTTTCTACCCTAAAACCCCAGAATGCTCAAAGCTTCATGAAAATGATTTTGTAGGTTTCGGAATCGTCAACTATAACTCGTTTCTCTCCGGTGGATCCCCATTGTGAGTATTTCTTTATCTTTTCTCTCAACTCTCTCATAATATTTGGTTTCCTGATTGTAGATTTTTTTTAGGTTTTTATCTCTCCGAATTACATATTTGTGCTCGCTATTTTTGGATTGTTAATTTTTGAAAGTATTTTTCTAAAATCTTTGTGAACATTTGGTTTTATAATTAGTTTTACCAAAATTTGTTATATTTTTGATTTGTTCAAAAACATTTCTTTGTTTTTTTAGATCATAATGAATTCAGAGAATGTTAAATTGTTGACAAATGAGGAGTATATTGAAGATAATTCGATGGATGTTGGAAAATATGAGTTTTCAGAGTAAAGAAGAGTTAATTGTTTGGGCCAGAAACACTGCAAAAAATTTGGGATTTGATATCATTATTTTGAGGGCAGATAATCTCACCACAAAGGCAAAACCTAAGGTAATCATTATTTTTGCCGTTACATTCTGCTCCTATTGCTATTCGGAAAGTTGTTTACATGGGATATATAAATGACAATATCTTTCTCATGTTACAGATGAAAAATGATTGTACAATGCAGTCATTATTTCCTGTTTGGACATAATACCATGAGCCACAGGAAACAAAATGAGATGGATCATATATCACGCGACTTTTTTAATGACAAGGTATGATTATTATTTACTAAGAAAATTTACTTGTTAGTGTCTTCTATATCCAATGATGACCGTTATCAAACGGTGACTATTTGATATTATAGATCATATCGATGTATTAAGTGTATTTGTGGAACTTTTTGTTATTTGAGAAAGATTTTCAATATATATGCATACTTTTATCTCTAAATTTTATTTTTAAGTATTGGGTACAAATAGCGTTGTGATGTACAATTATAATTCTGCGATGTACGAATAAAAGTGAGTTGCAAATAGCCATATATGTTGTATGATTATCAACACCCGTTTTTTTGCTCTTTTGAGTTTGGACAAAGACAACACTCATAGATGTATATCTGGCAGATGACCGTTATCAAAAAAGAAAATTAGTTTTGAACATAAATGAGGGTGAAGTTTCTTAGTTGAGGTCGGGGGTTCACGGACGAGTAACGACGGTTCATAGCCACCGTGTTCGTGACCGCCACCGTGTTCGTGACCGCCACCGCCGAGCCAAACATAGTCATAGTTATATGTTAGACTAGCATTTGAACTGTGCGTCTCTCCCCCCACAAAATTTACAGTTTAAGGGTGCGTTTGGATCTCTGTTGCGCCTTGGGCGAGATGCGGGGCGAAGGTGGGTCGGAAGCTCCGTAAACAGGATCGCCGCGCGGCGGCCTTTGATGAGGCCTTCCGCCGCGTCATTCGGGTTGGAGTCGGACATTCCATGCATCCTGCCTCCGTCGCACGTACAAAGTAGGTTGGAAAGCAAAACAAAACATAAGTCGTGCCGACCACGGTGCAAATCGACTCTAAAGCTCAATTTGTTTGGGCGTTTTTCTTCCATCACATTTTTTCAGAAAACACACACTGTTTTTGTTTAGAAAACACAAACACTGTTTTTTTTTTCATTTGAATAGCCTACAGTTGGAACCGTCGATCCTCCAAATGTCATTTTACGTTTGATTCTAACATTAGAGACGAATCTTCATTCAAAAACACTATTTTATCTTCATCTCCAGCCACTCCATCTTCAATACTCATATTAATGCTTTGATGGACACATGGATCATGGAATAAATTTGTTTTGACTATCGCAATAGCATACTATATGTTGTGCGAATATCCCGAGGGCTACATAATAATTTTTTTTTTGCTTTTCACAAGAGCTCATCCAAAAAAGGAGCAACTATCAATTTAGTGACGGAACTAAGATTTTTGGTCAACCCAGACACAACAAATTTCAACGTGGTAAACACACTTTTATTGTTAAACAAGAGGCATGAACTTTAGAGTTTAGACATGATAAATCAGCAAACTCTTATTGCTAAACAATTATTATTAACCTCGATTGAAACTACAAAAAGAAATTCAAAAAATAGGCAAAAATTATTAACCTCGATTTTAAAATAAAAAAAAAAGTATTTTTTCCCTTCAACACACCTTCTGTTTGTTCACAAATTTCTCACAAGTGACGAGATAGACAAAAATTTAAGAAGAGAGAGATGTTTTATTAGAGCTAATGAAGAGAAAAAGCAGTGAAGCTTAGACCTCCTGGAGAACACTGTGCGGAAGGAAAGGGGAAAATTCAAATATATCGCATTTTCGACACAACTATCTCCATTTTCAGTTTTCATCTGGAACAAAAAGGAGGGTTCTTTAATAGGATTGAGTCCGACCCACAAATAAGTGTGTGAAGAGGAAATCCGGCCGTAAAAATCGTTCATCCAACGATTGAAAATCAGTCTGGAAATTACAACCGTATTTTGCATTACGGCTGTAATTTTCAGTTTGATTTCAACCGTTGAATTACCGATTTTACGGCCGGATTTACTCTAGCACAAACTTCTGTGTGCGTCGGATGCACAATAATATGCTTCCATACAGAAGGTGTGTTGAAGGAAAAATATCATCTGATGTGCACCCGTAAAGATAATGCTTCCCTATGAATTTATAAGCATCATGAGGTGCATTTAGAAGAAGCTCCACTAAGAAGAAATGAAGTTAGTGGGGTCAACGCGTGATCACGAGAGTTGAAGAAACCGCCGCCCAGTCCACGCCCCGCCAGGCGCCGCCATAACCGCACCCCACTACTGGGGTGCGATTAGTCCGCACCCCACTCGTAGGGTGCGGATAGCCGCACCACCCATAATGGGGGGTGCGGTCATGCCGCACCACATGTGGGGTGCGGCCAAGCCACACTCCCCCGTAACGGGGTTCGGGCAAATCCCTCCTCTTCGAACTCGCCGCGCGCTCTTCGGGTTCCAGATTCCGCTCGGAACGCTCCCGTGTTTGTAGCGCGCTCAGAACGCTCCCGTGTTCGTTGCGCGCTCAGAATGCTCCCGTGTTCGTTGCGCGCTCAGAACGCTTCTGAGCGCGCTCAGAACGCTTCTGAGCGCGCTCGGAACACTTCCACATTCCGGGCACGCTCACTTTTTGTCTTTCTAATTTCTCAGATTACAGGACCCGCTTGTCACCTTTTTCACCTTCAACAAAGCTGTCCGAACTGCCCGAACTGACCGAAGGGCGAGACGGTCATTTACGAAAAATGGCGATCCGTGTGCTCCTAATCGTCAAGCGTGATTCGCCCGTCAGGTGGTTGCGGTGGTTACGACGACAAAATTACCAGGCTACCCCCGACCAAAGCTATAAAAGTAGCCTCATGCCTTCATTTAGGGGGACCCTTCCTTCTGCACCCCGGAGAGCTCCTTTGAAGATTTCCTTGAAATTCTCCTTCGGCGCTTGAAGATCTCCTTCGTGGACTTGAAGATCTCCTTCGTGGACTTGAAGATTTCCTTTCTCCCGAAAGGCGACTCATCATTCTCACTTTTTCCGGGTTTTCCACGTTAAAAAGTCCCGGTGTACTCAGCGAATCTCAAATTGACTGTTAGCACGCTTGGCTCACTTCAGAGCTAAGACAGTTCAAGTCAGCCGTCCTACCAAGAGCACCCGAGCGACCCGCAACAGTTTGGCGTCGTCTGTGGGAATCGAGGATTCCCAAACACTCAGCAAAGATCCCCCAAAGGAAGAATCCATCCCGAGACCGTGCTCGCTATCAACTGCGATGGCGAGAAGAAGCGCTCGCACTACTGAAGGATCGATCCCCGAGGGGCGTGTTGACCCGACTCCCTCCCCCTCGCTCGTCAACGTACCTCTCGTGGAAGAGGCAGCGATCGCGCCCGCGGCTCTCGCCTGCCGTCCCGCGCACCACGGCTCCCCACTATCGCCTCAAGTCTTGGCTCATCCAATTCCGAATGATTTTAAGCTTCCCAACATCGAAACATTCGACGGGATGGATGACCCGTTAGAACATGTCAACCACTTCACTACCATCATGAGACTCTACAACGCTCCAGATCAACTCCTATGTCAAGTGATTCCAGCAACCTTAAAAGGGCAAGCGCGCACTTGGTTCCATTCTCTGCAAGATGGAACAATCGATAGCTTCGCAAAAATGACGCAACAATTCATAAACCAATTCATCGCGAACCGTAGAAACGTCTGGGATCCCTCCCACCTTTCAGGAATACGCCAGAGCGAGGGAGAGACCCTCAAGGATTTCTTCCGCCGCTTCACCACTGAGGCACGACAAATTCCAGGAGTAGACCCCGAGCTTCTACGAGGAGTTTTTCTTGGAGGGCTCCGTCCCGGTGGCTTCTACTCCGTGCTGATTCGGGAAACTGTGCCTAGCTACCCAGACCTCGTTCAGCGAGTCGAGGCCCAAATAGCAACAGATGAGGCAATTGAAGCGCACTGCCGGCAGTTCGAGGGGAGCTCGAAGAGGAAGAAAGAGGAGTAGTTGTCGCAGACAGTTCCCAATAAGAACAACAAGCATCACGACAACCCTAGCCGAGACCGAAGATCTCGCCAGCATCAGGACTACACTCCCCTGAACAATACCAGGACTAACGTTCTCCTCGCCATCCGTGATAGCAACGCGCTCCGCAGGCACGAAACGCTTACGTCGAGCGGAGGAAACCAGTCGCAATATTGCGACTTCCATCACGGGCATGGACACAGTACGGAAAGCTGCAAGCGGCTGAAGGAGGAAATCGAGCGTCTTGTCCAACAGGGCCTCCTCAGAAGGTTTTTACTAAACCAAGTCCCAAACCAGCACGGACCGCATGCTGACAATCCAGTAGAGGACAACGTCGTACCCCAACGCGAATGAGCGAGAGGTATTGGGCGGGGGAACTTTCCCCATAGTAGAGCGCGAACAACCCGCGTCTCATCTATCATCAATTTCTGTATTTTGCTTCTTCCAGTTTTTGCTTTTAAATAGTAAGCCACAAGATTGTACTTGTGCACATGTATCAATTGTGTATTTAAAATTACTACAGTTATTCTCCGGCTCTATCAGCAATGCGAATCATCTAAAATAAGGCTACGAAAGTTAAGCCCACGATCTTTGATACTAACACATAACAACAAATTTGCCAATGTGGCGAAGAGAAGAGGCCTCTCGCGAGTGGAGGATAAGCGTCAAGTACGACAATTTAATTGGGTCTGCCCAAAAGACCACCTTGCCTCAGCGCTGCTTGGGCACCTTGCCTCAGCGCTGCTTGGGCACCTTGCCTCAGCGCTGCTTGGGCACCTTGCCTCAGCGCTGCTTGGGCACCTTGCCTCAGCGCTGCTTGGGCACCTTGCCTCAGCGCTGCTTGGGCACCTTGCCTCAGCGCTGCTTGGGCACATTACCTCAGCGCTGCGAGGGAACCTTGCCTCAGCGCTGCTTGGGCACCTTGCCTCAGTGCTGCATGGGCACCTTGCCTCAGCACTGCTTGAGCACATTGCCTCAGCGCTGCTTGGGCACCTTGCCTCAGCGCTGCTTGGGCACATTGCCTCAGCGCTGCTTGGGCACCTTGTGTAAGACCCCCCCTCCCTAGACTGAACCGGGTTCAGGGAGGGGGAATCTTACTGCCCAAAGAGGACTACCCAGCGCTTTTCGGGTGGCGACGTCCCACCCTCTTAAGCGCTGAGTGGTCTCTTTGTCAGGCACAAGAATCATCACAACACATCAGAACGCACAGCGGAAGCAATCGAAATAAGAGAAACTAAGCATGCTGATTATATTACATATTTAAATATGGTCGGGGCCTATCGTTTTACAAAATACTGCCTCGAAGGCTACATAGTCTAAAACAAAAGGGAGCCCTAGGCTAGTCCTTATATTCTCGAACTCACGTCTCTGAAGATAGGGGGCGAGGCTGGGGTAATCGAACGGGCCATCTCCAAGGCTCGTAATTCATCATGCGGTGCGGGGGCTCCTTGCTGTCCCATCTCCTGTGATTGGTTATAAGAAATAACCGTTAGTCACAGAGCTAAGTAGAAAATACATCCCCTCCCCGGATCCATATCCAGGGGCGGTTAAAGAACAGAAACGAAATAGCCGAAGCAAGGTAGAGGGTTAGCAGCAGGTAAACATATATATCTCTCTATATATATATACATATATATAGGGCTTCCCTCCCTAAAGCTCATAACTGCGCCGTATAGTAAGTACACAACACTATAACGCGCAGACACGCACACCCAGGTATTCAAACCTGTAGGCATACAAAAGACCCTGTGTCGACACAGTTTAGACCGCTTTATTTCAAGCAGGGGAGCTAACCCCGCGGGCCTCACCGATGTGGCCGTCGGTGACAGTGGCCAGTCTTGCCACTTCTGAATGTAGTCGTACCGTATCATTCAGGCCCTCCTGTACAACTTGGTGTACTAACTGGATGTGAGCGACATCTGACGAGCCGATTTGTAGGCCGACCAGAGGAGGTAAAACTGCAGGCTCGGAGGGTGATAACCCGTTGTGCACATCTCTCTATCGCCATGAGTCGTCAACCCACCCGCACCGGTACGAACGGTCTGCGAGAGTGACCAACCCGCCACTCCCAAACAGTCTTCACCCGCTTTATATAAAACAAGCACTTAAGTGTCGTGGCAATTCTACTCGACCGGTCGCACAACCTCTGCCCGGGAGGATTAGCGGTATGAGGGCTCCTTGCTTGGGGCTAACTTGGGAGGAGGGACTCAACTCCGGGTTTTCCCCAACTAAGGCCTCGCAGAAGGGAGGATAAGCACCGCATGGTTGCCATGACAGTTCTGCATTAGCAAATAAATTAGGCCGAAAGCAGGGGCCATAACACTAAGCAGAAACATAGGCCGAAAGCAGAGGCCATAATAATAAACAGAAAGGTAGGCCGAAAGCAGAGGCCATGGTAATAAACAGAAAAGTAGGCCGAAAGCAGAAGCCATGGTAATAAACAGAAAAGTAGGCCGAAAGCAGAGGCCATGGTAATAAACAGAAAAGTAGGCCGAAAGCAGAGGCCATGATGACAGGACCAGTGCGAGACTGGATCTAAATGAAAGTACAGAAAGTAATGCGGGGGACCAGTGCGAGACTGGATTTAAAGGAAAGTACAGAAAGTAAATGCGGGGGACCAGTGCGAGACTGGATTTAAAGGAAAGTACGAAAGTAAATGCGGAGGACCAGTGCGAGACTGGATTTAAAGAAAAGTACGAAAGTAAATGCGGGGGACCAGTGCGAGACTGGATTTAAAGGAAAGTACGAAAGTAAATGCGGAGGACCAGTGCGAGACTGGATTTAAAGGAAAGTACTAGTACGAAAGCAGTAACAGCATAAGGAAAGGGTTAGTAGTCCAATCGCTCTTTTATTATTGTCGCGGCGGGGTTAAATTTCGGCGCCGCGCCGCGATTTCGTTCCGATTTTCGCGTCGATGTTCCGAGCTTAGTCGATTCCTTGGATAGATACGCATAATTTTTAATAGGCATTTAAAAATATGCGTCGAGGGGACGCCGATTCATTTTGATGAATTTCGCTCTTTTGGGGCGTTTATTTTCGCTTGTAAAAGCTTTTGGAGGACCAAAATAAGAAACCACACCTCCCAATTTTAATAGTAGTTGTAAAACACCTTTAATTAGAGCCCTTAATTTTTGGTGATTTTTGCGAACTTATTTGGACGTTTATTTTCTCAAAATAAACTCTATAAAGGGTTTTAAAAATAGTAAAACTTCTCCTAAAAATCCCAAAAATTTACAGTAGGTGCCCCTTAGGGTGGGGCACATTTTCCATTTAGAAAACTTCTTCCCAATCTGCCCCATTTTTTCTCAAAAAAATGGGGAAGGGGAAAGGGAGATTGGGGTGCGGTTAGGAAAAAGGAGGGGGGGTTGGGGTGCGATTAGGGAAAGGGAGGGGGCGCAGGGGTCTTGCACCCTGCGCCTTCCCGCGGCCCCCGCAGCGGATCTGCGGCGGATCCGCTGTGGGGGCACGTATGCTGAGGCGGAAGGCGGGAGTTAAGAAAACGGGGGCCGATTGATCTCCTGGGGGAGATCGTGCGGCCCCCGATTGATCTCGGGTGGCTGCCGCAGCCGCCGCCGTGCAGCTGTCGGAGGGGTCGGCGCCGCCCCCGGTCGGTGCGTCGGGGGCCGGTGACTCCTCCGGTGATGGTCCGGCGGCCTGGTGCCACCGGCCACCGCCGGGGGAGGGCGAAGAAGCAGGCGGGAGGCGGAGGCGCGACCTGCATGGGCCATGCAGGCCCGCTGCGCCGCCGCCTCCGCTGAGAGGGCGCCGATGCCGCCCCCGGTCGGTGCGCCGGGGGTCGGCGCCCACTCCGATGGTGGTCTGGCGGCCGGGCGCCGCCGGACCCCGCCGGAAGGGGGAGCAGAAGGGGGGCGCGGAGGCGCGGCGCAGCCGGCATGGGCCATGCCGGCTTGCTGTGCCGCCGCCTCCACGTGCAGGGCCCTCCCTGCCACCTCCGGTCGGGGCACCGGGGAGGGGGCAAGCCTCCGGCGGTGGTCCGGCGGCTTGGAGCCGCCGGCCGCCGCCGGGGGAGGGGATTATTCCCTTACAGGAAAAAGAGAGCGGAGGAGGGGAGAGTCCACGGGTGCCGCCGGCTGCGTTCTCCGGCGGCCCGGCCGCCTCCCCTGTGCTGGCGCCGAGGTCCCTGAGAGGGGACCTACCTCCCCCGGCGTCACCACCGGCGCTGGGGGAGGAGGCTTCCACGACCAGCTTCCTCCCCGAGCCTTGCAAGGCTCGGGGCGGCGACCGACGACGCGCAGGCGACGGGGAGAGGGGTGGCCTCCTCCGGGAGGTAAGATGTAAGACCCCATTTTTTTTTTGCAAAAAATCACCGGGTCTTAGGCCCAGAACCGCCGTTTTGCGGTGACACCTTCGCTCGGGAAGGTCGCCACCACAAAACGCCGATCCTGCCGGCCAAATCGATCACGAAGAAAAGTACAATAAAGAGTAAGACAAGTCCACAGAATCACATGAATTATAAATGTCCACATATATTATCTGAATAAAGAGACAAGGGTTACAAATAATAAAAGGAGGGCTCATGCCCAGTACAACATTTCCTCACTACAAAAATCACTCGCGGAAGCTAACTCCTAAGCAAAACTAAAGCTAATCGTCACCGACACTGAAACTGGAGCACTCTGACCTGACTGACCCATCCCTGCAGACTCCGGGCTCCAATGGTGCTGCAACACTGGATGCTTCTTCTCTTTTGACCTGCGGTTGCTGCCTCGCAATCCACGTCTACGTCTTCGCCGTCGGTCTCCTGATCGCTGTGCCGGAGGGGTTCCACTCATCATGGGACATCTGACCCGTGTATGTCCTGGCTGGTGACAATGGTAGCATGGCCGTGGGATCCACCACGTCGGATCCTGCTGTACCTGTTCCTTGAAGGGTGCTGCATCTCCTCGAACTCCTAAAATGATAAGGTCCACCGACCGTCAGTCAAAATGACTCAGCCAATTCCCCACCCCTCCCCCAATGGCTCCTAGGCACCGTGCGGGAGGATGAAGCGGAGGACAGTAAGGGGTAAAAACAAGAGCAGGTGACGGCGGAACTAGAGCTACACAGGTGTATACATATATATGAAGCATGACAACAAGTATATAAAGAACAGTAAGCAGCAAGTAAAGTAATATAAAAGTAACCATTGATTTATAGGAATGCCCATACAAACCTATAGACCAAGGGGTCGTTTAGCAGGGCCTACCGTATAAGAAGTCCCATAACCGACTTATACGTTAGGGGTAGGTTGAATGCAATGTTTATGCTATGACATGCAAGTATGCTGTTATGCTATGATCATACAAGTGCAACTCACACACTACGACTCTATGCGCATAGACCTTTAGTTCCCCCTTTTTGGAGCGAGCTAGACTCCCAGGATACTCCCGTAGTGGCAAACGGAAGCGGTGGGTTGGGCCCCGCCCACCTCTAGGTTGGTATTCACACTACCCAACCTAGACCTATTGTACGCCTCCACTATACCCGCGGAGCGTCTGCGTACTCTTGCTGACTGGACCGCCAGACTATCAAGGCTAAGTGTAAAACCACACTCGCCGAGTCAACGTATTGACGTCGGTGTGAACGACCGTCCAATACCGAAGACCCACCACCTTCAGTGCACATGTAACATGTTCTACTTCCTATCTCTGAGCCATGAGTTCCCCGGGCTAACCCGCCCGCCATCAATAACCTTCCGAGCCAAAAGCTCCCCGGGCTAACCTGCCCGTCATCAATAACCTTCCGAGCCAAAAGCTCCCCGGGCTAACCTGCCCGTCATCAATAACCTTCCGAGCCATAAGCTCACCAGACTAACTAGTCTGCTGCAACAGCCACCGAGCCCACCGCTCGGACAACCAATCCAACTAAACTTCCGAAACCACAGGGTATGGATGAGTGTGTTATTAGTTAATCTTGTATAATGTCTTACTCCTATGAGTTAGGGTTAGTCTTGGACTTCCCGAGGGTTACCCTGTGAGGGGCTCGCTATGGTACTAGGAACCACTACGGGATGACACCCCAAAGTTCCCATTCCCAAGGCACTTAATGTTATTAGTTACTACCCATAAGAAACCCTCTTAACATTTCACCTGGTCTAAACCTAAGTGCTTTTAGGTCCTAATAGACAAAGGATGATCTTTCGTCATCCACAGGACGACCTACCCCAAGGATGGCACCCCACCACCCTAGGACTCATCAAACCTTAATTCTTTCCAAGGGTCCTCTCATATCCATATGATTACCATTCAATTCCCACATCTCCAAACAATGTATTCCAAATTGGCCTGTAACTCCAAAACTACCAATTTGCTAAACGCAGACCACCCTTAACGCTTTGATCCTCATGAAGGGAAGTACATTAATTAATCAACTCTATGACCCAATATTCTCCCTGGGGGTCCATGTCACTGATTTAAGGTCCATTCCAGAGTTCCATAATTTTCCCCATATTATTAATATTTAAAACCATTTTTTCCAAGGACAACTTCCTAGGGTTTGAACTACAAGTGCACTTTTCTGACTTCCACTAACTACCCAACTTTTTACATAAATCAAGGGTACCTAATAATCAGTAGTCATGAAATCTTAGGAAAAACCAGAAAGATTTACTAATTTTAAAAATTCCAAAACTCATTTATTATCAATAAATTCCAAAGGAGGTACCCTCATATGATCTCTGAACCTTATGCAAATTTATACAGAGGTGAATCATACTAAATATTCAGGTCTACCAAGTTTGACCACATAACACAGAGATTACATTTGTAATTTCCTCAAAGGATATAATTGTAAATAATTCCAAAATGAACTAGAGATACTAAAAATATTAATCCATAAATTATGAGAAAATTACAGTGGGTACATATTGGTATGAAAAGACATCCTGCAAAGTTTCATACAATTAGAGTAATTTAACACCCTAATATTGATCCTCCCAAAAGTTGTCTACAATATGGAATATTACACTTTGAACCCCCAAAAGTCTTCTCCTGGTCTAACCAAATCTTCCAGAGATTTATAACATTAAAAATAAGTTTATGACAGAAGATGGTAAATCTATAAGTACTGTTTCTTCCTAAAACCTCAAACCCTAATTATTTACAAATCTACCCAAGGGTTTATTACTTAGGATTTGCAACTCCAAATCCCTCCAATTTCCCACAGTAGCATTCTCTGGTCACCAAGACCACCTCCCCAAAATTTCAAGTCAAACCTTTAAGGTTTGACCCCTCTTCCTTCATTAACCTCTAATTGCACCCCATTAGGGTTTAGCCTAGGGTTAGGGTCTAAACTTCTCCAATGGCTCTAATAGGAACTCCAGAGATTTATGATATCAAAACTTAGTGGGTGACAGAAGATGATTAACCACAAAGTAATATTTCTTCCTAGAACCCCAAAACTTAAACATTTACAAATCTACCCAAGAATTAATTACCTAGGTTTGACAACTCCAAACCTCTTCAAATTCACAGGGGAGGTTCCTCTGGTCACTAAGACCTTCCCTCCAAAATTTTAGGTCAAACCATTAAGGTTTGACCCTACTTCCTTTATTAGCCACTAATTGCACCCCATTAGGGTTTATCCTAGGGTTAGGGTCTAAACCTATCCAAATCCTCCCAAACCTCTTGTGAGGGTATCATATCACTTATAAAAGTCAGAGGAGTCCAACACACCCCTCTCCAAGTACAAACTCCCCTATGTCCTTCACAACCCCAAATTCCACCCCATAGGGATCAACCCTATGACCTTGAGCAAAACAACTCCAATGCTCCCCAAACTCCTCATGGGGTCTCAACTTCATCCCACTGACCTTCCTAAGAAGTCTCAAGACTCAAAGAACCTAATAGGCCAATGGACCATAACTTGGCTAAATGCACCCCAAATTGCTCCTACTCCATGTCCTAGGGCAAACCAACTCCTCATGACCTCATAACTTTCTCAGAGGTGATTTGGGTGCCAAAAGGGCAGTGGCTAAAGTCCCACTCCATTAGGAGGTAATTTGACCATGAAACATTCCAATTAGCCCTCATTCACAAAATTCCCTTTAAAGGACAAAACTTTGGCCTAATGATTACCTAACCAAAAGAACTCCAAATGAGTTGATACTTTAACCAGGGGCTTTACATGTCCCTAATAACATCCCACCAAAGTTTGGTGGAGATTGGAGGTCATTTGACCCTCCAATTAAATTGTGCAAGGATTATTAAATTTCTACAAAAACTTTAGGAAAAAGTTCTCCAAAAATTCTCATTTTTGGATATGACATAGCCCTAGGTATGACTCACCACTGGTCCAAATCTCAAGTCATTTGGACAAGTGGTTTGGTGTGGGCATCCATTCAAAGTTTATTCAAACTTTGCACTAGAATGAGTGATGAGGTCAAACCAGGGCTCCAAATTGAGTGAAGTCAATTTTGTATGACTCTAGGGGTCAAGGCCTACAACTTTCATGTTGGGCACTTTTTCTGTAGAGGGCTCTATATATTTTCTATAATTAAAATAAGAAAACTGCATATAAACTACTATTAATAATTATATATATATAACATATTTTGTTTTATTATGCAGGATCGGACGGCTGCGGTTCATCTTCCCCGATGAGCCAAGGGCTCACAGGGCCCGCGCCTGGGCCGACTTGGATGCCAATTTCCCGGCCACCTATGCCCGTTCCCGGCCGGCCAGTGCCACCACCACCTCCGTTGAGGTGGTGGCCGGCGATAGGAGGGGTTGGGCCGGCCGGTGGTGGCCGGAGTGGGGTTTTTGGGTAGGAAATAACAAGCTCCAGAAATGGAGTTTCAGCCTACCCGATCTGGGATCAATTGAGCCCAGAACTTGCAGGCAATGGAAGAGGATCTACCCACTGGAGAGGAGGAGGAGAACCGGACCTGAGTGGTTGCCCGAAGCCTTGCCGATTGGGATCTCGCCATGGCCGACCTCCATGGTTTCCGAATTCTGCAACCACCACATGGAGGAGCCCGATTCCTTAGACTAAACAGGGGAAACAGATGCTCTAGACCTAGGGAAGCTTTTAAAGGCTTCAGAAGAGGGAGGGGAAGAGCCATGGCATGAAATGCCATTATCACCATTAAAGTTGATTTCGGCCACCTCCAATTCCTCTCTTAATCAGCCCCCCTTCAGCCTTGGAAACTGTTGGAAACTCCTCCTCTCCCCTAGAGGAGATGAATGCAGCCATAAATGGGGAGAATTGAGGGGGGTTTCACCTTCCTCCATTGATGGCCTCATCTCTCTCTCCCCCAAATTGAAATTTCTCTCTCCTACTCATCAAGGCCGACTCATTTCTCTCTCCTGGGTGAATGCTAGCCTACAAGGCTGGTCAAATGGTTAATTTGGGCTTAGCCCAAATGGATTGGGCTAGGTTCAAGAGGTTTGACCTAATTTGGGCAAATTTGACTTTTGGTCCAATTGACCAATTGGGTGACCCTAGGATGGGGCTTTTGGGTCCATTGGACTCCAAATTAAGTTTAGAAACTATTGGTGGGGTCAATTTGGTCACATGAGTCTTGGTTGACCCAATTTAAGCTGATTTGACCAAAACAGGCTAAGTTGACTTTGGTCAAATTGAGCCCTAGGGTTGACCCAGCCAAGGGGCTTTTTGGTCCACTGGGTCCCCTATGACATGGTAGCACTATGGGTAGGGTCAATTTAATATGGTGATGGTCAATTAGGGTACTTTGTGAAGAATTGCCATTTTTGACCTAAAGGGGCATCTTGGTCAATTTGCACCATTGGGGGTCCCATGATGGGGCTTTTAGGTCCACTAGGTCTCTCATGATATTCTAGACCTAGATGAGTGGTCAATTTGGCATGGTGAGGGTTAATTGACTCTAATTAGGCTACTTTGACCATTTTAGGGTTAGGGTTGACTTTGGTCAATTTGACCTCCTTGGTTGACCCCAATGGGCCCTTGGTGCCCTAAGGGGGCCCTTAAAGGGTTAGGAATACTATGGTGGGGTCAAATGGTCAAGTTGAGGCCCTAAAGTCCAACCCTAAGCTTGGTCACTGAAAATTGCTATTTGCAGTCCAAGGCACTTTCAACCCTAATTTGCCTAAGTTAAAGGGATTTCTACTCTACCAAGGCCTTGTCATGACCTTGTCGGGACAGATTCACCTGGGGGGTCTAGCTGTCTGGGGGATGTTACATAAGAAGGGGGAGGGGGAGAGTTCTACCTGGAGGTGAGGTGGGACTCGAGAGGTGGAGGGGCGGTGGCCGGCCATGAGGAAGGAGGAGGAGGTGGCGGCTTGGGGTTGGCTTGCTCCGGCAAGGTGGAGGAGGAGGAGGGCTGGGCAGGTGGGCAGGGTGAGGCTGAGAGGGAGTGGGGTGGGGGGTTTGAGAGGGGCTGCCCCTTCCTTTTATAGGAAGGGGGAAGCTCTCCTCCTTATCCCCCACGTGGGGATAAGGGAGGGGGAGATATTTTCTCCCCCTCCCCTCCCTTCTCTCTCTCTTGCCCCCCCCCCCCCCCCCCTGCCCAAATAGGGGCTGCCTATTCATGGGCATCCCCTTTTCTTGGAGGGGGGGGGGGGGGCTTTCTCTCTCCTCCCCCACATTTCCTTTTCACTTCCCAATAAATTTCAAGCCGGGGGGGGGGGGGGGGGGGGGGGTTGACCGAGTCAACTTAGGGCGGGGTCCTCCTTGGTCCCCGGGGTCCAACAAGAGTTGCCGGGGCCGATGCCGGGTTCGTATGCTTTATATCTCGTGCGTTGCACTGAGGCGATCTGCATAGTGAAAGTAAAATGGCATACTCTACATACGACCTTGAATCGAGGCCCAGCTAATTCCGTTTCGCTCGTATCGTTCGTACGAGTTTACTAGAACTGACAGAAGTTCATCCGGGGCTCGTATGGTCACTATTTACAATAATGAGGTAGTGGCGTGCTACGATACCCGAAATGGTCGTTTTCTTCAAGTGACCTCGGATCGAAGTGCAATAGATTCCGTTGTGCTCGTATCGTCCATACGAGTCTAACGGAACTGACGGAAGTCGATTCGGGGTTCGTATGGTCACTATTCATAATAATGAGGTAGTGGCGCGCTTAAAGCTGTCACTTAAAACCGAAAACCGTAAACCGAACCGGAACCGCAAAGAACCGGACCGAACCGTTCGCGAATTATTTAGGTTCCGGTTTGAATTTTGGAACCGTGAACAACATTGGTCCGGGTGTGGTTCTTTCATTTTATTATCCGGACCGGAACCAGAACCGGAACCGCAATATACAAGTCTCAAGCGGTTTCAAGATTTTTAGAACCAATCCGAACCGGACCGAAGCAGAATCGAACCGTAACCCGTTTATTATTATTATTATGTTATTTTTTATAATATATCTATTATATCTATACTTACTATTATAGGTGAGCCGTGAAACTATGCGGTTTGAACCCAAACCGCAATCGCAACAAAGGGGGTCAGTTTTGGACTGAACAAAATCGCACTGCACCAAAATCGTGCTTTGTGGTTTGACATTGGTGCGAGTTAGAGTCAATTTTTGCGGTGTACTTTCAGTTTTTATAGAGTTAGAAATTGTATTTTCAATTTTACTCACATATTTTCCTGAAATATTAAGACAAATATAATTGTAGCTGATACAATAAACACACTCAAGTCTTTATACCACCATAGCTGATAAATTAATCAAATTGAATTAACTAATATATTCTTCAAACAAAATTTTAATTATAAAATAAAATTTCAATAACAACAATTCAAAGTTCTTTACCCTAGTTGAGTCGTGATCAGCAACATGAACATTACATCAGCATTACACGATCGTGATCTTTGAGTTTTTAAAATCAGCGCGGTCTAATGCAATTGTGTGATTTTGCAGTTTCAATTTATAACTTTTAGCTCGACATATTATATATTATACAAAAATCACTCTCACTTGGTGTAAAACGCGAAATTCCTGCGCCCGGGCCTCAGACTTTGAAGTCTCTCTTGCAAAAAAAAACTGAACAGGTATACTTTTCCCCTCCGGTTTTTTTTATTTTTGACCTCCCATGTTCATTCCGTCAAGTTTGGTTTTGGTTCTAGTTGGAACCGATTGGAACCGGAACGAACCGCATAGAACCGAACCGAACCGAACCGTTAGTGGTCGGTTTGGTTTTGGTTCTTGTTGAACCGTAACCGGAACCGTTAACACGACGGTTCCAAAAATTATGCTGGAACCGGAACCAGAACCGAAACCGGTCAAACCAAATACGGTTTTGGTTCTAATTTGAAGAACCGTTACCATAGCGGTTCGGTTCACGGTTTTAGTAGAACTGGAACCGAACCGGAACCGTGACAGCTCTAGGCGCGCTACGATACCCGAAATGGTCGTTTTCTCCAAACGACCTCGGATCGAAGTGCAACGAATTCCGTTGCGCTTGTATTGTTCATACGAGTCTAACGGAACTGACGGAAGTTAATTCGGGGTTCGTACGGTCACTATTCATAATAATGAGGTAGTGGCGCTACGATACCAGAAATGATCATTTTCTTCAAGTGACCTCGGATCGAAGTGCAACGGATTCCGTTGTGCTTGTATCGTCCATACGAGTCTAACGGAACTGACGGAAGTCGATTCGGGGTTCGTATGGTCACTATTCATAATAATGAGGTAGTGGCGCACTACGATACCCGAAATGGTCGTTTTCTCCAAACGACCTCGGATCGAAGTGCAACGAATTCCGTTGCGCTTGTATTGTTCATACGAGTCTAACGGAACTGACGGAAGTCAATTCGGGGTTCGTACGGTCACTATTCATAATAATGAGGTAGTGGCGCGCTACGATACCCGAAATGGTCGTTTTCTCCAAACGACCTCGGATCGAAGTGCAACGGATTCCGTTGTGCTCGTATCGTCCATACGAGTCTAACGGAACTGACGGAAGTCGATTCGGGGTTCGTTCGGTCACTATACCCCGATAACTTAGTTGCGGCGCGCAACATTATTTAAAATGGTAGTTTTCTACTGCTCTGACCTACTTTTATTGGGCTCACTAGGGTCTAGTGGCCCAATAAAAGTTGGGATGTTACACCTTGCCTCAGCGCTGCTTGGGCACCTTGCCTCAGCGCTGCTTGGGCACCTTGCCTCAGCGCTGCTTTGGCACCTTGCCTCAGCGCTGCTTTGGCACCTTGCCTCAGCGTTGCATGGGCACCTTGCTTCAGCGCTGCTTGGGCACTTTGGCTCAGCGCTGCTTGGGCACCTTGTCTCAGCGCTGCTTGGGCACATTGCCTCAGTGCTGCTTGGGCACCTTGCCTCAGCGCTGCTTGGGCACCTTGCCTCAGCGCTGCTTGGGCACATTGCCTCAGTGCTGCATGGGCACCTTCCTCAGCGCTGCTTGGGCACCTTGCCTCAGCGTTGCTTGGGCACATTGTCTCAGCGCTGCTTGGGCACCTTGCCTCAGTGCTGCTTGGGCACATTACCTTAGCGCTGCGTGGGCACATTTCCTCAGCGCTGCATGGGCACCTTGCCTCAGCGCTGCCTGGGCACCTTGCCTCAGCGCTGCTTGGGCACATTGCCTCAGCGCTGCGTGGGAACCTTTCCTCAGCGCTGCTTTGGCACCTTGCCTCAGCGCTGCATGGGCACCTTGCCTCAGCGCTGCTTGAGCATATTGCCTCAACGCTGCTTGAGCACCTTGCCTCAGCGCTACTTCGGCACATTGCCTCAGCGCTGCATAGGCACCTTGCCTCAGGGATGCTTAGGCACCTTGCCTCAGCGCTACTTGGGCACATTGCCTCAGCGCTGCATGGGCACCTTGCCTCAGCGCTGCTTGGGCACCTTGCCTCAGCACTACTTGGGCACCTGGCCTCAGCGCACCTTGAGCACCTCGCATCAGCGCTACTTCGGCGCCTCACATCCAAGCTACCCAGACCTCAACGCTAAACGACAAGCTCGCCGCGATATCCGACACAATCACGGGGCGGCAAGCTCGCCGCGATCTCCGATGCAATCACTGGGCAGCAAGCCCGAAACCGATCAAGATGAGATAGAAGTTTCTCCCACAACTAGAGCCGAGCGACGACTTCCGGCACGTCGCACGAAGATGACGGTAATCCAAATTGCCGCAAAGGAAAATCAAAACCTCTAAACTCCTCCGCGCGATGATTCGGACTACGAAGGTTTGGGGGGCTTATGATGTGCACCCGTAAAGATAATGCTTCCCCATGAATTTATAAGCACAATGGGGTGCATTTAGAAGAAGCTCCACTAAGAAGAAATGAAGTTAGTGGGGTCAACGCGTGATCACGAGAATTGAAGAAACCATCACCCAGTCCACGCCCCGCCATGCGCCGCGCGCCGCCATAATCGCACCCCACTACTGGGGTGAGATTAGTCTGCACCCCACTAGTAGGGTGCGGATAGCCGCACCACCCATAATGGGGGGTGCGGCCATGCCGCACCCTATGTGGGGTGCGGCCAAGCCGCACCCCATGGGGGGGGGGGTGCGACCAAGTCACACTCCCCCGTAACGGGGTTCGGGCAAATCCTCCCTCTTCGAACTCGTCGCGGGCTCTTCGGGTTCCGGATTCTGCTCGAAACGCTCCCGTATTCGTAGCGCGCTCAGAACGCTCCCGTGTTCGTTGCGCGCTCGGAACACTCTCGTGTTCATTGCGCGCTCAGAACGCTCCCATGTCCGTTGCGCGCTCAGAACGCTCTCGTGTTCGTTGCGCGCTCAGAACGCTTCTGAGCACGCTCAGAACACTTCCACATTCCGGGCACGCTCACTTTTTGTCTTTCTAATTTCTCATATTACGAGGAACAAGAAAAGAGCGCTTAGTGGATGTTGATCTTCTTAAGGATCAAGCTATGGGAAAGGCGGAATCCTCTCACAATGATTTTGATACTATCATTAGCGACTTTGAAGAGCGCTTAACAAATCTTGAAACAGAAGTGGAAGATTTGATGAAGCGAAGCCCTACAAGTGGTGGGAATGGTGTAGCCATGGTGAATACAATCTTGATGTACCAAAACCCAAGAAGTTTGCCGGAAAGCGAGATGCATTAGAGGTGGAGAACTTCCTTTGGCACATGTAGAAATACTTGGAAGGCTTCGACATCACGAATGAAGCACTACAGGTACGTCATGCTAATTACTACTTAGAAGATATTGCTTCACTATTGTGGGGTAAGATACAAGCAAACGTAGCCAAAGGACTCTACCGAATCGACACTTGGGAGGACTTCAAGCAAGAGTTGAGAAGAAACTTCATCCCTGAGAATGTGAAGGATGAAAACTTACGAAGACTCAGGGAGCTAAGGCATAAGGGCACCATTTGAGACTACATCAAAGAGTTCACGACATTATCTCTACAAGTCTTTGATGTCCCAGAACATATTCTCCTTTTCAACTTCATTGATGGGTTGCAAAATTGGGTCAAGCAAGAGGTCAAGAGGAAGGACCCAAGAACCACCAGAGATGCAATTGTTATCGCCGAGTCTCTTATTGAATTCCAACGCCAACCCAATCCAACCAAGGAGAGGAGGGATAAGCCCAACTATGGAAAAGATGGGGGAGACCGACGAGACAACAAGGCCACTCATTTCAAAGGAGGATCAAAGACTTTACCCGACCCGCGGAAGGAGTTCGAGGAGAAGTGGAAGAACTTTACACCACGAGACGGATGATATGTGTGCAAGGGGCCACATCAGATTAGCAGTTGCCCAAAGCTAGGCTCATTATCAGCTACAGTGGAGAGTCAAAATGCCACTCCAACAGAAGAAGGTACTTCTCAGTTTAGCTCGTTGCAATTGTTAAATGCTTTGAACTGCAGCCAACGAAAGCTACATCAAGCTAGTGGTTGATGTATGTGGAAGCTATTGTCAATGGTAAGGCCACCAAGACCTTAATCGACACTGGAGCTTCGCACAACTTCATGATCGAAGGAGAAGCCAAGAGGTTGGGCTTACATGTAATGAAGGACGGATGATGGATCAAGACCATGAACGGCTAGGCGAGACCACTTGATGGAATTGCACGCAACATGGAGTTGCGCATGGGCACCTGGAAGGGTCGGGTGTACTTCTCAATCGCACCCATGGATGTCTTTAAGGTCGTACTTGGGATGGACTTTCTGAAGAAGATGCAAGCCATCGTCATGCCAGCGCATCACTCGGTTTGCATCTTGGATGAAGGAAATGCATGCATGGTCCCAACTGTACAAGGACCATCAAAGGAAGGGCCGAAACAACTATCGGTCATACAACACTACAAGAAAATGGACGTTTAGCCAGAGCAATTTGCCGTGGCTAAAAGTCCAAAACCGTGATAAAAGACTTTTAGCCACGGTTTGCCGGCGGCAAATTGACATGGCTAATGCGAGTGTGGCAAAAGGTATTTGTCACGGTATAAAGCCGTGGCAAAAGGTATTTGTCACGATATAAAGCCGTGACAAATACTTGTCTATGTTATATTAACAAATGGCAGATGATAATCAAATTATTATTCTAGCACAAAAGAGACATGAAGAGAGGTGGCTATGGAAAGTTTGCTCTGGATCCGACATCTAATAGAATGATCTATGACCGTGTTGAAGCTCTCTATTATGACAACCTTGATGGAAGATTTATAAGATTGATTTTGAACCTTAATGACCGAAGGATTTTAAATATCTTCAGTTATGCTCGTTTGAGAACGTATAGCATCCTCTTGTAAATGACGAAGCTCCCGTCTTCTTGGATTCCGTGCGTCACGCTATGCCCTAATCGGTATCGTTAATGTCGATGTGGCTGGATTTTTCTGTCTAATTTGATAAATGCAGTCACACATTTCAAAATAATGAGTAAGCAATGAACAATAGAACGAATCTAAAAAGTTGGTGTAATTATTACTAGAAAAATGACTTTTAGCCACATTTTTTGTCATAGGTCAAAAATCGTGGCTAATAGTTAAGTATTAGTCACGACTCCTAATTCGTGACTAATAAGCAATTATTAGCCACACATGTCAAATTTGTGGCAAAAAAATACATTAGCCACGGTTTATCGAATTCGTTGCTAAAAAAATACTATTAGCCACGATTTTCTAATTCATGGCTAATATTTTAGCCACAATTCTTAATACGTGGCAAATACAGAAGTATTAGCCACGGTTTTTCGCCGTGACAAAAATATTAGTATGAGATAATTGAGTAAAATTTAGTTTTTTAATTTATTCATAACATATACATAAATATATTAATATTAATTTAAACATTAATTCTTATTTACTTAGCGCTCAGAACGCTCCCTCTTCGAACTCGTCGCGGGCTCTTCGGGTTCCGGATTCCGCTCGAAACGCTCCCGTGCTCATAGCGCGCTCAGAACGCTCCCGTGTTCGTTGCGCGCTCAGAACGCTCCCGTGTTCCTTGCGCGCTCAGAACGCTCCCATGTCCGTTGCGCGCTCAGAACGCTCCCGTGTTCGTTGCGCGCTCAGAACGCTTCTGAGCACGCTCAGAACACTTCCACATTCCAGGCACGCTCACTTTTTGTCTTTCTAATTTCTCATATTACGAGGAACAAGAAAAGAGCGCTTAATGGATGTTGATCTTCTTAAGGATCAAGCTATGGGAAAGGCGGAATCCTCTCACAACGATTTTGATATTATCATTAGCGACTTTGAAGAGCGCTTAACAAATCTTGAAACAGAAGTGGAAGATTTGATGAAGCGAAGCCCTACAAGTGGTGGGAATGGTGTAGTCACGGTGAATACAATCTTGATGTACCAAAACCCAAGAAGTTTGTCGGAAAGCGAGATGCATTAGAGGTGGAGAACTTCCTTTGGCACATGTAGAAATACTTGGAAGGCTTCGACATCACGAATGAAGCACTACAGGTACGTCATGCTAATTACTACTTAGAAGATATTGCTTCACTATTGTGGGGTAAGATACAAGCAAACGTAGCCAAAGGACTCTACCGAATCGACACTTGGGAGGACTTCAAGCAAGAGTTGAGAAGAAACTTCATCCCTGAGAATGTGAAGGATGAAAACTTACGAAGACTCAGGGAGCTAAGGCATAAGGGAACCATTTGAGACTACATCAAAGAGTTCACGACATTATCTCTACAAGTCTTTGATGTCCCAGAACATATTCTCCTTTTCAACTTCATTGATGGGTTGCAAAATTGGGTCAAGCAAGAGGTCAAGAGGAAGGACCCAAGAACCACCAGAGATGCAATTGTTATCGCCGAGTCTCTTATTGAATTCCAACGCCAACCCAATCCAACCAAGGAGAGGAGGGATAAGCCTAACTATGGAAAAGATGGGGGAGACCGACGAGACAACAAGGCCACTCATTTCAAAGGAGGATCAAAGACTTTGCCCGACCCGCGGAAGGAGTTCGAGGAGCAGTGGAAGAACTTTACACCACGAGACGGATGATATGTGTGCAAGGGGCCACATCAGATTAGCAGTTGCCCAAAGCTAGGCTCATTATCAGCTACAGTGGAGAGTCAAAATGCCACTCCAACAGAAGAAGGTACTTCTCAGTTTAACTCGTTGCAATTGTTAAATGCTTTGAACTGCAGCCAACGAAAGCTACATCAAGCAAGTGGTTGATGTATGTGGAAGCTATTGTCAATGGTAAGGCCACCAAGACCTTAATCGACACTGGAGCTTCGCACAACTTCATGATCGAAGGAGAAGCCAAGAGGTTGGTGTTGACGCCAGGAAAATCCTGACCTCAAGATTCGGACCGATGTAGCCGGAGGCTACTCGCCCAGCAGTCCAACGAGACGACTAAGCTGGCGACTACTGAAGAGCTAGAAGAGCAGCACACAGGACCCCAGGTGCTGCGGCAGGGAGGTCCCACCACGTACCCAGAAGCTCCGAAGAGACTTCCCCTCCAAGACCAAAGAACGGCCGAGCAGGGTACGAGGAAGGCACCGACTTGGCTAGTACCGGGAGTAGCGGCCAAATGCGACAGGTTCCAGAATGCAAGAGCAGGGTTTCGAGAGCTCAAGTCCAGGTGCCAATCCAAGTACCCATGGGGTCCTATTTATAGGAAAACCAAGGGGTAGGGGGGTTTTATAGCCCAGCCCTTGCCCGACGACTAGCGACATTGAGGCGATCTCCCCGGGCAGATGGGCGAGTATCACCTATGGTCGCCCACCTTTGGCGAGTATCCAAGTTACTCGCACGAGTGCACCCATACTCGCCTAGGGTGTCTTCTGCTCCTAGGCTTGACTGCTGTATTGACTCTTTGACTTTGACCTCTGCCTACGTGGCCTTGGGGGGGTCCACCCTCGGAGAATGAGGGTTGTGCACAATCCCCGCTCTTTGCGAGTAACGCAGTTGCTCGGAAAGAACCATCCAACCCTTTTTCGATGAGCTGTCTTCTGGGCGAGTATTAGTGTGTAGTCGGCATCCCGCTGTTTTGACGCCCCGGCCCTATATATAGAGGGGGAGGGGTCTCTGACGCCAAGGTTTTTTTGTTCTCGTTTCAAGATGTCGCGTAGTATTGCCGAGGAGGCTGCTGCGGATTTGGCCGAGCTTGCCAGTCTGCTGCCGCCGTTGTGGAAGCCTGCTCGCGATGCCGAGCTCGAAGACTTTCTCGCTTCCAGGAAGAGGAAGCGCCTGGAGAAGAAGAAGGAGAAAAAGAACAAGAAGAAGAAGAGTGTCGACGCCTCCGAGAATGTCGCTGATTCCCAGGTCGGCACTACTCAGCAGGTGCTCGCCGACTTGGGTCTCGGCCAGTCAGGTGGCTCGCCTGCTCCTGATCCTCCTTCGCTGAATACTGCTCCAGAGGTGAGTACTGCGGGGATCTCGGCTCAAGATCCAGCTGAAGTTACTTCTGCGCAAAGTGAGAGATTCCTACTCGCCACTTCTATTAGTCGCCCAAGTGTCGGCTGGTCTCTGACGCTTTCTGTACTATTTCGCAGATCCGCTTCTCGCCGATGCTCGGGAGGAGTCTCTGAGCGCCATTCCTCTACGATCCTCGCCTATGGTCCCGCACACGACTGGCGGAGGAACTCGCCGGGGCGGATCGGTGCGGATCCTTCATAGCTCTGCGGTAGACAAGAGGCCGATGAGCGAGCAGAGGGCTCCTGCAGCGAGCAATCCTCCTCCGCCGCCACCGCCTTTGCAGCGACCTGAGGTGGCGAGTAGCTCGCAAATACCTGCGGACCAACTTCCTCCACCTCCTCCGTTTCCTCCTCCGGCCGACATGCAGGATGATCGCCGCCTCCTGTCTTCTTCGGCTCCCACCGCTCATCCGGCTGGGTCCTCGCGTCGAGGTGGGATGGCGGGATCTTCTGGTTTCTTCGCTCCCAGAGGGGGAGGGCGACCAGTGGATGGTCGAAGTCGGGGTGATGCGCCTTCCAGCAGGGAGCACATCGGCGGGTCGCATTCGAACCGGTGAGATGGCACTCGTCGCAGTCCGTCCCCGCATCGGGGAAGGAGCTCTCCTCGCCGACCATCTCGGAGTCCTCGTCGCGACTCGCGGAGTGACGCCTATCGGCTTGGTAAATGGAGTCGCTGCTTTTCCGAGTATCTTCCAAGAAGAGTCTTCTCGCTACTCGTCACTAAGATTTTGCTTTCATGTCTTTTTCTGCAGCTCGCGCCCATACCCCTATCGGGGCTCTGGTCGACGCCGTCGGGCTTCCTTCTCGCGAGTATCAGGAGAGGGCTACTCGCGCCATCCTGGATTTGGAGGCGAAGTTGGAGCGGCTGGCGATCAGCGAGTCTCATCGGCGTCTGACCGCGGTTGAAGCGCGAGTAGAGCTCTTGGCGGCTGCCGACTCCCAACGTCGTCTGACCGAGCTGGAGGTGCGAGCATTACGGCTGGAAGAGTTAGATACTCGCCTGGCTAGTGTAGAATCTCGCCTTCAGTCTGTCGGCGAGCTGGAGCGCCGGGTTGGTAGGATGGATCATCGCCAGCAGCTGCATCATGACGAGCTGGTGGGGATGCGTGCGAGCATGGGCTCCGTAGGTCGCCTGGCGAGGATGGAGGAGCAGCTACGACAAGGCAAGGATGCGATGTCCGTGGCCTTCGAGCATTTCAAGAGAGCTCGTGGTTTGGGCTGGGTTGGGCGACAACCACAACTTCCGGATGCTCAGCCGAACCCCTAGGATCCTGGCTCCTTTTTCTTTATAGTCGCTTGTCGCCTTCTGGAAAATGTTTGTAATGCTGAACTATTTGATTTCTTTTAAGTAAATTGGTATTTGGCGAGTATGATTTTCGCCCTTGTTGCCTTGCCTTACCTTTGTGCTGTGATGTCTTGATTTTCTTTTTTGTCTTTTTTGTCTCTGCGAGTATTGGTTGCATGTCGCGCTGATGTTGCGAGTAGCCTAAAAATTCGATGCAGGTGCTCGCTCGTTCGACATCAGTGATTTGACGTGCACCCTAGGTTTTGGCGACTTTTCCTCGATACGCGCCACCTCCTACTTGCGCTCGCGGTGGCGTACGCGGGAAGCCAAGCTTTGTCGAGTACTATAAATAGGGGGGGTGGATACGTATTTATTACTCTCTTGACGATCTTCCCTTTCTTCTAGCGACTATCTCTCGATTGCTCCTCTCCTCGCCACTTCGCTACTCGTTTCTTCAATCCTTCCACTCTTGGATGGCTGACGAGGCAGCTATTCGCCGTGCAAGTCACGCGAAGAACTTCGAGGCAAATTCCTTCAAGAAGCTGATTACTCGGCCGAGCGACTTGAAGGAGTTCTTCGCCAAGTACTTGTCGCCGGGATATGTCGCCAGGCTTCCTCGTGAGGATGAACGCCTGAATTCTTTCTCGGCGGCCGAGCTGGTCTTCCCCATCCGCCACTTTGAAGTCGGCCTGCGACTACCCTTGTGGCCGGAGGTTTGTCAGATCCTCCGTTACCACGGGATAGTCCCGGCGCAGATCAATCCAAACGGAGTGGCGATGATCGTGGGGTTCCTCTGCTACTTGCGCGATCACGGGATCGCCTTTGATCTCTCCATTTTCCGGCGAGTATTCCACTTTGGCGCTACCGGCGAAGGCGTTGTCTTTTTGTGCAGCCATGTCTGCACCCTAGTCGGCACGGCGAACAAGAATCATCGCTGGACGGAGCGCATAATCGTCATTAAGGGCGATTTTGGCGTCGTGCCGACTTCCTCTTTCCAGCCGGCCGAGAGTGCGTTCGCCCCTCCTTACCTGGAGGAAAGCCGGGAGAAGTTACTCGACAGCTTCCGAGGTCGCCGGCTGGATGTCGTCTTCTGGAGGAGGCGAGTAGATGAGCTCGCGGAGGTGTTCCCTGGTGAAGGTAGTCGCCTAAACGAGCATTGAGTCATACTCGCCAATTCGTCTTCAGCCGGTGTCTAACATTTTTCTCTTTATGTTTTGTTGCAGCTACTCGCTCTTTGCCGAGCGAGCTTCTTCCCTTGGCGCCGAAGGCGGGGACTCCTGCCTTGGTTGATTTGTCGCCCGGCGGCGATGATCAGGAGGTCGCCGGCGATGATGCTGGGCCCTCGAAGAAGAAGAAAGCCAAGGCAAAGTCCGCCGAGCCTGGGAGAAAGAAGGAGGTCGCCAGGAGGGACCTGAAAGCGAGGGCCGATCCATCGGAGGCGGGCGAGCCTAGCGGCCATCCTCTCTTCGGCGAAGGTGGGGGTAGCGAGGATGCTTATGGTCGCCCTCTGGTGTCCTGGGCTGAGCGAGCCCATGAAGTGACCTTGAGCACCAACCTCCCCGCCTGGTCGGAGGATTGGGAGGACGCGGGCGAGGCGTTCGACGTTTCGTTCGCCCTCTATGGTCGCGCGGACGCTGAATCCTTGCAAGAGGTCTCGGCCGAATATCTCGCCCATCAGAGCTCGCGAGCCAACCTGCGGGCTGTCGAGCTTGGGCATGCGACGACGAGGAAACTGCTCGAATATGAGCAGATGATCAAGGTGCAGGGCCCGAAGATGATCGCCATGGCGAACAGGATTAAGGAGTTCGAGGTACTCGCCAATGCGACTTTACTCGCGTTTTGGGATACTCGCTACCTTGCACATTTATTTAAACTAACCTTCTTCTTTTCGCTCGCTGCAGGCTGCCGAGCTGGAGTCGGCAAAGAGGCTGTCCCAGGCCGAGAAGGAGCTGGAGGATACTCGGCAAACCTTGGAGGCCGCCCAAGTGCGAATCGCTGAGTTGGAAACTCGGCCTGCCGAGCAACAGCCTTCGTCGGCGGGCCCCTCCAGGGTGGGCAAGCAGATCCAGATAGTCGGCGATGATATGGCGCATATCCGCCGGGAGATCGCTCGAGCAACCGGGAAGGTGGTCCTGAGCAGCTTGAAGGCCGATGGCTTCTTGAAGCCGGAGGCAATGCATCTGACGGTCATGGACATCATCCCGGCATTACTCGCCGAAGAGTCCACTTCCCCCATGCGAGATCTCCCATCCTCATCCACCGATTCTGACGACGACGATTCTGAGGACGAGGGTGATGATGTGGAAGATCTCGATCCTGACGGCGATGATGGTGGCGAGGATGGTGGCGAGGATTCATAGTCGCCTTTCTTCCTTTTGCAAATCTGCAGAGCATTTTTTTTGTATATCTATTTATGATAGTGAATGAGTATAATCATTTTGCTCGCCCTTTTCTTCGATGCTCGCTTTCTTTTTTGAATGCCGCTTAGGCTCCTAGGCTCGGGGCGAGACCGAGTACTCCGGCATGCTCGCACTTAATATGCTCGCACCTGTATACTCGCACATGTATACTCGCCTAGGTACTCGCACATACATCGAGACCGAGTACTCCGTCCTGCTCGCACTTACATGCTCGCTTTCTTCAATATTTCCCTTGGCGAAGTCGAGCTGTGAAGGCTACTTGGAGGGTCCCGAGGGACACATGCTCTCAAGGCTTCGCTCTGTACCTGGTGAAGAGCCCATTAAAATTACGTAAGGGAGTTTTTTATGAAAGAGGGGGTAGGGAATGGCAGTCGGGGAGGTCCGGATGGACACATCATCCCAAGGCCTTCATCCTACTTGGATACCAGATGTCGACGAAGAATGACGTCAAAGTAGGGAACGATAGTCGGGGAGGCCCAAGGGGACACACCGTCCCGAGGTCTCCATCCTACTTGGGTGCCGGAGTGTTTCCACTCTTCGGTCGGTCGAATCGGTCTTGCCCCTTCCCAAGTTGGAATGTCGGCTTCTGGACTTTCCCCTGGTAATCTCTGCAGTCGGATGAGAAATGCGGTCGGAGGGTAACTCGACCAACCAATATGCAAGGGGGGAGCTGATCTCGGCCGTCAGTGCAGAGGCTTGGCATTAGGAGAACGCACTACCGAGGCACTGTCCCATCATCCGTTCTGAGTTTTTACGAGGGTGTGGTCGGAGGCTCGTGTTCCAACCTGCTACGGTGAATGTTGATGCAGGACGACGTCAAGCAGGGAGTGGCAGTCGGGGAGGTCCAAAGGGACATACCATCCCGAGGCCTCCATCCCACTTGGATGCTGGATGTGGATCGGACCTGCTTCCTGTTGCTCAATGAATTTAGCAGGGAGTTAAGCACACTTTAGGCACACTAACTCATGTGATCTGACACAATAATTTAAAAAATGAAATGATTTGCTGCGAGCTTTTCAGCTCTCGAGGGTACATGACGCCTTTTTTCAAGGGTCCCCTGAGCTAGTGAAATCGATCATCTTTTCGCCGAATCGGAAGGTCGGTGTCCAGACTTTTTCCTGGTAATCTCTACAGTCGGACGAGAAATGCAGTCGGTGGGAACCGCGGCCAACATGCAAGGGGGGAGCTGATCTCGGTCGTCATTGCAGAGGCTTGGTCTTAAGGGAACGCACACCCGAGGCACTGTCCCATCATCCGT
Organism: Dactylorhiza incarnata; assembly: GCA_033032865.1. Classification (NCBI taxonomy): domain Eukaryota; kingdom Viridiplantae; phylum Streptophyta; class Magnoliopsida; order Asparagales; family Orchidaceae; genus Dactylorhiza; species Dactylorhiza incarnata. The sequence goes on along the minus strand of JAWHQI010000348.1, from coordinate 1,129,950 downwards.
TCTGAGTTTTTACGAGGGTTAAGTCGGATGCTCATTTCCCAACCTAGCGTGGAGATTGACTTCACCTGGCTTCCTTATTTTGAAAACTTTGTTGATGTGAAGGAAGCTGCCTCGTCCCATGTTTCAGGGAGATGTAAATTTTATTCAAAGAAATGAATTTACAAGGATGGGATATACACATTCCCCCTTAGGGATAAAACCTTTTCAGGTCATCGCCGTTCCAAGTGCTCCCTAGCAGCTCGCCTTCCTGGTTCTGCAATCGGTATCCTCCTGTCAGGAGTGCTTCCTGGATGATGAAAGGTCCTTCCCAGTTCGGGTTGAGCTTCCCGACGGCTGCTGATCTTCCTGCCGCATCCACTTTCTTCAGGACTAGGTCACCTGTTTGGAAGTGTTTGAGGCGGACATTTTTGTCAAAATATTTTGCCATCCGGCGCTTGATCTCCTCTTGCCTGGCTGAAGCTAAATCTCGGAGTTCCTCGATGTAGTCGAGAGATAGCTTCTGAACCTCTTCGTTCTCTAGTCGCCATTCTTCGCTTCCGTCTTCCGCGGCTACCACCCTTGGGCTTCTGACTTCAAACTCTACTGGAATGAGAGCTTCCGACCCGTGAGAGAGCTTGAACGGCGTTTCCCCTGTGGCTGAGCTAGGAGTGGTTCTCAGAGCCCACAGGACCGAGGGGAGCTGGTCCGCCCAATTACCTCTTAGATTCTCCACCTTCTTCTTCAGTAGGTTGATGATCTGTTTGTTGGCGGCCTCTACCTGGCCATTGCTCCTTGGGTGATGCACGGAAGCGAATCGAAGGTCGGTTCCTAGTTGCCTGCAAAAATCCTCTAGCTCTAGGCTGGCAAACTGGGGACCATTGTCGGTGATGATGGCGAGAGGGATCCCGAATCTGCAGACGATCTCTCCCCAGATGAAGTTCTTCACGACTTGAGAGGTGGTCTTGGCTAGAGCTTTGGCCTCGATCCACTTGGAGAAGTAGTCGATCATGACGAGAACGAACTTCCTCTGGCTACTTGTTTGAGGAAAAGGGCCGATTAAGTCCATCCCCCAGATGGCGAACGGCCATGGGGAGATGATCGATCGGAGCTGCTGGGCCGGCTGCAACTGAAGGGGGGCGAAGAGCTGGCACTTCTGGCACTTCTTCGAGAAGATCTCAGCATCCTTCCGGATAGTAGGCCAGAAGTAACCATGCCTCAAGACCCTCTATTCCAAAGTGCGAGTCCCAGAATGACTTCCGCACTCTCCCGAGTGGATCTCTTCCAACACTCGAGGTACTTCGTCTTCAGAAACACATCTGGCCAGGGGGCCCGAGATGGTCTTGCAGTACAGCTCCCCATTTTGCAGGAGGTAGTATGCCGCCTTGTACCGAAATCTTCTCTGATCCCCTCCGTCCGCTGGGAGCTGGCCGCTGGCCAGGAATGCTACAAAGGGATCCATCCACGAGGGGCCTTGCTCGATCTCCATCATCTCTCCCTCTTCAATGGACGGGTGGAATAGCTCGGTGATAGTCCCTCCAGCCCTCGGCCCATATTTGGCTAAGCGATCCGCTGCCGAGTTCTCCTCTCTTGGCACATGCTCGACGAAGAAGGACTAGAAGCCTCCAATCAGCCCTTTTACTTTTACCAAGTACTTCTGCAAGATGGTGTCGCGCACCTCGAACTCGCCTCGAATCTGCGACGCGACCACCATTGAATCCGTGAAAGCCCGAACATCACGGATCCCCAGCTCCTTGGCAAGGCGCAAGCCTGCCACTATGGCCTCATACTCTGCCTGGTTGTTCGTGACGGGGAAGAGGATCTCGACTGCTTGCTCGATCCTTGTTCCCTGCGGACTGACGAGTACGATGCCCACCCCTACTGAACTTTTGCCCGAAGCTCCATCAATAAACATCTTCCAAGGAATCGGGTTGAGCACCTCTTCTCCTGGCTCCGCTTCCACCGAGAAGTCAGCCAGGAAGTCTGCTACTACCTGGGCCTTGATCGCCACTCGGGGGGAGAAGGAAATGTCGAACTCGCTGAGTTCTACCGACCATTTCGCCAACCTCCCTGAGTGCTCCACTCCCTCCAGGATATTGCAGAGGGGATGATCAGTTACCACTCGGATGGAGTGAGCCTGAAAATAAGGCCGGAGCTTCCGCGCCGACACCACCAAGGCGAAGGCAAGCTTCTCCAGGATCGGATACTTCAGCTCCGCCTTCTTCAGCACCCGGCTGACATAGTAGATGGGTAGCTGCCTCCTCCCCTCTTCCCGGACCAAGATGGAGCTAACTACCTCCGCTCCTACTCCTAGGTAGATGAGCAGGTCTTCGCCTTCCTTTGGGCTCTGAAGGAGAGGTGTCTGAGTCAACTGCTCCTTCAGCCTTCTGAATGCTATCTCACATCCTTCGGTCCACTCGAAGCTTTCTATTTTGCGGAGCATTTTGAAGAATGGAGAGCACTTCTCTCCGGCCTTTGAGAGGAAGCGGCTAAGACCCGCCAGCCTGCCTGTCAACCTTTGGACTTCCTTCATCGTTTTTGGGGATGGCATCTCCAGGATCGCCTTAACCTTGTCGGGGTTAGGCTCTACTCCCCTCGGAGTAAGGAGATGTCCCAGGAACTTTCCCCTGCCCGCTCCGAAGACGCACTTCGTCGGATTGAGCCTCATCTTGAATCTCCGCAGCGTCGCGAAGGTCTCCACCAGATCGGCTACGTGTTCCTGGACGCTCTTGCTTTTGATCAAGAGGTCGTCCACGTACACTTCCAGATTCCTTCCCTTTTGCCCTTTGAAAATGTGGTCCATCATCCGCTGGTAGGTGGCTCCCGCATTCTTCAAACCGAAGGGCATCATTTTGTAGCTGTAGCAGCCATCATCGGTGATGAAGGAGACATCGCGGCAATCAGGGGGATGCATCCGGATCTGGTGATATCCTGAAAACGCATCAAGGAAACTCATCACAGAAAAACCGACGGCTGAATCAACCAGCGCGTCGATTCGAGGCAAGGGATAACAATCCTTCGGGCAGCTTTTATTCATCAAGGAAAAATCCACACACATTCTCCAGCTACCCCCCCCCCCCCCCCGCCTTTGTCACCATTACAACATTGGAGACCCAGCCTGGGTACTGGATCTCTGATACAAAGCCTGCATCTAGCAGTTTCTTAACTTCCTCCCGAATTGGCTTGGCAAGGATGGTGGCGGTCCTCCTCTTCTTCTGGCGGACGGGCTGGACAGCGGGATCCAGGTTGAGGCGATGACATGCAACCTCAGGATCGACTCCTGGCATCTCGGCTGCGCTCCAAGCAAAGATGTCGACGTTCTTCTGCAGACACGCCGCCATCTCGATCTTCTCTTCGGTCTTCAGCGAGCCGCCAATCTTCAGCAACCCAGGCACTCCCACTGCGGAGAGTACCTCGATTTCTTCCACTTCTTCGGCCACCTCCAGCCTGGCCGGGCTCTCCAGCACTCTTCCGAACTCCTCCGCGTCATCCATCCAGCTGATGGTACTGACGACGCTAAGATAGCACTCCCTAGCGGCTCTTGGATCGCTCCTGATCCTCACCTGGACGTCTCCTTTACAGTACTTCAAGCACTGATGGTAGGAGGATGGGACGGTTTGAAGGCGTTGAGAAGCGGCCTCCCAAAGATAGCCCTGTAGCAGCTCGGGGCGTCGACGATGACAAATCGACAGCTGATGGAGGTACCACCGAGTGTTACCAGGAGATCTGCTCCTCCCTCCACTTCCTTCTTCTCTCCGGAGAAGCCGAAGAGGGGACCATCAGATGCCTGAACCCTTGCTGCTTCGACTCCCAGTCCGCCAAACGTCCCCTTGAAGATGACGTTTACAGAGCTACCGTTGTCGATCAGAATCCGATCAACGGTGAAGTCCTCCACTGCGGCTTGAATCACGAGGGCATCATGGAAGGGATTCTCATTCCCTAGCATGTCCTCCTCAGAAAAGGTGATCTCCTCCATTGGGGGCGGTGCTTGTGAGGTCGAGGCGACACTCCTGCGGTAGATCTGATGGAGGCTTCCCTTGCGGGAAGCTTCCAGCCCTGCTCCCCCATGGATTACTCCAACTCTGCCTCCCTGGCCCAGGTCTCTCCGACCTCCCTGGTCGACCCGGTCCTCGTTCCTCCTTCGAACGACGGCAGCCTGCCCTGCCTGAGGCTCGGCAGGGGCCTCTATCCTCCGCTGCTCCCCTCCACCTTCTTCTGCTGCTAGCCTCCTCCGGGCTTCCCAAAAGTCTGGGCAGGCAGCCATGGCATGTCCCCCCACCTGGTGGAAGTCACAGTAGAGGGGAACCTCTTCTGCTTGCTGTCTCCTCGGCTTCTGCTTCTTCCTTCCTTGACGGCGGCCACGCCCGGCTACCGCCATCGCTTCGTCTCTCCTTCTCTCCTGACGCCTTTCTGGCTGGCGAAAGGGCCTTCTCTCTGGGGATCTACCCCTTTGATCCCGACGCTGGGGCCGTCCAGCCGGCCTCCAAGGTGGACGGTTGACGGGGACCTGGTAGCGCCTTCCCTCCTCCTGACACTCAGGGGACTCGACGGGCCTTCTCTCCACGCTCCTCCTGGTTTCCTTCCTCCAAGGCTCCTCCCTCTTCTTCTCTGCTCTTCCCCTTTCTTCTTGCTGCTCCGGCCTCTTCCTTTCCTCCCTCTGGGGCTCTTCTCTCTTCCTCTTCTCAGGGATTCCATCCCTCTCCCCACGGTCGCCTCTGGTCACCCGTGCCAACCTTGCCAAGAAGTCAGGGTTGGAGGCCTCTCCCCGGACAAACTTATTGGCCCTCTGAATGAGGTTGTCGTAGAAGTAGGGTGGATTCTCACTGAGCTCCAACTTGAAGAGGCCTTGACTTATGCCGAACGTCAAGGCTAGCAACAGGATGTTGCTATCCACCTCCTGGATCTGCAGAACCTCCTCCTGAAAGCGCTCGATGTAAGGTCCCAACGCCTCATCTGGCCTTTGTACCAGATAAAACAAGGTCGTTGCCTCCTTCTTCAGCTTCCGGGCCGTGTCGAAACGGGTTGTCAGCCCACGGCACAGGTCTTCAAAGCAGTAGATCGAGCCGGTGGGCAACTGATGGAACCAGTCCCAGGCCTTTGCACGGAAGGTGATGGCAAACAACCTGCACTTGAAGGCGTCCGACATGGTTCGGATAGAGACAATATCCTCGAACCATTGGATGTGCCTGACGGGGTCCTCCTTCCCCGAATAGTAATTCAAGGCGGGGTCCCTGAACCCCTCTGGCACTGGCGCGGCAAGGATCTCCTCGTAGAAGGGGCTCCTCCCTCCTGCCCGGCGACGATCCTCAACCTGGCGAGTATCACCTCCATACTCGCCATATGGGAGAGTATCCTGGTATCTCCCCTGCTCGCACGGCTCGCGGAAGCGAATGCCTTGCGAGGTTGGCTGGTAGAATTGCGACCTCCTTGGTCGCTCGGTTTCATCCTCCACGTGCTCCTTTCCTGCTCGCCGAGGGGGACTCCCTCCCTCGGATGGAATTGGGCGATGCGGCGAGGTCGTCGTGACCTAGGCACGCGGCTGAAGCGCTGTTTGCAAGATCCCCTCCATGCGATGCGCGAAGGCTCCCTCCATGCGCTGCGCGAAGGCTTCGAGAACCGCTAGTGTCACGAACTCGCCACTCGCGGACGGGTTGCCGACTACCTCCTCATGGTCGCCACCTACGACCATCTCGGCTTCCTGCTGAACTTTCCTTCTCCGACTACGATCCACGCTCACCGCACCAAAGTGTTGACGCCAGGAAAATCCTGACCTCAAGATTCGGACCGATGCAGCCGGAGGCTACTCGCCCAGCAGTCCAACGAGATGACTAAGCTGGCGACTACTGAAGAGCTAGAAGAGCAGCACACAGGACCCCAGGTGCTGCGGCAGGGAGGTCCCACCACGTACCCAGAAGCTCCGAAGAAACTTCCCCTCCAAGACCAAAGAACGGCCGAGCAGGGTACGAGGAAGGCACCGACTTGGCTAGTACCGGGAGTAGCGGCCAAATGCGACAGGTTCCAGAATGCAAGAGCAGGGTTTCGAGAGCTCAAGTCCAGGTGCCAATCCAAGTACCCCTGGGGTCCTATTTATAGGAAAACCAAGGGGTAGGGGGGTTTTTATAGCCCAGCCCTTGCCCGACGACTAGCGACATTGAGGCGATCTCCCCGGGCAGATGGGCGAGTATCACCTATGGTCGCCCACCTTTGGCGAGTATCCGAGTTACTCGCACGAGTGCACCCATACTCGCCTAGGGTGTCTTCTGCTCCTAGGCTTGACTGCTGTATTGACTCTTTGACTTTGACCTCTGCCTACGTGGCCTTGGGGGGGTCCACCCTCGGAGAATGAGGGTTGTACAGTTGGGCTTACATGTAATGAAGGACGGATGATGGATCAAGACCATGAACAGCTAGGCGAGACCACTTGATGGAATTGCACGCAACATGGAGTTGCGCATGGGCACCTGGAAGGGTCGGGTGTACTTCTCAATCGCACCCATGGATGTCTTTAAGGTCGTACTTGGGATGGACTTTCTGAAGAAGATGCAAGCCATCGTCATGCCAGCGCATCACTCGGTTTGCATCTTGGATGAAGGAAATGCATGCATGGTCCCAACTGTACAAGGACCATCAAAGGAAGGGCCAAAACAACTATCGGTCATACAACACTACAAGAAAATGGACGTTTAGCCAGAGCAATTTGTCGTGGCTAAAAGTCCAAAACCGTGATAAAAGACTTTTAGCCACGGTTTGCCGGCGGCAAATTGACGTGGCTAATGCGAGCGTGGCAAAAGGTATTTGTCACGGTATAAAGCCGTGACAAATACTTGTCTATGTTATATTAACAAATGGCAGATGATAATCAAATTATTATTCTAGCACAAAAGAGACATGAAGAGAGGTGGCTATGAAAAGTTTGCTTTGGATCCGACATCTAATAGAATGATCTATGACCGTGTTGAAGCTCTCTATTATGACAACCTCGATGAAAGATTTATAAGATTGATTTTGAACCTTAATGACCGAAGGATTTTAAATATCTTCAGTTATGCTCGTTTGAGAACGTATAGCATCCTCTTGTAAATGACGAAGCTCCCGTCTTCTTGGATTCCGTGCGTCACGCTATGCCCTAATCGGTATCGTTAATGTCGATGTGGCTGGATTTTTCTGTCTAATTTGATAAATGCAATCACACATTTCAAAATAATGAATAAGCAATGAACAATAGAACGAATCTAAAAAGTTAGTGTAATTATTACTAGAAAAATGACTTTTAGCCACATTTTTTTGTCATAGGTCAAAAATCGTGGCTAATAGTTAAGTATTAGTCACGACTCCTAATTCGTGACTAATAAGCAATTATTAGCCACATATGTCAAATTTGTGGCAAAAAAAATACATTAGCCACGGTTTATCGAATTCGTGGCTAAAAAAATACTATTAGCCACGATTTTCTAATTCATGGCTAATATTTTAGCAACAATTCTTAATACGTGGCAAATACAGAAGTATTAGCCACGGTTTTTTGCCGTGGCAAAAATATTAGTATGAGATAATTGAGTAAAATTTAGTTTTTTAATTTATTTATAGCATAAACATAAATATATTAATATTAATTTAAACATTAATTCTTATTTACTTAATTAATTTGTGTCACATACAATTCAATCACGTACATCACATGTTATGAGGAGATCAACAACCCTCAATCTAAAAGCAGAACTATTGTCGAACCACAACAAAAATATTAATATTAATTTAAACATTAATTTATCATAATTAATTTGTGTCACATATATTCGATCACATCACGTGTTATGATCATCTTAATTGTTTATATATTTATAAATTAGTTCTCAATGAAGGTACACACATATAACGAGTGTTTGTAGAAATTAAGGGAGAGCTAAACTTCTTAAGTGTGATAATCTAAAGATTATTAGGAAGTGTAAAAGGAATATTTTCCTCCCGTGACATCTCATTTTCAATGAGTCTAGCAGATTCACTTGACCCACGATGAGCGGTCTAGTTGGGCTCATATGACTCATTTACCCGATTATGACCGATACGAACTCGATGTCGTTCATTTCATTCAAATATGGCGAGAATTAAGAAATTCAACCGAAATAGGTCGCATTGAGGTACAAGATAACTAAGATAGACAATAAAGAGTAAACAAACTCGGAATCGACTTCGATTGCATTCATTAGACTCACATGTCACAAGCGCAACATCTTCAAAAACATTTTCTCATGCGTATTTTTTAATATTTTATTTATCTTTGATAGTATATACATATATGCATATATATTTATCTTTATTATTGATGGGGTCAAGCCCATTAAATAGAAGGCCCCCGCATATGGAATGAGCAATATTAAAGGAGGTGCAATATTAGGAGGATTCTCCCCAAAGAGAAAAGCAATCCTCCCATGGAAACCCCCGCACCAAACGCACGATCGGCACGTCGAATCGCCCGCGCGTGGGATCGATCCCCCCCCCCTCCCCGCGCCACCGCGCACCGCCGGCCCTCGCTAGGAGTGGCCGCCGCGCCGGCTCTCGCGAGGGCCGACCGCACGCACCGGCCCTCGCAAGGGCCAGCCGCCGCTCCGGCCCTCGCCAGGGTCGGCCGCACGCGTCGGCCCTCGCTAGGGCCGGCTGCCCCGCCGGCCCTCGCCAGGGTCGGCCGCCTCAGCACCGCGCCGGCCCCGCAAGGGCCGGCCGCCTCCTCGGGCGGGCGGCGGGCTAGGCGGGGACTGCTGCCGCCTCCTCCGGCGGCCGCCCATCTCCGCCTCCCTCTTTCTCTCTCTCTTTGAAACCCTAAGCGAGTTAGGGGTGGTCCCGTCTTTTCTGGAGATTTGGTGATCCGTGTGCCTCAAACGGAGCCCTCCTATTGGCCGGTTCGGTAAATAACGGGTAAATTTACCGGGCTGCCCCTCCAAGAAACTATAAATAGACCCCTTGGGTTATTCATTTCTTCACTTTTGGCTTGGAGCACTAATCCCCTCCTCCTCTCTCTCTACCTCCTCTCTCCCTCTCTACAGAAGGAGACTTGGAGTTGGCTATTGAGAGACCAGAAGGAGACTTGGAGTTGGATGTTCGCAGACCATCTCGGAGACTTGGAAAATACTGTTCGCAGACCAGACAAGAAGCTGAAGGCCCGCAGTGGTACGGATAAAGCTTGGGCCCGAGGGGCAAAACCCGCTTGGAAGCAAGACATCTATCTCTCTCTCTCACCTTCATTATTTGAAGAACAAGTTTGTAACGGATCTCAAGGCATAGTGAAGTTTAGGCCTACACAGCTCCGGCCGCGTGGTTTTTCACCCAATTGCGGGTTTTTCACGTCATCAGCTTTTGGTCTCAGCCTCCTCGGAGGCATTTTATCTGTTTGCTCGTTCGGACGCTAAGGGGCTTAGACGACAAGTTAGCTCAATCTGCCAAAGGCCCCGAGCGATCCGCAACAGATTGGCGTCGTCTGTGGGAAGGAGTTCCCCGTAATCAGCAGGAGGAGCAGAAGATAATCAGGGACATGGTAGGAAAAGGAACTCGAACGACCCGAGGATCGGCTCGCAGGGAACTGAACGGTGTTCTCCCATCTCAAAACAACATGCCAGTGCAGCGCAACGATGTTACGCTCCCTAACGACGCACCCGCGGGAGGAGACACACCAGAGGTAGATATCCAGGCCGAAATGCTCACCCTTCTCAAGCACATTGCCGGCGGAAACCCCGCGCGGGAGAACGTACCGCCACCCGACAACCGCAGCTAGGGGCCTGGGGTGTGAGAGGCAGGATCAAAGTCGTCAAGGCGAGCTAGCCCGGAGCGTCTGGCTCGCCCGGTTAGGGCAGGAGAGGTCGTCCTCCTGCCACACCAGGACAGGGGGCAGCGAGGGAGGCACTAAGAGAGCTGCTAGTAGAGGAGTATGGGTCGTTGGGCCGCCGGGCCGCGCTAACGCGTCGCCCGGACTGAGGAACTTCGCCGCTGGCGGCCGAGGTACTGGCATATCCCGTCCCGCCAGGGTTCAAGCTCTCGCACATGGAGACGTACGTCGGGACAGAGGCCCCTCTGGAACACGTGAATCACTTCGCAATAATCCTCCATCTCTACCGCGCGCCCGACCAACTACTCTGTCAAGTTTTCCCCGCCACGCTGAAGGGCCAGGCGCGGACTTGGTATCATTCTCTCTAGGAAGGATCCAAACGGAGCTTCCCCCAGCTCACTCAGACGTTCTTGGACCAGTTCATCGCCAATCAGCGCTTTGCAAAGGATCCTTCCCATCTCTCCGGGATCCGACAGGGCGAGGGGGAGACCCTGAAGGAATTCTTCTAACGTTTCACCTCGGAGTCTAGGCAAATTTCAGGGGTAGATCCGAAGCTCCTCCGCGGAGTCTTCCTGGGCGGACTCTGCCCCGGAGGATTCTACTTAGTTTTGATGAGGGAAACGGTCCCAAGCTATGCTGACCTAGTGCACCGAGTAGAGGCACAGATAGCGGCGAACGAAGCAATCGACGCTCACAAGAGTCAGTTCGAATAAGGAGGAAAGAGGAAGCGATAAGAGTAGGCACCAAAGCACAGGGAAGAGCGCGGGAAAGCGAGCATCGGAAGGACCGCCGCGGGGACCGGCACCACCAGCATTATAACGAGTACTAACCGCTCGGACAAGCGCAAAAAAGACCAGGCTCCCAATGCGCCAGGAGGAAGGAAGGTCGTAGGGACGGTCGACAATAACGGGGACGCCCTTCGCCACCATGAACTCGATCGCACAAGGGGAATCAGAACAGGGAGCACCAGCCATGCTGAAGATCAGTTTCGGGGACGAGGATTTGGAAGGGTTACTATTACCACACCAAGATCCACTGGTGGTGACTGCAGAGATTGGAGACCCCAGCTTCCGCGTCAAGCGGATATTGATCGACAACGGGAGCTCAGTAAACGTACTCTTCATGCCAGCCCTCCTGGGGATGCGCATTCCAAAGGAGAAGCTCCGACCAGCAACCAGCCCGATCTACGGCTTCGACGGGGGGCCAGTTGCAGTCGAGGGCACGATCACTCTCCCAGTCACCCTATATACACTACTAGATTAGTGACTTTTAGCCACACTTTTTTTTGCCACGAGTCAAAAATCGTGGCTAATAATGAAGTATTAGCCACGACCCCCTAATTCATGGCTAATAAACAAGTATTAGCCACGAATGTCTAATTCGTGGCAAAAAAGAAACCATTAGCCACGGTTTTTTAAATTCGTGGCTAATAAGATAGTATTAACCACAGTTTTCTAATTCGTGGCTAATAAGATAGTATTAGCCACAGTTTTCTAATTCGTGGCTAATATTTTTGCAACATTTCTTAATCTATGGTTAAAAAGGAAGTACTAGCCACGATTTTAGGTCGTTGCAAGGAAAACACTATGAGAAAATTGATTAAAATTTATTTATTTTTATTAATAATATGTGCAAAAAATATTAATATTAATTAAAACATTAATTATCACACTTAATTAATTAATCTGCGTCGCATATAATTCGATCACAACACATGTTATGATCGTCTTAATTATTTATATATTTACAAATTTACTCTCACATATAAAAATGAGTATTAAGTGTTGGTAGAAAGAGAGAGCAAAACTTCTTAAGTGTGACAATCTAAAGATGATTAGGAAGTGTAGAAGGAACATTTTGCTCATGTAACATCCCAATTTCAATGAGTCTAGCTAGTAGATTCACTTGACGCTCAATGAGCGGTCTAGTTGGGTTCATGTGACTCATTTACCTGATTATGACTCAAAACATATCAAATATTTTAAGTATACGCAAACTCACTGATACGAACCCATAAAGTTATAAGGAGATCCAAGGGGTGCAATTGGCAAAAGCCATGCCATGGGAAAGCGGATGCAATGAAGCCGAGTTCAACTCCATTAAAAGGGAATAGGGGTGAGAGTAAGAACCCGCCTCGCAGCATCACCCGCACGGGTAGCAACAAGGCCAAACCCCGCCATCGCCGGGTATGATCGTATCCACACCCCACTAAGTGGGTGCGGATAGACGCGCACCCCACTAGGGGAGTGCGGGCCGCACCCCACTTAGGGGGCGCGACCAAAGCCGCACCCCATGGGTGGCGGCCAAGGCCGCACCCATGGGGCGGGAGCGGAAGCGCTCTCTACGGAGAGAGATCGCTTTCTGCGGAGCAGGAGCGGGCGGGAGCGCGAGAGCACCTCCCGTGGAGCGAGAGCGCATTACGCCTCCCGCGGAGCAGGAGCAAGTGGAAGCACGAGAGTGCCTCCTGCAGAGCAGGAGCGAGCAGAAGCACTCTTACGGAGCAGGCGGGAGCGGAAGCGCTCCCTGCGGAGCAAGAGTGCTTTCTGCAGAGTAAGAGCGAGCGGAAGCACTCTTACAGAGCAGGCGAGAGCGGAAGCGCTCCTTGCGGAGCGGGAGCGCTTTCTGCGGAGCAGGAGCGAGCGATAGCGGCAACTCGAACCTGCTTAGCTGCAGGATTTAGACCGGCATCAGAGTTGGAGCCGTCTTACGAGTCCGGACAAGGCTGCGATGAGAAACCTTTGGTCCGATTCAACCCGAGCCCTTTTAGGGGAACCCCATCAGCCGACATGATGCTCGCACGAAGTGAAGTGGGGGGATCGACAGCGCGCATGAAGAGAAGTCGGGATTGGGTTTTGTACGAAGACAAGCATGCAGGATCGCAATCCGGCCAGCCTATAGAGGCACTAAGTTCGATCCCGGGAAAGATCACGATTGATTTACAAAATATGTATTGTAGGATCATGTGATCCTACGATTTGGATCTTGCGATCCTACGATTCAGATCACACAATCCCGATAACCATGATGCGGACACACGAAAGTCATGGAAGATGGCAGGAGGCTAATTTTTCACGACATAATCATGATTTCATTTCCCTACCTATACCATTTTAACTTTTCATTTTGTCTATACAAACCTAATTTGTCTATCCCCTCCTCCACAGTCCATGATACTTTTTGCGCCCTTCTCGAAGTGACATCTTCCCGTCGCCCTACTCCAAGCCCCATCGTCCCGTCGCCCTGCTCCAATCGCCGTGCTCCAGTCTCCCTCCTCCCGTCGCCGTGCTCCAGTCACCCTCCTCCCATCGCTATGCTCCAGTCGCCCTCCTCCCGTCGCCCTGCTCCTGTCGTCATGCCCTAGTTGTCCTCGACGAAGAAGGTACTCGGCATCCTCGACGTAGAAGGTGCTCGGCTCCCTTGGCGTCCTCGACGAAGAAGGTGCTCGGCTCCCTCGAAGGTGCTCGGTTCCCTCGACCTGAAGTTCCTGTTCCAGATCTGCGAAGCTTCGGCATCCTTATTTCGCAAGGTAGCTTCTCCTTCCCAGATAGATTCTTTTGCCCTATTTTTTCGTGCATTTCTTCCAGTTTTTTTTGGTCAGAATAGTTTCCCTGCTTTCTTCTCCATGTTTTTTCCCAGATTTCTTCTACAATGTTCAGAAAACATGATTCTTTTGTTTACGTGGCTCAGTTCGACTCCTTTGTTCTGTTTATGCATCAGTGTTAGGATTGCGTTGCTGAAGGAAATCCGCAAATATTGTGTCAATGATCACAATATTGAGGGAGTGTCTGGTTCACTGTTGGAGTTAATAGAATGTGATGAAAAATTCTTTACTTCTGTTGAAGTTACTGCTGGAAATAGGTACCATGTTATTTTATATTTCAATTTCTCTTTGATGATTTACTCGGAACGTATCTGGTTATGCTTCAAACACTACTATTTATTCTAATTATTTTTTGTTATCTCCGGTCTATTCCATGTCGTGGTTGCTACAGATGAGATTTCTTCTAGGATTATTAGATACCTCAATTCCGAGAAAGGTGGGAGAGTCACATTTATACCATTGAACCGGGTAAATGTACAACGGAATAAACTATCCGCAGAGTTCAGATGTGGTTTCTTTGTTAAAGAAATTGAAATATCCTTCTGACTGTTCCCCAGCTTTTCAACAGGTACACTTTACATTTCACTAAAATTGTCCTTGTATTTCCACTAACGTTCTCTCATTCATATCATCATGTTAATCAAAACTCTTATTCCAATTTCTCTTTTTGTTCAAAGAAATGAGATGGATTGAGCCGAAACTTCAACTCATGATTAATACTGCTTTTAACACATGATACTATACAAATATTTATAAGGCCTACAACATGAATATAAATGTTTTGATACATAAAATAAAGTATTAATGCTCTTCCAGCCTGCAGCAATGTTATCCAACCCTAGCTTCGTCACAGTCTCTGTCAACTGCTAACGAGCATCCTCCAAGGTTCATTGCTCCATTCCTGAAATCATCGAAGGCTCCTTGTCTAGTCGCGGATTTCCTTTGTTCTGATTTTCTTTTACCAAATGTTCTACTTTTTAAGAATAAACCATTCAATATATTTGTATTAAGCTTTCTTGATAATTCGCTAAATTCTTTCTTAGAGTGCATTTGATGTGCAGTATATTTGCAGCTTTTAGGCATGCACACAGCCGTCTTTCCTCCTGAACCTCACCCCCTTGTTTATAGGAAGGGTATTACTAAGAAAATATCGAAGCTTGCTACTACTTGTATCCAATCTCTCACAGTTATGATTTATTTGAAAAAAAAAACGACGTTGTAGCATCTCAACTATAATGAATTGATGGCTTGAAGGATCATAGGCTTATATTTCCATCTATTTAGAACCTCAACTATAATAAATTTGCATAGTAAATTTTGTCGGACATAATAATTTTACCCAAGCTATTGGTTTGCATTGATTTGTTTTTTTTTTTATTTCTCTATGCACTATCGGCTCAATAAATGACAAAAATCTTATGATATGAAGTATCCAGAAAAAAATCTTTTGTGATCAGAACTAGGTTAATGTGATGTTTTCAATTTCTCCAGCACTATCTTATTATTCAAAATGTTTGCAAGCATCTTCCTCCATGATTAATTATTAGTGTTTTTTTATTGTTGGGAGGACTAAAAGTTCATCAAAATTGTAACTAGAACACACACACATATATTGAGCAAGATTGCGTTTTTATTTACCTTATCTCTTAACGATGGCGCTTATATTTGTATCCATTTACTGCCCATATTGCAATGAAATTGCATAGTAAATTTTTTCTAACTTTGTTCTTTATGATAATCTTGCAGAAGTTTGAGTAGAAGATGATATTATTGAGGGCACGTGGAATGATGACATTGAAGATGTTTTTATGCATGCAGTCTTATTCTGATGCTCTAAATGAGGGAACTAAGCTCAATGACCTTATGGAAAAGCTGTATTCGTGCTCCAAGGTAGCCCAACAAGGAGGACGGGCTATCTTTTCTCCAACCTCACTAATTATATTTATATGACATAGTTTTGGTACCAATTTTCTTAGTCTTACATTCAAAAGAATACAAAATAGTCTGAATCTTATTTTGGTAATTGAGTTATCTTTTTTATTGATAATTGAGTTATAACCATGAATTTCCTGAATCCTCTAACTAGTACAGATTTTGTGCCCCTTCTCATGGCTTATTTTGGTTGCCAAACATCATGTCAAAGTAAATTGTGACCTTTTCATGTTGTTAGATGCTTGGCAGGGCTAAGTGAAAATCTAAGTTATCGATCACAAATCTGAGTCTCTAATACCAGACAATTTTTAGCATGTTGAAGGTAAACTTTAAAAATCAAATCACTTCTTATATATTGGAGTCAAACTTTTAGTGCTACTTGATATTTGATCATTGTTACTGCTTTTTGGAATATATCATGTATTCAGTAAAAGCAATATGACAATCAAATGGATTATACTATATACCAGGATTATTTTAATGTATTAAATGCACACATTATTAAAGATACTAACACTCTTCGTATTCTATTAAAATGTATTTAATTATTTTCATAGATTTAGACAGTGATAATTTTTTTAAAATAAATCAAACATGCATTTGTCACGACTTCAAATCGTGCCAAATATTTTTTTAAATAAAATTTCAAGTATTTGCCACGGTTTCAAACCGTGGCAAATACTTTTTTAAAAATCTGACAAGCATTAGTCGTGGCAAAAGAGTATTTGCCACCGTGGCTAATAATGAACTTTTAGCCACGGCAGAGGAACCGTTGCAAATAACTGCTGAAATCAAGACCTTTAGCTACGGTTTAAATTCGTGGCTAAAAGTCGTGGCAAAAGAGTATTTGCCACGGACTGAGCGTGGCAAACACCTTTTGCCACGCTCGCATTAGCCACGCCCATTTGCCGTGGGCAAACCGTGGCTAAAAGTCTTTTGCCACGGAATTGGACTTTTAGCCACGACAATTTGCCCTGGCTAAAGTTCATTTTCTGGTAGCTAGGAGAGTTCCCGAGACAGGCCACCCATAAGGTGCAGATTGTGACAGTAGATACAGAGTCGTCGTACAACGCGATCTTCGGACGCCCCCTCCAGATCACCTTCGGGGCAATCCCATCAATTCCTCATCTCGCCATAAAGTTCGCCACGCCTACCGAAGTTGGAGTTGTTAGAGGGAACCAGGGGGTAGCCCGGGCATGCTATCTGCAGCAGACCAACCACCAACTAGGAGCACCTCCGCAAGCAGGAAAGGAATAATCAAGCAGGCCGGGATGGCCATAATGGGAGCAGCAGCAAAGCAAAGATCATCGGAGTGCCGCACGACGACCATTTATCCTTTAACATTTTCTCAAAACATTTGCCACTAAAGTCACGAGCTAGTACTCGTGCAAAACCGCCACTATAAAGTCGCGAGCTGGTTCTTGTGTCATCCTCCGCTATAAAGTCGCGAGTCCACACTCGTGCATCATTCCCAACATATTTCAAAGCTCAAACCTCGTAGGGACGCCACAAACAGGACAGCCCCCACATGGCCACTTCACAAGGACCATCCCAGGAGAAGAATCGTGGCACGCACATCCCGGAGCACGGAAGGACCCCCACCATCACAAACTGCAGTATGACATCCGCGGACACGCAGCAACATCCCCCGGTTTACTCGAATCTTGCCTAGACATTCAACGGCATCCCCCGGTGTACCCGGGTCGTGCACAGATATTCAACGACATCCCCTAGGATAGCACCCTCAGTCTCTCCCTGGTGGGCAAAGGTTGCCCCCGAGTCCAGGTGATCGAGCACGGAGCTATCCGGGTCTCGTCCTTCACGACCTCTCTCTGTCAGGGATCGAAGGTCAGCCCTTCTCCGTACAACAAGTCGCAGCACCGCCAGGGCCTGCCCCACTTACGGTCACCTCAGTTCGAAGATTCGCTCTTCACCAAACACAAAATTAGCGGCATCTCCTAGTAATCCTGGGTCGCGCCATCAACGACATCCCCTGGTTTACCCGGATCTCGCCCAAACATTCAACGACATCCCCTGGTTTACCCGGGTCTCGCCCAAACATTCAGCGGTATCCCCTGGTTTACCCGGGGCTCGCCCAAACATTCAGCGGTATCCCCCGGTTTATCCGGGCCTCGCCCAAACATTCAGGGGCATCCCCCAATTTATTCGGGTCTTGCCCAAACATTCAGCGGCATCCCCCGGTTTACCCGGGTCTCGCCCAAACATTCAGCGGCATCCCCCGGTTTACCCGGGTCTCGCCCAAACATTCAGCGGCATCCCCTGTTTGCCCGGGTCTAGCCTAAACATTAAGCGACATCCCCCAGTACGCCCGGGTCTCGTCCTTAAGTGAGACACCCACCAAGATGGCATGCGCAACCTCCACCGATGAGTTCAAAGGGTTCATCCTTCGCCACAGGGACTAAACACGAGCCCAACTGGGCCCCGCCAACCGGCAAAGCAACGTCGTAGCACTCAAGTGCAAATGCAGCCAGGAAAACGGACCGCCAACAACCACAAAATCACAAAAAGAGTGAGCAAAATCTATAAATGAGCATTTTCACCAGATATCAAACCTCATACAAAGCAAACCAATGAACGAAAAAGTTCAAAGATACCAGGCACCATTAGCCTACTCCTCATCAAACTCCGCCAACTCATCCGCGGAGAGGTCATCAACACCGAGGCCGGAGGTATCGCACCCCCGCTCACGAACAACCATCCGGAGCGTCCTGGATACCCCAAGGCGGAAGGTCACATCCTGGATCTCGGCAAGCTCCGGCTCAACCTCCCTCGCCCAGACCTGCTCACGAATCTCCTCAGACAGCTGACCGCGGTCCACCTGGAAGGCTAGGGAACTCTTGTACTCGGCTACGCCAGCCGCCTTTAGCTCGGAAAGATGCTCCTCAGCTGAAAGCCGCCCAACCTCGGACTCCAGACGAGCCACGTCCCCAAGCGCCTTCTCAGTCGAAGACTTCTGAGACTGGAGCTCTTCCCGGAGGCGCATCAGCGCCGCCTTGACATCCATCACCGTCAGGCCCAGCTCTCGAAGATGGGCTTGATCACACTCCCTCCTCTTCACCAGCATATCCAGGGAAGCTTCGGACGCCTTCAGCTTCTCCTGCAGGGAGCCGTACTGATCCTTCAAGCCAACATAATAATCGTTCTAGTAGAGCGCAATCCGAGCCTGAACACCAATCTGCAACAAAGCGGGAGGTAAGCAAGGCCCGAATCAAAGTAAAAGCACTCAGAGAAAAAGGAGCTCGCTTACCGCATGGTCCATGGCCACAAGAGACGAAGAAACACTCTTCCCCTTCAAGGAGGGCACTGCAGCCACCCCCTCTTTCGGGATCTGGGGGGCAAAGGAGCCGATCACCTCAACATCAGGGTCCGGGCACGAGACCCCATCAACTCGTGAACTGCGAGGAGAATCATCCGGGTTTTCCTTCTGCCTACTCGCCAAAAGGTGCAGGGGGCAGAACCTCCACCACCAGAAAAAACCAACTTCCACTTCCGGTCAAGCCTCAAAGGAACGACAGCATCACACCCAAGATCGGAGGAGAGACCGCACAACAATAGGCGTTTCTCGTCCACGAACGAGGAAATACTATACAACTGAACCGCCAAGTCTTGAGGATGCGAAAAACCAAGGATAGGAGGGAACTCGCGCTCCCGGCCTTTCGCTCGCCCGCAGCCCTCCGAGAGGGAACCCCAGAGCTCAGGCCATCCTCAGCAGTTGCAGACGAACCTGTAGACCGCGTTCCCATGCCGCATGTCAACCCGATTCTCAAATTACAACCATGACTTGTTGCTATGAACCTCGACACGACCTCCACCATCCATGCATACCTCACACCAGTCTTTGAACGAATCCAGGGAGAAAACTGAGTCGCGCTCGCGGAAGAATGCTATCAGCCCCATCAAACGCGTCATCGCCAGGGGAACAAACTGAGACACCGGAACACCGCAATACTTTAGGATAGCCGTAATCTCTTCGCATGGAGGAAAGCGAACGCCAACTCTCAATGATGACTCGCATAAGGTCGTCCATCCAATCAGAGGACTTTGCACTCGCTGGCGGTCATTAGGCGTCCTGATCTCAATCGCAGTAGAAATATTATATCGCACCCTCCAGGAGGCAACTTGTTCCTCCGTGAGAGTCGACCGCATCCTCATCGGCCTGCCCATCGCCACACGTCTCTGGGCCTGTGCGAAATAAGAGCAAGATTGTTAGACAAAGCGCCAACGGTCGCGGGCAATGCACAAGGCGGGCACCCTCGCCACAGCTGCCCGCAAAAAACACGCGCACGCTAGACGCACACACCAAGCCCACACGCAATGCACACGTACGCAGGATCACACAGCGTAGTGCGCTGCGCGCCCAGCGCGAGCGCGCACGCTCGACACACGCGCGCAATGCGTGCGCGCGGCACGCACACGCGTCATCCTCGTATGCTCTGCGCTCGCCTCCCTCGTGACGCTTGCACACACCCTCAACCCGCTCGCATACCTTGACGGCTCCTGGCTTGCCGCCTCGATCTCTTTCAACACTGCCCGCCATTCCAAGGAGTAGAAAGCTCTTGAGATCCTTTTACGTTGGCACTTGGCTCAGAGAGCTTTAAGGGGAAAATGATGGGGTCAAGCCCATTAAATAGAAGGCCCCCACATATGGAAGGAGCAATATTAAAGGAAGTGCAATATTAGGAGGATCCTCCCCCAAAAGGAAAGTAATCCTCCCATGGAAACCCCCGCACCAAACGCACGATCGGCGTGTCGAATCGCCCGCGCGCGGGATCGATCCTCCCCGCACGCCACCGCGCACCGCCGGCCCTCGCAAGGGCCGGCCGCCGCCCGTGCCGGCCCTCGTTAGGGCCGTCCGCCTGCGTCATTCATCGCTAGGACCGGCCGCCGCGTCGGCCCTCGTAAGGGCCGTCCACCCGCATCGTCCCTCGCACGGGCCGACCGCCGCTCCACCCTCGCAAGGGTCGGCCGCCGTGCCGGCCCTCGCTAGGGCCGGCCGCCGCTCCACCCTCGCAAGGTTCGGCCGCCCGCGCCGGCCCTCGCTAGGGCCGGCCGCCCCATCGGCCCTCGCAAGGGCCGGCCGCCGCGCCGGCCCTCGCTAGTGTAGGCCGCCTCAACGTCGCCCGACCCCGCAAGGGCTGGCCGCCCCGTCCGGCCGCCTCCTCGGGCGGGCGGCGGGCTAGGCGGGGACGGCCGCCGTCGTCGCCTCCCTCTTTCTCTCTCTCTTCGAAACCCTGAGCGAGTTAGGGGCAGTCCCGTCTTTTCCGGAGATTTGGTGATCCGTGTGCCTCAGACGGAGCCCTCCTATTGGCTGGTCCTGTAAATAACGAGTAAATTTACCGGGCCGCCCCTCCAAGAAACTATAAATAGACCCCTTGGGCTATTCATTTTTTCACTTTTGGCTTGGAGCACTAATCCCCTCTCTCTCTCTCTACCTCCTCTGTCCCTCTCTACAGAAGGAGATTTGGAGTTGGCTATTGAGAGACCAGAAGGAGACTTGAAGTTGGCTGTTCGCAGACCACCTGAGAGACTTGGAAAATAATGTTCGCAGACCAGACGAGAAGCTGAAGGCCCGCAGTGGTACGGATAAAGCTTGACCCGGGGGGGGGGGGGGGGGCAAAACCCGCTTGGAAGCAAGACGTCTATCTCTCTCTCTCACCCTCATTATTGTAACGAGGCGCGGTCTGTCGCCCTCGCTCTTTCAAAAACAAGTTTGCAACGGATCTCATGGCATAGTGAAGTTTAGGCCGGCACAGCTCCGACCGCGTGGTTTTTCACCCCGATTGCGGGTTTTCTACGTCATCAGCTTTTGGACTCAGCCTCCCCGGAGGCATTTTATCTGTTTGCTCGTTCGGGCGCTAATAGGCTAAGACGACAAGTTTGCTTAATCTGCCAAAGACCCCGAGCGATCCACAACAATTATATAAAACAATATTCATATATTTAAAGTCACACCAAACTTTCAATATCAACACACGATTATGTCAGCTTCAATTAACTGCCGCTGGATTGACAAAAATTTCTTAAAACTCTCCCAACCTTCTTTCGGGCCCTCTTTCAAAACCCTCCAACCCCGACCAATTTTCATTCCCTGCTGCTTCTTCACGTCTAGCGTCAAAACCCTCCTTTGCTTGCCGCAACCACCTCCCAACCCCTCTCTGACACTCCCGCTTCCTTCTCTAAACTCCCCATCGATACCTGCCGCTTGACGCCACCGCCTGCCGCTTGACGCCACCGCCTGCCGCCGCCGCCTCCAATAGAAGACTGCCCTTGACTCCTGTAGTCGTTATCTGTTGTCGTAGCCTCCGTCGCCGTCGTCTGGAATCGAAACCTCCGGCCGATCCCTGATTCTGCAATTTTTCCTGGCGATGGTTGAACGCCGCATCCTCTGACTTATTTCGGCGAACCAGAATCCATCAACTGCCGAAAATCTACAACAAACCGCCGCCGATTCAAGCCGTTCCTTCCCACTTCAGCCGTTCCGTGTCGTCTCAACCCGATTCCTGCCAAAGCCTGATCTTATCAGGAAGGCTAAAGGTATTCTTCCTCTTAAGCAGCGTGAGTTCCCTCCGCCTCTATCTCCGCCTTCTTTCTCTGCCCAGGAACGATGGCTTTTCTCCATTCCATCTTAAAAGCAGATCTGAGCTTCGCCTTCTAAATCCAGGAACGACGGCTCATGGAGGATCTAAGGTAGGACTGCTTTCATTTTCCTGCTTCAGTCGTGCTTCCTCTGGATTGGAAGCATAGTTCGTCGACCTTGCACATTCCTTCCGACTACATGCTGCGCATTCTATTCCTTCTCCTACCTTGGAATCATGCGGCGATACACGGGTTCTTCTTCATTTAGGTATCTCTAGCTCCCTCTCTCTACACTCCTGCCTACTTGGAATCTCAACTATCCATTTCTTTCTTCCTTACCAAAGAATCTGGTTGTTTGCATCTCATTAAGTCATTTAGACAGTTGTTTCTTTGTTT
Source organism: Dactylorhiza incarnata (assembly GCA_033032865.1). NCBI lineage: Eukaryota > Viridiplantae > Streptophyta > Magnoliopsida > Asparagales > Orchidaceae > Dactylorhiza > Dactylorhiza incarnata. The sequence continues at coordinate 1,107,631 of JAWHQI010000348.1, read as the reverse complement.
TTCCTATCAACTGTGCCAATACCAGTTTATTGCTTGAACTTCTCTCCTCTAAAGTGTTCCATTAACATTATTTCGCTAATCTATGGTTTTATTTTGCCTTTTTTTTGAAACATTTTACTGAATGAGACTCTCCTCTTGATTGATAGCTCGCAGTTTACTTATTATTTCTCACATGATTCAATTTTATCACATATTTATAGGTTACTGTATTCCAATTTTATCACAAAATTAACCTCACCAAAGAAACTGATGCGGAGCAGAGAAGAGGACGAGTTTTGGGCCCATTCGGGGCTGATTTGGCGACTTACCATATATGGCGTGCCCGGATCGACGATCGGACTCCGCAGATGTGTTCGGATTCGCGTTGCGAATCAATTTGATATATTGAATTATGTATTTGGACTTATTATTGTTTTATTTTAGGCGTTTTCCATCCGGCCAATCATAGCCGTTGATTGGGATGCCCTAGTTTTGGTTTTAATTATAAATAGGCTCTTAGGGGGGCTGATTTGAGGCATTGCAGAATTTGGAGACAGAATTTTCGGATCTCTGCGATCATCCACCGGTGCCGACGCCGTGGAACCCTAGGTGACGACTCCTAGGTGGTTTTCTTCCCCCCAAGGTACCCCCTATCCATCCCCTTCTTCTTCCACCTCCGAAGCCCTCATCCGCAGCCCCACAATCCGCAGTAACACTGTTCACGCGTGAACTATTCATACACGAACTTGTCATACACGCACTGTTCGCGCGCGTACTGTTCACAGCCGCACTGTTCACTCGCGCACTGTTCACCCGCAACACTGTTCATCCGCCAGCCCCTCTACCAACCCCCATAGCCACCTCCTCCTCCGAATCCGCCACCCCAAGCCGCCGCCTCCCTCCTCTCCGTGTATCCACTTCTAAATAGCCTAAAAACGCTAGATCAGTCCAGATCTAGAGTTTCGCCTCCCGATCCGTTATTTCCACCATCATACGCCCTCCCGCACCCCGGATCCGCTATCACACATCGGATCCATCCATTCCCCACCCGGATTGATCTCCTAGTGGCCGGATCTTTCCATTTCCGGACCGATCTCCTTATTTTCCGCCAAGGACAGCCACCGCCATTATCGTCACGCCTCCGGTTCCACCTTCGATCGCCGATCTACATACCCGGACCCGGATTCTTCATTGCCTTGGTCAGCCCACTACTTTGTGAGTCTAATTTGTATTGGATTATTATTTTCAACATATTTATATTGGATTGGATCTCGTACCTATTTTGGATATCTTGCATAGTAGTTGTTTGTTAGAATATTATTGTGATTTGCAGGGTTTATTCGCCGCACGCTCGTGCTTTGGCCCTCCACGCGGAGGAAAACCAAAGCTTGTTTTTGCCCTAAAAGATTATTTGTGCTTTGCCGTGAATTAATTGCGCGTGGGATGTTTAAATATATTATCTTTTTTGGATTCACGCCGTCGGATTTGCATAGCATGTAGGGTTTGGTCACGGATTATCCGCCGCCTATAGATTCGTCCTGCGTCAGAAACTAAAATGGTGAACAATTCTATGATGATTTTTTTTAATAAACAACTCTCTTATTTCGCTGCCCTGATAAATGTTATTGTATTGTTCTTCCATGGAGTTGGTTTCATGTCCTAAAATAGTCTCATCAAACTAATCATTCTAGCTGTTTCTTCTTTTGGACAAAGATTGCAATTTTGATGTTGTTTGTTCTTTAGTTGAAATTTTTGCAATTCTTTTTTTGCTAACGATTCTAATTCTACTCACTCAGTGTAGGTCCGAGAATTTCGGCTACTTGCATGGTGGGTGATCTAGCTCTCTATCCAAAGATTTGTACTTTCTTAACGTAAGCCATTGCTTCTATATTTTTGTCATCAATTTCAAAAATGCAATGAAATGTTTCATACTTTAACTCCAAATAACTCCCTCTTTTTATAGGCAGAATCAGGAAATATATATAGAACCCCTTAAATTGGATATTTATTTTATTTATCGAGTGAAATTATTAGGCTCAATATTGATTGAATTTCCTAACTAACAAATAAATTGTGCTCCAATGCAGAAATGAAATTGCATGTGAGCAACATTACAGTGCAAGCATTGCACTTGAAATCATGGATTTTCGAGACTGCAACAAATGCCGATTAGACAATTGAAGGAAATGAAGCACATTTTTATTTTTAATAGAAAGAAGAAGTTGGGGTGAGCATCATTATGAATATTTATTGCCATGTTTCTGCTCTTTATTGTTTTACCCTTGCAGGATTTCTTTCTTAATAGATCAGAGAATAAGTGCCCAATAATAGTTCTCCATTCGGCGCTTTGAGGGTTTAAGGTTAGCTCCAATCTTTTGTAGATTATTTTGCCAATGTCTCGAAAGCCATGTCTGCAATCATAAAAGCATAAGTCCAAACCCATGATTTTGGTGCCTGCGGACATTCCTAGCACATCATAAGGTATTTTGACAATGTGCTGATGAATTATATTATGATATTTTGGTGCACGGAAACCTTGCTCGTAGTAAAAAAGTTATAGCAAATGTATAATTAGGTTTCTAATATGCTCATTTTTATGTCATGCTTCAAGTTGCAAGTTTGCTGTTCATTTTTTTAATCTTCTTTTTTTGCTTGAAAGCCAATATAATATGCAAATGATCGTATGAATTGAAAGTTTGAATAGTTTTTATATGCTGTATACGGGTTTACTGATGTTAACAAATTAATTGAATAGAAAATTGCAAATTCATGTTTTCTTTATGTTTAACCAATCTTTTATATGTATATTGCTTACTCTAATTGGGTATAGAATCACTTCGAAAATTGTCTAATATCTGCAACTATGATTTACTGAAGATTTGTTCACGTTCAAAATTGCATTGCTTCATTGGTTTGTATTCACTCCTTCCTTCTGCGAGCTTGCACTAAGATCGTCCCTGTTTTTCGTCTATATCTCGGATGCGTTGGATTAATCTCTTCATGAGCCTTATTTGCTTTTAGCAAGTAAGAGTTTCCATGAATAAACGAGTTAGCGCTCTGCTATGTTTTTATTCTTTTCATGATTAACCTTATTCAGGATTTGAAAACATTAGCCATTCTTGAACGCTGTTATTCTTGAACGCCGTAACATTGTAGAATTATTTCAAGTGCAATGTGTTATTGCTGCTTCCTATTTTGTTCCCTATAGTTACTGAAACTGCATAAATTATTTTGCATTGATAATTCATTCACCCATTCATATTTAATCGTACTCTTCTCTATTTACATACTTGCTTCATTTTTGCTACGCATTAAGCCACCAGCCAAATCACCATACCAGATGGCTCCCCCCGAATTGGAGGAGTTGAGGAAGAAACTTCAAGTTCTACTTGAGTCAGGAATGATCAGGCCGTCAAAGACGTCATTTGGTGCCCCAGTGCTATTCCAAAAGAAGAAGGATGGAATGTTGCGGCTTTGCACAGACTACCGGGCACTAAACAAGGTGACTTTGATGCGCGAATCTAGAGCACCGCTATAGGCGGGAGCGAGACTGCGGCACGAAACGTCAGTGTACTGATCGTTGAAGTAATATAAAATGGGCGAGTAATTCTCAAGTATCGAATCACAAAGGAACACAGTAAGGTGGAGTTATCTATCGAGGAAGGACTTGAGATTGAAGTCCTTCAGGTCGGAAGGGATGCGAATGGCTAGGATTGGCTTGGTTTGCGGAAAAACAAAATAAAGGAAATGAACTACTATGCAGGCCGCTATGCATTGCTTTGCTGGGCGGATGGAAACTATGCAGGCCGCTATGCACTGCTTCGCAAGACGGATGGACGAGTAGGTAAGCGAATAAAGTGAGAGTAACTGCGGAAAGGAATGAGGGCCGTTAACACCTCTTGGCTAGGCGGATGGATTATACGGGCCGTTAGCACCGCCTCGCTGCGCGGATGGACGAGAAGGCTTTGAAGGATATCATCAAGTGCGGATCGCAGAAGGAGACGAGCCAAAAGACAACTTGTGTTACAAGGTATGGATCATTCGAATGGATGGTGATGCCTTTCGGTTTAACCAACACACTAGCTACTTTCTGTACTTTGATGAATCAAATATTCCATCCATACTTGGACAAGTTCGTGATGGTGTATTTGGATGATATAGTGGTATACAGTGACACCACTGAGGAGCATGCCTAACATTTTAGCTTGATATTCCAGGTGTTGAGGGAAAATGAGTTGTACATGAAAAAGTCCAAATGCTCATTTGGACAAGAGGAGATGCACTTTCTTGGACCTGCCATTCGGCATGGACGACTTCAGATGGACATGGCGAATGTGTAAACAATCGAAGGATGGGAGCTGCCTATGAAGGTGACACCACTGAGGAGCATGCCAAACATTTTAGCTTGATATTCCAGGTGTTGAGGGAAAATGAGTTGTACATGAAAAAGTCCAAATGCTCATTTGGACAAGAGGAGATGCACTTTCTTGGACCTGCCATTCGGCATGGACGACTTCAGATGGACATGGCGAATGTGTAAACAATCGAAGGATGGGAGCCGCCTATGAAGGTGACAGAACTATGATCATTTTTGGGCTTGGTGAATTACTACCGTAGATTCATCAAGGACTACTCAAGGAGGGCGGCACCATTGGCAGATCTATTAAAAAAGAACAAGGCTTGGCTATGGACGGATAAATGCCAAAGAGCCTTTGAAGATTTGAAGGCAGCGGTTTGCACGGAACCGGTGCTTGCATTGCCCGACTTCAGCAAAAGATTTGAACTACAAACAGATGCATCAGACTTTGCGATCGGTGGAGTATTAATGCAAGAAGGTCACCCTTTAGCATTTGAAAGTCGTAAACTCTGTAATACCCTGCTCGTTCCAAAGAATATAACAGTAGGTCCAGTCGGGACCCCACGCCATATTAAGTGAACAGACTAAAGAGTTACGTTTAATGTTAATCAACCAAAGACATCTCAGAGTTTAATCAAAACGGAAGTATTTATTAAATCTTGAACCAACACAAGTGTCCACATTACTAAATAGGAATGACTGATATATATACATCAAAGAGTTTGGCACTACGGTCATACATATCAAGGTGTTTATCTTATTACATAGTTTACAAGCATCGACACGCATGCCGACAATACATGAAATAAAACACTCAAAAGGCCTTCAAGGGCCAGCTAGCAAAAGGGCTGCAACCAGCTACTTCCCGCTCGGCTCGCCAGGACCTGTATAAACAAAATCCACCAAAATGTGGGAAAACAGGCAACCAATCAGCTTTAGTTGACCAAGAATTATAACGATCTCACCTCATGCCCGGGGCAGTGGTACTCCTTCCATGCAAGCAAGCAATAACAACATATATTTCACAGGTGCGTCGAAGCACCACATATACAATCACCACAAACGTCGGCACGCAAGGCCACACATTTCGTGCTCACATGACACATTTTCAGTGTACTCCCCAAGTCCACTTCCATCCTTAGTTAAACAACTTAGATGACAATTGAGCTAAGCCGTACAAGCCTACGCTTTCCGACAATCCTTTCCATAAGACGGTGCAACGAGGGGCGACCTCTTCACCGACCACTATGGACGGGTTTGGATCCACCTTGCCCGGCTCAATCATCGCGAACAACCAGCACGATGCGGGTACAGTTTCATCTCAGCCCAGTAACAAGACAACCAACACTGGGTCATCAGCACAGCCTCACACGCAATTCAACCTAACCATGCGATATTGAGTATCACTGGCACTAACGCCGGTGTTAGCACCAACGCCGCGCGTTAGCTAATAGAACATGATCCTATCATCTTTTTCGGGTATTTTCTGGAGATGGCCTCCAGAATTTCCTGCAGCACATCACAACTCCCAGAACCCAAAAACAAACATACATACTCGGAGTCTTCTCCGGAATGCAACAAGCGATATAATCATCACCAATCCAGACCAACATGTCCAGATGGGCTTCACACAGTATGTCTATGTCCGTACAACGATCCAGACTCTATATGCAATTTCTACGGGGATATTCCATATTAACCCGTCGGAAGAAACCTATCCACTAATTAGTGAAAATCTTCCTGCTACTATGACAATCAAAGGACTAGTGTGTCCAGAGATTCAACAGGAGAATCGTTACCCTTGACGATCTCTTGAGCGCCATGATTCTGAAAATAAACCGGATGGAGAGGTTCGCAGTACGCTCTCCCACACGGATTTGAACTCGGAGCGTCGATCGGCTTGCCAAAAGGAGACTTCTTCTTCCTTGCCTCTGCTTCCTTGCCTTTGTAGAGAGAGAATCACAATGAGAAATGAGAAGAGAAATCCACGTTTTGATGCCTTTATATATCTAAGAGCTACAACCGGCGTTAGCTCTTAACGCCAGGCGTTAGCCCAAAGGCGGTACAGCCGATCTTATTCAGATCCGCTTACTCCAATTGGCTCGATGACATAACGCCGCACGTTAACTCTTAACGTCGGGTGTTAGCCATCTCGACGATCGACGAGACCTCTCGTCGATAAAGGAGCATCACGTCGACAAGGCTGAATCATCACGACGAACAGCTACTGCCAGCGTTAACTCTAACGCCTGGCGTTAGCTTGTCGATCGTCGAGTCCTCTACCAATTAGACCCTCGTGAAAGGAGAAGAGAGACCGGTTGTACATGAGAACAAATTCTGTTCTCCTTGTATTGTCAGGTCGTTACCTTACCGCTACTGTTCTCCCTTTTGGTCGAAGCCGCCGGTTGCCGGAATAGACGCCTGCATGCCCCAATGTCAAAAGCGACGACGGAAGACTCCATCGCCGATTCATTCGCGATCGACTCAAAGCGTCAGGCCGCCGTCGACAACACTCTTCTCTTCCGACGCCCATCCAGAGCCGCCGCGAATAGCTTGCCGTCGACAGTCGACATCCACTCCGGCGTCCTCCCTAGATCGACCACTATGCTGTAATCTTCCCCTGCTCGACGGGTCGGATGGGATCGTCCACCCTCTGCAGTAATCCATCGCACGCGTGTCACAGCTGGCTCGATCACCTACAACAATTTGATTTGGAAGGGCCACTCCTAGCCATAGTTTGCAACATGCTTGGGTAAACTCCACCCCTTCTTACCTAGTCCAATACTTTAGGTTAATTTTATGCGATTTAATTAAATATTGCTAAGTTTGCCTCGAACATTCAAACTGCCTTGATTACTGTTATTCATAAATTATTATTTGTATTTTTGCTTGTGGTTGTGCGGATCTCGCCACTGTTTGACTTATAAAATGCTTAAAGAGTTCTTTCTCAAATAAACATTAACAACTTTATTGAAATCCAAACGTTGAAAGTGATTTTGTGCACGAAAAAATTTGATTTGGCCCGCTCGGCCTACATCACTTAAAATTGGTCGCATTTAAAAATACCTTATTTTTCAAAACCCTAATTTTTGGTTTACATCAGTTTGATATCAGAGCGCCTTTGATTCGCTCCTAAGTCCTATCGCGAATCAAATGATTTGGGTTTTCAAAATAATAATAATAATATTACAACAACAAGAATACTCAAGCCTTTATCCCACCAAAATAATAATAGTAATAATAAATCTTAAAGAATTTTTTAATCTATTTTCAATAAAATAGTTTTATTAAATTTTCTTTTTAATTTAAATCATTATTTAAAAAAATCAAATTTTATTTTAACTTGAATTAAAAAAAAACAAATTTTTTCTACCCACTCAGGTACTCTCTCATTTTAAATAAAAAAAAAAAGATTTTTTTCAAATCAATTAAATTTTTGTGAGAAAATCAAATCAAATTATTTTAAATGGAAAAGCGAGGAGATCACTTAGAGACGAGTGTAGGAGACTTGACCCAACATATGAGCGACTTAATGAAAGCGGTCGAAAATCGCACTGCCAATATGTGCAGTGTCACGAATGTTATGAACTGATTGCGCACATCGGTTAATAATATCGAAGCCACCATGCACATAAACCGAGCACCTACCCCAGTGCTCGAAGTAGACCCTAACCCTAGATCTCTAGAATTTGCACATCCCGAACCTGAACCACGTAATCAACCTCGTTTTTATGTAGGATTCAAATTAGACGTTGGTGATTTTGAGGAACATTTAGAACCCGAGTGCTGTTTAGACTGGATTGATCAGATGGACCGTTTTCTGGCTTGGAAGCAATTGCCCCAAGCTAGACTAGTTGAGTATGCCACACTTAGACTAAAAGGGTCTGCCCTAGTTTGGTGGGAACAACTAGAGTGTTCTATATTTAATTTAGGGTCTGTTTGGCACCGATGTTGGAGGAGCGGCGGATGGAGAGGAGCGGCGGTTGGAGGAGTCGATCCGCAACCGCGGGCACCTACCCGCGGTTCAGAAGCAGTGGATTTCCGCTGTTTCAGCGGGAGCGCTGCAAACCGCGCCCGCCAACCGCTGCCCCCAAACAGAACATCCCGGCGGCTGCGGATCAAAAATCTCTCTTTAATCCGCAGCCGCCGCGCCAAACAGACCCTTAGGCATGCCTCCGATCACTACATTGGACTGAATTTAAAACACAATTGTGTAAAAGTTATGTCCCACCCGATTATTTGCAAATTCTCTACCGTAGGTTTCACAACCTGCGACAAGACAAACTATCAGTGGATGAATATACGAATGAGTTCCTAGTACTGCAGTCTCGCCTTGACCTCACTACAAGAAAACTGATCTTTAGTGACGAAAATTTTGTGACGAAATATATTTCGTCACTAAAGGGATGTCTTTAGTGGCAAAATTTATTTCGACACTAAAGACACGCTTTTAGTGACGAAATATAAGATCGGTCACTAAAGACATGCCTTTATTGATGAAATATAAGTCTGGTCACTAAAAACACGTCTTTAGTGATGGAATATAAGTTCGGTCACTACAACTAATTTTTAGTGACGAAAACTAATTTAGTCGCTAATCATAAAAATAAGGACTTTTCCTCTTAAATATAAATTATTTTTATAATAAAATGATTAAACATATGAGAAAATCACAAGGTTACTAATATTAATACCTAGAAAAATTTATCAATAACATTCTTTCTAGTGCTGAAATAAATTTTAATTAGTAATAGAATTTATATAATCACAAATTTTTGTTTAGATTTTTTAAATGACAAATATTTTACATATAGCCATTTTTTTTCCGATTCCTCCGCTAATATTTTGACCCATATATCTTTTCACTCTACTTCCCACATATCATATTTCATTCTCATTTCATATTTATAATATAAAGATACTCAAAATTAGCATGGTATAGCCTATCATAAATACTATTCTAAAATAGTAAAACTCATGATTTTTAAAAAAGGAAATTTATGTAGGCAGCCCGTGTTTGGCTATTGGCAGCCCGAAGATAATAGCAGCCTGACAAAGCGCTATTTGCAACCCAATTTTCAATAACGCTATTGGCAGCCTACAAAAAAAATTATTAAACATATTTGTAGTCCATTGTTCTTATACAAAATAAGTAGTCCATTAATAAGAGTAGTACTACAACCATGAAAAAAATTTAAACAAAAAAACTAGACAAAATACAGTTTTCTTAGAGATTTATTATGAGATAAATGAGATAAAACTATGAAAAAAATTCAGTTTTTCATCATTTAGACCCAATACCGTTTCATCATTTTGACCCAAAAAAAGAACAGTTTTTCATCATTTTGACCCAAAAAATTTCAGTTTTTCATCATTTTGACCCAAAAAAAGAACAGTTTTTCATCATTTTGATCAAAATTGTTTTCAATTTTTCATCATTTTGACCCAAAAATTTTCAGATTCTCATCATTTTAACCCCAATAAATCCAATTTTTCAACATTCGGGCCTCAACATAAAACCATGAAAACAACAACGACAAACCAACAATTGACTGTGAAAAAAAAAGGAGGAAGATGAAGAGTCCAAAAATACATCCATTCTCTATCCATAGCCTAAGGAAGTTGAGAAATATAATTTAGGAGAAAAAAAAATCAAAATGAGGAGATATTATACCAGATTTAGGGTTTCTCTTGAGGAGAATCGGACGGCCAACTGCAAAATGGGGACCGATGGACGGCCCAGAGGAGTTCGCCGGCGTCCTAGCCTTCTTCTCCGGCGGTTTCCGGCGGCCGACGTGGGGGAAGGGCGACTTCCGAGCGGAATCGCTGCTGTGTGAGGTTGGCGAGAAAGAAAATCGGGAGGGAGGCGGAACCGAAAACCTAGGGCTGCTATTAGAGGGGCTTTAAGAGTATTTTAATGGTTTTTTTCGGTTTTTTCAGTCTGCCAATAGCCAAACACGGGGGCTGCCTATATAAATTCCCTTTTTTTTGTCAAAATAAATTGATCCTAACCGTCCATTGGCTTCCATTAATTCTCCGCTGTTTGCACTCCCTGATGTCATCGCATGCCCCTCATTTATTCTCGATCCCGTTGGTGTCTAGGGCATCCCCGTAAATCGAGATTTCTTCCCGCATCTCTCACCCGCTCGCCGGAAGCCTTCCTCGCTCCTTCAGCAACTCGCGATGCCTGGACGTGATCCAATGTAAGTAAATCTCATCCCAAACGATGATACATGGTGGGGAGTAGCATGATGGCACCATCGGCGATGCCCCTCCCGCTGCCTCCTCTGCTTTGCACCGCTGATGGACAGTAGTGAGAAGAGGATCTGATCTCGCTCCAAACATCTCATCATCAGGTGAACAGACATCAAACTCACCCCCCCTCCTTTTTATCTACCATTTCTATTCTAAGGTTTTTTTTCTCCGTCTCATTGTTAGATTTGTCGAAATGATCTGCAACTCCAGCGGGCTAAACCTGTTCCTCTGTTTCTATTTCCATTCAGTGTTTTATCTTCTTGCTGGGCTCTACAAGCCCAGTATCCGCATTTCTGATGCGTGCCTAATTATTCAGCTGGCGGTATTTTGATATTATGTAATGGTTGGAAGGGTATTTTGGGTATTGTAATGCCAATATAAAAGGCAACTATGTAGGGTTTATTTTTTATGTTTTGCTGGTTGGAAGTTCTGGCGGCAGGAGGAGAGTTCCCCTGATCCGATTGTCCACCTGTTCAGGATTTCGGATCCTTAAGGTGTTGTATGCTCTGGAGGAGTTGCTGTGCTCTGTATCTGAGTTTGTTTCCTGTTATCTTCTTCATTTCCTAGTTGTGGCGTTGTATTTCTTTTCCCCAAATCTTCTTGGTACTTATCAACTGGTATCAAAGCGAGCATGGGTAGGAGGCGATGCCACCCTCCGACGCTACCCGTTCGAAGGACAAGGATGTCCCTACGGATCTTGACCTGCTGCGCAACGAGCAAGCCACGATGGCACAGATTCTCCGCTCCCTCACCGATCGGTCGGAGCAGCAAGGCCGGTCGCTGGAGGAGCTGCGGACACATCAGGCGACGTCATTGGAGGAAGTACGGGCTCTACTCAGCGGGCTATCGGCCGGCCGACAGTCAACCGGCGCGGGGAACTCCCTGTCGGCGGAAGTGGGAGGCTCCGCCGGCGGCTTTGGCTCTGGTCAGCGACCTATGCAGTTCAATGCCGGTGAATCGCAGGTCTCGGAAAGGATGGCTAAATTAGAGTTCCCTCATTTCTTTGGGGAAGATTTACAAGAGTGGATTTACAAGGCGGACCAGTTTTTTGAGCTGGACAATACACCGGAGGATCTTAAGGTTAAATTGGCATCGGCACATGTGGAAGGGAAAGCCTTATACTGGCACCAGGCATATATGAAGTCGCGCCTCACGCGCCATTGGCCTACCTGGGAGGAATACACACAAGCGTTGGCCAAACACTTTGGATCCGTTCTTTTCAACGATCCCATGGCGGAGCTCAAAAATCTACGACAACGGGGCACGGTACAAGCATTCTTGGATGAGTTCGACCTCCTCTTACACCGGGTGAATATTTCGGAGGAGTATGCTATTAGTTTTTGTCTCGCCGGGCTGAAGGATGAAATAGAATGTGCGGTGCGGATGTTCCAACCCAAAGCACTACAAGACGTTTTTGCACTAGCTCGTATGGAAGAACGTCGAACGGCGTCGGCGAACCGCCGGCCATACTCCGGCCCGATGGAAGCCAGCACGACAGTTGACCGGCGTGTCACCACTCCTAAAGCCTTTCCACCTAGACAATCCGCTTACACACCGCAACGAAGTAACATGGGCAGTCGCCGCCTCACGTCCAAGGAGCTTGATGAGAAACGGACCAAGGGGCTTTGCTTTTGGTGTGATAGCAAGTACACACCGGATCACCATTGTGGCGCCAAAGGGAAATCATTTGCACTAGAAGTGATTGAAGACGACGACGAGGTCCCGGATGACTTCTTGGAGGAGGATGGGGTCGGTGAGCACAATGTTGTCGAAGGGGAAGCCATGCCACACTTGTCTGTTCATGCCTTAATGGGCATCACACAATACCATACCATGAAGGTGGCGGCTTCCTACCAAGGCCACACCATTCATGTGTTGATTGACTCAGGGAGTACTCATAACTTCGTGGACGCCGATGCGGCCTCCCGATTACAATGCGCGATGACACCAATGCCGCCCTTCACCGTGGCAATCGCGGATGGAAGACGCGTGTCAAATTCCAACAAGGTTGTGGGTTTTAAGTGGCGCATGCAAGGGGTGTTCTTCACATCGGAGGTGTTGGTACTTCCACTTGGTGGATGCGAGGTGGTCCTAGGGGTCCAATGGTTGAGCACACTAGGGGTGATACATTGGGATTTCGGCAACCTCCGTATGGATTTCACTAGTCAAGGGCGCAAGATATCGTTGAGGGGGTCCAAGAACACAGGAGGCACTTGGATGAAGCACCAAAGCGTGGAGAAGATGATTGCTAAAGGAGGGGGCCACCTTAGCATGTTAACTGTGCATGTATTGGGGGGATCGGCCATGCATGAGATCGACCAACAAGAGGCAGTTGAGTACACAACAAACAACCCAGTGAATGGTATTATTTGCCAAGAAGAGTTGGACACATTGACACCACAGGAGGAGCTTTGCCTCCGAGAGTTACTCGCCACCTTTGAAGATATTTTTCAAGAGCCCGTGGGCCTCCCGCCTCGCCGAGAACATGAACACCGCATTCCGCTCAAGGAAGGTCAAGCTGAGATTAGTTTGCGGCCTTACCGCCACTCGCCTATGCAAAAAGATGTCATTGAGAAGTTGGTCAAGGATATGTTGGAGTCGGGCATCATACGATCAAGCAGCAGCCCCTATGCTTCTCCGGTTGTTCTCGTAAAAAAGGGTGATGGCACTTGGCGGATGTGCATCGACTACCGCCAACTAAATTTGCACACCGTCAAGGACAAGTTTCCGATTCCGCTCATTGAGGAGCTCATAGACGAACTCCACGGGGCTATTATCTTCTCCAAGCTAGACATGCGAGCCGGCTATCATCAAGTCCGGATGGCGGATGAAGACATCAACAAGACGGCGTTTCGGACGCATCACGGCCATTACGAGTTCTTAGTTATGGCCGAAGGGTTGACCAACGGGCCGTCGACGTTTCAAAGCTTGATGAACAAAATATTCCGCGAGCAGCTCCGAAGGTTTATCCTAGTCTTTTTTGATGATATCTTGATTTTTAGTAAATCATGGCAGGAACACGTGGAGCACTTAGCAGTCACCTTCAAAACATTACGTCAACAACAAATGTATTTGAAGCGAAGCAAGTGTTGTTTTGCAAGCTTCAAGGTTCATTACTTGGGTCACATCATCTCGCATGGGGGCGGCGCAACTGATCCCGAAAAGATCCGGGCTATGTTGGAGTGGCCAACACCCAAAACCGTGAAGCAAGTCCGTGGATTTTTAGGCCTCACCGGCTATTACCGCCGGTTCATTCAAGGCTATGGGGGCATCGTCAAACCACTTACATCATTGCTCAAAACAGCCCGCCTACAATGGAATGTGGAGGCGGATCAAGCCTTCAATCGACTCAAGCAAGCGGTGTCTAATCCGCCGGTGTTGGGATTACCGGACTTCAACCAACAATTTGTAGTTGAGACGGACGCGTCGGAACATGGAGTGGGGGCTGTTTTAATGCAAAAGGGGAGACCAATCGCTTACTTTAGCAAAGCGTTGGGCAAGAAGAACTCCTTGTTATCGACCTATGAAATGGAGTTACTAGCGGTGGTGCTAGCAGTGCAACGATGGCGACATTACTTGATGACCGGGCCATTCATTATTAAGACGGATCAACAAAGTTTAAAATACCTTCTGAACCAGAAGTTGGCAACTCCGGCGCAGCAGAAATATTTGGCCAAGTTGTTGGGGTACGATTACACTATCGAATACAAGGAGGGAAAGAAGAACGCATGTGCCGACGCCTTGTCTAGGCGGGACGGTCAAGACGAAGCCGCTGAGCTAAGTGTGGTAGTCATGGTTACATCGGACTTCTTGCGGGAACTCAAGGAATCTTGGCTCCGGGACCCGGCCATCCAGGAAATCATACAACAAAAAGAGGTAGACAGCAACACCAAGCCAAAATACCAATGGGAAAGGGGGGCTGTTGAAGAGGAAGGGGCGATTGGTGGTGGGAAGTGACACTGCCATCAGATCTAAGCTATTAGGGATGTACCATGACAGCGCTTGGGGCGGGCATTCAGGTATTACGTCGACTTATCACCGGCTACGGAAGATGTACTGTTGGAAAAAAATGAAAGTGGATGTCTATGAGTATGTGCAGAAGTGCGTAGTATGCCAACAATGCAAGCCGGACAATAGGAAGGCAATGGGGCTGCTCCAACCCCTTCCAATACCGGACCGTATTTGGCAAGACATCTCTCTTGATTTCGTGGACGGGCTCCCAAAAAGTGAAGGCAAGTCAACGGTTTTGGTGGTTGTGGACCGGCTTAGCAAACAAGCGCACTTTATGGCTCTATCCCACCCATATACGGCTGAGGAGGTAGCACAAGTCTTCTTAGACTCCGTGGTCCGTCTACACGGAATGCCCATAGTTAGTGACCGGGACACCATTTTTGTAAGCCAAGTGTGGCGAGAACTATTTCGAGTTTTCAAAGTCAAACTGAAGTTATCAACCGCTTATCACCCTCAAACTGACGGCCAGACGGAGGTCGTGAACCGGTGTTTAGAGAGCTACCTAAGGTGTATGACCTTTGAGAAACCCAAAAGGTGGGTGCATTGGTTGCCATTGGCGGAGTGGTGGTACAACACTTCATATCAAAGTGCGATCAAAATGACACCATTTGAGGTTGTGTACGGGCAAGCCCCTCCGACACACGCGGCCTATAGTCCCGGACTAGCGGAAGTCGAAACGGTAGATCGGTCCCTTGCGGCAAGAGAAAGGGTTATCACACTTTTGAAGACCAACCTCGCCGAAGCCCAAAACCGCATGCGAGTGATGGCGGACAAGAAGCGGAGAGAACGAACATTGGAGCAAGGTTCGTGGGCCTATGTTCGGTTGCAACCATACCGGCAAACATCCATCCGTCCTAGGGGGTGTCACAAGCTAGCACCTATCTTTGGGCCGTTTCAAGTGGTTGAACAAGTAGGGCCGGTGGCCTATCGAGTAAATCTCCCAGCGGATGCAAAAATTCATCACACGTTCCACATTTCACAACTCCGGGAGCACCGGGGTGAGCCGCCCGCGAAGGTTACCCCGTTTCCATCGGCGGTCAATAGCGAGGGCAACTTAATGATTGAACCAGTTGCGGTATTGAATCGTCGGATCGTACATCGGGACGGAAGAGTAGTTACTCAACTGCTAGTGCAATGGGCCGAGGGATCGGAGGAAGAGGCCACTTGGGAGGACTTATGGTCGCTCCAGCAACGCTTTCCACATTTCAATCCTTGAGGACAAGGATGTTGCTTGGGAGGGTGTGGTTGATGCGTGCCTAATTATTCAGCTGGCGGTATTTTGATATTATGTAATGGTTGGAAGGGTATTTTGGGTATTGTAATGCCAATATAAAAGGCAACTATGTAGGGTTTATTTTTTATGTTTTGCTGGTTGTAAGTTCTGGCGGCAGGAGGAGAGTTCCCCTGATCCGATTGTCCACCTGTTCAGGATTTCGGATCCTTAAGGTGTTGTATGCTCTGGAGGAGTTGCTGTGCTCTGTATCTGAGTTTGTTTCCTGTTATCTTCTTCATTTCCTAGTTGTGGCGTTGTATTTCTTTTCCCCAAATCTTCTTGGTACTTATCAATTTCTTATTTCTTTTTCACTGTTTCCATTTGATCTGGATTATGTTAATAGCGATGTGCTCTCTAATGTGCTCCGTTCCTCACCTTCTTCCATTTCAAAGACATGAACTTAAATTATATATTTTTAAAAGTTTAATTTTTGTTGCTGGTTGGTTGGTCTGTGGAAGGGGAGAACTGGGGAAGCAGCAGAGAGGAAGGATCGATGATGTAATGGTGGCTGCACACGGATAAGAATGGAGCCATGCATCACTTTCTTGATGACAATGAGAAAGCTAGCAGAGCGCCTTGCTGGTCTGTGGAAGGGGAGAACTGGGGAAGCAGCAGAGAGGAAGGATCGATGATGTAATGGTGGCTGCACACGGATAAGAATGGAGCCATGCATCACTTTCTTGATGACAATGAGAAAGCTAGCAGAGCGCCTTGCTGTATACTTGGACTCAGACTTGTCCTTTTCCCTGCTTTTGTGACATTTTTGTTTGCATCTCGAATGGAAACTGGAGATCATTATCGTCCAAATTATTACTGGATTAAAGGATTAACATAAAATATGCTACTATGATTGACCATCTCTTTCGTTCTTTTTTGAGGCCGCTGAGGATTGGTCCCTTTCTGTTTAAACATCGGCATCTTAGTGGAGCTGAATTGCTTGATGAACATTAAATTATTATTAGTTTATTCTCATATTATATTGATAAAATATACGTTGGCATACAATTTGGGCAAAAATGTTATATTGATTTAAGACTCCTAGAGAGGCCATTGAAGGTACCCCCTGAATTCCTTTGTCCATGTTTTCTAACCATATCACGGCTTCGTTTGGCGCGTTGGTGGCGGTCGTGAACGCGGTGGTCATGAACCATCGTTCGTGAATGCCTAACCACACCTAAAAAATTTCATGCATTTTATGCACAAAACTAGTTTAATTTCTTGGAAGCGGTCATAACCTTTCATGCCAAACGTACTTTGTATGATAATTGCGTTTTTGTCCAAACTCACCGGAGCAAATAAGCCGCCCCAATCGAAGCCTAAGTCATTTGATTAACACATTGATTTCAAGGTTAGGGAGGAAAAAATAGATTTTCTGATGAGGGAAAATAAAAGAAAGGATATGCTTTCTTTCTATTTGATTGGAAGTATTAAGAGAAAAATTATTCAGTGTAGAATAAAAAGCAAAAAAATTCTCGTGATGGTTCTGTTTGTTAAGCATGCAATGTGTTTTCTTGCCCGAATAAGTGATATTTGTTCAGTTCTTGATGGCAACCTATGTCTACACAGCTTTCGACAAGTTTGGCAAAAACTTTTTGGAGAAGAATTCTCTTTGATTGAAGCAGCCGGAAATCTACCATATGCAAGTATCCAGTCATTGAATGCCAGGTAACTTTGATCCTTTTTCTCCGATGTTGGGTTCTTACTTTTTAGTTAATTGTCTTTAATCAAACTTGTTAGGATAGAGAATGACCTCAAAATAGTGTTGGGATAGGATAATTATTGCTAAATGCAATCCAGTACTCTATGTAATTCCTTTGTAACTAATTGCATCATTTATATTGACAATTAAAACAAAGTTAAACTAAAGTTGTTCTTTTAACCAATAATTTTTTCCTTTTCCTAAAACCTACATGATTCAATCTCTTAAAATTACATTTTGAACTTCAGATTCATATGAAATATGATCTCTACTATCAATCTGTGGCACTAAATGTTAAGGAAGTATGTCCAGAGCATCCTATGTTATTGCCTAGGTCTGTGTATATGTGTATATGAGTTCTTGTGTGTATTAAAGTTAGTTATATCCTTTCGGCAGAAAATTTCTCAACAGATCATCATCAGTCTAATCCCCATACTAACGAAATGCTTTGTCAATATCTTCCGGTAGAGGGAGGCGTAGACGGGGGAGGCGATGGAAGCTTCAATTTCCTTATCTTCAAAATTCCCACGCGGGAGCTACTTTCCCCGCCCTCCGTTGAAGGTCGGGGT
Source organism: Dactylorhiza incarnata (assembly GCA_033032865.1). Taxonomy (NCBI): domain Eukaryota; kingdom Viridiplantae; phylum Streptophyta; class Magnoliopsida; order Asparagales; family Orchidaceae; genus Dactylorhiza; species Dactylorhiza incarnata. Next base: position 1,089,488 of record JAWHQI010000348.1, on the reverse strand, counting down.
TGGCGAGAAGATTTCGGCTGAGGGGCGACGTCGGGCGTTATCGCTGGAGGCGGCGGTAAATGCGCATGCACATGCTCTTCAGCAAGAGGCACTGAAGCGCTCGGCCTGGCCGTGTTGGTATCTGGAGGAGAAGGCACGACAATGGAAAGTCGGCATCAGTAAGGCGAATGGTTCCAAAATTTCTGAAAAGGGGCGGCGTTTACCTGTTGCAGTCGCGTTAGGGGGAGCGGTTGGAGGGTCACCGCATTCGTCCAAGCCCGCCTTCCTCAGCAGAGTTTGGACCGGATCTGGCGCAAGTCGCACATGGCCTCCCGAAGGAGCATCCTCCCTCGGTGTCTTCTCAGTCGGACGCTCATACTCGTCTCTTTTTTGTTTGCGCTTATCAGATCCTCCGCCATGGCGAGGAATACCGCCCTGCATTTTCTTCTGCAAGTTCATTAAATATATCTTGGGTCTTCGCGACAATTTCCTTAGGGGACAACTTCTCGCTTTAACTTCAAAGAGGGTACCCCAGGGCAGGCCCCCTTCTTCTATTTATAGATGTCGGAGGGGACACCCCATGCTTTCAAGTATGTCTGATACTCGCCTGATGAACCTCGCTGAATAAGGGTTGGATGTTTCTTTCCGAGCTACTTCGCAGCTCGCAAAGAGTGGAGATTGTGTATAACCCGTATTCGTCGAGGGTGGACTCGTTCATGCCACGTAGGCCAGAGTCAAAGTCAAAGATCAAGTCAAAGTCAGCAAGCAACCCACAGGAACATTTAATACTATAAGCGAGCATCCGAGTTAATCGCCCAAGCAGACGACTATCAGCAAGTCTCGAAGTTACTCGCCTATTTGGTGACCATCGACACAATCTCACTAAGCGTAGGAGAGATCCTTCGATAGTCGCTGGATCGCAAGGTCCAAAAAAAAACAACCTCTCAGGGGCCGGGTATAGTCGTCTGCATACCCCCCTTAGGATTTGTCTATAAATAGACCCCCAGGGGTACCAGGAAGGGCACTCTAAAAATCTCAACATTTCCCCTACTAATCTTCAACTCTCAAAGAAGTGCCTTCCTCGTACCCATCCCAACCATTCAGATGTGGAGGGGGAGTTCCTTCTGAACTTTTGGGTACGTGATGGGACCTCCCTGCTGTGGCGCCTGAGGTTTGTTCGTGGTTCTCTCTTCGTCTTCTAGCCTTCGGATCCAGATCGCAGAATCAGTAGCCTCAGGCTGCACTTAGGTCCGAACATTTGGGGCCGGGAATTTTCAGGCTTCAACACTTGGGATGCAACCCGGTAACGTGCCTACGTGGCCCCTAAGGGGATGTCCGGGGCGTTACAGGACCACACCGACAGAATCGCCTCCTTCATTACTCTTATTTTCTCCATCTATCGCAAACACTTCCCCAGCTACGATTCACGTATGTCGTCGTACACTCCTCTGATCCCAACAACCCGTCGTCATCGGTATACCTCCATCGATAATCCTAGTCCCTCTCGACTGGAGGCCGTCAACCTTCCCTCCCTCAGTTCTCTGTCGTCGACCGCCATCTTAAACCCTAAAATCCCACAACCAATTGTTCTTCCCTGCCATCAAAACCAACTCACCCTCAACAGTCGTCGAGCCAACCCTCCCCACAAAACAAACTGCACCTTCGTCCTCTTTCCACCCCAACCTTCATATTCCCACGATCGCCACCCAACTCCATACGCCTCCCCTCAAGTCGATCTCTCCGGTCACGATCACTCTCTGATTCCCCTCCAAATCACAACCAGCAATCCAGCCATCCCATTACTTCCTCTCAGCCGCATTATTGCACTCCCTTTTCGCACAACCAACAACTTCGATATTCGCTGCATTCCACCGCCGTTGGATCTCTATACATGTGAGTATCTTTGTTTTGTGCTGTTAACTTTTGTACTGCATACTAGATGAATGTGTTATACTTGTCTGGAAATTGACGATTGTTATCATTTTTGTTTTATTTATTGAATTCAATAAAACCCTGTCGAAAAAATTATAGTTTTAAAATCCTTTGTGCGGAAAAAGATTGTGATGCCGCCGATGCACTTGAAATTTAAATTCACGTTTTGTTGGACGGCTAAAGTTATATATATATTTTTTGCTAAATTTATTTCGGAGATTTAAAATTAGGACACTCTTGCATCATGTGGAATAGGGTTTTGAATCGGTCTTGCATTCCTCACTTGGGTCTTCATGAGCGTCAGCACGCTCACAGTCTACCCTGCATCAGAATGTAGCCCATCTTAGGGTGAACCAAATAAATTTGTGCTCTTTTGTTCATTTTTGTCATTTTGCTTGATTCTGTGTCACCCTTCGATTTGAATGTTTGGGTAGGATTGTTGCCATGTTGGAAAAGGATGGAATCCTTAACATTGTAAATGTTGGAGATTGTGGCCTCCGACTTATTTAGAAAGGTGATTCATATAATATGCATCACTTGGTTACTCTTACTTTGCAACAAAATTCTGATTACTCATTTTTTAAAATATTTTGTTCCTTAATAGGCAAAGTGATTTTCTGCACGAGGCCACATGAATGTTATTTTGACTGTCCTTACCAGTTGAGCTCGGAAAAAACAGGGCAAACTTATCATGATGCATTGTAGACCTGCGGAGAATAAGGGGTTGAGTATCACGTATGACAGACATATTAACAGTGACAATTACAAAAGAGGTTGTTCTTGTAGAAATGATTGACGAAGAAGTGGTCGACGAAGAAAAGAGAGTTTCTTTGTGTTAATTTCAAGCCACAATTTCAAACTCTCTTCCCTGCGGAGACTGATGCAAGAAAGAATCTATCCGAGAGCAGAACATTAGATTAACAGCACAAGGGCTCGATTCAATTCACTAAAAACAACAAAACAAAAATACAGGTATTAACAACAAACAATAGACCAAACAGAACATTATTATTCAGTATATCCTATTCTCTCTCAGCCTCTCAATTTGACCCTCCTAATTCGGTTCCTGACCACGCCTCCTATTCTTGATCGTATCAGAGACTAAAGTTGCATCTGTATCCAGGTGACAAAGGCACATAGTGCTGCCAGGCTTAGCGCTATTGCATGTATGATCACCATCACATTTAAGACAATATGAACCGCGATTAGACATTTCTCTATCGGATCCAGCCACCCGCGGACAGATAGCCAGAAGATGAAGGCGACCCAGAGAAAGAAGGTACCCGACACTGCAAACGGGAGTACTGATCCAAGACAAACCAGAGCGCAGTTCTTGTCGGACCTCAAGCAGGAATGCAGCGTGGGAGTGGCGGGGAATGTTTTTGTGATGGCCAACAAAAGGACCACGATTATGACGGGCCAGGTGGACCAAAGGGAGAGGAGGCGGGTGAAGTCCATGCGTGGAGCGGCAAGAATGGCTTGGAGCAAAAAAATTCTCAAAATTTCTTGAAATGAGCGATGGGAGGAAGATGAAGTTGTTTTGTTTAGGGAGCTATTATATTTATAGGCAGTCCAGTTTTTAGCTAGTGGCAGCCCATGATTAAGAGAAGCCTATTATTCTCACCTTGCAACCCAAATTATTATTGGCAGCCCAAATTATTATTGGCAGCCCAAATTTTTTTAAAAATAATTGGGCTGCCAATAATAATTTGGGCTGCAAGGTGAGAATAATAGGCTTCTCTTAATCATGGGCTGCCACTAGCTAAAAACTGGACTGCCTATAAATATAACAACTCCCTAAACAAAACAACTTCATCTTCCTCCCATCGCTCATTTCAAGAAATTTTGAGAATTTTTTTGCTCCAAGCCATTCCTGCCGCTCCACGCATGGACTTCACCCGCCTCCTCTCCCTTTGGTCCACCTGGCCCGTCATAATCGTGGTCCTTTTGTTGGCCAACACAAGAACATTCCCCGCCACTCCCACGCTGCATTCCTGCATGAGGCCCGACAAGAACTGCGCTCTGGTTTGTCTTGGATCAGTACTCCCGTTTGCAGTGTCGGGTACCTTCTTTCTCTGGGTCGCCTTCATCTTTTGGCTATCTGTCCGCAGGTGGCTGGATCCGATGGAGAAATGTCTAATCGCGGTTCATATTGTCTTAAATGTGATTGTGATCATACATGCAATAGCGCTAAGCCTGGCAGCACTATGTGCCTTTGTCACCTGGATACAAATGCAATTTTAGTCTCTGATACGATCAAGAATAGGAGGCGTGGTCAGGAAGCCGAATTAGGAGGGTCAAATTGAGAGGCTGAGAGAGAATAAGATATACTGAATAATGATGTTCTGTTTGGTCTATTGCTTGTTGTTAATACCTGTATTTCTGTTTTGTTGTTTTTAGTGAATTGAATCGAGTCCTTGTGCACTTAATCTAATGCTCTGTTCTCGGATAGATTCTTTCTTGCACCAGTCTCCGCAGGGAAGAGAGTTTGAAATTGTGGCTTGAAATTAACACAAAGAAACCCTCTTTTCTTCGCCGACCACTTCTTCGTCAATCATTTCTACAAGAACAACCACTTTTTTGTTTGCGCTTATCAGATCCTCCGCCATGGCGAGGAATACCGCCCTGCATTTTCTTCTGCAAGTTCATTAAATATATCTTGGGTCTTCGCGACGATTTCCTTAGGGGACAACATCTCGCTTTAGCTTCAAAGAGGGTACCCCAGGGCAGGCCCCCTTCTTCTATTTATAGATGTCGGAGGGGACACCCCATGCTTTCAAGTATGTCCGATACTCGCCTGATGAACCTCGCTGAATAAGGGTTGGATGTTTCTTTCCGAGCTACTTCGCAGCTCGCAAAGAGTGGAGATTGTGTATAACCCGTATTCGTCGAGGGTGGATTCGTTCATGCCACGTAGGCCAGAGTCAAAGTCAAAGATCAAGTCAAAGTCAGCAAGCAACCCACAGGAACATTTAATACTATAAGCGAGCATCCGAGTTAATCGCCCAAGCAGACGACTATCAGCAAGTCTCGAAGTTACTCGCCTATTTGGTGACCATCGACACAATCTCACTAAGCGTAGGAGAGATCCTTCGATAGTCGCTGGATCGCAAGGTCCAAAAAAAAACAACCTCTCAGGGGCCGGGTATAGTCGCCTGCATACCCCCCTTAGGATTTGTCTATAAATAGACCCCCGGGGTACCAGGAAGGGCACTCAAAAAATCTCAACATTTCCCATACTAATCTTCAACTCTCAAAGAAGTGCCTTCCTCGTACCCATCCCAACCATTCAGATTTGGAGGGGGAGTTCCTTCTGAACTTTTGGGTACGTGATGGGACCTCCCTGCTGTGGCGCCTGGGGTTTGTTCGTGGTTCTCTCTTCGTCTTCTAGCCTTCGGATCCAGATCGCAGAATCAGTAGCCTCAGGCTGCACTTAGGTCCGAACATTTGGGGCCGGGAATTTCCAGGCTTCAACACTTGGGATGCAACCCGGTAACGTGCCTACATGGCCCCTAAGGGGGATGTCCGGGGCGTTACAGGACCACACCGACAGAATCGCCTCCTTCATTACTCTTATTTTCTCCATCTATCGCAAACACTTCCCCAGCTACGATTCACGTATTTCGTCGTACACTCCTCTGATCCCAACAACTCGTCGTCATCGGTATACCTCCATCGATAACCCTAGTCCCTCTCGACTGGAGGCCGCCAACCTTCCCTCCCTCAGTTCTCTGTCGTCGACCGCCATCTTAAACCCTAAAATCCCACAACCAATTGTTCTTCCCTGCCATCAAAACCAACTCACCCTCAACAGTCGTCGAGCCAACCCTCCCCACAAAACAAACCGCACCTTCGTCCTCTTTTCACCCCAACCTTCATATTCCCACGATCGCCACCATACTCCATACGCCTCCCCTCAAGTCGATCTCTCCAGTCACGATCACTCTCTGATTCCCCTCCAAATCACAACCAGCAATCCAGCAATCCCATTACTTCCTCTCAGCCGCATTATTGCACTCCCTTTCCGCACAACCAACAACTTCGATATTCGCTGCATTCCACCGCCGTTGGATCTCTATACATGTGAGTATCTTTGTTTTGTGTTGTTAACTTTTGTATTGGATACTAGATGAATGTGTTATACTTGTCTGGAAATTGACGATTGTTATCAGTTTTGTTTTATTTATTGAATTCAATAAAACCCTGTAGAAAAAATTATAGTTTTAAAATCCTTTGTGCGGAAAAAGATTGTGATGCCGTCGATGCACTTGAAATTTAAATTCACGTTTTGTTGGACGGCTCAAGTTATATAATTTTTTTTTGCTAAATTTATTTCGGAGATTTAAAATTAGGACACTCCTTGCATCATGTGGAATAGGGTTTTGAATCGGTCTTGCATTCCTCACTTGGGTCTTCATGAGCGTCAGCACGCTCACGGTCTACCCTGCATCAGAATGTAGCCCATCTTAGGGTGAACCAAATAAATTTGTGCTCTTTTGTTCATTTTTGTCATTTTGCTTGATTCTGTGTCACCCTTCGATTTGAATGTTTGGGTAGGATTGTTGCCATGTTGGAAAAGGATGGAATCCTTAACATTGTAAATGTTGGAGATTGTGGCCTCCGACTTATTTAGAAAGGTGATTCATAAAATATGCATCACTTGGTTACTCTTACTTTGCAACAAAATTCTGATGACTCATTCTTTAAAATATTTTGTTCCTTAATAGGCAAAGTGATTTTCTGCACGAGGCCACATGAATGGAGAAATGTCTAATCACGGTTCATATTGTCTTAAATGTGATTGTGATCATACATGCAATAGCGCTAAGCCTGGCAGCACTATGTGCATTTGTCACCTGGATACAAATGCAATTTTAGTCTCTGATACGATCAAGAATAGGAGGCGTGGTCAGGAAGCCGAATTAGGAGGGTCAAATTGAGAGGCTGAGAGAGAATAAGATATACTGAATAATGATGTTCGGTTTGGTCTATTGCTTGTTGTTAATACCTGTATTTCTGTTTTGTTGTTTTTAGTGAATTGAATCGAGTCCTTGTGCTCTTAATCTAATGCTCTGTTCTCGGATAGATTCTTTCTTGCGCCAGTCTCCGCAGGGAAGAGAGTTTGAAATTGTGGCTTGAAATTAACACAAAGAAACCCTCTTTCTTTGCCGACCACTTCTTCGTCAATCATTTCTACAAGAACAACCTCTTTTTTTTTTGCGCTTATCAGATCCTCCGCCATGGCGAGGAATACCGCCCTGCATTTTCTTCTGCAAGTTCATTAAATATATCTTGGGTCTTCGCGACGATTTCCTTAGGGGACAACATCTCGCTTTAGCTTCAAAGAAGGTACCCCAGGGCAGGCCCCCTTCTTCTATTTATAGATGTCGGAGGGGACACCCCATGCTTTCAAGTATGTCCGATACTCGCCTGATGAACCTCGCTGAATAAGGGTTGAATGTTTCTTTCCGAGCTACTTCGCAGCTCGCAAAGAGTGGAGATTGTGTATAACCCGTATTCGTCGAGGGTGGACTCGTTCATGCCACGTAGGCCAGAGTCAAAGTCAAAGATCAAGTCAAAGTCAGCAAGCAACCCACAGGAACTTTTAATACTATAAGCGAGCATCCGAGTTAATCGCCCAAGCAGACGACTATCAGCAAGTCTCGAAGTTACTCGCCTATTTGGTGACCATCAACACAATCTCACTAAGCGTAGGAGAGATCCTTCGATAGTCGCTGGATCGCAAGGTCCAAAAAAAAAACAACCTCTCAGGGGCCGGGTATAGTCGCCTGCATACCCCCCTTAGAATTTGTCTATAAATAGACCCCCAGGGGTACCAGGAAGGGCACTCAAAAAATCTCAACATTTCCCCTACTAATCTTCAACTCTCAAAGAAGTGCCTTCCTCGTACCCATCCCAGCCATTCAGATGTGGAGGGGGAGTTCCTTCTGAACTTTTGGGTACGTGATGAGACCTCCCTGCTGTGGCGCCTGGGGTTTGTTCGTGGTTCTCTCTTCGTCTTCTAGCCTTCGGATCCAGATCGCAGAATCAGTAGCCTCAGGCTGCACTTAGGTCCGAACATTTGGGGTCGGGAATTTCCAGGCTTCAACACTTGGGATGCAACCCGATAACGTGCCTACGTGGCCCCTAAGGGGGATGTCCGGGGCGTTACAGGACCACACCGACAAAATTGCCTCCTTCATTACTCTTATTTTCTCCACCTATCGCAAACACTTCCCCATCTACGATTCACGTATGTCGTCGTACACTCCTCTGATCCCAACAACCCGTCGTCATCGGTATACCTCCATCGATAACCCTAGTCCCTCTCGACTGGAGGCCGCCAACCTTCCCTCCCTCAGTTCTCTGTCGTCGACCGCCATCTTAAACCCTAAAATCCCACAACCAATTATTCTTCCCTGCCATCAAAAGCAACTCACCCTCAACAGTCGTCGAGCCAACCCTCCCCACAAAACATACCACACCTTCGTCCTCTTTTCACTCCAACCTTCATATTCCCACGATCGCCACCCAACTCCATACGCCTCCCCTCAAGTCGATCTCTCCAGTCACGATCACTCTCTGATTCCCCTCCAAATCACAACCAGCAATCCAGCCATCCCATTACTTCCTCTCAGCCGCATTATTGCACTCCCTTTCCGCACAACCAACAACTTCGATATTCGCTGCATTCCACCGCCGTTGGATCTCTATACATGTGAGTATCTTTGTTTTGTGTTGTTAACTTTTGTATTGGATACTAGATGAATGTGTTATACTTGTCTGGAAATTGACGATTGTTATCATTTTTGTTTTATTTATTGAATTCAATAAAACCCTGTCGAAAAAATTATAGTTTTAAAATCCTTTGTGCCGAAAAAGATTGTGATGTCGCCGATGCACTTGAAATTTAAATTCACGTTTTGTTGGACGGCTTAAGTTATATAATTTTTTTTTGCTAAATTTATTTCGGAGATTTAAAATTAGGACACTCTTGCATCATGTGGAATAGGGTTTTGAATCGGTCTTGCATTCCTCACTTGGGTCTTCATGAGCGCCAACACGCTCACAGTCTACCCTGCATTAGAATGTAGCCCATCTTAGGGTGAACCAAATAAATTTGTGCTCTTTTGTTCATTTTTGTCATTTTGCTTGTGGGTAGGATTGTTGCCATGTTGGAAAAGGATGGAATCCTTAATATTGTAAATGTTGGAGATTGTGGTCTCCGACTTATTTAGAAAGGTGATTCATAAAATATGCATCACTTGGTTACTCTTACTTTGCAATTACTCATTTTTTAAAATATTTTGTTCCTTAATAGGCAAAGTGATTTTCTGCACGAGGCCACATGAACGTTATTTTGACTGTCCTTACCAGTTGAGCTCGGAAAAAATAGGGCAAACTTATCATGATGCATTGTAGACCAGCGGAGAATAAGGGGTTGAGTATCACGTATGACAGACATATTAACAATGACAATTACAAAAGAGGTTGTTCTTGTAGAAATGATTGACGAAGAAGTGTCGACGAAGAAAAGAGAGTTTCTTTGTGTTAATTTCAAGCCACAATTTCAAACTCTCTTCCCTGCGGAGACTGATGCAAGAAAGAATCTATCCGAGAGCAGAGCATTAGATTAACAGCACAAGGGCTCGATTCAATTCACTAAAAACAACAAAACAGAAATACAGGTATTAACAATAAACAATAGACCAAACAGAACATCATTATTCAGTATATCCTATTCTCTCTCAGCCTCTCAATTTGACCCTCCTAATTCGGCTTCCTGACCACGCCTCCTATTCTTGATCGTATCAGAGACTAAAGTTGCATCTGTATCCAGGTGACAAAGGCACATAGTGCTGCCAGGCTTAGCGCTATTGCATGTATGATCACCATCACATTTAAGACAATATGAACCGCGATTAGACATTTCTCCATCGGATCCAGCCACCCGCGGGCAGATAGCCAGAAGATGAAGGCGGCCCAGAGAAAGAAGGTACCCGACACTGCAAACGGGAGTACTGATCCAAGACAAACCAGAGCGCAGTTCTTGTCGGACCTCATGCAGGAATGCAGCGTGGGAGTGGCGGGGAATGTTCCTGTGATGGCCAACAAAAGGACCACGATTATGGCGGGCCAGGTGGACCAAAGGGAGAGGAGGCAGGTGAAGTCCATGCGTGGAGCGGCAGGAATGGCTTGAAGCAAAAAAATTCTCAAAATTTCTTGAAATGAGCGATGGGAGGAAGATGAAGTTGTTTTGTTTATGGAGCTGTTATATTTATAGGCAGTCCAGTTTTTAGCTAGTGGCAGCCCATGATTAAGAGAAGCCTATTATTCTCACCTTGCAGCCCAAATTATTATTGGCAGCCCAAAAAATTTTAAAAATAATTGGGCTGCCAATAATAATTTGGGCTGCAAGGTGAGAATAATAGGCTTCTCTTAATCATGGGCTGCCACTAGCTAAAAACTGGACTGCCTATAAATATAACAGCTACCTAAACAAAACAACTTCATCTTCCTCCCATCGCTCATTTCAAGAAATTTTGAGAATTTTTTTGCTCCAAGCCATTCCTGCCGCTCCACGCATGGACTTCACCCGCCTCCTCTCCCTTTGGTCCACCTGGCCCGTCATAATCGTGGTCCTTTTGTTGGCCAACACAAGAACATTCCCCGCCACTCCCACACTGCATTCCTGCATGAGGCCCGACGAGAACTGCGCTCTGGTATGTCTTGGATCAGTACTCCCGTTTGCAGTGTCGGGTACCTTCTTTCTCTGGGTCGCCTTCATCTTTTGGCTATCTGTCCGCAGGTGGCTGGATCCGATGGAGAAATGTCTAATCGCGATTCATATTGTCTTAAATGTGATTGTGATCATGCATGCGATAGCGCTAAGCCTGGCAGCACTATGTGTCTTTGTCACCTGGATACAGATGCAATTTTAGTCTCTGATACGATCAAGAATAGGAGGCGTGGTCAGGAAGCCGAATTAGGAGGGTCAAATTGAGAGGCTGAGAGAGAATAGGATATACTGAATAATGATGTTCGGTTTGGTCTATTGCTTGTTGTTAATACCTGTATTTCCGTTTTGTTGTTTTTAGTGAATTGAATCGAGTCCTTGTGCTGTTAATCTAATGCTCTGTTCTCGGATAGATTCTTTCTTGCATTAGTCTCCGCAGGGAAGAGAGTTTGAAATTGTGGCTTGAAATTATAACACAAAGAAACCCTCTTTTCTTCGCCGACCACTTCTTCGTCAATCATTTCTACAAGAACAACCTCTTTTGTAATTGTCACTGTTAATATGTCTGTCATACGTGATACTGAACCCCTTATTCTCCGCAAGTCTACAATGCATCATGATAAGTTTGCCCTGTTTTTTCCGAGCTCAACTGGTAAGGACAGTCAAAATAACGTTCATGTGGCCTCGTGCAGAAAATCACTTTGCCTATTAAGGAACAAAATATTTTAAAAAACGAGTATTCAGAATTTTGTTGCAAAGTAAGAGGAACCAAGTGATGCCTATTTTATGAATCACCTTTCCGAATAAGTCGGAGGCCACAATCTCCAACATTTACAATGTTAAGGATTCCATCCTTTTCCAACATGGCAACAATCCTACCCAAACATTCAAATCGAAGGGTGACACAGAATCAAGCAAAATGACAAAAATGAACAAAAGAGCACAAATTTATTTGGTTCACCCTAAGATGGGCTACGTTCTGATGCATGGTAGACTGTGAGCGTTATGACGCTCATGAAGACCCAAGTGAGGAATGCAAGACCGATTCAAAACCATATTCCACATGATGCAAGAATGTCCTAATTTTAAATCTCCGAAATAAATTTAGCAAAAAAAAATTATATAACTTAAGCCGTCCAACAAAACGTGAATTTAAATTTCAAGTGCATCGGCGACATCACAATCTTTTTCCGCACAAAGGATTTTAAAACTATAATTTTTTCGACAGGGTTTTATTGAATTCAATAAATAAAACAAAAATGATAACAATCGTCAATTTCCAGACAAGTATAACACATTCATCTAGTATCCAATACAAAAGTTAACAACACAAAACAAAGATACTCACATGTATAGAGATCCAACGGCGGTGGAATGCAGCGAATATCGAAGTTGTTGGTTGTGCGGAAAGGGAGTGCAATAATGCGGCTGAGAGGAAGTAATGAGATGGCTGGATTGCTGGTTGTGATTTGGAGGGGAATCAGAGAGTGATCGTGACCGGAGAGATGGACTTGAGGGGAGGCGTATGGAGTTGGGTGGCGATCATGGGAATATGAAGGTTGGGGTGAAAAGAGGACGAAGGTGCGGTTTGTTTTGTGGGGAGGGGAGGCTCGACGACTGTTGAGGGTGAGTTGGTTTTGATGGCAGGGAAGAACAATTGGTTGTGGGATTTTAGGGTTTAAGATGGCGGTCGATGACAGAGAACTGAGGGAGGGAAGGTTGGCGGCCTCCAGTCGAGAGGGACTAGGGTTATCGATGGAGGTATACCGATGACGAAGGGTTGTTGGGATGAGAGGAGTGTACGACGACATAAGTGAATCGTAGCTGGAGAAGTGTTTGCGACAGATGGAGAAAATAAGAGTAATGAAGGAGGCGATTCTGCCGGTGTGGTCCTGTAATGCCCCGGCCATCCCCCTTAGGGGCCATGTAGGCACGTTACCGGGTTGCATCCCTAGTGTTGAAGCCTGGAAATTTCCGGCCCCAAATGTTCGGACCTAAGTGCAGCCTGAGGCTACTGATTCCGCGATCTGGCGATCTGGATCCGAAGGCTAGAAGACGAAGAGAGAACCACGAACAAACCCTAGGCGCCACAGCAGGGAGGTCCCATCACGTACCCGAAAGTTCAGAAGGAACTCCCCCTCCACATCTGAATGGCTGAGATGGGTACGAGGAAGGCACTTCTTTGAGAGTTGAAGATTAGTAGGGGAAATGTTGAGATTTTTTGAGCGCCCTTCCTGGTACCCCTGGGGGTCTATTTATAGACAAATCTTAGGGGGGTTTGCAAACGACTATACCCGGTCCCTGAGAGGTTGTTTTTTTGGACCCGGCGATTTCGCGACTTGCGATCCAACGACTATCGAAGGATCTCTCCTACGCTTAGCGAGATTGTGCCGATGGTCACCAAATAGGCGAGTAACTTTGAGACTTGTTGATAGTTGTCTGCTTGGGCGAGTAACTCGGATGCTCGCTTATAGTGTTAAATGTTCCTGTGGGTTGCTTGCTGACTTTGACTTGATCTTTGACTTTGACTCTGGCCTACGTGGCATGAACGAGTCCACCCTCGACGAATACGGGTTATACACAATCCCCACTCTTTGCGTGCTGCGAAGTAGCTTGGAAAGAAACATCCAACCCTTTTTCAGCGAGGTTCATCTGGCGAGTATCAGACATACTTGAAAGCATGGGGCGTCCCCTTCGACATCTATAAATAGGAGAAGGGGGTCTGCCCTGGGGTACCCTCTTTGAAGCTAAAGCGAGATGTTGTCCCCTAAGGAAATCGTCGCGAAGACCCAAGATATATTTAATGAACTTGCAGAAGAAAATGCAGGGCGGTATTCCTCGCCGTGGCGGAGGATCTGATAAGCGCAAACAAAAAAGAGACGAGGATGAGCGTCCGATTGAGAAGACACTGAGGGAGGATGCTCCTTTAGGAGGTCATGCGCGACCTGCGCCAGATCCGGTCCAAACTCTGCTGAGGAAGACGGGCTTGGACGAATGCGGCGATCCTCCAACCGCTCCCCCTAACGCGACTGCAACAGGTAAACGCCGCCCCTTTTCAGAAATTCTGGAACCATTCGCCTTATTGATGCCAACTTTCCATTGTCGCGCCTTCTCCTCCAGATACCTACACGGCCAGGCCGAGCGCTTCAGTGCCTCTCGCTGAAGAGCATGTGCACGCGCATTTACCGCCTCCTCCAGCGATCACGCCCGACGTCGCCCCTCTGCCGGAATCTTCTCGCCAACCGCGACATTCAACAGAGGGCGGGGAAAGTAGCTCCCGCGTGGGAATTGTGAAGATAAGGAAATTGAAGCTCATATCGCCTCCCCCGTCTACGCCTCCCTCGTTCGAAGTTCCTCACCAGTCAGAGACAACCACTCAAGGCCCTCCGGTGTCCGGTGGAAGAGGAGGCGGGCAATCGTCCTTCGCGCCTCATCCTTCGACGACAACAAGGGGGGATGATCACGAGAAGGCACTTGTGGATCAGCCGGCTGCGCCCTCTTCCCGACAGTATGAGATTGTGCCCCACACTATCATCAGGGGAGGGGGGGGGGGGGGGGGGGGGGCGATCAGGGACTCGGCGAACTCCTCCTCGCCGCACGCCTTCATCTCGTCGTCTTTCCCATGTACCCCGCCGAGAGACCCCCTGAGAAACTCCTTCTCCTCGCCGCCAACCTAGGGTAGTATCTTCGCGTGCATGTACTTCTCGCTTTAAGCTATCTGCCTTATTGCTCTTGTGAAAATTCTTCAGATTCATCTCTGTCTTTGCCAGGTCGTGCGACGTACCCGGGATCTGCCATCATAGACGCCATCAGTCTGCCAATGCGCGAGTTCCATACAAAGTTGGTTTCATCATACCTTGACCTCAAAACCAAGGTCGACAGGCTGGTGTCTTGTGAGGCCAATCACCAAATATCCCAACTGGAGGCTCGCGTGGTGGCCATCGAGGGGTTTGAGCACCGACTCGAGGTCTCATAGGCAAAGTATTACGCCATCAACGAGCTGGACAGGCGGATGGCGTGCGTGGAGTACCGGCAGGACTTGTTGTAGGCCGATCTTCACGGAATGTGAGCGAGTATGGGCTCCCTCGGGACCCTTACTCGCATGGAGGATCACATTCGCCTCAGCGAGGAGTATATGACGAAGGTCAGAGAGCAGATGAGCTTCGCACGCGTGCTAGTGTTGACCGGGCGACATGCCCATGCCTCAGACATGCGCGGAAATCCTCCAGAGCTGTGATTCAGATGCTGGTTTTTTTCTTTTTCTTTTCCTTTTCTTCCTTAGACCTAAATAAACTGTTTGTTATAATTCAAACTTATTCTGACCTTGATTTCATGAATGCTTGTTCTTGCGCTTAACTTTGTTTCTGCTTTTTGCGACGATCTTGTATTTCATTTTTGTTGAACGTTGTGAGGTTCATTTATTAGTCGTGCTTCGTGCGTGATGTACGACCATTTATTCCTAGAAATTCTTCCACGGGAAAGTCGCTTCGCCAAGAAGTTGAGCGACTTAGGAATGTCACTCGCTCGCGATGAACATCCCGACCACCCCTTCCGACATCTATAAATAGGAGGGGTGGGGTCTGAAAACAATATGCTTTCTCAACTCGTTCCCGAGTATTCAACTACTTCGTGCAAGTTTCTCTTCTTCTCGATGACGCCTACTGATGACGCAACTACTTGCAGGTTGTCGTATGCCAGGAACTTTTTTGAGAAGAAGTTCAAGAAGTCAATTACTCGCTAGGATGAGCTGGAGGGTTTCATCCACCGATTCTTGCCAAAGGGCTATCGCGCGAGCTTACCGGAGAGGGACGAGCGGATAAACTCGCTCTTTGATGGGAAGCTCTACTTTCCCCTATCCCACTTCGAGGTGGGTTTGCGCCTTCCTTTCTGGTCTAAGTTCTACCAGATCCTCCGCTACATCGACTGGGTTCCGGCACAGATCAACACCGATGGCGTCACCATAATCATGGGTTTCCTCTGCTTCCTGAGGGCGGAGGGATCCCGTTCGACCTCGCGGTCTTTTGTAAGGTCTTTTACTTGGGCGGGACCAAGGATGGGGTGATCTACTTCGGTAGTCACCTCTGCTTGCTCGTCGGGACCTCGAACAAGGTCCATCGCTGGAACGAGCGCTTCGTCTTCGTCTTTGGTGACTTCGGAGGAATCCCTTTTCGTTCGCAGCAACCACCAGACGAGGTGTTCCTCGTCCCTTGAATTAAAATCCTTGTTGTTGGGTATTGTATCCACAATAGCCTTGATTGAAGAAGTCCCTCCTTGAATTAAAATGAATTGATTTTTTATTTGATACTACATTTTTGTTATATTGTTGCAGGACTTTAATTGCCAAGTATAAACCAATGTCAGATTACAATGGATCATAAAATACAGGACTATGCAATATAATTCTTCATTATGTAGGACATAGTGTTGATCATGTGTACTCTCTCTATTGGGGTGTACTTCATTTCCAAGTGCAAGGGGAAAATCAAGTAGAAGCTGTTTGCTGGATTCTGGATTGGAAATTTTGTTCCAAGTAAAATTCGTCGAGTACTCATGTGAAGACTCGTTTTATTCGTCGAGATCTCACGTGCGCACCCGATCAATTCGTATAGTCTACTCGAGAGGTTTCTGAAAGTATAAGATCTTGTTTCCAGTTTTGGCTAAGTTAAATTCGTCGAGTGATCTGTCGATTTCTCGTGTATACTCGATGAATTCGTCGAGTACTCTCGAGTGGTCTCGTGATCACTGAACTGGAGTTTCATTCTGTTTTAAATTTCAGCCAAGTATAATTCGTCGAGTAGTTAAGGTTAATTCGTCGTGTAAACTAAAGATGTCACATGAACACTTGACGAATGGACATAACAGTTTTTCTTTTTGAATTTGTTGACGGCTTTCCTTTAGGGCACCGACCATGTATAGTACACGTGGAGTTCCGTCCCGAAGTCTTGTTCTAGCCGTTAGAAGAGGAATCCCTATAAATAGTTAAGGGTTAATTTTATTAAACCCTAATCGTGAACAGAAAAAGAAATCATATTTCCTTCAATCGACATTTTCTTGATTTCGCAACAGAAGAACCCATCGCCAACAACTTGATTTCGCGATTCCTCTCAAGAAAAGTTTCGACAGGATCTTTGATCTCAGATACTTCAAGTTGCTTTAAGATCCAGTCGATTCTCATGTTCAGATCAAGATCTCTCAAGTTCAAGTCATTCTTCTCCTTCAACCTTCAACTTCCTCTCTTAAGCAAGGAAGAAGAATCTCTTTTTCTCAGATCTGAATTTAAATCTCTTTGAGATTTCTAAGAAGATTGTTTTCAATCAATTGTTTGTAAAGAAACTTTTTACAACTTTTATAGAAAGTTTTGCTTCCGAGTTTTGTAGATCCTAGTTTAGAGGATCGAGTGTAGGAGAGGTTGTTCTCCGAGTTTTTGTAGGGGACATTATTTTCGAGCTTGTAGGAGTTGAAGACTCCGAGGTGTAAGATTTTTTGAAATCTGAGTTTGGTGAAGTAGCCGAGTCTAACCCGAAGTGCTAGATAGGCGAGGCGGGAAAGTGGACGTACCCATTCTGGGGAACCACTATAAATTCTTGTGTCTGTGTTGTGTGTTTTCTCTTATTCTGTGTGCATATTTTGTTAAAGTATTTTAATTCCGCTTAATGCCATAGAACTCGCCTATTCACCCCTCTAGGCGACTTAGGTGGACAATTAGATACTTTCAATTGGTATCAGAGGCAGGTTGTTCATTAAAGGCTAACACCTTGAACAAGATCTCTATCTAGTCGTTAAGAGAACACCATGTATGGAATGGATAGAAGCAAGACTGTGTCCTCGATGAATTGCCCGTCTGCACCAAAGAAAATTTCCCCATGTAGAAGGAAAGAGTAAGGTTCTACATGGAAGCCGTCGATCCCAGAACATTTCAAATAGTTGAAGAAGGTCCTTATATTCCTACGACTCCATCAACCATAGATCCAAAAGTGCTGGTTCCTAAGAAAATGTTGGATCTAACCAAAGATGAAATCGCTATCGCCGCCTTGGATTAGAAGGCAAAGAACATAATTGTCAGTGCAGTTGACGACTCAATGTTGAAAAATCTATTTCACTGCAAGTGTGCCAAGGAGATGTGGGATTCTCTGATTGTTCTCACGGAAGGGACTGCTGAAGTGAGGGATGATCGAAGATCTCTGCTCAATCAGGAGTACGAGACCTTCAAGCAAGACTCAAGAGATACTATTGCTGATAACTATGAGAAGTTCTTCAAGATCAGCAATGGCCTAAGGAACTATGGTCGTGAATTCTCCAATGACGAACTAAATGACAAGTTGTTGAGATCCCTGACGAAAGAATGAGACACAAAGACAACTGACATTAGAGAATTTGGTAAGTTGGCTACCATGGAGCCACAAATTTTTTTTGAGAATCTTTTATCCCATGAACTCAAATTGAACATCAGAAAAGCAGAAGAAGAGGGAACCAAGACTTCCGGTAGAAAGAAGTCTATAGCACTAAAAGCCGAAGGGTTAAGGAAAGGTAGAGCTGTGTCACCTATCAGGACACAGACCTCAGATGAAAATGATGACTTAGAGACTTGCCCCTCAAGTTCTAAAATGTCATATGGAGAGTTCTCGTTACTCTCCAAGCAATTTAAGATACTGCTTAACAAGAGGAGACAAAGGAGAAATCAATCCTCTTCTGACTACATAAGATCATATCATGATAATAATCATCACAAGAAAAACTACAACAACAACGACATGTATAAATCTAAACCGAACAAACATAATTCTTCGGACGTCGTTTGTTATTGTTGTAATAAGCCAGAACATATGATTGCGAAATGTCCTTACAAGAAGAAGGAAGAACCTAAGAAGGAAGAGAAAAGATCCTTTAAAGGTTAGAAGAAAAAAGAAGAGTTTCATAGCAAAGATGTAGAAGACTTTTAGCGAAAGCGACTCAGACGAGTCAAGCTCAGATGAAGAAGCCTATTTTGGGCTTATGACTCATTCAGATGAGGATAACTGCGACACCCTTATGATGGGAAGGTAAATTCTAGCACTCTTCTATCTGAATCTGAGACAGGATCCAATGCTGATGAAGACTACTCTTCTGAGGAAGATTCAAATCTACTGGTACAGTATTGAGTGTTATTGAAAGGATTTGACAAATGCCGCAAGGTAGTTAAATCTCAAGCCAAGGAGATTGAGTCTCTCAAGGCAGTGAAATCTAATATGAGGGAGGAAATTGAGGAATTGACTCCTCTAAGAGATGAAGTCCAATCCTTGAAAGACGAACTCAATTGCTTTACTGAACTAGTACATCTGATAGAGAAGCTCATTGATGAACTGCAAGAAAAGTTAGTGGTTGAAAGGAAGCTTGTAGAAAGCTTCTCCAAGCCAAAAACTATATTTCCGCTTATGGATGGATTCTCAGCTCCTGAGAAGGGTAGTGGTATTGGTCATGAGGCCGAGAAGGGTAAGACTGCTAAGAGAAAAGTCGCCAAAGGTAAGGGAAAGGTTCCACAAAGTCAACCTTCCTTCAAGAAGGTAGTATTTCCGACGAACCAGTATGACTTTGAAACCTCCTATGGTCATTTTGCTAGATCAACTCATATTGACTCTAACAAAAACAACCATGGATGGAGCCGTCCTAGAAACTTTGGAATGAGTGCTCTCAAGGCACCTTATGAAGAGATAACCCTAAAGGATCATGATCAATTCGTTCATGGATTGGATGCTAAGAAAGCTCCAAAGATTAAACCCGTTGCTACAAAGCCACTTGAGACGAAGAAGCCATGTGTATGTTGTACTCATGAGGCTTCTCCCTCCAAGTCAGTAGCTCTTGCTAGACCTCCCATTCAAAAGGTAAAGCGGAAAAAACAAAAGAAGGTACAACTGGTTTGATTGTTGGTGCTGTGGCAGAATTGGTCACTTTGCCATTGATTGCTAGTTTAATCCAATGAATTATAAGACTCCACTAGTTAACACTGCAAGAATGACCCCTCACAATGTTAACACTTATAGTGATGTTCATCTAACCAGGAACCAATGACCCAAATCTGTTTGGGTTCTTAAGGGAAATTGATTTGTGAATGCAGGTATGTCCAAAGGCCAACAAAACTCCTATCTGATATTTGGACAGTGGATGTTCACGGCACATGATCAGAACAAGAAGCCTACTACAAAAGTATACCCAGTCAAAGACGGTCCTAAATTTATTTTGGTGGATCTGATAGGGGAATCACAAAAGACTATGTGATGATAGGAAAAACACTTTCGGGACTTGCCAATTCCTTGGAAGGAGGCTTATTTCATGGAGCAGTAAGAAGCAGAATTGTGTAGCAATCTCAACTGCTGAATCAGAATATATCTCCACAGGCAGTTACTGTGCACAACTTCTGTGACCAGGAATCAATTAGAAGATTATAACTTGAAGATGAAGGAGATTCCGATGTTTTGTGACTCATCCAGTGCCATAGCAATTGCAAATAATCTAGTCTCTCACAGCCGGACAAAGTACGTCGAGATACGCTATCATTTCATCAGGGAGCATGTGGAGAACAAGGACATTAATCTCAGCTATGTCCCGACGGATAAGCAAATTGCAGATATTTTCACGAAGCCACTGGATGAGGCCAAGTTCACTTTCTTCAAAATAGAACTTGATATGCTCAACAAGGAGTCATGAAAAGCTAAGGAAATCTGCCAAAGTACATAAAGTCAGACTTCTCGAGAACTCAAGGAAGTCAGTTGAAACTACTCGTGTAATTTCGATGAATTCGTCGAGACTTACATATCATTTCGACGAATTAGCCAAGTCCTTCCGTATCATTTCGACGAATTCGTCGAGTCTTCAAGCATCATTTCGACGAATCAACCAATTTCGATGAATATTTTCGATGAATTTCTGTCACTCAGAAATCTATTCTAATTATTATATTATTGGATCTAAAGAGTCATTTTTCCAAAAAGGTACACACCTCTATTTCTTCAAAACAATAATACTATATAAATCAATTAAGGGTTTCACGAGAACACACCTTTTCATCAAGACATTTCGGAAGTCCACTCAGCGAACTCACTCTTCATCCCGACGATTCGTCTTCTCGACCTCCATGGCGCACATAAGTTCTGGTAATTTGTAGGTAGGTGGGGAGCTTGTTCGCACAGGATTTGCAAGCGCTTCAGATGAATTCAGGAACATCGTCCTCATGCTTGAAGTCGCCGGTCTGTCGTTCCTTCTGGAGCAACAATGCCGAGTGCTGGACAAAGAAGTATTGGAATTCTACAAGAACGCACAACTTCGCCGTGAAGGCTCTGCGATCAAGAGCCATGTCAGAAACACTGTTGTCCGTTTGAAACCAAGTCTCCTCAACAAATTTCCGCGCCTACCCGTAATTACTGAAGATGTATTGGAAGATAAAGACTACAACAGAGCTTTATCTTTCTGTGACTTAGCAAGAGGCTCTACTTCAATTCGACGAAAAGGAATGAATGAAGAAGGAAAGCTTCTAACTGATATCATTGGAAAAGTTTTATTATGCAAGACTGGTTCTCATGATTATGTATCAAGTGACATGTTCAAGCTTTTGACTGCTATAATCTGCAGAAAGAGGATAAATTGGGGGAATGGTGTTGTTTGACAGAATTAAAGCAAGTCTCATGGCACCAAACTTTTGGAGAATTCTCACTTTATACTTGAATCAGTTTGACATAAACTAGTTTGATATGTCCTCTGGCTTGCCTATACATCATCTCAAGAAAATAGATTCTTCAATTTTCAGTAGGTGTGAGAGAAGAATCCTAAGGCAGGGTGCAAGACAGGAGGAGGAAGAAGAGGAAGAATATGAAAATGAGCCAAGAATTTAGTCTTCACCCCCTCATGATTCACCTAGGAATTCTGATGTAGTTGTTGAGGGGGAAACTCTTTTTCTACAAGATTCTGAAGCTCAACCAGATCCATCTGAAGTTCAGCTCCAAGTACCACCTGTTATCTACACTCTAGTACCTGAACCTCAGAAAGATGTTCTTGATGAGAATGAAATTGCAGATGAAGTCCCCGTGTTCAAGTTTCTGGTGAGAAAGGATCCACATCTAGTGGAGTCCTAGTTCTTGAGAAAGTTCATGAGGAGAAGGGGGACAAATCAGTTCACTCTCCCCAAGAGGACCTCATTGCTGAAGTTGATCCTAAGGAAGTTAGTGAGGATGAGGTAATGTCCTCTGAGAAGCTCAGAGAGACTGGAAATTTACCTCCTGATCAGGAACAGATTTTGATCAATGATCACCCATCTCCAGGGGGAGGTAACACCAGTATCTTCTCTTCAAATGCTGGAACTTTTGGAGCCCCTAGATCTCAAAATGTTTCTATTCCATCCTCTGATAGCTCGTTGTTAAAGTCTATAGAAGCCATGCTAATCAAGCAAAAGGATCATTTTGACTTCTCTCGAGTTAAGTAGTGAGTTGAAAGGCAAAATTCATGAGGCAAATGTCTTTAATTATCAAAACTTTAAGTGGCTTCAGGAAGAGCTAACCGGGACAGTTCAAGGTCCACCTGTTGAAGGATCAATGCAACCTCAACATTTTGAAGCAGAACAGTATGCTCCTCCAGAGTAACATCCTCAAGTTTGGCCTTATCCTGCTGAGGAAGAATTCTTTGGAGAATCCTCCAGGCCTCCCTTGAAAAGAAGAAAATATGGGGAAGATCCCTCATCTAGCAAATCAGATCACAGTCAGAGCAGAGTTGAAGTTTGGAGTCCTATCTCCAAAGACATTATTTTGGATACCTTCACTTTAGTGGATATTGAAAATGAGAACCGCACCGATTATTACAACAAAGATGAATGGGAAAAGCATGAATTATCAAATGTGAAAAGTAGGATTCATTTCAGGAATCATGGAAGCTCAGATGATGCACCTCCTCCTTCTCTCAGATATTATCCCAAGCCTTATGCATACTTTGACAGGCAGTTAGAGAAGAGCAAAAGGCAGAAATCTAAGATGTCTCAGTGAAATGTTGTGTGAATTGTGAATGCCTTTTAGAACATTTATATAGACATTACTGTTTTGATGATCTAGTTTTTAATTTCAAATTCATTATGTCATTTTCTGTATCTGTGATTATAATTATTCTCTGTGCAATTCAACTTGGTACATAGAGTTCTAACTTCTTCAAATATGGGGAGATTGTTGGGCATTGTATCCACAATAACCTTGATTTGAAGAAGTCTCCCCTTGAACTAAGATGAATTGATTTTGATACTGCATTTTAGTTATGTTGTTGCAGGAATTTAATTGCCAAGTACAAACCAATGTCAGATTACAATGGGTCATAAAACACAGAACTATGCAATGTAATTCTTCACTGTGTAGGACATAATATTGATTCATGTGTAATCTCTCTATCGGGGTGTACTTCATTTCCATGTGCAAGGGGAAAATCAAGTAGAAGCTGTTTACTAGATTCTAGATTGAAAAATTTGTTCCAAGTAAAATTCGTCGAGTACTCACGTGAAGACTCGTTTCATTCGTCGAGATCTCACGTGAGCACTCGATCAATTCGTCGAGTCTATTCGAGAGGTTTCTGAAAGTATACGATCTTGTTTCCAGTTTTGGCTAAGTTAAATTCGTTAAGTGATCTGTCGATTTCTCCTGTATACTCGACGAATTCGTCGAGTACTCTCGAGAGGTCTCGTGATCAATAAACTGAAGTTTCATTCTGTTTTAAATTTCAGCCAAGTATAATTCATCTAGTAGTTAAGGTTAATTCGTCGAGTAATCTAGAGATGTCACGTGAACACTTGACGAATAGACTTAACAGTTTTTCTTTTTGAATTTGTTGACGGCTTTCCTTTAGGGCACCAGCCATGTACAGTACACGGGGAGCTCTGTCCTGAAGTCTCGTTCTAGCCGTTAGAAGAGGAATCCCTATAAATAGTTAATGGTTAATTTTATTAATCCTTAATCGTGAACAAAAAAAAGAAATCGTATTTCCTTCAGTCGACATTTTCTCGATTTCGCAACAGGAGAACTCGTCGCCGACAACTTGATTTCACGATTCCTCTCAAAGAAAAGTTTCGACAGGATCTTTGATCTCAGATACTTCAAGTTGCTTTAAGATCCAGTCGATTCTTAAGTTCAGATTAAGATCTCTCAAGTTCAAGTCATCTTCTCCTTCAAACTTCAAGTTCAAGTTACTCTCTTAAGTAAGGAAGAAGAATCTCTTTTTCTCAGATCTGAATTTAAATCTCTTTGAAATTTCTAAGAAGATTGTTTTCAATCTATTGTTTGTAAAGAAATCTTTTACAACTCTTGTAGGAAGTTTTGCGTTTGAGTTTTGTAGATCCTAGTTTAGAGGATCGAGTGTAGGAGAGGTTGTTCTCCGAGTTTTTGTAGGGGACATTGTCTCCGAGCTTGTTGGAGCTGAAGACTCCGAGGTGTAAGATTTGTTGAAATCTGAGTTTGGTGAAGTAGCCGAGTTTAGCCCGAAGTCCTAGATAGGCGATGCAGGAAAGTGGACGTACCCATTCTAGGGAACCACTATAAATCCTTGTGTCTATGCTGTGTGTTTTCTCTTATTCTGTGTGCATATTTTTTTAAAGTATTTTAATTCCGCTTAATTCCATGGAACTCACATATTCACCCCCCCCCCCCTCTAGGTGATTTAGGTAGACAACTAGATACTTTCACTTGCAATGTGCTCGCGAAAAGTTATGCAGGGCAATGAAGGGCAAGAAGTTCGACGTCGTTTTCTGGCTGCAGCGCGTTGACCAACTCGAATATGTCGCGCCTGGAGAAGGTAATATCGCTTCGATTGAGCAAGATGCAATTCGAATATTTGTTCCCGTGATAACCTTCATTTTTCAGGTGTTCGCCAAGTTCCCACCACTGTTCTTCCGCCGGCAGGTGAGTTCACCCCCATGCATCCCCTGACGGCCGAGCGCATCCTCGGAACACGAAAAACAATCTTAAGGCGAATTCCCCATTTAGGGTGGCACTTGCTAGATTCGGCTATCCGGCTGAGATCCCTCGTGTTGGCGAGCGACCGGGCGAGGATGAGCCTCCGATGAAGAAGAGGATAGTGTCCATAAGAACCATCCCAACTTCGGGCAATGCTCACGGAATAACGACCTGGAGGGCGAGCCTCTCCTCGCGTGGAGAAGGAGAAGGAATGAGGTTAGCCTCAGCTCCCGCCTACCCTCATGGAGTGAGGATGAGGAGCCGAATGATGATGCCATCTACGTCACGTTTGGTCTCTACTGGAGCGATGATGCGAAGCTCTTGCGGAACGCGTCTCCTCGGTATCTTGTCGACCAGGGATCGCGAGCAATGTTACGAGCAGCACAACTCGCTTATCAAATTGCCCAGAACCTCCTCGATGCTGAGGAGGATATTGAGGTCCTCCGGAGGTTTCTCTGGGAGACAAAGACGGGCCTAGCCCAGGTTCAAACGAGAGCTACTGAGGCAAAGGAAAAAGCTTCTGCCAGCAAGGATTTCAAGGTCATCATGGTAGTCCGCTATGCTTCTTTACTCATGCGCCTTTCATCCGTCCTCTGCTCTTTATAACCTGTGCCTTTTCACTTTTATAGGAGGAGCAACTCGCAGCAATCGAGGCTATCTCCAAGCTCGAGAGCGACCTGCGAGCTAGCCATACCTCACTGGAGGTGGTGAAGGTACGCATTGCAGAGCTTGAGTCCAAGATTGCGCCACCTACCATGGATTTGCTGGGTGCGACACAACCTTCCTCGGAGTCTGGTCCTTCTTGCAGACGAAAGGAACTCTCCATGTCGTCATGACAGTGGTCCTATCTTCGGTGAGAAATCGCCATCTCTTATATTGGTGTGTCCCAACTCTTGATAGTAATTATAACTTGGTTGTGTAAGAATACCATTTTTGATACTATTGTTGCTTACTCACATCTCTTATATTGGTGTACTGATACCCGTTAGGCTCATAGGCTCGGACGCGTTGAGTGCTCGCTAGGCTCGTAGGCTCGGACGCGAGTTGGAGTGATCGTTGTTATGATAGATGCGACTTGGAAGGACACTTGCTATAATTGCCAAGCTTACTCGCATACTCGCATGGATATGCTCACACATGCATGCTCGCATTGATGTATACTCGCTTATATGAGTGCTCGCCTTCTTCAAATGTTGTAGATGCTTGGACCAGGGGTGCACTCGGGGGGGGGGGTCCCATAGGACGTACATTCCTGAGGCTTCCACTCCACCTGGTGAGAAACTTAAGAGCACATATAAATGTTGGGAAAAACTCCTTTGATTTAACTTAACAAATCATCTAAAAAGTGATTTTATCTCTTAGGATTGAATTACCCATTGTATAGTAAGGGTAATCTGGTCATTAGATGTCTTAGGATGTCACACTCAACTTAGGGTGTCAAGACCAGATCAAGAGAAGCATAATTTGGGCATAGTTAACATTTGCGTCGAATAGAAATCGACGCAACTTCGAGTTATTGTCGACGCTACTCTGACTAGAAGTCCAAGCAACTCACCCCTTATGTCGAAGTAGATCAAGTCGACGTTACGTCGAGTAGATTTTGACGTAGGGGCCATGGACTTGTCGAAGTATCTTGAGAAGTCGACGCAGCGTCTACTTCAACTCAACGCAGAAGGAAGTATCAGTCAAAGCCATCTAAAGTCGACGCAACGTCGACTTCATCTCGACGCAGATAATGAAGTTCAGAGCCATGCCCTCAACTCGACGGTTACGTCGCTCGCCTTCTTCAAATGTTGCAGATGCTTGGACCAGGGGTGCACTCGGGGGGTCCCGTAGGACGCACATTCCAGAGGCTTCCACTCCACCTGGTGAGAAACTTAAGAGCACATATAAATGTTGGGAAAAACCCATTTGATTTAACTTAACAAATCATCTAAAAAGTGATTTTATCTCTTATGATTGAATTACCCATTGTATAGTAAGGGGACTCTAGTCATTAGATGTCTTAGGATGTCACACTCAACTTAGGGTGTCAAGACCAGATCAAGAGAAGCATAATTTGGGCAGAGTTAACATTTGCGTCGAATAGAATTCGACGCAACTTCGAGTTATTGTCTACTCAACTCTGACTAGAAGTCCAAGCAACTCACCCCTTCTGTCGAAGCAGATCAAGTCGACGTTACGTCGAGTAGATATCGACGTAGGGGTCATGGACTTGTCGAAGTATCTTGAGAAGTCGACGCAGCGTCTACTTCAACTCAACGCAGAAGGAAGTATCAGTCGAAGCCATCTAAAGTCGACGCAACGTCGACTTCATCTCGACGCAGATAATGAAGTTCAGAGTCATGCCCTCAACTCGACGGTTACGTCGATAAGATATCGACGCCACGTCGACTAGCAGAGTTCAATCAGAGCAATTATGAATTCGAAGTTGCTCCTACAAGAACTCGAAGGTGCGTCGATAAGAAAGGAAGAGAACTCGACGCTACGTCGAATACAGTCTGAAAAGGAAACATTTTCAGCTGTCATTTTTGGATCCTCTCTCATGACCCACCTCACTCAAGACCGTTCCCCAACGGCTCCTTAATTGTCTCAAATAGAATGAAGAATTAACAGAGGACAGAGAAAAGCTTTCTTGGAAACAAGCTTATTGTTGGAGAACGGGTCGGAAATTAAAGAAGGAAGGAAAAGAGTAATTGTCCAGACAAAAATACCTTTTCAGGACTTACCAGAAAAAGAAACAAATTCAAATTGAACGGTGACAATAAAAGGGAAGAAAGGAAAGAGAAAACTAGAGCATTCATCACAATCGGCTAACTGTTTTCTATTAGGGCTCCCTCTTCTTCTTCCTCCTCAGGAACCCTAATAGAGAAACAAACAGAGAAGAAAGAATAACTGCTCTCCATCTCTTACTGCAGAACAATTGAAGGCTGCTCATCATCACAATCATATAGCAGCCAAAGTTTGATCAGAAAGAAGAGAAAAGATCTGACAATCATAGCTCCTGCAAACCAACACAATCATAAGCAGGAGTTTATCACTAGCAGATCAAGTAGAAGAAAATAAAAGCTGTTTCTTGAGACAGGGCTTCATAGGAATTCTGAGAACAGAATTCTTCCTCCTCCTTCTTTCTCCTTCTCATTCTCACCTGTAAAAGAGTTTTAAGAATCTCACTTCCAAAGGATTCAGTGGTTCAAGATTTTCTTATCAAAAGATCTGGTGGTTCAAGATCTCCTTATCAAAAGATCTGGTGGTTCATGATCTCCTTATCAAAAGATCAGTGGTTTTGAGAGTCTCCTTGTCAAAAGACTCGGACACAGTTAGTGCATTCCTACTATGTGGTAGAAGAGAGGACTACCCACATTTTAGGGAACCTCTATAAAATCTGTGTCTTCTGGTTGTTTATTTTCTGTGCTGTCCTATATAGTTTAGATTTATTTTACTGTTTTTCTGTTTCATATTTCAGCACTTTAGTTTTATTCTGTGTGGGATTTGTTGAAGCATAAACACTTAGTGTTTTGTTGTATTCTCAGAGGCACACAATGCACTTTCAATAAATAAAAGGTAAGTAAGGAATTATAATCAGGGGGTCCAAGAGAACACACAATCTCGATGCCTCCATCCTACTTCGCTGCAAATTGCTGAGAGAACCGACAAGTAGGGAATGACAGTCGGGGGGGGGGGGGGGGGGGGGGGGTCCAAGGGACACACATTCCCGAGGCCTCCATCCTACTCAGAGTTCTTGGTTCTTGAAGGGTCATCATCCTGTCACTCAATAATCAGAGGGGGTTAACCGCACCAACTCATATGATTGGAAGAAACGACAATGAACTTGGCTTTGCTGTGAGCGTTTAACTCTTTAAACGACACATTTATACAATGGTCCCTATTTCAGTTAAATCGACCATCTCTTCGTCGAGTTGGGAGGTTGGCGTGCAAACTCTTTTCTGGTAATCTTTCCAGCCAGATGAGAAATGCGGTCGGGGGGTCATTCGGCCAACATGCAAAGGGGGAGCTGATCTCGACCGTTAATGCAGAGGCTTGGTCTTAGAAAAACTCGCTATCCTGACGCACCATCCCATCACCCATCCTGGGTTCTTACGAGAGTTAAGTCTGAGGCTTGTTGCCCAATCTATCGTGGTGATCGATTTGACGTACTTTGTTTTTGAAGAAGCTTGCTGGAAAAAAGGGACACACAATCCCTTGTTTCAGGGGGTAAGGCATTTATTTATACAAACGAATATACAGCAGATGGACATACTCATTCATGTTAGGGGTAGAATCTTTTCAGGTCATGACCGCTCCAAGTATTCCCAAGCAGCTCCCATTCGTGGTTTTGCAGACGATCCTACGGTTGGCGATGAACTGGTCTGTAAACTGTCGTGCCATCTCTACGAATCATTCAATGGCTCCGTCTCGCAGAGAGAGGAACCAAGTGCGGGCTTGGCCTTTCAAGGTAGCTGGAAACACCTGACAAAGGAGTTGATCTGGAGAGTTGTAAATTCTCATGATGGTGGTGAAATGGTTGACATGCTCCAGTGGGTCGTCCGTCCCATCGGACGCTTCTATGTTGGGGAGTTTGAAACCATGAGGAACTGGGTGAACTAGAACGTGAGGTGCTAGCATGGAGCCGTTGTGCAGGGGACGGCGAGCGAAAGCTGCACGCCGCCCGACCTGACCGTACTCCTCTGCTATTACGTCGTGGATTTCTTCTCAGGTGGACCTCCCTATTGCTTGCGCAGGGTCGATTCTTCATTGGCGTTGTTGATGTTGGTCTCCTTCTGGTCCCCTAGCTGGACGAGCGGGATGAACGGAGCTTGTTGCATCTGATAGTTCTTCTGAGACATTATCCTCTCGAACCACTACCTCGATCGGAGCATGATTCAGGGCTGGGGGGAGCGGAACTTTCAACATTGGAGGTGGAACGGGAGCTCGAGGAACCTCGAGATTTCTCAGTAGGGTTAGCATCTCAGTTTGATGCTCCTCCATTTGACGCATGTGCCCTTCCAGAGCTACTACGGGAGCATCTCCTTGTTCTTCCGTTGGAGGCGCGTTTATGAGTGAATGCGAGGGAGCTGGATCGACATGCCCCTCTGAGATTGATCCTTCAGTGGTGCGGGCACTCCTTCTGGCCAATGTTAGATGCTTTCTTGGGGAAATCTCTGAATGCCCTTGCAGAGTTTTGGGAACACAGATTCCCACAAATCGCGCCAAACTATTGCGGGTCACTCGACGCTCTGGTAAACTGGTCGAATTGAACCACCTTAGCTCGCAGACAAACCGAGCACGCAAACAGTCAATGAGAGAGTTTCTAAATAACAAGAACACTTTTTTTCGTGGAAAACCCGAAAATGGTGAAAAACCACGCGGTCGGAGCTGTGCCGACCAAATTCCATTATCTTCTGGTTCATTTACAATCAAAAGTTGAGAACTCGAGCGCGACAGGCCGCACCCCACTATGTGGGGTGCTCTTAGGGCCGCACCCCACTAAGTGGGGTGCAGCGGTCCCCACTAAGTGGGGTGCGGTTTCGGTCGCCCCCCACTTCGCGGAGTGCGGTCTTGGCCGAAAATGGTGGGGCGTGCATGTGCGGGCTCCGATTGCTGTAGCGGTTCATTCTCCACTCTAATTTCATGGGAGTTAACACTCCCCTTACTAACTCCACTCTCAAGGTAAAGATGCGGGTACACGCACCCCCAAGCGATTATATAAACGGGTGCATATCAACTTTATATTTTTATGGGTTGGATATGTGATTACAAAACAGATTCAATGTACTTGTAATTGGATACAATTTGAGCTTAATTGATTTGACCAATATCACAAGTTCCCGACGTATCATGATTTTGATGTATACAAAAAAGGTTTTGGTAAATGTAATTTTGTCCTAACTTGTTCAAATTAAAATTGATTTGTTGGCATAAACAATATCAATATATTTGTATTTGCATGTTCCCATTTTAGTCTCTACTTATATATCAAATGACAATTTTTGATCATCTATATATATACAATCTCAATGTATTATTAATTATTTGCATATTTATGTTTTAATGTATACTTATAGAAAATAATTATTTACCATTGAATGTATTCACAGTAATTATGGATGTTAGGGTGAAGATAAAGTCGTTGAGGAGAAAGTTGCAGGAGAGTGATTGGTGGTATGAATGACTGATATCTCAAATATCGTATTGTGCGTGCAGTAATTAAGATTGAACTAGCAAGAAGAATGCGTCTTTGTGGTCGGCGCATCGGAGAAGCCAAAATGCATCTCAGAGAGCGAAATGCTTGTTGGTGTGCATTTAGTACAAAGCAAAGACAAACTCTTCTTTATGGAAGACGAAGATGGAGAGGCAATTTTCATTGAGACACGGGGGATCGAAGATGTGGCATATGAATGACAATGCTTGAACTTAATATTTAATGAAATATACTTATTAATTACTTTACAAAAATACTTATTTTTATTTCAAATTAACAATAGTTCTTTAAGGCTTCGTTTGGGGGGGGGGGCTTATTTTCACCGGTCAAGCGGTTACGACTGCATGAACCGGACCTTAATTAAAGTCCGGTTCATGCGGTCGTAAGTCGTAACTGTTTGACCGGTGAAAATAAGTCCCCCCAAACGGAGCCTAAAACTAAAATTTATCCAATGAAATACGAATGATCATTAATATTGCTATAGAAAACTGTTTCAAATTAACAATTGTTGGCTACTTTTGAATATTAGTCCCTCAACACTTATTTGATTGAATTTATAGTCCCTCAACTTCATTATTCTCCTAAAATCAGTCCCTCCATGACACCACCATTAAACACATTAACTAAAGCTGCATTAAAAAAACAGCACCATCACCGCCATATGCTTCGTCTTCAACCTCGAAAGCTCAATCGGTGATAAAGCTAGCATCATTGTGCTCGATACAACTACTAGGAATGTTAAAGGGAGCAGAGCGTCTGCTCTGCTCCACAAACACGTTTGATTATGCCGTACGCATAGAAACAGAGTGAAAAAATCCTCACCATCACCATCAAAGGCTCCATCGACATTGTACAATCCCGTATTCGTCGAGTGGACCCTTAGGCCCAACACAATCAAAAGGGTGAACAGGGGTGAGTAGCCAGGCCGCAAGTCGCAAGTTCGAAATAAAATTTAGGGGTACAATTAACTGAGCTTGGTCTGCGAATAGTCAAAATTGATCTACAAATAATCAAATTTAATCTACGAATAGTCAAATTTTGATCTGCTTATAACAAAACACAAAAAATGTCACGTTTCTCCGATCCATAGATTCATATCTTCCTCCATTGGTTACTATATTTTTCTGATTAATCGCCTAAAGAACAGTCACCGTGACTTTAGACGGTCTTCTCGTGCTCCCCGACGCCGCGGCCGCCTTCTTCGCAGTCGGCTCGTCCCTGCTGAAACTCCTGCTCCTTGCCTTCTCTTTCAGAGCCGAGCAAGATTTCATGTGCGAGTGCAGCTTCTCGGGCTTAAATGATTTCCCGCATTGCCTGAAAATTTAAATCAAGATTTTCATTGCATTTCTCTAGAAATTAGCGCAATGTATAATTTTGCTTCAGATTTTAGTAATAAACTCACGAGCAATTTGGCTCTGCAACAGGCCTGTAGATGCCCGCCGCAATTTGGCTTCCCTTTTTCTCCCAACTCTTCCTATTGATGTAAACATAAATTTTACAACGGTCATGAGAATATATTCTATTGTGAAATTTGAAAGCGGGATGAAGAAGATGAGCACCTCTTCTCACCGCCGGTGTCGGTACTTCTCCGATTGCTCTGAGAAAGCGATCCGTTTCTCTCGCGGCTTAGTCTCACCGCCGAGTCCTTCGTCTCCACGAGCTTGCACTTGAGAATGCTCCTCAAAACATCCACCTTTCGCCGGCGACGCCCTTCTTCGCTTCTTCCCTTACCACTTCTTTTCTTACCTTTACTCCCGCTCTTATTTATCGCAACTTCATTGCCACTCCTCTCCTCCTCCCTCTTCATCTCCTTCTTCCACTTCTCCATCGCTCTGTTGCCCTCAAATCTTGAAGCTGGTATCGTTGGTTTTATGGGCGACTCGTCGCCACTTGGAGGGGGTTTTGGAGAGATGGTATCGTCAATCTGAAATGTTTCTTGCGTCGTGATTGGTGCTGGAATGCGTACTTCTTCTTCTTCCTCTTCCTCCCCTGCTTCCATATGTTGTTTTATTTGGAAATAGCCTTCTACCGTTTTGTTCTGTGCTGATGGGAGGATGGATCCCTTCAGTACGTATTCGTTGTCGGAGAATGGATTGAGAAGGTCGTCGTTGACGAGGTCCTGCCATATGTAACCTTCTTTGTAGATCCTGCAATTTCACAAACTGTTATTGTTTGAATCTTTTATGCAGTAAAAATTAAATAAATAAGAACAGGTCTACAGATTCATGTGAAGATCAAATTTCGTATCCGGAAGAAATAATATTTTGAAGCTGGCATGAAACCTCTTGTAAGACCAGGAGAAAGACTCCGGCATTTCCCTCCCCCTGAGCTCTGACAGCCATCTCTTGACATCTATTCATACGCATATAATTCCATTAAAACACAGAAACAGAGCATTATTATATATAGTTGCATATATCGATTAGCTATATAAATACCTCGAAGATGAACTCCATTACGAGT
The DNA here is from genome assembly GCA_033032865.1 of Dactylorhiza incarnata. Lineage (NCBI taxonomy): Eukaryota > Viridiplantae > Streptophyta > Magnoliopsida > Asparagales > Orchidaceae > Dactylorhiza > Dactylorhiza incarnata. The sequence goes on along the minus strand of JAWHQI010000348.1, from coordinate 1,056,226 downwards.
TAAGTGATGAACGCGAAAGAGGTGAGGAGGCTCGGTCTTGCCATTTCTGCTGAGGAAATAAACCACATGGATCTTCCTCACTTCCTCTCCTCCTTCCCTGATTCCCCTGCTTGCGCCCAGTTCCATCTCTTTCTCACTTCCACCTGCAGAGGTTTTTTGTGTTGTTGTTTCGACGACTGTTGTAGAAGATGATTAAAGAAGTCTTCTTTCAGCCCTTTGAAGGAATCAAAGAGGGGGTTGGAGAGATGGAGATAGAGAGTGAAAGGAAAAGTTGCTATATATAGAAGGTTTTAATGAGCAGAGAGAGAGAGAGAGGTTCGCGCGATATTATTCTACATTAGCACACTGTATTTATATCTTATATGTCAATTACTATAAGTTTTGAGCGTAAATCACACGTCGATATTTTTTTACATAAAAACAACAAAACTATTGGCTTTGCGTTCTATAATTTATGTGATATATGCACATAAATTTTAAGAGAAAAAGATCTAATAATTTTATGGTGTGTTTTATCACCGGTGTGCCTTTAACACCACTCTAATTTTAATGTGCTTCAATTTTACGGGCTGGACGTGTTCCCAGTTAAGATGTTTCTTTTAAATATAGTTGTTGAGTACTGTTCAAAGTGGTCGGATCCAACCGGATCGGAATGGAGAGACCCAGCGGCGAGACGACTCCAATTAGTCTAAGATGTGTAATTTCGAGTTTGTTTGACCCCTCAAACACGCGCCAAAGCTCGTTAAGGATTGTTCCCGAACAAGCTTTGACGCAAACCCGACACGTTCACTCATACCAGACGCTAGGGCACAGAGACTTAGAGCGTGATCGCGAGAGAGGCGGCGCAACCCGCTAATGCCGCCTCCCCCGACTGTCGATTGGCCACCGGAATGGTTACGGGAGGTCGCCTCGGATGGAGGTGGAAAAAAACCTTTAACGGACGTCCTCTTGCATCTATAATACATACTACAAACTGCACAGAGTTGCGCACAACGGGAGCATAGGAGCACCTAAAAGAAAGCCCCCTCATGTATATCCAAAGAACGCACCCTCGTGCATTGTTTCAAGAAACATTCCCACACACATAACTATCAAGAGCACGCCCGACGAGCATAACGAAGAAAATATTTCTTACTATCATTATATAACGAGCTGCGGTCTGTCACCATTACCCATAAAACTTGCTGGTGGATTGTTCTGGACTGGGTCTAGCCCCGTGATTTTTTTCCTCTCTCGGTTTTACACGTATAAAAAATCTTGATGTCTCTATCTCCTTAACTGTTTACCCATTTAGCTAACTTTCGTCGACCCGTCTCGACCGATGTGTGTGAGCGATTGAGCGACATCAACATTAGTAAGAATGAAATCAATGAATTTGCCTAATAAAAAACTACTTCGGGTTTTGCACGTCTTGAATGGAACTATAAAAATATGCTAGTAACAATGAAATTATTGAATTAGCATAAATATTGTAAGTGGTTAAATAATGTTGCATAATTTGCCATTTGGAAAATTAATTAATACGAATAATTGGTATAATCAATTTCTTTTGCATAAGCCGATTAACCATTAATTGGTGAAAGCTAAGGCGGCGTGCCTTGATGGGTTTTATATAAGCAAATGAATTGACACAAATATTAATTTATCATCAAGCATTGAGTGATTCGGAAATATTATTCTCTTGGAATTCCTTTGAAGAACAAAGTAATTCCTTTATTACTATATGTTGAAGCCAGGAAAATTTCTAGGCTTCAAAATTCGGACCAATGCAGCCGGAGACTACTTGCCAAGCGGTTTGAAAAGACGGCTTGACTGGCAACTACGAAGAAGCTAGAAGAGCAACAAACAGAACCACAGGTGCCACGGCAGGGAGGTCCCACCACGTACCCAGAAGCTCAAAAGAGTCTTCCCCTCCACAACCAAAAAATGGTCGAGCAGGGTACGAGGAAGGCACCGACTTGACTAGTACTGGGAGTAGCGGCCAAGTATGACGAGTTCCAGAATGCAAGAGCAGGATTTCAAAAGCTTAAGTCCAGGTGTCAATCCAAGTACCCCTGGGGTCCTATTTATAGGAAAACCAAGGGGTAGGGGGGGCCCCAGTCCCTGCCTGGCGACTATGGGATACTCGGCGAGCATTAAGCCATAGTCGCCCATCTGGCGAGTATTGGGTGATGCTCGCACATGCCGGTCCAATACTCGCCCAGGTCTTCTACTGCTCCGGTGTTCGACGAACTCCTCTAGGCTGCGTTCGACGAACTCCTCTAGGCTGCGTTCGACGAACTCTTCTTGGCTGCGTTCGGCGAACTCTTCTTGGCTGCGTTCGGCGAACTCTTCTTGGCTGCGTTCGGCGAACTCTTCTTGGCTGCGTTCGCCGAACTCTTCTTGGCTGCGTTCGACGAACTCTTCTTGGCTGCGTTCGACGAACTCTTCTTGGCTGCGTTCGACGAACTCTTCTTGGCTGCGTTCGACGAACTCTTCTTGGCTGCGTTCGACGAACTCTTCTTGGCTGCGTTCGACGAATTCTTCTTGGCTGCGTTCGACGAACTCTTCTTGGCTGCGTTCGAAGAACTCTTCTAGGCCGACTTTATCTTGGTGTCTCGAACTGTTGACTTCTATGTTGACCTTTTGACTTTGACTTCTGCCTACGTGGCTTTGAATGGGCCCACCCTCAGAGAATGAGGGTTGTACACAATCCCCGCTCTTTGCGAGTAATGTAGTTGCTCGGAAAGAATCATCCAACCGTCATTCGACGATCAGGCCTTCTGGCGAGTATTGTTCGATAGTCGGCATCTCGCTGCTCAACGCTCTGGCTCTATATATAGAGGGCGAGGGGTCTCTGAGGGCACGACTTTTCTGATCTCGCTCAAGATGTCGCGCAGTATTGCCGAGGAAGCTGCCGCTGACATGGCCGAGCTTGAAAGTCTGCTGCCGTCGTTTCGGAAGCCTGCTCGCGACGCCGAGCTTGAGGATCCGGACTTCCTCGCTTCCAGGAAGAGGAAGAGGCTTGAAAAGAAGAAGAAGAAGAAGAAGAAGAACAAGAAGAAGAAGGGTGCCGTCACTTTTGAGAATGTCGCCGATTCTCTGGTCGGTAGCACCCAACAGGTGTTTGACGACTTGGGTCTCGGCCTCCCGGACGAATCGCCTGTTCCTGGCCTTCCCGTGTCGAACGTCGCCCCAGGGGCGAATACTGCTGGAATCTCGGCCCAAGTTCAAACTGAACTCCCTCCTTTACAAAGTGAGAGCTACCCACTCGCCGTTTTTTCTGATTTGAGCCGCCTTTATTTGCTGGCGAGTTTCTGATGCTTTCTACACTATCTCGCAGATCCGCCGCTTACCGATGCTCGGGAGGAGCCTTTGATCGCTATTCCTCTGCGATCATCGCCTATGATCTCGCCTAGGACTGGGGGAGGAACTCGTCGGGGTGGATCGGTGCGGATCCTTCACAGCTCTTCGGTGGACAAGAGGTCGATGAGCGAGCAGAGGGCTCCTTCAGCGAGTAACATTCCTCCGCCGCCACCGCCTTTGCAGTAACCAGAGGTGGCGAGTAGCGCGCAGCTACCCGCGGACGAACTTCCTCCACCTCCTCCTTTTCCACCACCTGCCGACATGCAGGGTGATCATCGCCTTCTGTCTTCCTCGGCTCCCACCACCCATCCGGCGAAGGCCTCGCGCCGAGGCGGGGTGGCGGGGTCTTCCGGCTTCTTCGCTCCAAGAGGGTGAGGGCGACCAGCGGATGGTCGCAGTCGAGGTGATGTGCATTTCAACAGGGAGCACATCGACAGATCGCACTCTAACCGGCGAGATGGCGGCCATCGCAGTCTATCCCCGCATCGGGGAAGGGGCCGCCAATCTCGGAGTCCTCGCCGCAACTCGCGGAGGGATGCTCATCGGCCTGGTAAATGGAGTCACTGTTTTGCCAAATGTTGAAAAAAGGTCTTGTCGCTATTCGCTACTAAGGCTTTGCTTTTTGTCTTCTTCTACAGCTCGCGCTCACACCCCTATTGGGGCTTTGATTGATGGGGTTGGGCTTCCCTCCCGCGAGTACCAGGAGAGGGCTACTCGCGCCATCCTGGACTTGGAGGCGAAGTTGGAGCGTTTGGCGATCAGCGAGTCTCATCGTCGTCTGACTGCGGTGGAGGCGCGAGTCGAGCGCTTGGCGGCTGCTGACTCTCAGCGTCGCCTGACCGAGCTGGAGGTGCGAGTATCCCGGCTAGAAGAGTTCGATGCTCGGCTGGTGGGAGCAGAATCTCGCCTTCAGTCTGTCGGCGATCTGGAGCGCCGGGTTGGTAGGATGGAGCATCGCCAGCAGTTGCACCATGACGAGCTGGTGGGAATGCGCGCGAGCATGGGCTCGGTTGGTCGCCTGGCGAGGATGGAGGAGCAGCTGCGACAAGGCGAGGATGCGATGTCCGTGGCCTTCGAGCATTTTAAGCGAGCTCGCAGCATGGGCTGGGTTGGGCGACAACCACAACTTCTCGATGCTCAGGCGAACCCTTAGGATCCTCCTTTTTGAAGCTGCTTTTATTTTATCTTCTAGTCGCTAGGTCGCCGCTCGGCGAATGCTTGTAATATGAACAATGTATTTATGATATATTCTTCTTGGAGAGTATTCTAATCTCGCCCTTTAATTCGTTTGCCTGATGTGATGCCCTTGATTTTGTCCATCTCTTTTCTTTTTCTTTTTGTTTTGCGAGTATTTGTTGAATGTTGCGCTGATTTGGCGAGCATCCCAGTGATCTGATGTAGGTACTCGCTCGCTTGATGTTGATGATTTTGTTGGATCTTGCGGCGCCCTTAGAGGGGGGGGGGGGTGAATAAGGGTTAATATTTACTTTGATATTTTTCAAAAATATTAAGATAATTTTGCAATGATAAACAAGTAGATTTTTACACAACCAAAATAATCACTTAGAAAATCATGAGGAAATTGAAAAACAAATTTTATTTTCACAAGTGATGAATACAAAGAACTATTGATCTTAATAAAGCTTAAGATCAAGGCTATGATAAAAATAAACTTCTTTTTAATTTACCGGTCCTTCAACCAACGACCGGCCGGCTATAGCGTATCTCTTCCTAGATCTTACTACTAGCCTCCCCCTAGATCTCTCCACGATCTAGACGCTGCACATAAGGCGGCGATTTACTCCTAAGCCACACAAGGACCTAGACGTCACGCACAAGGCGGCGATTTCGTCCTAAGTCACACAAGGACCTATATGTCACACACAAGACGACGATTTCCCCTAAGCCACACACAGATTTAGACGCCATGCACAAGGCGGTGATTTCCTCCTCCGATTACAAAATGATAAGATAAAATACAAAATAGAAATTCAGATATGAAACTCCCTAAATATGAAGCTCTGAAGACGGCGTCAAATCCTTGCAAAGATTGCCTGAGATACTGCACACGGACCGTCTCTTCTTCGCTCTTGAACGTTCTTGCCAAAATGAGAGTTCTCGGAGTTCTGGAGCTCTCTGAATGGAATGCACTCGGGAATTGGTACTCCGGAATAGTGTGTAACTTCTCCTCCACGAAAACCGAGTCAATATATAATTTGTCGATGTCGTCGACTACATCTAGCTGTCGTCCGCCGACGTTATCTCCTCCAGCTGCCACGTGTCCCATGAATGTGACGTTTCTGCGAGATTTGACGGTCTTGGAGCTGTCGTCGACGACATCGATTCGGAATTCCGACAGTGGATATAACTGTTCTTCGTGCAAATCGTGCGGAACATACCCGTCGTCATGCTGACGTCGTTTTCGCTGTCGGATTCCGACATCTAGATGTCGGAATTTGATACCTCCTCTTCATTTTTGACATTTGAAACTTCTCTAGACTGTAGATGAAGTCGTTCTCATCTCCGAAATGGGGTGGACCGTTCCGTAACTCTTCCTGGATTGAAAGTTATGACCATTTTAAGATCCGCACACAAACTCATCCTTTTGCTTTTTCTAAAGTGTACACACTCTTGGATCATGCCCATGAACGGGGACTTGTCTCCTCATTCAACCTGTACAACCTAGACACTATAAACACACAAAAGACTAGATCAAATATATCATGGTATTTGTTATTCTCAAACCAAGAGATGCGGAATGCAAGCTCCAACAGATTTGACGTGCGCCTTTGGTTGTGGCGACTTTCCCTCGATTCTTGCTACCCCTTACTCGTACTCGCGGCGGCGTACGCGACAAGCCAAGTCTCGTCGAGTACTATAAATAGGGTGGATGGGTACGTATTTATTACGCTTTTGGCGATTTCCTTTCTTCCCGGCGAGTATCTGCCGATTGTTCCACTCCTCGCCTCTTTGATACTCGCTTCTTCGCTTCTTTTCTGAATGGCTGACGAAGCAGCTATTCGTCGTGCGAGTCATGCGAAGAACTTTGAGGCAACTTCCTTCAAGAAGCCGATTACTCGGTCGAGCGATCTGAAGGAGTTCTCTGCCAAATACTTGTCGTCGGGGTATGTCGCCAGGCTTCCTCGCGAGGATGAGCGCCTGAACTCATTCTCGGCGACCGAGCTGATATTCCCAATCCGCCACTTTGAGGTCGGCCTACGACTTCCCTTGTGGTCGGAGGTCTGTCAGATACTCCGCTATCATGGGATAGTCCCTGCCCAAATCAACCCAAACGGAGTGGCGATGATCATGGGCTTTCTCTGCTTCTTGCGAGAACAGAAGATCGCCTTTGATCTTTCCGTCTTCCGGCGAGTATTCCATTTCGGCGCTACTGGCGAAGGCGTCGTCTTCTTGTGCAGTCATGTCTACACGCTGGTCGGCACGGCGAACAAGAACCATCGCTGGACCGAGCGATTAGTCGTCATCAAGGGCGACTTTGGAGTCGTGCCGACCTCATCCTTCCAGCCAGCGGAGAGCGCCTTCGCTGCCCCTTATCTGGAGGAGAGCCGGGAGAAGCTACTCGACAGCTTCCGGGGTCGCCGTCTGGATGTTGTCCTCTGGAGGAGGCGAGTAGATGAGCTCGCCGAAGATTTCCCGGGTGAAGGTAGTCTTCTGAGCGAGTATTGATTAAACTCGCCCCTTTGTCTTCAACTGGTAACTAATGTCTTTGCTTTGTGTCTTGGTGCAGCTACTCGCTCATTACCGAGCGAGCTTCTTCCTTTGGTGCCGAAGGCGGGAGCTCCTACGTCGCCAGGTGACGATGAGTAGGAGGTCGCCGGTGATGGCGTCGGGCCTTCAAGGAAGCGGAAGGCTAAGGCGAAGTCCGTCGAGCCTGCGAGGAAGAAGGAGGTCGCCAAGAGGGACCTGAAGGCGAAGGCAAATCCTTCGGAGGCTGGTGAGCCCAGCGGCCACCCGAACTTCAGCGAAGGTGTGGGCAGCGAGGACGCCTATGGTCGCCCTCTGGTGTCCTGGGCTGAGCGGGCCCACGAAGTATCTTTGAGCACCAACCTCCCCGCCTGGTCGGAAGATTGGGAGGATGTCAGCGAGGCTTTCGACGTGATGTTCGCCCTTTATGGTCGCGCAGATGCCGAATCTCTGCAAGACGTTTCAGTCGAGTATCTCGCGCATCAGAGCTCGCGAGCTTACCTTCGAGCTGCCGAGCTCGGTCACGCGACGTCAAGGAAACTGCTTGAGTACGAGCAGGTGATCAAGGTGCAGAGCAAGAAGCTCATCACCATGGGGCTGGAGGCCGCCAAGTGGAAAGATCATGAGGTATTCACTCGTCGCCTTTCTGGTTTTCGGAATAGTCGCCTTTCACACTGATCGATGTTTTGCTAAACGCTGTCTTTATCTGCACAGGCCGCCGAGGTGGAAATGGCGAAGAAGGTGTCCCAGCTGGAGAAGGAGCTGGAGGATACTCGGCAGACCTTGGAGGCCGCCCAAGTTCGCATCGCCGAGCTGGAAACTCGGCCTGCCGAGCAACAGCCTTCGTCAGCGGGCCCCTCCAGGGTTGGCAAGCAGATTCGGATACACGTCGATGAAATGCTGCATATTCGACGTGAGATCGCGCGAGCAACCGGGAAGGTGGTCTTAAGCAAGCTGAAGGCCGAAGGTCTCCTGAAGCCGGAGGCAATGGACCTGACTGTCATTGACATCATCCCGAGTCCAACTCCCCTATGCGAGATCTTCCATCCTCATCCACCGATTCCGAAGATGACGATTCTGAGGACGAGGGTGATGATGGCGAAGATGTCGACGCAGATGGCGAGGATGGTGGCAATGATGATGAAGGCGATGATGGCGCATAGTCGCCCAGCCCCTTGTTGAAAAGCTGTATAACACTTTTTGTATATGTATTTATGGAAAGGAAATGAACATGATTTTTGCTCGCCTTTTATAGTCGTCTTCTGCTCTTTTCTTTCGTGGCTGCGTTGCGTAGGCTCCTAGGTTCGAGGCGAGATCGAGTACTCGTGAGGTAATTAGGCATAGACGAGATAGGACGTTGTGGACGATGATCTTACCATGCTCGCTTATTAGTTGTTCGCTTGTTGGATACTCGCCCATATATACTCGCACATGCATACTCACATCTTCATACTCGCACCTACATATGAAGAAGGATCTTAGAGATATACACTTCTAAGACTTCATTTGGTACCCCCATGTTCGATGTTGGTGGAGAAGTGGCCAAAAAATAGGAAATGACAGGCGGGGAGGTCCAAGGGGACACCCTCTCGAGGCCTCCATCCTACTGTCATTGTTGATGCTGTTGAAGAGATCGGCAAGTAGGGACTGGCTATTGGGGAGGTTCCAAAGGATCATTCCATCCCGAGGTCTCCATCCTAATGCCATTGCTGATGCTGTTGAAGAGATCGACAAGTAGGGACTGACTGTTGGGGAGATTCCAAAGGAACACACCATCCTGAGGCCTCCATCCTACTTGGGTGCTGAATGCCGACCCAACCTGCTTCTTGTTGCTCAACAATTAAACGGGGAATTAAGCACACTTAAGCACATTAACTCACACGATTAGAGGAAACAATCGGAAGTGAATCGCTTTGTTACGGGCTTTTAGCCCTCGAAGGTACACGACACCTTTATTCAAGGGTCCCCTCATTGGTTAAGTCGATCATCTCTTCGTTGAATTGGGAGGTCGGCGTCCAGACTTCTTCCTGATAATCTCCCCAGTCGGGTGAGAGGTGCGGTCGGAGGGAACCGCGACCAACGTGCAAGGGGAGAGCTGATCTCGACCGTCATTGCAGGGGCTTGGACTTAAGGGAACGCACTACCGAGGCACCGTCCCATCATCCGTTCTGGGTTTTTATGAGAATCAAGTCGGAGGCTCATTTCCCAACCTGCCATGGAGATCGACTTCACCTGCTTTCCTTCTTTCACTTGAAAACACATTTTTTTGCCAAAGTAGATAAGGGCAAGCACCATTTTTTGGCCTTTCGAGGGAACACAACACTTTTATCTAAGGGTTCCCTGATAGGTTTAAGTCGATCATTCCTTCGTCGAATTGGGAGGTCGGCATCCAGACTTCTTCCTGATAATCTCCCCAGTCGGGTGAGAGGTGCGGTCGGAGGGAACCGCGACCAACGTGCAAGGGGGAGCTGATCTCGACCGTCATTGCATGGGCTTGGGCTTAAGGGAACGCACTACCGAGGCACCGTCGACCCATCATCCGTTCTGGGTTTTTATGAGAATCAAGTCGGAGGCTCATTTCCCAACCTGCCATGGAGATCGACTTCACCTGTTTTCCTTCTTTTACTTGAAAACATTTCTTAATTTGAGGTCAATGTAAAAAACTCTTTTCTACCTCATGTTTCAGGGGGGGGGGGGGGGATGAATTTATTTATGAACAATAAATTTACAGGGGTGGGATGTGCATACTCCCGCTCAGGAGTAAAACCTTTTTAGGTTGTCGCCGCTCCAAGTGTTTTTCAATAGCTCCCCTTCGTGATTCTGCAGGCGATATCCGCCAGTTGCTAATGACTCGTGGATGATGAAGGGTCTTTCCCATCTTGGATTAAGCTTCCCGACGGCGGCTGATCTTCCTGCCGCGTCCGCCTTCTTTTGCTTACCTGAGAAATCGAAAAGGGGACCGTCCGAGGCAATCATCCTGCTCGCCTCGACTTCCAGGTTGTCAAACGTGTTCGTGAGAACGACGTAAAAATAACACGGACCGAACCCCCGTTGCACACCAGGATTCGGTTGACGGTGAAGTCTTCGACGATCGCTTGAATCACACGGGCATCACGGAAGGGATTCTCATTCCCTAACATGCCCTCCTCCGAGAAAGTGATCTCCTCTAGCGGGGGTGGCGCTTGAGAGGTTGAAGCGACACTCTAGCGGTAGGCCTGGCGGAAATTCGTCTTGCAGAAAGATCCGAGCCCCGTTTCTCCATAAATCACTCCTACTTCTCTGACCTTGACCCCTCCTCGACATCCTTGGTTGACCCGATCCCTATTCCTCCTCCGGCTATTCCTCCGGTTACGTTTGTTCCCCCGACGGACAACAACCATCGACCCCATACATCCTTCCTCCTTACGCTCTTCTTGCCTACCACGATTCCTCCCCTCCGTGGAGAATCTCCTTTCCTGGCCCAGTTGCTGCTCCAGCCCTGGGTATTTTCCTCCTTCTTCTAGCCGCTCCGGAGTTACAAAGGGTATTCCCACTTCCTGTCTCCCTGGCTCCTCTCTCCCACGCTTTGCCGGTCTACGCTCTTCCGGCCTTCTCCTCTCCAATCTCTGGGGTTCCTCCTTTCTTCTTACGGGGACCGTCTCTTCTTCCTCTTCCTCCTCTCTTGTCAGCTTGGTGAGCTTGGCCAGGAAGCCACAATTCGAGGCATCTCCTTGGAAGAATTGATTGGCACTTTCAAAAATCTCCTCGTAGGCGTCCGACATGGTCTGGATGGGGACTGCATCCTCAAACCAATGGGGGTGTCGGGTAGGGTCGTCCCTCCCCGAGTAATAATTCATCGCGGGATCTCTGAACCCCTCCGACACTGGTGCAGTAACAATCTCTTCACAAAAGGGGGTCCTTCCTCCCACTTGACGACGATCCTCCACTTGGCGAGTATCGCCCCTATATTCGTTGCAGGGGCGAGTACCGTAGTATCTCGCCTGCTCCTCCTCATCTCAAAATCGGATCCCGCCAGCCCCTTGCGAGGTTTGCGGGCAGAATTGCGACTTCTTTGGTCGTTCGGGCTCTTCCACATGATCCTTCCCTGCTCGCCGGGAGGGAGCACCTTCTTCGATCACAACCGGATGATGGGGTGAAGTCGTCGTGCCCTCTGCGCGAGTTTGAAGAACTGCTCGCAGGGTTCCTTCCATTCGCCGCGTGAAATCTTCAAAGACTGCCAAAGTCACGAACTCGCCTGTACAACCCCCATATCCATCGAGTGAGGCCCGGCGTGGAGGGCCACCGAGACGTGTCTGTACAACCCTATATCCGCCGAGAGGGGAGGGGCGAGAGGGGGAGGGGCGGGTGCCCCCCCTCTCGCCCTCGCCCAGCTAGGGGCGAGAGGGGAGGGGCGGGTGCCCCCCTCTCGCCCTCGCCCAGCTAGGGGCGAGAGGGGAGGGGCGGGTGCCCCCCCTCTCGCCCTCGCCCAGCTAGGGGCGAGAGGGGGAGGGGAGGGTGCCCCCCCCCTCTCGCCCGCGCCCAGCTAGGGGCGAGAGGGGAGGGGCGGGTGCCCCCCCTCTCGCCCGCGCCCAGCCAGGGGCGAGTGGAGGAGTGGGGGCGACCCCCTCTCTCGCCCTCTACCCTGGTAAGGGGGAAGATCCTCGGTCTCGCCCCACCCCAGCGAGGAGGCTCGCCGAGCTCCGCGAGGTAACCTCTCTCGCCCAGTTCCAGAGGAGGGGGGGGGGGGGGGTTTGATCTGCGTTTAGTATCTCAGAACAGCGGGATTTGGCTATTTGCAGTCCAGTTTTGGCTATTCGCAGTCCAGATCCGAGGGTATTTTGGTAATCTGGCAGATCAGTTTTTGGCTATTTGCAGCCCAACTTGGAAAACCTATAAATAGACCCTAAGGGGCACCAAAGGAGAGGGGCTTCTAGATTTCCAAATTTCGGATCTTCTCTTTCCCTTAGAGCTCTCCTTTGGTGCTTCTGGTTCAGCATTGGCTAGGGAGGGGAAGATCTCTCAGGTCTTCCGGGTGTGAGGTGGGACCTCCTCGCTGTAGCCTAGGGTTCGTTTCCAAGTCCAAGTGCTCTTGCCTAGAGAGTTGGCTCGAGAGAAGTAGGTGTGAGACCAACCCTTTTTTGGGACCCCAAACTCCACGGAGACCGAGTAGTCGGTTTCAACATTTTTGGTGCGGTGAGCGTGGAGAGTGGTCAGCACAGAAGTTCTTGAACCAAATCTCATGGCAGGAGACCTCGGAGGAGGAGACGATGAGGGGTCTCACATCCCAAGTGAGGTGGTAGGAAGGGGAGAGTTCATGACGGCCATCAAGGGAATCATGGAGCTGCTCCAAGGCATCGCCAGGGGAGGTGACTGCTCGGCTCCCTCCCCCCAGACACCGCCTTCTGGGTCGCAAGGAGTGCTCGCCCAGGGGGGGTCAGGAGAGGTTGCCCCAGGGGGTCGGCCAGGCAAGGAACCAGTGACTGAGAGTGGCGAGCGGGACCTCGCCGGGCGAGTGCTTTTTCCTAGCCCGGTGAGTGGGGTCTCGCTCGGAGCAGGAGTCGCGCAAGTGGAGCTCGCGAAGCCGGCGAGTGGGGGGTCACCCTTTAGCGAGCTGATCATCTCGGCTCCCATCCCGGAAGGCTTCAAGGAGCCCAACATGACTTTCTATACCGGGAAGGATGATCCCGTCCAGCACCTGCAGTGGTTCGAGGATACCGTCTCCATCAGGCCCATGACGGACGCGTTCAAGTGTCGTCTCTTCGCCACCACCCTGAAGGACAAAGCTAGGGACTGGTTCCACCAGCTCCCGGTTGGCTCCATTTACAGCTTCGAGGACTTGGGCCGAAGCTTCCAGCTACGCTTCTCCACATCCAAGAAGAGGAAGAAGAATGCTGAGTCCATTTTCCTGGTCAAGCAGAGCCACGAGGAGACGTTGGCCCAGTACATGGACAGATTCCAGGAGGAGATCCTGAACATCCAGGAGGTGTCAGGGTATGCCCTCCAGATGGCTTTCACCGTAGGGCTACGAGAGAGCCTTTTCAAAATGCGCCTAACTAGGAAGCCTCCCTTGTCCTTTGAGGACCTGATGGAAAAGGCTGCAAAGGAGGTAGCCACCGAGGCGGCAAACCCGGGGCTGGCAAAGAAGTTGGCAAAGTTGGTAGAGGCCGAGCCAAGAGAGCAAGGTGGCCCCAGGCAGCAGGAAGGAAGGAGGAGGGAAGAGCAGAGGGGTCAAGGGTACCAGGGACCCCAGGGGGGGTCAGGAGCAAGGGAGGGGTCTCGCCCAAGGAGGGGGAAACTTCTACGGAGGCCAAGGGAGGCCCAACCCTCCTCCTTGGAGGCAGGCCCCTAGGCAGCTCCTACCCCCACCAGCTCAAGCTATGGCGATTCGAAGAGGAGGAGGAGTCGAAGCAAGAGACATCCCAGCCCGTGGGAGAAGGGGGGAAGAGCAGTGCCGTACTGCGACTACCACCAAGCAGAGGGGCATGCAACAACTACCTGCCCAGAGTTCTTGGAGGTGAGAGAGGCGAGAGGTCAGACACAACAGCAGCCGCCAGTGCGGATTGAAGAAGTTCCACCTGGAGCAGTAGTGGATGATGACATCTGCGAGGACCGAACTGACGTAGGAGCCAAAGGACGGGTTGCGGTGATCCACGGGGGGGGGGGGGGGGGGGGGTAGGGATCGAGGCCACTCGTAAGGCAAGCCTCCACGCCGTATTTCGACGCAGCGTCGCTTCAACGTCACAGGACCCACCTCCCGAGGAGAAAATCACTTTCTCAAGCAGGGACATGCCAGATCACGAGGATCCATTCTGTGATGCGCTAGTCATTCAGACAGCCATCGAAGGTTACACTGTCTCTCGGATCCTCGTTGACAACGGGAGCTCTGTCAACGTCATTTTCAAGAAGGCATTTGATGAGTTGAAGGTGGAGGCAAGGAGGGTGCTGGCCTCAGATGGGCCCTTGTTTGGATTCTCCGGAGCAAGGAAAGAGGTAGAGGGTGGAGTTGGACTCCAAGTGACGATGGGGGGAGGTTCAAGGAACTGTCGGTTCGTCATAGTTGACGCTCCTAGCAGTTATAATGCCATCTTCGGAAGACCCCTCATCAGCGCCTTCCGATGCGTACCATCGTCCTTCCACCAGTGCCTCAAGTTCAACACTAGAGGAATCCAAGTCAGGATCCGCGGAGACCCCAGGATGGCGAGGCACTGCTACGTCACAGCCGTCAACAGCATCTCTTGGCAAGCAGGGGCGGAGGAGATGGAGAAGATCATGGAGAGCATGAGCAGGATGGGAGTGGTAGGAAAAGCAGAGGAATGATCATCTCGCGCAAGCAGCCTGAGAGGCGAGTGCCATGGGGGGGTATGTTGTGTTTAACTTTTGTTTTTTGTTTTTTGTCGTTTTCCTTTGTAGCAAGTTCTACCCCTCGCTGGTTGGGCCAGGAGGTCTTGACAAGGGAAATCCCCCCATTAGATGGATGAAGTTATTTTGCTTATATGATTAGTAAGTTGCCATCGAGATGTCCTCCTCACTCCAGGCTCTCACTAGCTGGGTGGGTCGAATGATCCTCGGATGGGCAAGTTCAACGCCGAGATGTCCTCCTCACTCCAGGCTCTCACTAGCTGGGTGGGTCGAATGATCCTCGGAAGGAAGAGCTTGTCATCGAGATGTCCTCCTCACTCCAGGCTCTCACTAGCTGGGTGGGTCGAATGATCCTCGGATGGGTAAGTTCAACGCCGAGATGTCCTCCTCACTCCAGGCTCTCACTAGTTGGGTGGGTCGAATGATCCTCGGAAGGAAGAGCTTGCCATCGAGATGTCCTCCTCACTCCAGGCTCTCACTAGCTGGGTGGGTCGAATGATCCTCGGATGGGCAAGTTCAACGCCGAGATGTCCTCCTCACTCCAGGCTCTCACTAGCTGGGTGGGTCGAATGATCCTCGGAAGGAAGAGCTTGCCATCGAGATGTCCTCCTCACTCCAGGCTCTCACTAGCTGGGTGGGTCGAATGATCCTCGGATGGGCAAGTTCAATGCCGAGATGTCCTCCTCACTCCAGGCTCTCACTAGCTGGGTGGGTCGAATGATCCTCGGAAGGAAGAGCTTGCCATCGAGATGTCCTCCTCACTCCAGGCTCTCACTAGCTGGGTGGGTCGAATGATCCTCGGATGGGTAAGTTCAACGCCGAGATGTCCTCCTCACTCCAGGCTCTCACTAGCTGGGTGGGTCGAATGATCCTTGGAAGGAAGAGCTTGCCATCGAGATGTCCTCCTCACTCCAGGCTCTCACTAGCTGGGTGGGTCGAATGATCCTCAGATGGGTAAGTTCAACGCCGAGATGTCCTCCTCACTCCAGGCTCTCACTAGCTGGGTGGGTCGAATGATCCTCGGAAGGAAGAGCTTGCCATCGAGATGTCCTCCTCACTCCAGGCTCTCACTAGCTGGGTGGGTCGAATGATCCTCGGATGGGCAAGTTCAACGCCGAGATTTCCTCCTCACTCCAGGCTCTCACTAGCTGGGTGGGTCGAATGATCCTCGGAAGGAAGAGCTTGCCATCGAGATGTCCTCCTCACTCCAGGCTCTCACTAGCTGGGTGGGTCGAATGATCCTCGGATGGGTAAGGTCAACGCCGAGATGTCCTCCTCACTCCAGGCTCTCACTAGATGGGTGGGTCGAATGATCCTCGGAAGGAAGAGCTTGCCATCGAGATGTCCTCCTCACTCCAGGCTCTCACTAGCTGGGTGGGTCGAATGATCCTCGGATGGGCAAGTTCAACGCCGAGATGTCCTCCTCACTCCAGGCTCTCACTAGCTGGGTGGGTCGAATGATCCTCGGATGGGTCAAACGTGCCTCGGGGGCGAGGTTCTGCCCCCCTCGATGGATATTTGGGCTTGGACTTTTCTTTCCAAGGTTGTGCCAACCTCGCAAAGAGCGGGGATTGTGTACAACCCCCATATCCATCGAGTGAGGCCCGGCGTGGAGGGCCGCCGAGACGTGTCTGTACAACCCTATATCCGCCGAGAGGGGAGGGGCGAGAGGGGGAGGGGCGGGTTCCCCCCCTCTCGCCCTCGCCCAGCTAGGGGCGAGAGGGGAGGGGCGGGTGCCCCCCTTCTCGCCCTCGCCCAGCTAGGGGCGAGAGGGGAGGGGCGGGTGCCCCCCTCTCGCCCGCGCCCAGCTAGGGGCGAGAGGGGAGGGGCGGGTGCCCCCCCTCTCGCCCGCGCCCAGCCAGGGGCGAGTGGAGGAGTGGGGGCGACCCCCTCTCTCGCCCTCTACCCTGGTAAGGGGGAAGATCCTCGGTCTCGCCCCACCCCAGCGAGGAGGCTCGCCGAGCTCCGCGAGGTAACCTCTCTCGCCCAGTTCCAGAGGAGGGGGGGTTTGATCTGCGTTTAGTATCTCAGAACAGCGGGATTTGGCTATTTGCAGTCCAGTTTTGGCTATTCGCAGTCCAGATCCAAGGGTATTTTGGTAATCTGGCAGATCAGTTTTTGGCTATTTGCAGCCCAACTTGGAAAACCTATAAATAGACCCTAAGGGGCACCAAAGGAGAGGGGCTTCTAGATTTCCAAATTTCGGATCTTCTCTTTCCCTCAGAGCTCTCCTTTGGTGCTTCTGGTTCAGCATTGGCTAGGGAGGGGAAGATCTCTCAGGTCTTCCGGGTGTGAGGTGAGACCTCCTCGCTGTAGCCTAGGGTCCGTTTCCAAGTCCAAGTGCTCTTGCCTAGAGAGTTGGCTCGAGAGAAGTAGGTGTGAGGCCACCCCTTTTTTGGGACCCCGAACTCCACGGAGACCGAGTAGTCGGTTTCAACATCGCCTCCACCGGCCGAGTTGCCGACAACCTCCTCATGGTCTCCTACTACCACCATCTTTTCCTTCCACTAAGCTTTCTTTCCCTGGCTATGCTCCACGCTCACCGCACCAAAGTGTTGAAGCCAGGAAAATTCCTAGGCTCCAAAATTCGGACCAATGCAGTCGGAGACTACTTGCCAAGCGGTTCGAAGAGACGGCTTGACTGGAAACTACGAAGAAGCTAGAAGAGCAACAAACAGAACCCCAGATGCCACGACAGGGAGGTCCCACCACGTACCCAGAAGCTCAAAGGAGTCTTCCCCTCCACAACCAAAAAATGGCCGAGCAGGGTACGAGGAAGGCACCGACTTGACTAGTACTGGGAGTAGCGGCCAAGTATGACGAGTTCCAGAATGCAAGAGCAGGGTTTCAAAAGCTTAAGTCCAGGTGCCAATCCAAGTACCCCTGGGGTCCTATTTATAGGAAAACCAAGGGGTAGGAGGTTTTTATAGCCCAGCCCCTGCCTGGCGACTATGGGATACTCGGCGAGCATTAAGCCATAGTCGCCCATCTCGCGAGTATTGGGTGATGCTCGCACATGCCGGTCCAATACTCGCCCAGGTCTTCTACTGCTCCGGTGTTCGACGAACTCTTCTAGGCTGCGTTCGACGAACTCTGTTGCGTTCGGCGAACTCTTCTTGGCTGCGTTCGACGAACTCTTCTTGGCTGCGTTCGACGAACTCTTCTTAGCTGCGTTCGACGAACTCTTCTTGGCTGCGTTCGACGAACTCTTCTTGGCTGCTTTCGACGAACTCTTCTAGGCCGACTTTGTCTTGGTGTCTCGAACTGTTGACTTCTGTGTTGACCTTTTGACTTTGATTTCTGCCTACGTGGCTTTGAATGGGCCCACCCTCGGAGAATGAGGGTTGTACACTATACACATATATATGATGTATTATGCAGCATTTCTTAATTTTATTTAAGATCCCTAATTGGGTCACGAAATGGGTATCAAGCAAGTAAGGTTTTAGTTTTCTCCTCTTCCTTCTCGTAGTTAGGTTTAGCGGGGTTTGGTGCTCCTTGTCGTGCCCCCGTTTCCGGTAGACACGACAAAGTTTATCTTTGCCATCATCTTCTCCGACTTTGGCAGTCGTCGATAGAGTCAAAAAGTGCTCCTCTCTAGGTTTGAGACCCCAAACTCCATTGGCTACTCAATCTAGACTTCGAATCCCCCAAGAGGTCTGTAAAACATGGTTCAGGAAAGAGTAATACCGTTTACCTACCTCTGATACCAACTTGTCACACTCTGGTTCGGTAAGCTCGATTTAGAAAATTCTAAACACAATAGTAAATAATATGTTGCACTGAGCGGGGTGGGCAGGCGGGCCGCGGGTCATGGATTGGAAATTATTTTTTGGGTTGCACATAGCTGAGTTTGGTCTGCGAATAACTAAATTTGTTCTGTGAATAGCCAAATTTTGCTCTGCTTATATCAAATCGCAAAAAAATGGGGATGTTAGTGTCCCTTTGGCCCTCCTGATCTGGATCCGCGCGCCCCTGTCCAGAAGCATGATGATTGTGAGTGACAGTGTTATCTCTTTGTTTATTAAGTTTATTCTTTGGTCTGCTGAATAAATGTGGTGTCCTTCAAAAATAAATAAACAAACAAATACATCAAATTAAAGCAAGCACACTAGGAGTTTGAAAAAATGGTATGAAGAGCTCCAGTTAGACATATGTAAGGAGCATAAGATAAATGATCAAAAAGAAGAAGGTTTAATCAGAACTGAAAGGCAATGCAACTTTTTTATGGCATATAATTAGTTTTGAGTGTCATTTTGTTGTAGAAAATATTCATTTCGTAGTTATTATATATATGCATCATGTACAACCCATATTCGTTGAGGGACGGTCCAAAGTAATTATAGACCGACGACAGTAAGAAGTTGATCATCGACCAAGGAGAGAGAGTGTCTCTCACCAAGAACATAAAATAGTCCATAGGCGAGATCCCCTTGAACTCGCCCATAAGCGAGGTCCTTCTTGGTCTCACCCATAGGCGAGATCCCTCCTGATCTCGTTCACAAACGAGATCTCTCCTATCTCCGCCCATAAGCGAGGTCCTCGTCAGTACGACAAATGAGCTCACAGGACCAGCTCCCAACCGACGAGGTCTATTCCAGCAGCCTCAATAACCTCGCTGAGGTATTTTACCATGTTAAGCGAATCAGGTACCTTGGGTGCGGCTATTCGCAGGTGACCCTCTCAGCTTGGATTGTTTATAAATTGGGCCTCATGACATAAGAAATGAACATGTTGACCCCCCCCCCCCCCCACACACACACAAGGTTTGTGTCTTCCTTGTGCCTAACTCAGCTTTGACTCTCGGAGGGGAAGTTCCTATAAACTTTCGGGTGTGTGACGGGACCTCATCGCTGCAGCACGTGAGTTTTGTTTGTCGGCAATCAAACTTCTCTCTCTCACTCTTGCCATCAGATCTGTGGTGTTAGACCGCATGATCGGTAACCACATACTACCTTTTATGTTCGAACTTTTGTGAATCAATTTCTTGGTCCTAACACTTCTATTTTTAGTAGAATGTAATTTGTTCACCAGGTTCTTTCAATCTTCATCATTCGGATTCTCCAAGGATGACTCTCGTCAATCAGGTCCTGATTGGAACAACAAACTACATCCCTTGGAAGCGGGTCATGGAAATTGCTCTATCCTGTAAGAATAAACTTGGATTTGTGAATGGTTCTATTCCAAAACCTGATTTTCTTGATCCAACGTTTCCTCAATGGGAACAAACCAATAACATGGTGATTTCTTGGCTAATCAATGTCGTATCTAAAGATATCTTCCAATCAATAATCCATGGATCTACGGCTGCCGCTATGTGGCTGAACTTGTCTCGACGATTCACCAATACCACTAGTTCCAGAATTTACGGATTACGCAAGGCTATCTCTTCTTGCACTCAAGAAACTTTGAGTATTTAAGTTTATTACACTAAACTAAAATTACTATGGGATGAGCTTGAAGCCATTACTCCAATTACTGTCTGCCGATCTGACACCAATTGTGTCGTGTCTCAAGCCTGGGAAGCGCAAATTGAGGAACATAAGGTCATGCAAATTTTAATGGGTTTACATGATGTTTTCAAACCAATTCTTTGCCAAATCCTTATGATGAGATCTCTCCCTTCTATGGAAAATGTTTATTCCATGATTCAACAAGAGGAACGACAAATAAATACTTCATCAGGCCTACCTATGGAAGATATGGCATCTGCCTTTTCTGTTGGTCATCATTCCAATCACAAAAATTGGACTCATGGAGCTGAGAATAACTCTGATCATTCTTGGATTTCTTCTTCCAAACGCGCTCAATGGTGTGACCATTGTCAGATGGCTGGACATACTAAGGCTAAATTTTGTAAACTTCATGGATATCCACCAAACTATAAAGGAAAGCCCAAGAAATTCCAATCTAAAGGTTCCCATAGGGTGGAGGGAAATGTTGTTGAACTTCTGCGTCCTGATCAAATAACTGGCATACCTACTCCACATCTTGGAAATGGTTCACAATCAACAAATTCTCAACCTGTTCAGAATTTCTTCACTCCAGACCAAATCAAAGGGATTCTTGATCTTCTTCAACAACAAAAACAAACTTCCGCTGATCCGATTCAACGATTAGCAGGTATCTGTTATTGTCTTGCATTAACTCACAAAAATGACGATTGGATCATTGATAGTGGAGCTACCGATCACATTACTCATCTCTTTCATTTACTTGAAACTCCAACACAACTTTCCAAACCATCTCCCGTCCATTTACCAGATGGTTCTTGTGCCTATATTACTCACGCAGGCACTATTCATCTCACTAATGATATCATTCTTCATGATGTGTTGTTTGTGCCTAACTTTCAGCATAACCTTCTATTTGTCAGCAAACTGAGTTCTGACTCCAAGCTTTCCATTACTTTTGAACATAATTGTTGCATATTACATGACCCTATGAAGAAGAATTTTAAGAAATTGGGACAGCAGGTTGGAGGACTATATCTGCTCACGGGACCTTCTCAGCACAACTCTTCAGAACAGTTTGAAACATGCAGCTGCCAACATTACAAGTCTTGACAAAACAGTTTTATGGCACTATAGATTGGGCCACATTCCAACTGATAGACTCAGAATTTTGACAACATCTATTCCAGTTTTACATGATGTGAAACATTAGGATTGTACAATTTGTCCTTTAGCAAAACAATCTAAATGTTCTTTTAATAAAAGTGATACTTTTTTTTCTGAAAAAGCTTTTGACCTCATTCATTGTGATACTTGGGGTCCTTACAAAGTAGCTTCACATCATGGTTTTAAGTATTTTTTAACTATTGTTGATGACTACACTAGAAATACTTGGACCTATCTTATGTACTCTAAAGAAGAAGCATCATCTATCATACAATCATTCTTAATCATGGTTCAAACACAGTTTAATCTATATGTGAAAGTTTGTCGTACTGATAATGGTACTGAGTTTTTCAATCATAAACTCAAATCTATTTTCTTAGAGAGAGGAATTATACATCAGAGCAGCTGCATATACATTCCACAACAAAATGGAATTCTTGAGAGGAAATATAGACATGTTCTTGAAATTGCCCGAGCTTTAAGGTTTCAAGCAAATCTACCTATTCATTTTTGGGGAGAGTGTGTACTTACTGCTACTCATTTGATTAACAAAATTCCATCTACTATACTTGGTAACAAATCTCCTTTTGAAGCTTTATTTCACAAAACTCCTCATTATAAGAATCTAAGGGTTTTTGGTTGTTTGTGCTTTGCTTCTACAATCAATTTTCATCGAGATAAATTTGCCCCAAGGGCTACTCGATGCATTTTTCTTGGATATCCTAATGGTCAGAAAGGTTATAAAGTCTATGATCTTGATTCTCAACAAAAAATTCATTAGTAGAGATGTAAAGTTTTATAAACACATCTTTCCTTTTTGCCAATCTAGTGATAATACTTCACAATGCATTCCTCTGTCGATTGACATCAAGGAATTTGATTATAACTCAGTAAATGATAGCATTCCTCTATGTCAAGATATTTCTGCTGAAAAGAATCAGTTTCCTACAGCTTCACCTCACACCAATTTACATACTCCTGATGGCACTATTGTTGTTGATCAATTGAGACGATCAACTCTTGCAATTCATCCACCACTATGGCAAAAGGACTATTTCTGCTCTAATCTCAACACACCAACTGATGAACCACAAACATATATCCAGGCCTATCAAAATCCAAACTGGAAAACTGCCATGTCTAAAGAAATTAAAGCTCTAGAAGATAACAATACATGGACAGTCACTGAATTGCCACAAGGGAAGAAAGCCATTAATTGTAAATGGGTATACAAGCTAAAATATAAAGTTGATGGTTCAATTGAAAGGTATAAGCTCGCTTAGATGCAAGAGGCTTTACTCAAATAGAAGGGTTGGATTATCAAGATACATCTGCTCCCGTGGTTAAAATGACAATTGTTCGGAGTTTTATTGATATAGCTGCTTCAAAAGGTTGACCTATAATTCAACTTGACGTAGACAATGCGTTTCTACATGGTGATTTACTTGAAGAAATTTGTATGCAGCTTCCTCCGGGTTTTGTTTACAAAGGAAATGTTCAAAAACAAGTTTGCAAATTACTTAAATCCTTATGTGGCTTGAAACAAGCCTCTCGTCAATGGTTTACAAAATTTACTTCCACCATTGAACTTTTTGATTTTGTTCAATCCAAGAATGATCATTCTCTCTTTACTAAAAAGAACAATGATGAATTTCTTGCCTTGTTGGTATACGTTGATGATATTGTCATTACAAGAACCAGTTAGCAATTGCTTACTGATTTTAAAAATTTCTTACATCAACAGTTTAAGGTAAAAGACCTTGGTGAATTAAGTTTCTTCCTGGGCTTAGAAATTAGTAGAGACAAGGATGGTATCTACTTAAATCAACACAAGTATGCTCGGGATATACTACAGGAAGCAGGGATGACAAATTGCAAAATTAGTTCTCTTCCCATGGAGCAAAATCACAAACTTAATGATTATGATGGTGATGAACTTGCAGATCCGGTCTTTTACAGGAAAATTATTGGAAAACTCATATATTTGACAGTATCATGGCCTAATCTTACATATCTTGTTCACATTTTAAGTCAATTTATGGCTAAACCGAGAACTCCTCATCTCCATATGGCTTACAAAGTATTGAGATATGTGCAGGGAACTCTTGGACAGGGGCTGTTTTATCCAGCAAACAACATCTTGCAATTAGAATCATTCTGTGATGTTGATTGGACAGCTTGTCCAATGTCTCGTAGATCTATTTTTTGGTTTTTGTGTCAAACTTGGAGGAGCTCTAATCTCTTGGAAAACAAAGAAGCAAAATACAGTCTCAAAAAGTTCAGCAGAATCTGAATATCGATCCATGGCTTTTACATGTTGTGAGTTGACTTGGCTAATCAATTTACTGGCAGATTTTGGAATTACATGATTGACTCCAATTCCTTTGCATTGTGACAACCAAACAACTATTCATATAGCTTTTAATCATGTCTACCATGAGCGAACTAAACACATAGAACTCGATTGCCATCTAGTTCGTGAAAAATTGCAAGCACAAATGATTGCTTCAAGCTATGTTTCGACCAAAAGACAAGTTGCAGATTTATTCACTAAAGCTCTTGGAAAAGTGGCATTACAATCTTTTCTTTCCAAGTTGGGCATTTTTAGCAAAATCCAAAGGCCAACTTGAAGGGGGTGTTGAAATAATATTTGTATATGTATTTCATTTTATATTTCTCTTATCCTTTTGTTTTAGGAGTTAGTTGTCACTTTCCTGCTTCTATATATATAAGAGTCTAGAGGAGGTTGTAAACACATTTGATTCTTTTCGGTCTTCTGAATACAAAACCTTTTTCCTCTGCATTGAGTTTCTCTTTTATCCCTGATATCTTAACAATAGTTCTTTTAAAAAAAACCATGACTTGCGTTTAAAACTGTAGCATATTCAATTATTGCAACCAATTCTTGTGCCACATTTAGCTACTGTAGTTGAATCTCGACAAAAAATGGTTCAACAATCCTCGATGTTCTCAAACAGAGAGGTTTTGTTTTCATATAACAAATTTTGCTCCGTATTCTCTCTCAAACATACTTGAGAAACTTGGGAAAATAATTATGACTTATGAGGTATTCACATTGTCTATGAAATCCTATAACTTTTTATCGAGCAAAAGTTTGTGTCAACTTATTGGCCGCAATGTTGTTATTTTTGGGGTGAGTTTTTTTTCTTGTACACTTTTACTGTCTTTCTATATAATCATAGAAATTAATCTTTCTTTGATATTTTCTTTTTGGTTAGCTAATGATAAATTTGTAGGGAGATTTTCTTTGCAGGGCTGTTTTCATATGAACTTGTGTTAATAAGCACATGTCATGTATGAATAAATCGTTATTGGCAACTTGTGTTAAGAAGTATTGGGCTGTTTTTGAAGAAATTGAGGCAGCTGATGGTTTATCTTCAACGTATCTGTTAATTCTTACATTTAATCAAGCATTAATATCCGACTAGTATAAAAGATGATATATTGGAACTTCAAAATTCATGGATTAAGAGTTATATTTGCCTCTATTCTCTCTTTTCTTGTGCATATGCTCTTCTTCTTTTTCCATCAATGGTATTAGAGTTTGGTTTGATACTTGGGTCTTCCTTTCGCCTCACAATATCCATGGTTGCATCATGTACCGCTCCCACCCCCAGTACTCGTAATTCATCATGTCGCTTTTCAGTGGTGAAGCCTACTAGATATGGATTATCAAATTGAAGATCGCACAATATATTTAGATGTGGTTGAGCACATGACTATCACCATCATTTTCAGCAAAGATAGCAAGCCAAGGACCTCCTAAATGAAGAATTAGAAGGTTCCAAAATGGTAATCTCCACAAAACTTCAGACTCTCTGGAAAAATTTCAAAACTCTCCAAATGAATTCAGGAGAAAACATACTAAGCTTAATTCATAACCAGAACAAACATGTTGTGTAATCAAATTAGAAACCTGGGAGATAATATGGAGGATAATTATATTGTACCCAAGATTCTCAGGTCCATGCTATGTTCATTTAATCCAGTGGTCACAACCATAAAGTGATGTAGGGTAGGGTGTGTAATGGATTCCTAGCTAGAATGCAAACTAGTGGGGGTGAGGGTTGACACTCTAACTTCCAATAACACAATGCATGCACTACACACAGACAGAGGATAGCAATTAACACAGGTAGCAAATACTCTATTCAACAATGCAATAAACAACAAACAAAATTGAACTTTTTTTTAGGCAAAAGGGCTTTGGCTTTCCTCCGCGTGGAGGGTCAATACCAAGCACGCGGTAAATCGCTCCTTCCCTACAGTTAGAGTGTTATCGGAGAACTAAAAACTATAAGTTGAAAATCCCAATCAAGCATATGATAACCAATCCATTACAATGTTTACAATCATCATCCAATACAAAGAACAACACAAAATATTAGAGTTGCTGCTATAGGAATGGATCTGAACGTTGGAGGGTTAAAAGTGGAGTTCCGGTGGAGGTTGGACTGGATCGGGTAAGGGGAAGGGTTGTTGGGAGTCAGGAGGGCCGGATCCAATAGGAAAGGGGTTGTTTGGGTGGTAATGGGGCGGATCTGGTGGAAAACGACAAGGCGGGTCGTTGGAGGCTTGTGGGGGCGTTGTAGAGTGGAATAGAGGGGGGGGCTGTTGGGAGGCTGTTGGGGTGTGGGGAGAGGCGGCAGCCTGTTGGGAGGGACGACTGGACTAGACAGGGAGGGAGGCTGGGCTGGACAGGGGGCGGCTGCTGGAAGGGTGGGGATGGAGTGGTGGTTGTGCAGGGAGGAGGCGGGCTGCTGTGTGGTGGGTGGTGGCTTGTTGGGAGAGGGCTGGAGGGAGGATTTTGGTGGGGAGGCTGGCTGGACAGTGGGATGGAAGGGTGGAGAAGGAGTGGAAACACAAGGATACAAAGATCTTACCTGAGAAGTCATCACCAAGGGGTTCCACGGAGTCGGCACCACAGAAAGATCACCGGAAATGAGGAAGAAGGCTCTCCAAATTTCAGCAATACCTAAAACTGCAGCCCTAATGTCCTATTTATAAGAAAACAGAATTAGGGCACCCGAAATCGACGACTATGATTGGTCGGGGGTCTCAGGGTCATAAGTAAAAGTCAAAATTAATAATGCTATATATGAAAAAACATCGAAATGACGAGTCGGACGCATCTGCGATGGCGGATCGCTGAACTGATCAAGTCCGTCTCCATGAATAAACAAAAGTGGGAACCGCCTTGCGCCAAGTCACGTCAGATGGTCCCCCATCATAAAGGAGGCCCGAGATCTGACAACTCAGTCAGTCATTGAACTGCAAGGATCTCTCCAAGCCTACGCAGATCGAATAAAAACTATAGCGATACTGAATCAACATGTCAAACCAAATGCATCTTACTAGAACCATGAAAAAAGGAAGCAAGATTAAAACCATCAGCATGACTCTCAGAAACAACCTTAGTTCCCTCGCAATCAAAAGGGAAGAGGAAGGGGCAGAGGAAGATCTTTAGGACAAACACATGAGAAGTCAGCCCTGTTCTGTACCCCGTGTAAAAGCACAAATCATGAGCTGATAGAAGTGCAAGCACTGTGAGTGTCCAAATCATTTCGAGAAGGTCTACTAGTGCAACCAGAAGGACACCAACTTCACTGTAAAGGAGAGCACATAGGGTAAATGAGAGTTATTGTGTTATTCCTCTTTTTGAAGATGACAATCAAAATGACCACATTTTGTTCATCGACAACGGTAGCTTAAGACACATGAACAACAACAAATCTTTATTCACAACTTTGGACGAATCCTTCAAATCTGATGTATACCTGAGAGATGACAAGTCAAAAAAAATTTGAAATGAATATTTGCAGTTCTTACAAAAAGGGAGTCAAAATACATAACTAAAGTCTAATAGTACCACAACTTGCCCAGAACCTCCTGACTGTAAGGTAGCTGATTCAAAATGTACACAATGTAAACTTCCATAATGGAGAATGTCACATTATCGACAGGGCATCTGGCAACCGTAGTCTTGCCTCGGCTAAGATGTCAAATAGAGAGGCGTTAGTATCACACTTGAAAATGTTTGGATGTATTGCCTATGCGCTCAAAGTAAAGGGTGATAGATTGGACACAAAGAACACTAAAGCTGTTTTCATTAGATACTACACTCATTCAAATGAGTACCGCATATATGATCCCACGTCTAAGACATTAATCATATATAGAGATGTAATGTTCATTAAAAACAAGGTTGGGATTGGTAATCAGATAAAGAGCATATTCCATCTTCCCCATTAATGGTGGTTGAGCATAAAACTCTTCCTCATTCCATCAAAACCGACAATGGAGAGACATCATCGTCTGATTCTTATACAAGCTCAGATTCATCATCACAAGCTAAAAGCCTCCGACATTGAAGATATTTACCAGAATTGTGACATTTCCATGTTCTCATTTATCCCTGCCACTTATGAAGAAGCTCCATAAATAAAAGAGTGGAAAGTGACAATGATTGAAGAAATAGAGATGACCAATAAAAATCAGACTTTGACCTTAGTCAACAAACCTCCTCATCAAGAGGTGATCGGGTTCAAGTGAATCTATAAACTGAAATGTAATGAGAATGGAGAGATTGCAAATAATAAAGCGGGAGTTCTAGCCAAATGATACTCTCAAATGCTAGAATGGGATTATGATGAAACATACGATCCCGTTGCCCGCATGAAGACAATTTGAGTACTTATTGCTTATGCTGTCCATAGTAACTTTCTTTCTATCAACTTGATGTGAAGTCATCTTTTTTGAATGACTTAATCTCAAAAGATGTCTATATTGAATGACCAAAGGGATTCAAAGAGAGGAGGGCAAAAGAGAAAGTATACTAACTCTAAAACTCTTTGTATGGGTTTAAACAAGCTCCCCAAGCTTGGAACATCAACATTGTCAACCACCTCCTCAAAGAAGGTTTTTCCAAATGCATTGTTGAACCTTCTTTGTATGCAAAGAAAAACTCTCAGGGCTCAATGTTTCTCTGCATCTATGTAGACAACCTAATCATCACCGGGACATCCCCCAAGCTCATAGATGAACTGAAGCATAGCTCTGAATCAAGAATGATTCCTCAATTTAAGGAGAAGGATGAAGGTTGGTGTCATCTAGATCAAGGAGGGGGTATTAAATGAGTGATTTGAACCATCACATTAATAATTCGGTCGACGAACTGCATATCGTTCTATGATCGGTGAACTTCATATCGGACGATGATCGACGAACTTTGCATCGATCGATGATTGGCGAACAGCATATCGGTCGGCGATCGGCGAACCATTATGGCTTTGAAGAAGTCGAAGCAGTCAATGATTTATCCTCTTTTCATTTCCAATGTACCTGCTAATTCTCGCATTTAATCAAGCATTAATATCCGACCGGTGTACAAGATGATATACTGAAAATTTAAAATTCATGAATTTAAGATTTATATTTGCTTCAATTCTCTCTTCTCTTATGCCTATGCCCTTTCCCACCAATTCTAAAAACCCCAAAACTCCCAAAAGAAGAAAACTTCAAATTGCAAGAGCCAAAAGAGTAAAAAAAGAAAAGAAAAAACTCAAAGCAATCTACTGTTAAGCATAAATATAGAGGTACACATATCCACCAATTATAGAGGTACACCTCAGCACACGATTTCCGCTAAATGAAGCTCTTATTCTGAGCTCTTGCTTTTCTTTGAATCTTGAGCGAATCCAGGGGGTAGTAGACCGTGCAATGGGAACGGCTCGGTAGTTGCTTTTGATTCAAAGAGAATCAGGGCTATCAAGAATCTTGAAAAAGTTGCATGCTTAACACATGCAACCACTTCAATGAAAAGAGAGGTTCTGGTTTTGCGGCATAGAGTTGATATTCGATCGAGAAGGCCGCGCCCCAGGTACCTTTGCGAGCTACGTGCCGGGTCGACGTGACTGTAAGAACGAATGGAACTCAGTTCGTGACTTTAGAAGAACCTCTCTTTTCTCTTCTCTCTTCCGTTCGTTCAGTCCCGGAGGAATAGTTCTTAATATTGGGACCCCTTACCATTAGCAAGGGATACATGTCCTGAGTAAGGATATATTTTCAAAGTTATATTTTCAAAGTTATATATATGAACTATTTGTTAGAATTGAAGTGAGCTAGCGCCAGCGCTAGCGCTAGCGCCAGCGCTAGCTCATACTCGCCACCCCCCCTTGTTGTGCCTATAAATAGAGGGGTACCCCCCTCTAAAGAGGATCGATTCTGGAACTGGCGAGTATCATCAACTTTGAGCGAGTTAGAGATACCAGAGCGCCACCAGGCGAGCATCGGACTTGGAGTAAGTTCGGCAGGCGAGCATCGGACTTGGAGTAAGTTTGGTCAGCTCCCTTGAGCGAGTAGCGAGTAGTGGAGATACCGCCGGCGCTAGTGATAGCGCTCGCGCTAGCGAGTATTGGAGGAAGCAGTGCGCGGCGAGCGTGCGAGAAGCTTGGAGTGCGAGCAGCGAGCTTGCGAGTAGCAGAGCTAACGCCCGGCGCTAGCGATACCGCCGGCGGTAGCGAGGAGCGAGCTTCTATAGCGAGGAGCGAGTATTGGAGCGAGTATCACCTGCGCGGTGTGCTCCAGAGGAGAAGCGGACCTTGTCCGTGACCAAGTTCTTATCTACTATTGGCTGTTGTGATTCAAGTTGGATGCAACTTGTATTCAGCCGTGTTCAGTTGTAACTAGTTACCAAAATTAGTATTGTGAAAGCTTGTGTTCATCTTTGGTGTCCTTATTCTCCGGTTGGTTGACGTGTTCTTCCGACTTCAAAATATTTCACATGGTATCAGAGGGATATTGGGAACAAGGACGAAGCAACCAAGATGGACGGCGGAGGAGGGTATGCTAGGGGACTTGACATTGAGCTGCTTACTCAAACCAACTACAAGAAGTGGATGTCTTGTGTGGAGAGCTACCTTCTTGGAGAGGATCTCTGGGAGGTTGTTGGTGGTGGGGAGCAAGAGGAAGTAGTAGCTGCCGGTGATAATGGTCCAGCTGTGAGAGCTTGGAGGAAGACCAACGCCAAGGCGGAGTTCACCTTGAAGAGAGTCATATCACCTGACTTGTTCGACCACATCATAGGTTGCAAGTCAGCGTCTGCGATCTGGATAGCCCTCGATGGGCTATTCAACAAGAAGAACGTGGCGCGGCTACAATTCCTGGAGAATGAGTTGGCGAAGTCGACTCAAGGCGAGATGGCGATATCCACCTTCTTCCTGAAGGTGAAGAACCTATGTGGGGAGATCTCGGCCTTGGATCCTGAAGAGCCAATCTCAGAGGCGAAGTTGAAGCGGCACATACTCCGAGGCTTGAGGAGGGAGTATGTCCCCTTCGTTACTTTCGTGCAAGGATGGGCTACTCAGCCCTCCCTTCTAGAGCTAGAGAACCTGCTATCGTCACAGGAGAGCTTGGCGAAGCAGATGGCGGGAGTATCCATCTCAGGAGGAGATGACGAGGCCTTGTTCTCAGGAAAGAGGAGATCTTGGGACAAGAGAAAGAAGAACTCCGGAGATGGACCTTCAACGTCCTCTCAGGGAGATGGGGGGAAGTTCCTCCCTGCGCGCGATGAGAAGAGGAGAACCCTTTGCTTTGCCTGTAAGAAGTATGGGCATATGACAAAGGACTGCCGGTCTAATCTGAAGGTCGGTCATGTTGCTAACAAGGAGGGAGATCACCAGAGAGGTGGAGGAAGAGGTGGAGGTCACTAGGGTGGTGAGAGGGGGGACAATTGTTTCCTGGCAGAGATGACGGCAACGTCGGTCGATGTCTTAGCCTCCATCAACCTCGAGAATGACTGGATAGTGGATTCCGGTTGCGGGCATCATCTCACTGGAGATATGTCCAAGTTCGACTCCTTGGAAGCATATGAAGGAACAAATGCTATCATCACTGCGGATGATACGGTACATCCCGTGGAGCGAGAAGGGAAGGTGTCCCTTGGGAGTAGAGAGAAGCCAGTGACACTGAAGAGTGTGTATCACGTGCCTGACATGAAGAAGAACCTCTTCTCGGTGGCTAACGCCGTGGATGCTGGATACCACGTGCTGTTTGGACCGAAGGAGGTGAAGTTCTTGAAGAACCTATCGTCTGTCGATGCTGACGTCACGCTCACCGGGAGAAGGGTGAAGGATTTGTATGTTCTGTCTGCAAATGCCTACGTGGACAAGCTGAAGACAAATGACAGCGCTGTGATCTGGCATGAGAGGCTGGGTCATGTAGGGATGGACAGGTTGAAGATGATGGTGGCAAAGGGCCTAGTGAGTGGTCTGCCTCATCTCTCTTCCTACGGCGACGGCCATGTGTGCGACGGATGCCAATATGGAAAGTCACATCGACTTCCATTTGACAAGTCGGAGACCAGGTGTAAGGCACCTCTTGAGTGCGTACATGCTGACGTTATGGGGCCGTGCGCCACCCTTACTTATGGAGGCAATAAGTATGCGCTAGTTCTGGTGGATGACTACACCCGCTATACGTGGGTGTACTTTCTGAGAGAGAAATCAGAAGTCTTCACCAAGTTCCTCGAGTGGAAGGAGCTTGTGGAGGGGAGGCTGAACAGCAGAGTGAAGAAGTTGAGAAGCGACAATGGAGGGGAGTTTACCTCCAATGAGTTTGCTTCTTTCTGCAGGAGGTTCGACATTCGGCGGGAGCTCTCCTGCGCTCACACCCCGCAGCAGAATGGGGTGGCAGAGAGGAAGATCCGCCATCTGGTGGAGACTACCAGGAGTTGGCTACATGCCAAGAGGATTCCCAAAGCCTTATGGGCGGAGGGAATGGCGTGCGCTACTCATGTGATCAACAGGCTACCTCTGAGTCCTAACAGGATGGTGTCTCCACATCAGCTCATGTTCGGGGAGAAGCCCAATGTGGGTCACATGAAGGTGTTCGGTTCTACCTGCTTCGTGCACGTCCCGGACGCTCAGAGAACCAAGTTGGAGCCGAAAGCGAGGAAGTGTATCTTCATCGGCTACGATGAGCGGAAGAAGGGGTGGAAGTGCATGGATCCGCAGACCCACAAGTTCGTCGTCTCGCGCGACGTTGTGTTTGACAAACTGGTCTCATACCAGGGAGTCTCTTCAGTGGAGCTGCCGGAGAGTGGAGAAGCTAGCAAGGAAGAGGAGTGGGTCACTGAGGACCCTACTGTGGAGTTGGAGTTATCTCCAAGTGCTCCATCGCCATCTGGCTCAGGAGGAGCATCTGGCTCGGGAGGAGCTTCTGGCTCAGGGGGAGCTACGAACTCAAGAAGCAGGGAGAGCACCGCTTCAGGAGGAGTTCAGAGAGGAGCTCAGAGAGGAGCTCAAGCAGAGGAGTCTACCGGAGTGGTAGATAGTGTCCAAGCCTTGAGGAGGTTGAAGAGGACGATCGTCCCGCCTGCTCGCTATAAGGAGGGGAACTTCGTGAGTTTGGTTTCCTGCTTCTTCGCAGGACCACTCGATGAGAGGGAACCTGCCTGCTTTGAGGATGCAGCTGGCATCAAGGAGTGGGACGCGGCCATGATCGAGGAGATGGAGGCCCTAGAGAAGAATGAGACATGGGACCTGTTTCCCATGATGGAGGGCATCAAACCTGTCACCTGTAAATGTGTGTACAAGGTTAAGAAGAGAGCTGATGGAGAAGTGGAGCGGTACAAGACGAGGCTTGTCGCTCGAGGCTTCTCTCAAACCTACGGAGAGGACTACGAGGAGTCATTTAGTCCTGTCGCAAAGATGACGTCGGTGAGGACGATCATCGCTTTGGCGGCGTGCCGAGGTTGGAAGCTGTGGCAGCTTGATGTGAAGAATGCGTTCCTGTATGGAGAGATTGACAAGGATATATTCATGGTGCAACCGCCTGGATACGTGTCCAAGTCTCAGCCACATCATGTCTGCAAGCTGAAGAAGGCCCTCTACGGGTTGAAACAGGCGCCGAGAGCCTGGTATGGGAAGATTGCGGAGTACTTGCAGTTTTGCGGCTACGATGCCTCAGACTCGGACTCCAGCATGTTCGTGAAGAAGAGTGGAGGTCTTCACGTGCTGGTGCTGCTATACGTCGACGACATGATCGTGACAGGGAACAACCCTGAGGAGGTCGCGGCGCTGAGGCAGCAACTTTCCATACGCTTCGAGATGAAGGATCTTGGTGAACTGCACCATTTCCTTGGCCTCCAAGTAGAGAAGAGAAGAGGCGGACTGTATGTTTCCCAGAGGGCATATGCCGAGAGGATCGTCGAAAGATTCGGCATGAAGGAGGGGAAGAGCAGCTCCGTTCCTCTGGAGGCTGGGCTGAAGCTTCGGAAGGAAGAAGGGAGGATTCTTCCTGATCCGAAGATCTTTCGGGCACTGATGGGGAGTCTTATCTACCTGACTATCACGAGGCCGGACATCGCCTTTGCTGTCGGCCGAGTTAGTCGGTATATGCAGGAGCCGCGGAAGCCTCATCTGGAGGCAGCCAAAGGGATACTGAAGTACGCGAAGGGCACCCTTGAGATGGGGTTGTCCTATGAAGAGAAGTCTGACTTCAAGCTGCACGGGTACACGGATGCAGATTATGGAGGTGACGCTGATGATTGCAAGTCGACATCAGGTTACGTATTCTTGTGTGGACCAGCTGCTATCTCGTGGTGTAACAAGAAGCAAGACTCTATTTCCCTTTCTACCACGGAGGCCGAGTACAAGGCGTCGTCCTTAGCAGCTCAGGAGTTTGTCTGGCTAAGGAGACTAGTGGAGGATGTGGACGAGGAGGTCAGCGGACCTACTGTGCTTTGTGGGGACAACGAGAGTGCATTGAAACTGGTAACCAATCCAGTTTGTCATGCAAGGACCAAGCACATAGAGATCGAGCATCACTTCATCAGAGAGAAGGTGCTGGGTGGCTTGATCGCTGTGGAGTATGTGCGGAGTGAAGAGAACCTTGCGGATATATTCACGAAGCCCCTATCTGCGGGGCCGTTCCGGAGGCTTCGCTCATTGCTTGGAGTTGTTCCCGGAGCTCACTTCAAGGGGGAGTGTTAGAATTGAAGTGAGCTAGCGCCAGCGCTAGCGCTAGCGCCAGCGCTAGCTCATACTCGCCACCCCCCCTTGTTGTGCCTATAAATAGAGGGGTACCCCCCTCTAAAGAGGATCGATTCTGGAACTGGCGAGTATCATCAACTTTGAGCGAGTTAGAGATACCAGAGCGCCACCAGGCGAGCATCGGACTTGGAGTAAGTTCGGCAGGCGAGCATCGGACTTGGAGTAAGTTCGGCCAGCTCCCTTGAGCGAGTAGCGAGTAATGGAGATACCGCCGACGCTAGTGATAGCGCTCGCGCTAGCGAGTATTGGAGGAAGCAGTGCGCGGCGAGCGTGCGAGAAGCTTGGAGTGCGAGCAGCGAGCTTGCGAGTAGCAGAGCTAACGCCCGGCGCTAGCGATACCGCCGGCGGTAGCGAGGAGCGAGCTTCTATAGCGAGGAGCGAGTATCACCTGCGCGGTGTGCTCCAGAGGAGAAGCGGACCTTGTCCGTGACTAAGTTCTTATCTACTATTGGCTGTTGTGATTCAAGTTGGATGCAACTTGTATTCAGCCGTGTTCAGTTGTAACTAGTTACCAAAATTAGTATTGTGAAAGCTTGTGTTCATCTTTGGTGTCCTTATTCTCCGGTTGGTTGACGTGTTCTTCCGACTTCAAAATATTTCACACTATTTAATTCAAAAGTTATATTATATAATGTTAATTTTGATTATAACAATGTTATATGCTTAATAACTAATGTAGCAGTTGTCGACATGGGCTCCGTTTGGGGGGACTTATTTTCACCGGTCAAGCGGTTACGACCGCATGAACCGGGCCTTAATTAAAGTTCGGTTCATGCGGTCGTAACCGCTTGACCGGTGAAAATAAGTCCCCCCAAACGAAGCCATGGTCTCCTTATCCGCGGACGTCAATAATACTCGTTTTTTGTTCACCACAACCTACGTTGTGGAAGCATTCACAAGGGGGTGATTCGTTACAATGAATGCATAAGGTTTAAGTATGATTGAAATATGTTAACGGAGCGGTGGGTGCATCAATAAGAAATACATGTAGTATTTAAATAGTTGTGGTCATGGACAATATTTCTCTAATATAATTTATGTAAGGGGCCGGGATACGACACCCACAGACACAAAGTTACAAGAACACAAGTAATGCAATATACAAAAGCACTCGTCAATTCCACTTACATGGAGTATATATATCGCATAATATTCAATGTATACAATAGAAGAAAAATACAAGATACGAGAAAGTGCACCGCGGGTGGACTCGGACACCTCCACCCGCTGAGATAAAACAATACTTACCTCAATCCGTTGAACAACGTGTGAAACCAAGCCTAAATGTCACGTGTTTTTCAAATCGAGCCTAAAGTCCACCATAGTGCCAAACCGAGCTTAAACGTCACACGTGTTTTTCAAAAAATTTACACAATTTAACCGCCTCTTTTATATTACCCTAATAATATTTTCAAGGGAGCATGGTTCCAACCTCAGAGCTGTTCACATGTGAATCCAACGAGGTTTTACGTAGGCGAATCGGGAAAGAGGGTGGTAAACTGCACTTTTGTACTTTAGAGATCATACTTTGAGATGTGCGCACTTTATGAAAATGTTGTTCCATGCTATTTGCTTTCCAAGACATTTACTCATGTATTGCATTTTATGTGTGATGTTTGTTATTATGCAAAACTTCCTTTTTATTATGCTTCTAGTGATGTTATCTTTTCTAGATAACACGTAAAATCTGAATTTTGATATGTTCTACTTTCTTGTACTATGAAACGTGAACGTTATATATCACAAATATAGAAGGAGATTGTTAATGTATATTTGGATGTATAACGGTTCAGAGGCTTAACAAGTTCGGTTTGGATACAAGGATATCCGACACTCGTTCTAACCCTAGAGTTTTCCTATGAAACCCAAGCTAGGGGCAACAGGTAGGTAGTTCCACCTTGACCACCACCCAGGATGCTTCGAGCAACCTTTTATAGGAAAACCCTAGGGTTAGAGTGTCGGATATCTCGGTATCCTAACCGAACCCGTTAAACCTTTGAACCGCTATGCATCCAAATATACATCAACACTTTAAGATGCATGCACTGATCCATGTGGACCATCAGATCAGTACAGCCGTACGATCTGGTATCCTACGACGGAGTCATTTTCACGAAATACTGCAATATTCTAGAAATACTGTAAGCATTGACAGTATTAACAGTATTTCGATCAATCATACAACAATTTGATGCAGGCACGCATTGGAGAAAGTGAGAAACACACCTAAAATTATCTATTCGACTTGTCGTTCGTTTCCCTGCTTATTTCCCGTCAATTTCTTCCGGAAGTCCAACCCGCAGAAGCAATTTTTATTGATCGATGTCCGATTTCCGATTTTGATAGGAGGCTCAGATATTTTTCTCTACTGCGACTCAGAGGCGCGAATCTAGGGTTTCATCAGTTTTTCTTCCTGCTATTCCGTTCCTTTCGCTAGGTGGGATCCCTAAACTTTGATGTTTCTCTACCTTCTTCTCTCGATTTGGTTCCAATTTGCGTGCATGGTTTCGATTGACAGGCTTTCTCCCGAATATGCGAACTTCGTGGGCCGATACCGTCGCCAGCGAGAGCTCCGGCGGTGGCGCCCTCTCTGTCAATTCTCACCCCTCCCGCTCCTCTTACGTTCCTCCTCATCTCCGCAACCGCCCCTCGAACCCCCAGCCACCGGCTCTGTCACCAGCACAGATACCGGTGGACCCTCCACGTCCCGTCGCTGGCGGGAGATGGAGCGGTGCGGTTGGCCGCAATAATAGTCGTCCTGGATTTGGCTGCGGGAACGAAGTTGGTGGTGGCTGGAACAGCCGTGCCGGTGGCTGGGACCGTGGGAGGGTGCGGGAAGCGAACCCTTTTGCCAACGATGATGCTTCTGCTGAAGTCGATTTCGATGGGTTAGAGAATTCTGGCATCAATTTTGATGCTTATGAAGATATCCCGGTTGAGACGAGTGGTGACAACGTTCCTCCGTCGGTGAGCGCATTCTCTGAGATCGATTTGGGGCCTGAGTTGAATGAGAACATTAGGAGGTGCAAGTATGTAAAGCCAACTCCTGTGCAGCGGCATGCGATCCCAATTTCTCTTGCTGGGCGAGATCTCATGGCCTGCGCCCAGACTGGTTCAGGGAAAACGGCGGCTTTCTGTTTTCCGATTATTAGCGGGATTCTAAGTGGACAATCTGGGCCGAGACAAAGGGGCATGCGTTCAGCTTTCCCTCTGGCATTAATCTTGTCCCCAACTCGGGAGTTATCAGTGCAGGTATATTCGTGCTCTTGCTGAATCTTCAAGATTTTGAAGAACACTTTCTATCTTTCTTTCATTTTTTATGTGCTTTGCGAGGTAGATTCACGAGGAGGCTAGAAAGTTTGCCTTTCAGACCGGTGTCAGGGTTGTTGTGGCTTATGGAGGAGCACCAATTCATCAGCAGGTTCTTAATTCTATGATCTTCTGTTTCTGTACCATTTGTTTTTTCTTTTCCCTCCAAATGTATGCCTTCAGTATCATTTTTTTCTTCTCTACTTTTCCCTTTTTCTTCCATATTACTTCGGGGCTATCATGTGCATCTTGCCACTCCTGACAGCATTACATTTTGCATGTTTAAGGAATTGTATTTGGGAGTGCTTTAATCATGCTTGAGTCATGATCATTAAGTCTATTTTCTAATGCACAAGATATTTTGGTATCCAACCTCCTTTATAATTTCGTCATGGATGATTGTTTTATTCATGTCAGTTCATTTATTTATCCATATTTAAAATATTAAATCATTTATATGTATATTTAAATATATTCTTTGATTATGTTGTATATTTATTTATTTTATTAGTACTTGCTATTTGAATATGATCTTTATTTATATTTGGTTAGTCAACTACACCATTGTCATTCCCTAGCCCAAATGACAAAGGTTGAAGGTTGTTATTAGGTTGACAATTAATTATATAATTCATGTCAAAATACATGAATTATGTTGATGATGATGAAATGATTTATCAACCTTCACTCGACTAAAAGTATTATCAATTTGATTCAAAGGTATGAAAGTAGTTTAGGGTGCTAGTCCAAAAAGTAAGAGCAATATATATATATATATATATATATATATACCTTTACTACAATATCATCCTAAAGAACACAAAATTTATCCTCTTTTATTGTAATTTAAAATCATAGAATGCCACTATAGTATTGAGGTAAGTGTATCAATCCCTTGTATTAGAGGGAAATGTGGCTTGTTGTTGATTATTGCCCTGTAAGTTATTATATTATTTACCCGACGAAGACAAATAATTGAGCAACAAAGATACAATGGTGTACTTTGTCATTGATTTGATAAGAACATATGTTATAACTATTTAGTATTAATGTTGTTTATTCATTATTTTATTATTGATACGATAAGAATTGGTGTTCTATCCCTTGTATATTAATGTTGTTTATTCATTTGTGTCAAAGTACATATGATTGATATTATTATGATGTTCACATAGATTTTTATTGTGTTTTATATTATTTTGTTATTATTGATTTGATAAGGACTAAACCGTTGCACAACCCTGTTACTGGATTTAAATTTCGAAGTAGCATAACAAGTGCTCTTCTTTAAAGTTAGTTTGTGTGGGGGTAGATTTCCTGGCGATAAACTGTTTAAAAACTCTTGCGGGCATATATTATATCTATCATCATCGACAGAGTCAAAGGAATAGTATGTTACTTCTTCTCCTGGTAATAATGTGAGGCATTTCTCATTTAAATAATTTACATCCTCATTTAATGGAGTGAGCAATGCCCTATGTTCAAGATAATTTGAACTGTGATTATGAGTGTCTATATTGGAGAAGATTGAGTTGATTAATACATCTATCGAGTGATCGCCTTCTCAAGGAATAATCATAGTATCTGGGATTTTGATCATTTCATCTTTAAGTGTAACTTCATCACCATCACCAACGCGGAGCAAGAAGTCTAAAAAATGTTGATCAGTTGACACCAACATATTTTTAGTTAAGGGCAGTACTCTTACGGTTGACCATAAAGGTGATTCGATGATACTTGCATTGATAATTTGTGTTTTTGTTCCATTTATAACGACAAGTGCAACTTGGCGAAAATCTCCTCCCATTATTAGAATTTTACCACAAAAATGTTGGTCTATTCCAAGAGCATCTCTTAATGAGCAGTCAACTGCTTCAAATGCTTTTCTATGCGTCATTGGAGCTTCATCCCAAATTATTGCTGAGCAGCGTTCCAATATGTGGCAGAGCATGAGTTTTTGTGCCCGTTTAGGGCTAATTTGCCACATGCCATATGTTGTATCGCCGGAAGGATGATCTGAGTTCGTAGTTGAGTTAAGAGCGATGTTTATCTATTTCTATGTATTTTTATTTTATTTTAGCATTTTTTAGTTTGAGAGATCAGACAACCATCATGATCTGCGATCTAAGTTCATGATAGTTGCCCTAGAGTGATTTATCTATTTAATCAAGTATAGGGGCTGATATGGAGGCTACCACAGATTTTGGAGACTTCGTCCTCCGCCACTCATCCACGATGCCGACTCCTAGGTAATATCGATTTCTTGTATTTTTATCATGTTTCTCCTTTTAGCCACCCCAAACCCTTCCCAGCCGCAGCATCCCCTAATAATTGTTATCTATCACGACCAAACAACCCTCCCATCCAGCCGCACCCCTAACCCTAACCAAACTCAGCCAGGCCATTCCAGGCCCGACCTACCCTCCTACTCCCCTCAATCCACACAACCTGGTTGCACATTCCTGTCCCAGTTCAGGGCCTGGTTGTCCCTTTACCAATAATGCATGACCTCATGCAGTCCTTCCCAGCCCCACTTTGCCGTAGCCGACCCCTCCTTACTCATCCCCAACCCTAGCCTACCAAATCCAGCCACGACTACCCCAAACAACCCCCATCTACCCTCCATACAACTGTATTCATCCTCCAGACAGCCACCACACCTCTCCTCGACCACCAGATCTCCTTCGCCTATGGATCCCCATGCTTGTGAGTTCATTATTTTGGTGTCTTTCTCTTTATCATTGTATGAGGTGAGATATTGATATGATTATGGATGTCCTTGCTCAATAGTTATTTGTTTCGTGATTACTCATTGATTTGCAGGGTTTATTTCAATTGCACATTTAATTAAAAAACGCTCCAATAAAAAAAAGCCTAATCGTCTCACTTTTTGAATTTTACTGTAAGTACTTGTGTTAGTTGAATGAGTTTTTGATAGTGTTGCTAAACAATGGTTTTCTTGATGATGATCCATGTTGATGAAGATCGATCGTGCCTTATTTGGTGCAATTTTTCATTGTTGATATTTTTAGATCATCGGACGGACTATCAGAGCCCGCGATTGTTACTGACTCGATTTTTCCTATTTTTATATATTTTCTTTTGTTTTGGGAGTTAGGTTATCACTATTTTAAATGTCATCCGACATGTCTCTCGACAGGTCATTTTGAGGGCAAAACGACATTTACAAAAATTATGTCATTTCGTAAAATATAAGCCGACTTATCCAATTTTTTCGATATATCGGCCGACACGACTTTTGAGCATATCCTCCGTTATTTTGTTTTTTGTTATGTTAGCAAACTATTAGTATAGGTTTAAATCACTTATATGCATTATATTATGTTGTGCTGAAATCATTTAGATTTATTGTTTCGTTCTTTTAAATATTTTTTTTCTTACAATTGATATTGTATAATTATTTCACCCTATTTTTCTTATTTCATATTACACTAAAATGTGAAAAAGTTCAACATATTAAATAAATTTTTTTAATGTTTTTAATATAAATTTATAAGCTTGGAAACACTTATAATCTATTAAGGATATTTAATTTTTATATCTTCTTTATTTGCTATAAACTTAGTGTTGTCAAAATAAAATTATTGTATAAAATTATTGTATAATATTATTGTATCAATTTGTGTTTGTTAATAATATTTTATTTTGGTATTTTTCAAATTTATCTTTGGATATACATGATTCATTGCTCTTCTACTTATTATGATTAATCATTTACTTGTAAAACATATAATTATAATTAGTATGCTTAAAAATAATTTTTTCATTTATAAGATATGGAAATCTGATATTTTAAAATATCCCTAACATATCAACGACTTTCGACATCTGACATTTTAAAATGCAATCCGACATTGTCGCCGACATCCGATATTTACAACTTTATAGGTTATGTTATACGATCAGATGATTAGGGCCATCATATGCACTTAACTAAAACCTTCTATTTATATTCCCCATTAGGTCATGTGTTAGGTATGGACGGTTCGGAGAACCAGAGTCTGAGTCTTTTGATAAGATCTATAGTGGTTCCCCAAAAGATGGGTACTTCACTCTTCTACCATCTTGGTAGGATTACACTATCCAGTGTCTGAGTCTTTTGATAAGAAGACTCTTAGAACCAGGGTCTGAGTCTTTTGTTAAGGAGACTCTTAGAAGTTAGAACCAAGCTAAATCTTTTGATAAGGAGATCTTGAACCAAAGTCATAGTCTTTTGTTAAGGAGACTCTTAGAACCAAGCTAGATCTTTTGATAAGGAGATCTTCAAAGGATTCTAAGGACTCTTTGCTCAGTTTTATAGAAGTGGAAGAAAGTAGAGTAAAGGAGAAGAAGAAAATGAAGATGATTCTTTTGAATGAATCCTCCTGCAACAGTCAATGAGGATTCAGACACTTTGGCTGCGTTCGTTTGGTAGGTTTTGATTGAAAGGAATTGGTTTTGGTCGAAAACCAAAAACTCGTAGGTTTTGGTTTTGGTCCAAAACTCAATTATGTTGTTCGTTTGCAAGATGGTTTTCAGTGACAGGAATTGAACCTGTCAATTTTTCTGTTCGGCTACAGGATGAAATTCAAACGTAGGATTTGATATTTAAGCAACGAAAACTCATGAAATTCTAATAACAGGCACACAAGCAAATTTACATACACATATACACACACACATGTAAACAACAAATTTAGATATAATGGAGATGTCGCATACTACTGTGTAACAAATGCCGTTGGAAGGAAGAGATTTCAGTGTCCTAGGTCGCCGGAGCATGAGTTAATGCCGTCGGAAGGAAAAATGACGGTCTCCTAGGTTGCCGAAGCAGGAGGAAATGTCGCCTCCCATTAGTCACCAGAGAAGAAGTAAGAGACGCGTCACCGTAGAAGAAACCTCACCGGAAAGAGGGCCAAGCGCCGGAGGAGGCGGAAAGGAAGGGGGCGATTCGCGATCGGGGGAGAGTGACGACGCGATGGGGAGAGAGTTTTGGCCAAAACTGATGGAAAAAGCAAGGTTTTCATTTGGCCTAAGCTCTTAACGGATCTGACCCGATAAGAATTGGAGGAAAATCAAATCCATCCAAAAAATTGCCACACGAACAACAACGAATGGAATTCAAAAGTTCAAAACCAATTCCTTTCCTGAAAACCTTCCTTGCTGTAAATGAGTAGAGTTTCGGCCTTAGTGTTTTTCTGGATCTTTCCTTCAGAAAATGAATCCTTGCTTGAGAGAGAGATGCAAAGATTGTGTAAGCCTAGATCCTGACGATGATCTCTGTATATCTGTATGCTTCTTGCTGTAAGAGGAAGGAGAAGAAACCTTGTTGTGTATTGTGTAGTACAAAGATATTTTCTATCTTTTCTGTAACAACAGAGAACTGGGGAAGAAGATTGCAGGAAGATTGTGGAAGCCTTGTTCTTCTCTATATTCTTCAGTATACTTATTCTTCTGTCGAATAATGATAAATTACTTTCCTCTTATGTTATTTCCCTAGAAGGAATGTCCAGGAAGTAGTATTGCTCTCTTTCTATTTCTGTTCACATCCCGTCCAAAACCTTTTTGAATAACTTCCAAATATATCTTTATTATATCTCTGGAGTTCTTCTTTCCCTTCTTGATTATGGACGACCCGTTAGAATTCAAATAACTTCCATCTATAATATCTGAATAAGCTTCAGAGTCGAATCCAGGAATTATTCTAAATCTGTGTCTGTATACGACGTTGCGTCGAATAACTTTGCATTCTTATCGACGCACCTCTGAGTTCTAATAGAAGCTGTTCGACATCTTCCTCAGCTTTGAAATGAACTCTGATATTGA
Source organism: Dactylorhiza incarnata (assembly GCA_033032865.1). Taxonomy (NCBI): domain Eukaryota; kingdom Viridiplantae; phylum Streptophyta; class Magnoliopsida; order Asparagales; family Orchidaceae; genus Dactylorhiza; species Dactylorhiza incarnata. Next base: position 1,013,010 of record JAWHQI010000348.1, on the reverse strand, counting down.
CGTTGCGTCGAGTCCTTATCGACGTATCCGTCGAGATGAAGACCTAGACTTTGAGCTCTGATTTCTGCGTCGAATATAATTCGAAGTTGCGTCGACTTCAAATGTTGCTTTGTTGACTCAAGCTTCTGCTTCGAATATAATTCGACGTTGAGTCGACTTCAACTGATACATCGACTACCAGTCTGAGTTATCCTTACTTCCATTCGAAGTTACTTCGACTTGAAGTCGAAGCTGCGCCGATTTCTGGTTAACGAAAAATTAACTCAACTGAATTTTTGCACTCTTTTGGATTGGTCTTTGACACCCTAATATGAGTGTGACATCCTAGGACATCTAATGACCATATTACCCTCACTATACATCATGAGTAGTGGATTCTAGATGATGAAATCACTTTTACATAATTTGCAAGATAAATCCAGAGGATGTTTTTCCCAACAACCCTCCCATCGAGCTCTTGGGTGAGGTACTTGATGGTTTTTTCTCTCTAGGATTCATATCTTGAATGTTCGTGTAAGCAGTCGTCACGGTATTTTTTTTATATACCTCCTAGAGAGCCACTTGACGAGCTTTTCCCCTTTATAGATAATTAACCCACCCCAGGGTTGCATCTTTGTGTCCACGTGCCAGACATTTTTTTGGGTGATCATTGCAGTCACAACGTATTCTTCTATACACCGTCAGGCGAGCCTCCTAACGAGCCACATTCCCAGAGAGACATCGATACTCATTTGAGTGTTCGTCGCACACTTGACGAGTATTTCTATACATCGTCGAAGGTACCACTGGATAAACCATCCATCTTTAGAGACTTTAACCGCTATGTAGAGTCTGCGCTTAGCGGGTCTGATGGGTTCGTCATTTATCATTTACATCTGTTGCATGATTTGTATGTCATACTCTTACTTAAAGTTATGTTAAATAATATATAATGAACATTTTAAAACTTGCGTGACCAATCACATAAGAGAGCAAATGTTCAAAGAAGGTGATTATGTGATAACACATTACTTGATATGTTCCTATTGAGGACAACTATGAATTTGAGTGTTAGGACAATAGACCCATACTCAAATTTCTTTGAACTTCATATTCCTAGGAATATGGGTAGTCATCCTGTATTTAGTGTAGCAGATATGATTCTAGAAGTGTGGCCACCTAGTTTTGGGACTTTCAACTTTACTTTTCAACTTCAGCTTCCACCTTTACCATAGTCTTGTATGCACCTCTAGCCTCCATTGCACCCTTCACCCGTACGACGACTTACTTCTTGCACGGGGCCCTTGACAGCTTCAGCGGACGACAACATTCAGTGGACACTGCACTTACCAGAGGCTATGAGATGAGGCAATGCCAGGGTTCTTTCAGCTGATTTCATTCTTACCTGGCTTGCACCAAGAGCATGCCAGTCTCCATTCATCAGAGATGAAAGCTTCCAAGCTGGGGAGATTGATGGAGATCAATCACGCCTCAATTAGTGCAAATTTTCATTGACGATAATTTTGGATCGTCGGATGGATGATCGGAGCCTGCCATTGCGGCCAACTCGATTTTTTTATATATTTTTATGCATTCCTTTTATTGTTCTAAGCTTTATTTCAGGAGTTAGGTTTTACGATCGAACGATTAGGGCCATCAAATACACTTAACTAAAACCTTTTTTTTTATATTTCCAATTAGGTCATGTGCTAGTATGGACAGTTTCCTTCGCTGAAAGGGAAGCCCTTCGGTCTCACGGGTGCTGTCTCCAGCACTCCACGGTGCGACGCCGTGGAACAGCTGCCACTGACCTCCATCACCCCCACAGCCTTCGGGGAGCCCCCTCCTTTCTTCTCTGGTTGCCCTCTCCCTACTCGTTGCCAATTTCCCCGCTACAGCCCCAACCCGACATCCTTCTCCCCAGTCTGGAACTCTAGCCGGCTAGAGGCTCTTCCAACCGTCGTCCACCTCCCGAGTTCCCTCTGGAGATCCCCCCTCTTCCCTCCTGAAATCCCTCCAGCCCCCTCCAACCTCCAGCATCCCCGCCTCCACAGTCATCTTCCAGCCCATATTCAACCGACCAACAACAACCTAGCCCCTTCTACCTTCTCCAGCCTCCTCAAGCCACCCTTATCATCCCCACATCAAAACTGCCCCCTCCGAGCCTCTTCAGAACTGATACCAGCCCACAAGATCCTGTTCTCCCTTCCAACTACCCCATACACAGAGCATTCTCCCTTATAGCCACCACCACCACCACCGAATCTTCCCCTCCACCACCGACATTGATGTTTTTGGTGAGTTTGCATCTATTCTCAATTATTTTCAGTAATATTTTACTCAATTTATTTGCTTAGCTTTTCTAATGAACTCACATCTTTTATTTGCTTGATACTCAATGTTTTAATATCCTCAATTATTTGCCTTTATTACTTGTCGCCTGATTAGAATCAATTATAATCAACTATGGTTGTCTTATGCAAATTTTAATTTTTTTATTTAATTAATTGCATGATTAAATCACTTGCATTTGCACTGCATTAGGGTTTATATCTTAAGCCTCGTGTTCATTGGATGGCGTTTTGTTTGTGTGCTTGCCCTTGCAATTTCATTTTAGGGTTGGTCGTAGATCAATTGCATATGTTCATGATTGTTTGCATTGCATATAAAGTTAGGTAATCGTGTGTTCGTCACTTATAGATTTGTCCTGACTCATGCGTCACATTGATTTCTTCTCAGCCACACACCTATGTGGCATCGTCGAGTATTTTGAAACCCTAAGATAATTCATACATTTTACACTTTTTTAATACTGATTTATTGTTTCTTTGATAATTTTATTCAATCGTACATCTAGACTTTAGAAGTTAAAATTTATTGTATTCTGCTTGTTACTTGTAGCTCGTAGCTGCTTGTAGCTTTGTACATATACATTCATGAATGTATACATGCACGTTTACACACGCATGCATAGTTGTCTGCTCTTTCATTACTTACAAACTTGCTGCTTACATGTAGCTTTTCACGGTTATTGATTTTAAAATTGTATTGATATTTGTCAGTTAAGGGAATTGGAAAGAGGAGTTGATATTCTTGTCGCTACTCCTGGACGGTTGGTCGATTTACTGGAGAGGGCTCGGGTTTCCTTGCAGATGATCAAATACCTGGCCCTTGATGAAGCGGATAGAATGTTGGATATGGGTTTTGAACCACAAATACGGAAGATAGTTGAGCAAATGGAAATGCCTCCACGTGGTATTAGGCAGACCATGCTCTTCAGTGCAACATTTCCTAGAGAGATACAGGTGACTCTTTGGTTCCCTCTCTGGTCTGCAACCTGAGCAAACATATGAATATGTGTGTGATACATGCACTTCTACTCGTGATTGTGTTATTGTGAAATAGAAAGAGGATTTTAGTATACTATAAGCTATCAATAGTCTTAATTGCATTTCTTTCATTTATTTGATTATGTTTATCAATAATGCTTTATCATAAGTTGCAATCTACTTCATACATTTTCAAAACATGTACGTTTGAGATGCATGCAATTTTTGAATGAGTAAATTATACCCTTTCCTTTGATTTTATTCTATTAGAAATGTGATGCTCTATTTAGGGACGCATGGTGTGCAGAAGTTTCCTTCGCCTAATATACTTGAACATTATTTCTTGATATGACAAGTTTTCAATGCTTCTGGTAGTCTGGTAATCAGCTAATGGGTTATTTCAAGTTCTTATGACTTGTTGTGAGAACTAAGTCTTAATACTTGTTTCACATGGATACAGTGGAGAATGCCCAGGAAAAGAGGAGCTGACTACTAACTGATATAAGTATATATATTGGTTTTATTCAGGATAAATAGAAAGAATTATTTTTTTATTAATATTATATCAGTTAACTGTCATAAAGCTTTGTTGTGACGTAGAGATTAGCAATTGCCACTCAATGTAACAATAGCCCTTCTATTTTAGCCAGTCATCCATTGGAAGCGGGCCTGTTTAGTTTGTTGTCTGGATTTTGGAGACACTGTTTGAAAAGTGTTAGTGTTAACAATTCTGTTTTCATTTTCTCAAGGGCATTTGTTTAATAGAGGTATTTTTTTTCCAGAACATTACGCCAAAATATTGGCTTGATGAAACACATCTTTGTCATAGATGACCTCTTCACTGAAATTTCTATTGGAAAGACTTGTAAATGAAAAGGGCATCAGATCTTCTAGATTGAATTTTTTGGCATTAGAATTACTCCTGTGAGATTGCTGTTTATTCAGGTTAATTTCGGGTATTTTTCGTTTTTAATCACACATCATTGCTTCGGTGCTGTCGCTTACCTACTTCATATAAATTGGAATGCATGGCATTTCTTCTTTTTTGTCTACCTTGATATCCACTTTAATGATGCTTTTTTCAGCATTTAGAAATGTTCTTTGCTGACTTGTCTATTGTCTTTATTTGTAGAGACTGGCTTCTGATTTTCTTTGTAATTACATATTTCTTGCTGTTGGAAGAGTTGGCTCAAGTACCGATCTTATTGTCCAGAGAGTTGAATTTGTTCTTGAATCTGATAAAAGGAGCCATCTAATGGACCTTTTACACGCTCAAAGAGCTAATGGATTTAATGGGAAGGTAATTGATGCTGCTAACTTCTGAAAATTACAGAAGATAATTTTTCTGATTAATCATTAGTTACTCGCCTTAAAAATGCCTCTCTAGGGGGGAAAACAAACAATTAGTTTCTGACGGTCTCTCTATTATTGCAGCAAGCTCTCACTTTGGTCTTTGTGGAGACTAAAAGAGGTGCGGATACACTGGAACGCTGGCTGTGTATGAATTCTTTCCCTGCAACTACTATTCATGGTGACAGAACACAACAAGTAAGTTAAATTATTTGGTGTATTATTGATTAAATTTCTTGGATAAAAGGATCTGATATTACACTATTTTTAGGAAATAAGTAGAAATATTTTAAAGTTTTAGTGTTTTAAACTGTATATCAAATTTGTCTTGTTTTATAAAAGAATCTGCATAACAAAGCTTGGGAATACACTATTTAGTCTTATTTGGTTTGTCTTATGAAAGCTTCTCATGGTTGCTCTCTCCTGCGACCTTTCCTCTAATTTTGACGGTGACAATTAGCTTACCTCCTCTACTGTGGAAGTCAAATGCATTTAGGGATACATTATAGATTCTTACTTGACTATCTTGCACTTTGTATTTCACATGTTCTTGTTACACTCACTTGATTGCACTCACTGTGATCTGAAGGACGGCAGGTTCAAATAATAGAAACGGCCTCTCTACCATGCAAGGGTAATACTGCATACCTCCCTAGACCAAATTTTTTACTGGAATGCTCAAGTCACTGGTCACGCCATATGCAGTAGATGGGTGTATTTATTGCGATGTTGGTTTTGATCTTATGTGTAATTATATAATTGAGAGGAATTTATCTAATGACTCTTAACATTTTACCATGATTTCACTTATATAAATTTGTTAGAACATATAAAAGCCCATGTATAGAAAGCCCATGTATAAAGGCCCCTTTGGCCCTTTTCTCCTTAGGCTCCTTTAGTCTTACATTGCCTATCCTCTTTTCTTCCTTTCTCCCTTGTCCTATTTAAGGACTTATTCTTCTTGTATTACTTTAGAGAACATATTTAGTGGTTGAATATTCCAAAGAGTCGTATCCAACTATGTTCTTCTGCATGATATCAGAGCCAGGTTACGATCCTGTTATTTTCGGTCGATGCTTTGCTCCCGGCAGCCACCTCTCCCACTCGCCAGCCACCTCTCCCACTCGCCAGCCACCTCTCCCACTCGCCAGCCACCTCTCCCACTCGCCAGCCACCTCTCCCACTTGCCAGCCCCCTCTCCCACTCGCCAGCCCCCTCTCCCACTCGGCAGCCCCCTCTCCCACTCGGCAGCCCCCTCTCCCACTCGCCAGCCCCCTCTCCCACTCGCCAACCCCCTCTCCCACTCGGCAGCCCTCCCTCTCCCACTCGGCAGCTCCCTCTCCCACTCGCCAACCCCCTCTCCCACTCCCCAGCCCCCACTCCCACTCGCCAGCCCTCTCTCCCACTCGCCTTCTTCCCTTAAGCCCCCTCTCCCACTCAGCAACCCCCCTCTCCCACCACCAACTCCCCTCTAGCCAGCCCCCCCCCCCCCCCACTCGCCGTCTCCCTCTAGACAACTCCCTCTCCGCAATGGGCACTGCTGCTGCCCCCACTTCTTCCACTCTTCCGGCTCTTGCTACCCCCTCGTTTCTGATCCTCGGGATGAACTCCGGATTACTACCATCTCCCTTGCCGGGAAGAAGAACTTTGTAGAATGAGTTCATTCCGTTTGTCGGGTCCTTCAGACTAAAGGTCTCCTTCACCATCTTACCCGCAACCCTTCTACTGACCCTACCGAGACTTGGCTTCGCGATAATGGCCGCGTCCAATCTTGGCTTCTGAATTCCATGGAGGGTGAACCGTACCGGATGGCTATGTATCATGACACTGTCAAAGCTATGTGGGATGAGCTTCGTTCCCTATACTCTGGAAAAGATAGTCTCCAATACCTGTTTGACATCTTTCTTGCTCTACAACAGCTTGACCCCGGACTCGATGGGGATCTCATCTCTTATGTTGCCCAGTCTAAGACTCTTGTGGAGGCCTGGATACAACATCAACCCTCTACTCCGGACCTCGCAACTCAACGGTCTCAGAAGGAAGCTGTTGGTATTGCCTTAATGATGGCCCGCGTTCCTCCTCATCTCCACAGTGTTCGAGCAAACATCCTCTCCTCTCCTACTATACCCTCTCTCTCTGATGTTTGCTCCATGTTGCTTAAGGTGATGCCACCTATTGCCCTTCCGACCTTGTCTCCTGTGCTCCTTCATCACAGTTCAGATAACAAACCCCCACCTGTTCCCTCTCGGGGTGGCCGCTCTAATACACGAGGGAGTGGTCGTGACAACCGTCATCGCCCTAAAGGTCCGAAACCCGTCTGTGCACCTTTTGTGGCCGGGAGGGTCACACTGAAGCAGTATGTTATAGGAAACATGGGTTTCCACCACAACATGGTTCCTCCCTACCCCATGCCTCCACTGCCCGTGAGACTGGCTCTTCTCACCCTGACATTGAAGCCTTAAGGGGAGAACTGCAACAGCTGCGTGGTCTGATGTCCCTGCCATCTTCCTCTGGTTCTTCTGTCTCCCATACAGGTATCTCCTGCTTCACCCATAGCCCCTCCTGGATTTTGGATTTCGGTGCAACCAATCACATCACTCCTCAGAAGTCGGCTCTGTATTTAGACTCTCCATGTCCAAAGTTTATTACCGTGGCCAATGGTGACACTACTCCTGTTACTGGTTGTGGCGATATGCCGATATGATGCTTACTCCAACTATCCCGCTGAAATCTGTTTTTCATGTTCCAGACTCTCACTTTAATCTGCTTTCTGTCAGTCGTCTCACCAATGATAGTGATTGTCTCATTACTTTTTCTTCCTCTACTTTTCTTATGCAGGATCGGCAGACTCGGAATATCATTGGTAGCGGGCGGCTGTCTAACGGGCTCTATATCTTGGATCCACATGCTCCTGCGCTATCTTCCATTAGTTCTGTTGACTGGCATCGTCGCCTTGGTCATGCTCCTCATCCAATCCTTCATAAGGCTCTTCCGAACTATCATTTCTCTTCTTTCGATTGTGAATCTTGTATTTATGGAAAACAACATCGCTCTGTTTTTCCTCCTAGTTGTACTCGAAGTATTGCCCCATTTGGTTTAGTGCATTCTGATATTTGAGGACCTTACAAAACTCTAAAGTCTTTTTGGTTATCGTTACTTCGTTACTTTTATTGATGACTACTCATGCATGACATGGTTATATATGATGCATGATTGCTCTGAACTCCTGTCTATTTTTCGTTCCTTTGCCGCTGAAACCACCACCTAATTTTCTCGCAACATTAAAATACTTCACACTGACAATGCCCGTGAATACAGTAGTCATGACTTCCAACAGTTCTGCAGGTCTATGGGGACTATTCACCAAACCTCCCGTTCTTATACGCCGCAACAAAATGACGTCGTTGAACGAAAGAATCGCCACCTTCTCGAATTGACTCGATCTCTCCTCTTTCAGATGCACGTCCCTACTTACTACTGGAATTTTGCTATCTCCACTGCATGTTACCTTATCAACCGCATGTCCTCCTCGGTCATCAACTTCTCCACCCCCTTCTCTTTCTTATTCCCTGAGCGTGCACCATTTCCCTTAACTCCACGGGTCTTTGGCTGCGTCTGCTTCGTCCATCATCTTGGACCTCCTATTGACAAATTAGCCCCACGTGCAACTCGCTCCATGTTCATTGGGTACTCACGGACACAAAAAGGTTGCGTTTGTTATTCTCCCTCTACCCGGAAACTGACTACGTCTGCGGACGTCACTTTCTTTGAACAACAGTCTTTTCATGACACCGCCCCCATGACACCGTCTTCCCCTCGTGATCTCCCACGTCTTGTTGTTCCTTCCACATCCCCGTTACCACCTCTTCTCCCAACACCTCCTCTTCTCCGTGTCTATTATCGTCGCTCCCCTCGAAATAGTGCCTCGCAACAACCCCTGCCAACCACGGATGCTCCGCTGCCTGCTGATCCTCCCGCACCTTCCACCGCGCATCCTCTTTCCAACTATGTCTCCTTACACCGTCTGTCTCCTGACTTGCAGAGGTTTGCGGCTTCTTTGTCCTCTATTTCCCTTCCTTCTTCTGTACAGGAAGCTCTTCAACATCCCGAGTGGCGGGCCGCCGTGAATGAAGAAATGACGGCTCTCTGGGCGAACAACACATGGGACCTTGTTCCCCCTCCTCCTGACCAGTCCCTGGTTAGCTGCAAGTGGATCTTCACTGTCAAATATCATCCCGATGGGCGGGTTGATCGCCTTAAGGCTCGTCTTGTCGCTCGTGGATTCACTCAACAACATGGTATTGATTATGAGGAAACCTTCTCTCCGGTTTCCAAGCTCAACACTGTTCGCCTGCTCATATCTCTTGCGGTTCATCGACATTGGACGCTACACCAGCTTGACATCAAGAATGTCTCTCTTAATGGTGATCTGCTGTAAACAGTTTATATGCAACAACCTCCTGGTTATGCAACCACGGGGGAGTCCCTAGTATGTCATCTGAAAAAATCTTTATACGGCCTCAAGCAGTCTCCTCGGGCATGGTTTGAGAAATTTAGTCGAGTGGTTCGTGAGTGTGGCTTTACCCGTCGACGTCCCTCCGGAACTGTTATTCTCTTGGTCTACGTTGATGACATTCTTGTCATGGGAGATGACCTTGCTGACATTATTCACATCAAGAAACATCTTGCCTCTCAATTTCACACCAAGGACCTAGGCCGGCTACGGTATTTCCTAGGATTGAGATCGCTCGACGACCGGATGGTTTGGTTCTCTCTCAGCGGAAATATTGTCTTGATTTCCTCCATGATGCTGGCTACTCTGGGTGTAAACTCATGGACACACCCATGGATACAAACCATCAACTGAGTTCTCACGGATCGGAATCAGATATGCTTCTTCCTAATCCAGATTATTATCGACGCCTTTTGGGCTAGCTTATCTACCTGACTGTCACACGCCCAAATATCTCCTTTGCGGTTGGTGTGGTCAGCCGCTTCATGCATGCTCCCCGGACTTCCCACTTTTAGGCCGTCGAACGGATTCTCAGATACTTAAAGAATGCTCCTGGACAAGGCATGGTATACAAGCCTTCCACCTCTCTATCCCTTGTGGCATGCTGTGATGCTGATTATGCTGGGTCTCTCGATGATCGTCGCTCAACCAGCAGTTACTGCACATACTTTGGTGAAATCTAGTTACCTGGCGAAGTAAGAAGCAAACGGTGGTTGCTCGCTCCTCCGTTGAAGCTGAGTATCGTTCTATGGCCGCTGCCGTCTCTGAACTCACCTGGCTTGAGAGTCTCCTCACTGATTTAGGAGTCCAACTTTCGGCTCCGGCAATACTCTTTTGTGATAGTCAAGCGGCTATACATATTGTTGAAAATCCTGTGTTCCATGAACGCACCAAACATATCGAGGTTGACTGTCACTTTGTCAGAGAAAAGGTTCGACTTCAGAAAGTTTGTCTTCGTCATGTTCCTGCTGCTGATCAAGTCTCTGATGTTCTTACAAAAGATCTACCTCGCTCTCTGTACCAGAAGTGCCTTTCCAAGCTTAGTGCATACGACTTGTATGCTCCAACTTGCGGGGGAGTGTTAGAACATATAAAAGCTCATGTATAGAAAGCCCATGTATAAAGGCCCTTTTGGCCCTTTCCTCCTTAGGCTCCTTTAGTCCCACGTTGCCTATCCTCTTTTCTTCCTTTCTCCCTTATCCTATTTAAGGACTAATTCTTCTTGTATTACTTTAGAGAACATATTAGTGGTTGAATATTTCAAAGAGTGGTTTCCAATTCTGTTCTTCTACAAAATTGATTGTAATATGCTTGGTTTGGTAAGCATTATATTATTAAGCTTAATTAATATTATGTAATGTAGATGATTGTGCCTGTTGTGGTGCTGATATGTATTTATGATTATTGATAATTTCCAATAATTTGAGCTTTTTTTAATGGAGAAATAGTGATTGATTTATTGTTTTAAGTTAAAGTATCTTCATATTTTTCAAATGCTATGCTGTTTTATGTGGTATAAATAAATATTTGAATGAGGAAATAATGGGTTACGGATGTCACGGACCCACGCTGGGGGATTACTGTTTGCTCGGAAATCCGCGACCTCTCTCTCTCTCCCAGTCAGAAAGACCCTTCCTAGCGGTCTCAGGTTTTGGAGACCGCCCAGATCGCCAGTTGCCCCTCTGGGTTTTCGTCTAAGGTTCAACGATCAGGTTCTAGAGATTGCCAAGACCGGGCGGTCTGCTTCTTTTTTCCTCTTACCTCTGCCCTGGCTCTCCTGTATCCTAAGCAGCCCGTAATTTTTGGATCTGCCCGTTTGGGCAGCCTCCGCGTCTATAAATAGAGGGGTAGGGGGTACCAGAAAATAGACTTTTGCTTCGAGCCTCCAACTTACAACCTGTGTAAGCGGTCTCGAAATCTGTCGCTTTTTCTACCTCTCCCCCTGACCAGTTTTTGACCCCTCTCTGTAACTCTTTTTTGAAGTCAATCAAAGAAGTTTTTCTTAGAGTTTTCTTTTCTGACATTCTTCGTCCTAAGTAACCTAGACTCCACAGTTCTTTTCTCTCTTCTTTTAAGTGTGAGTCTTGGAGGTACATTTTTTGTACCAACAGAACGAACACGCGACCTTCAGATCAGAGTGTTTAGGTGAAGACAGCGGACCGTCGAGATGTCAGATCGCAGGCACCGTTCTTGCCGGTCTCCCAGTGGTCGCCCGAGCTCGCCATGAGACCGCTCAGGCTCAGCAAGAGTCTGTCGGGCAGTTTGAAGATTCGAATCAAACCATGACCGCGACTTCTTAAAGGCTTCTTCCCCAACCGAGTCAGGTCGCCATCCCAGATCGCTTGGCTGGCGGTCACCCTTTCGATCAGGCGACTTCTCAGCCCACCGTTTTTGTGCGACCTCGAGTTGAAGAGTTCACAACTCGTCAGAATTTCTTCAGAGAAGCATCTCTAGGATCTCCTGCTCAGGCCCTGAATTTCGAGGAGGATTATGCTTGTCCTCCAGCCCCTGCTTTTGCTTCTCCTGCTTCTCTTGACGCCATTAAAGCAGAGGAGCATTCTCCCTCTAAGACGGTCAATGTGATCGAATCGTCTCCTCTCCGAGTAATTGGGGTATCCTTAGCAGCTCAAATCCTTGACCAGGTCAATGTAGCAGAAGAGGTGGAAGAAGATGCAAGAGACGGAGCTCGCTTGGAACCTGCCCAAACAATTCAAGCCGTGCCCATCAGCGAAGATGATGAAAGTAAAAAGCTTTCGATCAACGCGGAATTGCCTAAAAATGATAAGGATCAACTCATCTCCTGCCTCCTAAAGAACCTGGATATCTTTGCTTGGTCGGCAGATGACATGCCAGGAGTTGATCGAGATGTTACCTGCCACCATTTCAACATCGACCCCAACTCTTTTCCAGTCAAACAAAAGAAAAGAGCAGTAGCAGATACCCTTGCTCAGCCGATTCGGGAGGAGGTAGAGAAATTGCTGAAGGCTAAATTTGTTAAGGAGATTCAATACCCTGATTGGGTGTCGAATGTTGTGATGGTCAAAAAGGCCGGTGGGAAGTGGCGTATGTGTGTAGACTTCACCAAACTCAACAAAGCTTCCCTCAAAGATTGCTACCCTTTGCCTCGAATAGATTCTTTAGTTGATTCGGCAGTGGGGTTTTCCTGCATGAGTTTTCTGGATGCATTTTCCGGTTATCATCAAATAAGAATGCATAAGCCAGATATTCCTCATACTTCATTCATCACAAATGACAGATGATTTTGTTATCTCGTGATGCCTTTTGGGCTAAAGAACGCAGGTGCAACTTATCAAAAGATGATGGATACCATTTTCAAAACCCCAAAAGGAAGGAATTTGGAAGTCTACGTCGATGATCTCTTAATCAAAAGCAAACTTTTCTCAGCTCATCTCAACGATCTAAATGAAACGTTTTCAACCCTCCGAACCTTTAATATGAGGTTCAATCCATTGAAATACGTTTTGGGAGCTAGCAAGGGGAAGTTTCTTGGCCATCTCCTTACTCCGGAAGGGCTGGAGCCAAATCCCGACAAGGTGAAGGCTATCTTAGAAATGTCACCTCCTAGTACCCCTAAGGAAGTTCAGCAGCTGGGTGGGAGGATGGCGGGTTTGAGCCGTTTCATCTCCCGCTCTGGAGATAAGAGTGCCCCTTTCTTCAAAACTCTCCGTGGAGGGGCCAAGTTTGAATGGACAAAAGAGTGTGACGATGCCTTCAATCAGCTCAAGAAGCAGCTGACGTCAACTCCCTTGCTCCAAAGCCCAAGGGAGGGAGAAGACCTTTTTCTGTATCTTGGAGTTGGTTCTGATGCCATCAGTTCGGTTTTGGTCAGGGAAGAAAAGAAGAAGCAGTTTCCAGTTTATTATGTAAGCAAAATTTTGAAAAGTGCGGAAACTCGATATCCAATTCTTGAGAAGTTATCTCTAATGCTCGTGACTTCAGCACGAAGATCGAGACCTTATTTCCAAGCCCATACAATTCAAGTTATCACCGATCTCCCATTAAAAAATGTTTTAGAAAAACCGGAGCATTCGGGAAGATTGGCAAAATGGGCAATATAACTCAGCGAATTTGACATCTGTTACATTCCCAGAGTAGCTATCAAAGCTCAGGCTTAGCAGACTTCATAATCGATGCAAAGGAGGTTAACTCAGAAAGAGAAGTTGGGACACCTCTTTCCTGGACGATTTTCGTTGATGGAGCCTCGGGAAGGAATTCTTCCGGGGCTGGAGTCATCTTGATCAACCCAAATGGAGTTAGGCTGGACCAAGCTCTGAAGTTTTACTTTCCAACGACATAACCAAGCAGAATATGAGGCCTTGCTCGCAGATCTTAGATTCGCAAGAGAGTTGGGAATCAAAGATGTTCAAGTTAGAACAAACTCTCTGGTAATGGCGTCTCAAATAAATGGAAACTTCGAGACCAGAGATCTCACTTTGAAGCAATAGCAAGCCCTAGTAAAAATCAAGATAAGCAGGTTCAAGAACTTTACAATCCAGCACATCCCGAGAGAGGAAAATAAATAAGCAGATGGGCTAGCAAAATTTGGTCTTCTTTCGGGCGGAACTACTTCAGAATTATTTCATCCAGCTATCGAAGAGGGGGAAGTTATGCAAATAGATCAACGCCCGTCTTGGATGAACCCATTCATACTCTACCTCTCGACTGAAGATTTTCATTCAACGGTAAAAGATAGGAAAAGGTTTAAACTTAAAGCAACCCATTATTATCTTGTTGCAGGAGTTCTTTACAGGAAAACTTTTCTTTCGCCATTGGCACAGTGTGTTTCCGAAGAAGAATTTCCAATTATCCTTCAAGAGGTTCATTCGGGAGAATGTGGTAGTCATTTGGGAGCTAGAACCTTGGAAAAAAAGATTCTAAGACAAGGATATTTCTGGCCACAAATGAGGAAGGATGCAGAAAATTCGCAAAGAAATGTGTCCAATGCCAGAAGTTTGCCCCCCTTCAACATCAGCCAGCTCAACAACTTAGGTCAATAGCCACCCCTTGGCCATTTGCAGTATGTGGAATGGATCTGATTTGACCATTTCCCTTGGCAAGCGGGCAGGGCAGATTCATTTTAATCATGATTGATTATTTCAGTAAATGGATTGAAGCAAAGGCATTGACGAAGACTACTACTCAGATAGTGAAGAATTTCATCTGGGGGGAGATAGTCTGTAGACATGGAATTCCTATGGCAATCATCACAGATAATGACCCGCAATTCAATAACTCAAATCTTATAAATTTCTGTGATCAAATCGGTACTGAGTTACGATTCGCTTCTGTACATCACCCTCAGAGTAATGGTCAGGTAGAAGCCGCCAATAAGCTTGTAATCAACCTCCTAAAGAAGAAATTGGAGAATCTCAGAGGTAATTGGGCGGATCAATTACCTTCAATCTTATGAGCTTTGAGGACAACTCCAACTTCAGCTACTGAAGAGACTCCTTTCAAATTATCTCATGGCTCAGAAGCTCTCATTCCTGTTGAATTTGAAGTAAAGAGCCCAAGAGTATTATTATCTCAACAACGTCAAGATAGCTGGATGGAAGAAAATGATGAGGAGTTAAAATGTAGTCTCGATCTCATTGAAGAATTAAGGGATGCTGCAACTATCAGGCAAGAAGAAGTGAAAAGGAGAATGACCAGTTTTTTCGATAAAAATGTCAGAGTTAAAGAATTTGTGGTCGGAGACTTGGTCCTCGAGAAAGTTGATTCAGCAACAAGATCTGGCTCAGTTGGAAAACTCAATCCAAATTGGGCAGGGCCATTCATTGTTAAGGAAGCACTCAAAAATGGAGCGTATCGTCTCCAATCTTATGAAGGGGAAGATTTACCTCACACTTGGAGTGGAGATGATCTCAAGCGTTTTTTTCCTAAAAACTTGTATTTTTCTGTCTTTTCCTTTCTTTCTTTTTTTTGCAAATGTTGTGATGATGTGGATGTAAACTCCTGCTTTATGCATATTAGAAAGAAAGCCCTGAGATGTATTAGTTAACTTTTGAAAGCTAAGATTCTACCAAGAGAGGTATCGACAGATCCTACTTCATTCCCCCTCGACTTGAAGTTCGAGTTGTAAAACTGCGAGGATCACTAGTAGCGGGGAGATTTCGCATCTGTGTAGCAGTAGCTCGCCAAGCTCGTGCAAAGGAGCTTTAGGATGCCGGGTCCTGCTGATATCTGACATACCTCTACATCAAGGGAAGTCTAGGTGAATGTCTAGCTCTGTCATGCATTATAGGACATCATTACAGTCTCGATGATCTTTCCGGGGAAAGCAATGCCGGTGTAACCTCCGCGGTATGACCGCACCTGCCCTATGGATCATCTTGTTCTGTGACCCTCGAATGCTCGTTGGTTTGAGGATAGCCAAGAGGTTGTTGGTTGTATGACCACACCTGCCTTTTTGATCATTTTGAGATATTATTTCTTTGTCTCTTTGAAAGTGCTGGAATTATGATGGTCTCTTGAGGAAAGCAATGCAGGCATGGCCGCACCTGACCTTTTAGATTATTACAAATTATATTCATCAAGCTTTTATTATAAAGGGGCGGTCTGAGGTTTTTGAAGACCGCCGATTTTCTATATTGGATCACGTTGAGCATGGGGCGGTCTGGAGTAATTGAGACTGCCACCTAAAAGTCTTCAAGACCTTATTGAATTTTCAAATGACCGGGCTTTACAACATGATTATGGTTTCAAGTCGAGGCGATCTGAATCATTGGAAGATCACCATTCTCGCTCTCATTAAAGGTTATTCAGGGATCGCGTATATTATGACTTATTATCTCAAAAGATCTTGTAGATTCAAGATCGCCAGTTTTGAAGGCAGCCTGCGAATATTGAAGATTACATTCTATATTTATTTATTTGAGAATCAGCATCAACGATTTTCACTCTTTATCTTGACAAGTGTTTTAAGTCAGAGATCGCAAAAGTGATAAGCGTCCTCGTAAAGATATATCGTAATCGGAGACCGCCAATCATAAGCAATCTTGTTTTTCCTCAGCGATCTCATTATCTTATTCTTGTTCGACTAGAATTATTATCTACCCTCATATCGACCGGTCTGGGAAAACAGAGATTGGGGATTCAACTTATCTATCTTATATGGGAAATCACTGGTTATTATAAAAGATTCTTTCTAAATACCCAAGGCGGAAGCGGTCTGAATCATTGCGGATCACCACTCTTTGTTCTTGATAAAGGTTATTCGGAGATCGATATTCACGAATCATGGTCCTCTCTCTCTTAAAGGCTTTAAAAAATTCAAGATCGACATATGACAAGCGGTCTCCTGCAAGTATCATAAAATGTGCAAAATTTTCATCATATCCCAGGCGATCTGACAATTACGAGATCGCTACTACTAATTGTTGCTTTCAACCATTATGCAACATTCTCTTATATTATCATTCATTCGAGCCCGGCAAACCTTAAAAGCATTGAGATCGAATGCTATTACCTACCTCATAAAATGCAGACCACTAAGATGAAGATAATTGGAGTTGAGAGTAAAAACTATTGCTGATAAGGAAATCGTCCAGCGAGCCCACGAGTAATAAAAAGTCAGTCCGCTCATAAGAAGAAAGTGGTCGATACAAGCATAAGGTAAATATAGACATTCATCCACAAAAGAAAGGTATGACAAAATCCTTTTTATATATCATTAATCATGCTTGATACACTGTTTGACCGGTCTCAATACCGGTAATCGGACCAAAACATTAGATAAGTACAAAAGAAAATCTACTCGTTCTTTGGACTTTTCGGGTATCGCTCATCTGACGAAGAAGAGCTGGCCTCGTCAGAAGATTCTTCTGAATGTGTGGGAGGAACTTTAGAACCTGAACTTGAGTCCGCTGCCGAGCTCGTATCGTCACCTGCAACATATTGACTTCCGCTCGCTTCGTCAGCATTTCCTTCAATATCAGCACCGGCTTCCTCTTCTTCCTCCTCGACAACGATCTCACCGGTCGTGATCGATTGTTCATCAATTACCCTGGCTGCATCAGGGAAAAGATCGGCGAACTTGATATCTTTATATTCATCAACAAGAGCGTCACGAGCACAGAGCTCGGAGATCGTCTGCTCCGAGGTCTCTTTCACGTGATGTATCAGGGCATTTTGGAAATCTTCATTATCCGCATCGTATGCTTCCTTTTTCAATCGCTGAAGAAGGAGAAATGATCAGATCGCTCGGTCATAATACAGATTAAAAATGAAAATTACAAGCAAAAGTCTTACTTTTAACTTTTCCTGCAGGCGTTCATTCTCCCTCAGGACACCTTGAAGAGATCGCCCCATATGATGGTTTAGGATTGTACTATTGGCGGTCGCCTGCACACAAATATCGGGGAGCATATCGGTCTCGATGTCATAAATTTCTCTGGCATTGTTTTTCCCATAAAGGGCAGCAGTGACCACGAAAGCGTGGCGAGTTAACTTTCCACCCCAAAGAGGGAGGTCGGTTGAAACCTTGACGCTTTTATCTTTTGCACCCCATTTCAGAAGGGGCTTTCCTTTTGTATCTTTCATCTTTTTTGAAAAGCCAAGCAGAGGAAACGGTGCATCGCCGGTCTTAGAATTACCACCAAGACCCGCGGTCTTGCGCTCGTTGTCTCTTTTCTTCCCTTGTTCTCTCTGAGTAAGTATTTCGG
Source organism: Dactylorhiza incarnata (assembly GCA_033032865.1). Lineage (NCBI taxonomy): Eukaryota > Viridiplantae > Streptophyta > Magnoliopsida > Asparagales > Orchidaceae > Dactylorhiza > Dactylorhiza incarnata. Next base: position 995,155 of record JAWHQI010000348.1, on the reverse strand, counting down.
TCGGTGCCACCGGGTCATTCGCAGGAACGATAAAGGCCGCTGAAGAAGTAAGAGAGTTAGAGGAAATAAAAGAAAATTGTGATGAGATCGCAAAAATCGCAGATATAAAATGCCTACTCTCTTCCGGCAAGATCGCAGCGATCTGAGGCCAGATCGCCAGATAATGAACAAGGTCATGACGTTTTCCCTCCAGAAAGGCCAAGGTCTCGAGCTCGCCTTCCGTAAAAAACTTCAACTTTTTAAAAACCCTCTATACTCGCGGAGATGGTTGGTTGAGGAGACCGCCAAGATCGCCTTCAAAGACCAAATATCTCTCCGTCCAAAAGGGAATTTTGTTGGGGAGATTCAAAACCTTTATCCCGTCGCATGAAAAATAAACCAATCCTTTAAATTCTTCCTTCTTCCGACCTTCTTTTAACGAATTTACAGTAAAGATCGCCCGAAAAAGGGCCATAGAAAACTTTATCTTTTCTGATCGCAGGTAATTTATAAAAACAGTCATCAGGCCAATAGAGTTTGGGGGCAGTTGGGTGAGCACGAAGCCATAATATTCCATCACTTCCAATATTTCCCAAGGAATAGGAAATTTCAGGCCATACTCGAAGTGATCGATGGGGATTATATATTTATTTTCTTCTCCAAAACTTAAACCTTCATTCTCCGCTGGCGGTCTCACTACGACTTGGTTTTGTAGCATATGCTTCGCTAGAAAGGTCAAAAATTCATCCTTTGAAAGTTTCGAAGGCTTGTAACCGGCGGCTAGGAAAGTTTCAGCTGTAGAAGCTCGGAAAGACACCATTTTACGAGACCGCTGAGATCGGTGCTTTGGTCGCATTCGAGAAAGCGTGGAACGAGGGAATAAAAGATAGCTATTTATAGGAAAGGAGGGGCTGTCTCGTAATCATTACAACTTTCCGAGACCACCCAGAAAATATGCTGAGATCGCCGAGCCCACTGAAGAAATAAAATGCAGTACATAACAACTCCTGTCTCAACAAGGTGATCGCGACAATTATCCAGCAAGCAGCACAAAAATAAGCAAAATAAAGAGATCGACGTCACAACATTCAGAAAGATCACACCAATTAAAAACAAATTGTCAAACATTACAGAGCCAAATTGTTTAATACTCAAGACCGCTTAAAGCAAAAAAACGAATGTTTATCTCCTTTGCTGGCGCTTTCTTCCGATAAAGGCCGCGACATCCTGCATTTTGTTAACGGCGGACAGAGCGGACGCTAAGCTTTGGTTTGCTGACATTGCAGCCATCGTTAACCATGATTTCTGAGGTCGGTCTCATTTCAGAGTGACCGCCAGAAGCCCCTGGCTTCATCACCATAGGAGCAGGGCCAGATTTGAAAGAAGCAACCTCGACGATCAAAGCAGCAGATTTTCCTCTATAATATTCTGCATCTTTTTCAGCCTTGCGGAGCGCCCTGGTAAGGTCTCCAATCTTTAGTTCACTTTCGTCACGAACTTGCTTCTCTTTAGCTCGCAGCTTCTCTTCAAACTCAGCGGACAGCACCCGAAGCTAATCCTCAAGAGCCCGCTCCCGAGCTCGCATTATCCTAACATCCTCAAACATAGGTTTGAGGATATCAACAAACTGAGAAGGAAGAATCTGTGTCTGCTGCTAAATTTCGCCTTCCTCCAGAGTTGTGCCAGTCTCATCATCATATGCGGTCAGAAATAAAGCACTTAGTCTAGCCTCAAATAAAGCAAAAGTGAAAAGGCTCGCGCAAAGAGGAATACTCAAAAAGAAATCAAGACCGCTGATGCGTAAGTTATTCTCAATATCTTTTGTGACCGCAGGGTCCGCGGTCAGCAAAAGGCGGTCTGATCCCCTAAAACGCTCGAGGTTCATTCTTTCCAATTCTCTTTTCTGCGACCTCTCTCCTTCTTTTCGTCTCCTTTTCAATTCAGCATTGCTAACAAGGATATCATCAGTTTCGATAATAACGATCTCATGCCGTCTTTTTGGAGATCTTGGTCGAGGAACAGGCAATGGAAAGAATTCAAGCGGTCTCACATCTAATTTTGCCTTACCAGTTCGCAGGGCGATGACCGCCGCAGCACGGTCTGTCGCTGCTCTATTCAACTGATCTTCCAGGTCGGCGGAGACATTCGCCAGACCGCCAGTTAATGCGGCCTTCTCCTTTTTGATTTGCCTGATCAGTTCCGCCTCCTCTCCGCCTTCAGCAGTCTTCTTCTTTTTCTTCTTACTCTTCTTTTCTTTCTCTTTTTCTTTGGCGGCCTGAGCCGCTTTTTCTTTGGCGGCTTGAGCCGCTTTTTCTTCTTCTCTTTCCTTCTCGGCAGAAACCTGAGTGGTTTTCAGCTCTTCTTCTTTCTTTTTCTCAGCAGCGGCCTGCGCTACCTTCTCCTTCTCAAGCCTTTCGGCAGCGATCATTGCTGCCTTCCTCCTTTCTGCTTCTTTCTTCTGCTCAATAGCGATCTGCCTCACCTTCTCTTCTTCCTCTTTTTTCTCCTCTTCCTTTTCCTTCCTCTCCGCCTCAGCCCGAAGCCTGATCGCTTCTTCCGTGATCTTTTTCCTTTGCTCCTTAGCGGCCTCTCGAAGGCTCTCTTCTTCGAAGGGATCGATCACCTGCGAGACCGGGCAAACAAGATCATTAGAAGAGTCACAATCAAGATAAGCAATTAATTCGGGGTCCACTTCCACAGAAGGGAGAGAGACCACAGAAGAAAAAAGAGGAACAATTTGCCTTACCTTCTCAGGAGCCTTTACAGGGAGTTGACTTCCAGGGAGTGAGATCGCCTCCTTAGCGGTCACAACTTTATTCTCTTCAACTTTTCCCTTTTTAACCGCTTTGTTGGGACTTGAGTTTTTTCCTTTTTATCCAGCTATGGCCTCATGCTTATCCACGATTCTCTGCCTCAACTTCCCAGTCGAGGCCGCCTGCTCTTGCAGACGAGTTTTTATGTTCTCAATAGACGCGGACTCTCCAATCTGCTCTACAACCAGTCTAAGAGCCTCCTCAGATTTGCGACAATCAAAGGTTTTTGTCACATCCGCGAGATCAAGTGCGGGAGATTCAGAAGAAGTGACCGGCAAGACCACCTCCGACATTACAATTGGCTTTTCAGGAGCGTCGGCGATCTCCTTCGTCGCTCCCATCTTGACGGTATCCTTCAGAGGTTTGACCGCTACCGTCTTTTTTGAGCTAACACCCCCTTTCTTTTTCCCTCTTGGAGAAGTTTTAGGAGATCACTTAGAGATCTTCTCCAGCACGCTCACCATCTTCAACCTCGTTCCGGACTCAGAAATAGTGATCGCTCGGGCAACCAGCTCGCTTTCCTTTCCAGAAGCTTCTAAATTCTGAAGCCCTGAAGCCATATTTATAGCGCCCAGCGCATTTATGACGGTCGCGGTCTCAGCGGTCAAAAAACATTTCCGAAGTTCCAGAGCAACTTGAAAATGTGTGGGGATCATGTTTGCCCGGAAATCCGCGACCTCTCTCTCTCCCAGTCAGAAAGACCCTTCCTAGCAGTCTCAGGTTTTGGAGACCGCCCAGATCGCCAGTTGCCCCTCTGGGTTTTCGTCTAAGGTTCAGCGATCAGGTTCTAGAGATCGCCATGATTGGGCGGTCTGCTTCTTTTTTCCTCTTACCTCTGCCCTGGCTCTCCTATATCCCGGGCAGCCCGTAATTTTTGGATCTGCCCGTTTGGGCAGCCTCCGCGTCTATAAATAGAGGGGTAGGGGTACCTGAAAAAGGACTTTTGCTTCGAGCCTCCAGCTTACAACCTGTGTAAGCGGTCTCGAAATCTATCGCTTTTTCTACCTCTCCCCCTGACCAGTTTTTGACCCCTCTCTGTAACTCTTTTTTGAAGTCAATCAAAGAAGTTTTTCTCAGAGTTCCCTTTTCTGACATCTTTCGTCCTAAGTAACCTACACTCCACAGTTCTTTTCTTTCTTCTTTTAAGTGTGTCTTGTAGGTACATTTTTTGTACCAACAATTACGTATAAGCGCCGCAACTCGGCGCACACCGCTTAGGATTTATCCTTGATGTCCGCTTGTATCTTTTATTTCAGCATTTTGGTATATTTATGTTGTGTGAACTTTGGTCCGGTTGGACCGGTTGGGTCCCCAACCCATATGGGTGGGAGCATGCTTGCTTGGGGATTTTATGAAATCAATTAACTCTCTCTCTAATTTTCTCTACCTCCGTCCGAACCCTAAACCGCACCCCAACTCCGCTACGCACCCGTTCGAGCGCCGCATCTGCTGTTCCGCGCGTTTCTGCCGACGAAGCCTTTCGTCGTCAGCCTCCTCTCTCGCCTCCTCCTCCTTCGCTCCTCCGGCGAGATAGGGTCGAGGGGTTACCGCAAGAGTCACGCCGATTCTCTCTGTGATTCCCCCCCCCCCCCCCACCCCTTCTCCCTCCACTCACTAGGGCTTGACGAAGGCCCTTAACACCTTGGTATCAGAGGTCTCATCCTCCGTCGTTGCTCCACTGGCCCCCACGCCAACAGCCACCGCCGTTTTCGCCTCCGACGTCGAGTTTCCGTCCCGACCAACACCTGCCGTGCCCGGATCGGGCCTTCCACTGCGCCATCTGAGCTCGCCGGTCCTTTTGGGGGCTTCCGCAGCCGGTCTCCCGCTGCTATCGGGCAGCACGAGCATTTTGCCCACTCCCCCTTCCTCTTCTTCCCCCGCTAGGATTTTCCCCATGGACGACGGCACTTCCGGCGGCCTCACTTTGGCCCAGATCTTGGAGTCTTTTCAGCACATGATGGTGGCAAACAATAAGGCCTTCATTGAGGCCCTTCGACCGGAAGGCTCCGCGCCAACTCCACGGGCCGCTACAGGCTCATCGCAAACGGTTAATGAATTTCCTCCACCGCGAAATGATGGCGGGAGTTTTCCCCGTTTTGTGAAAATGGATTTTCCGCTTTTTGACGGTCGGGAGGACCCCCTCACGTGGCTCACACGCTGCGAACAGTTCTTTGAAACCCAACGTACTCCGGAAGAGGATTGGATTGTTGTGGCTTCCTTCCATCTCATGAGTTCCGCACAACTCTGGTTCTCGCAGCTCCGCTGTGAACGTTCGAACTTGGTGTGGGAGGACTTTAAGTCGCAGTGCACCCTCCGATTTGGCGCTCGCCTTCGCGGGAATCCTATTGGCGGCCTCATTTCCCACCGACAGACTGGCTCCATTGATGACTATATCGAGAGGTTTCAGATGCTCCTCTCCCGTACCCCCTTCCGTACCAGCGGCACATCAGGTGCCTTTCTTCACTGCGGGCCTCCACGAGCAACTTTGCCTGGACGTCGAGCTACAGTCTCCTCAGGACCTCTCCACAGCCATGAGCTTATCCCGCGTTTTCGAAAAACGCTTGCTGATGGACCGTCCGTATTTGGCTCGTCGATCTGGCAACGGGCCCTCCAGGGGTTTTGGCCATTCTACTTCCCTGATTAGCACGGAAGTCGGCAAAGGCAAAGAAGGAGACCGACCATCCACCATTCGACGGCTTTCCACTCAGGAGATGGCAGACCGCCGGGCCAAGGGCCTCTGTTTCAATTGTGATGAGTCTTTCACTCGGGGACATCGGTGCAAGCGTCTTTTCTGGCTTGAAGTGGAGGACCCCTCTGACGAGGACATAAGGGACGAGGACCCGGGCGATCCCGAGCTTTCTATTCATGCTATGACAGGGCCCCAGTCGGGGGATACGATTCAGATACAGATTTCGGTGGCGGGCCAGCCGCTGATCGCTCTCATGGACTCGGGCAGTACACAGTTTCTTAGTGACCTCACTCAGCATCTTCACTTGCCGGTGACATCCCGTCCGAGCCTATGGGTTTCAGTTGCCAACGACATGGCCATGACTTGCACATGAGTCTGCCGCGCGGTGCCTATTGTAGTGGAGGGCTACGATTCCTACGTGGACTTCTATGTGATCGCCCTACGGGGTTTCGAGGCAGTGTTGGGAGTACGCTGGCTCCCCACCTTGGGGTCACTTTTGTGGGATTTTGATACACTGACGATGACATGGGGCCGTCACCCCCACCAGACGGTGTGGCAGGGCCGTCCGACGACCATCAACCGACATGTTTTTCTCGCTTGTGCCGACCAGACAGAGCCCTCTGACCTCGAGGCCCTCTTACAGGAGTACCAAAACACTACCACCGCCCCAACGGGACTTCCTCCCTTACGACGCCGGGATCACCGCATTTGCCTCCTGCCCGAGACGGCTCCTGTAGTTGTTCTCCCCTACCGCTATCCGTTCCACCAGAGGGACGAGATTGAGACAGTGCGCCGTTATGTTGCAGAAGGACTTCATCCGCCACAACGTATCCCCCTTCTCATCTCCAGTCTTGTTGGTCAACAAGAAGGACGACACATGACGCTTCTGCGTCGATTACCGCGAGCTGAATGCGCAGACGGTGAATGACAAGCTCCCTATTCGGTCGTGGAGGAGCTATTGGACGAGTTGCTCGGCGCCCGCTTTTTCTCCAAGTTGGACCTTTGCTCCGGGTACCATCAGGTGCGCATGGCCCCCAAGGATGTGGAGAAGACCGTCTTCCGCACCCACCATGGCCACTTCGAGTTCCTCGTGATGCCCTTCAGGCTCACCAACACCCCCTCCACCTTCCAGGCCCTCATGAATGAGGTATTTCACAACCTTTTACGTCATTGTGTGCTTGTTTTCTTTGACGACATTTTGGTCTACAGTGCGACATGGGAGTCTCATCTGGGCCACCTCCGAGCAGTTTTTCAGTTAGTCCGGACTCGCGAATTGTTTTTGAAGCGCGCCAAGTGTTCGTTTGGGACGGACCGGGTCTCCTACTTGGGTCATGTGGTTGATAGTATCAGGGTGTCCGCTGACCCCCTCAAGATTCAGAGCGTGACGGATTGGCCCCTTCCCCGGTCCCAGTGGGAACTCCGGGGTTTTCTCGGCCTAGCAGGTTACTATCGGCGATTTATCGAGGGGCACAACATCTTTGCAGCACCACTGTTTGCCCTCTTGAAGAGACAGTACTTTGCATGGGAGGTCTCGACGACGACGACTTTGCGCGCACTTCAACAAGCCCTCGTCTTAGCTCCAGTATTGCGCCTTAGAGATTTCGACCAGGAGTTCCAGGTGGAGTTTGATGCCTCCAGCCGTGGGTGCGGTGTTGTGCTCCAACAAGAGCGCCACCCAACCGCATATTTCAGCCGTCGGACCGCCCCTCACCATCAGAAGCTTCAAGCTTATGAGCAGGAGCTGATTGGACTGGCCAAGGCCGCCCAACATTGGCGGCCGACTTGTGGGGGCGACCCTTTCTGATTCGCACCGATCATTTCAGTCTTAAGTACCTCTTGGAGCAGCACCTCACCACGGCCCCACAACAACGTTGGATCAGCAAACTTCTGGGTTTTGACTTTCGTGTGGAGTACAAGGTCGGGGCCTTGAACCGAGCAGCGGATGCTCTCTCCCGCCGCGATCACGAAGAAGGGTCCTTATTGGCCATCTTTTACCCGACTTCGCCACTTCACCACTGTCTGCGGACAGAGATTCAGGACACTCCGACTCTTCAGGAGCTTCTTCTCCGCATTGAAGAGGGTAGTTTGCCCTCGCATTGGACAGTTCGGGACGGGCTCATCCTATACAAGGATCGGCTCTATCTTTCAGACACTTCCCCTTGATCCCAGAGAATCTGGCAGGGATCCACGACGCCACACATGAAGGGGTTCATAAGACCCTTCAACAGATCCGGGCGGAGTTCTTTTGGAAGGGATTCAAAAGACGGGTCCAAGACTTCATCGCCCTCTGCCCCACCTGCCAGCGTAGCAAGGCCGACCAACTCTTACTAGCCGGGCTGCTTCAGCCCCTCCCCATCCCGACACAGATATGGGCGGATATTTCTATGGATTTCATTGAGGGCTTACCGACTTCGAGAGGCCGTTCCATCATCTTCGTGGTCGTCAATCGCTTGTGCAATGGCGCACACTTCATAGGACGTGGGGACGCGCATCTTCTTCGACCAGGTGTTCCGATTACATGGCATCCCAGAGAGTATCGTGTCCGGCAGGGACATGGTTTTCACCTCCCTCTTTTGTTAAGTAAATTTATTGTGAATGCGATGATCACCCGAATGAGGACCCAAGTCATTCATACCAGGACAAATGCTTCCTGGGGAGGGAGGCTCATCAAATGGATCTCCTCGGGGTTCGAGAAAGGACTTATCGCGGAGGTCAACAAAAGTGGGATGTTCCCCCAGATGAGAATCATCGATAATGATAAAGTCATCAGGAACAGAATGACCCTGAACAACTGAAGCAACTATCACAAAGTCAATATAATGCTTATGAATCTCACTCATAACGTGACTTGACACTACCACCGTACCACGTCGTGAAACTCTGATGAAAAAGTACTCAAGGGTGAGCCGACAGTTAAGGTAGTATCTAAATCAACACATGGGATAGGGGAAGGACGTGTAATTGTAGTATCAACGGGTCGCTCGTACTCACTCTCATCCAGGCTCGCTTGAAATGAGTTAAAATCCAATGACAGACCACTCATCGGACAGTTAATCTCACAGGTAGTTGTGTTCAAAAGGCCCGGCAGGCCCATGCGCCTTTCGGGCTCAGGCTTTCTCTCTCCAGGCCTTTTCCCAGGCTTGGATTTTGCCAGGCCCTGGTCCCCCCTTAAAAAGGGGGTTTGATAAGGCCTTACAGGACGGGCGAGGCCCATGCCTGGCCCGGCATATAATAATGAATTAGTTTTTAATTAATATTTAAAATAATATTTTTCATGAAAAAATAGAAATCCCGCCTCACTGGCGGGATTTACTTGGAAATCCCGCCTCACGGGCGGGATTTACTTGGGAATCCCGCCTCACGGGAGGGATTTACTTGGAAATCTTGCCTCCAGGCGGGATTTAGAAGGCTGGTACCTGTCCTGGGAGCCAGGCTCAGCCCGGGCCTGTTCTAGGCTTTGCTTGGGCCTGGCCCGGGCACCAGGTTAGGCTTTGAGGATAAAAGGGGGTCTTGTTAGGCACCCTAGGCCTGGCCTGGGCCTTCCTGGGCCCAGGCCTAGCCGGGCCTTCCCGGGCCCAGGCCTAGCCGGGCCTTTCCGGGCCGGGCCCAGACGGACTTTCCGGGCCTGGGCTCTTTGTGCACCCCTACTCACTGGAGTGGGATAGCTCCGTACCATCAGTCATGTCATTCATGTCCAAGGGGCCATGTGTAGGTATGGTGGTGGCCTCGGACTAGGGAGGATTCATGGAGGGATGGTGAAGGTGCGAGTCCACTCGATTAACTCTAGCGGATCTCAAGGATTGCTCATTGTGAAGGACGAGTTGGTAGCTCGAGGTACTTTAAATAGTGATAGGTCAACTCAATACATATCTCAGATCGAAGTCCGGACTGAAACTGAGAAGCTTTCATAGTTGTCTCCTCTCGGATGTCGCTCCTCACCACTAACTTATCAAAATAATCCCTATAATCAACGTCGGGCATGGATCCTTGTCGAAGGGTAAATAATTGCTCGAGCAGGCAACTCCGATATGATACATGCAAATACCTCTGACACGACCTATGCTTCTTCTCCACCCAACTAGTGATGGGGTGAAGACGATCCCGCTCATGAGTACTCTCAATGCTAGACGAATATGCTCTTGCCTGATCTAGAAGTCTAAGTTTCACAAATTTAATGTGACATTCACCGAATAGTTCAAAATAATTGAAAAAATATTTCATATCCACGAGCTAATAACTAGAAGACTCGGGACTCTATGAACCGTCAAACGATGGGCAACAACACGGAACCTACACTCGAGATCCCTCTCGAAAAGATGATCCTCGTAGTAATCATTCCTAAGATAATCAAGTCGAGGCGAAGGATCAACATGGTCCGCTCGTGCTCGAGAAAGGAGGTGATGATAATCTTCGTAGTGATCATCTCTAGTATAGTGGAATCATGTCGAAGGGTTGAAACGATCTATGTAAGGGGTGTACTGCGAACGAGAATAATCGTCGTGATAATATGAAGATCTCTCAAGTGAAGCTCTACTGGGTCGAGTATAAATGGACTCGGATTTCTCAAATAAAGGCGAGGGGTAGTGACGATAACACATCATATGACGAAACCTATAAATGGTCTCAGATTTCTCAAATAAAGGCGAGGGGTAGTGCGATAACACATCATATGACGGAACCTATAGACTCAATGATTGCGTATCAAAATAAAGCCCAAACCTGGAGATCTGATACCAATTTAACGCAGGAAGAATCTATAAGTGGAGGACACGCAATACCCTAGTTTTATATGAATACGAGCAATCACAAACAAATGATTTGATTCCAAGACAAACCCTAAAAAGAAGGTGCAAGGGCAAGCACACAAACAACAAACGATGAATGTAATGGAGCCAACGACGAATCCTAAAATGAAGATGCGGATGAATGCACGCATGCAACTCGATGAACTTATGACGACTAACCTTAAATTCTAATGCAATGCTCATGAGTCACCATGCGAATAATTCTAACGTGCAAGTAATTAAAAAACATTTAACTCACACATTTAATCGCAATTAACCACATATGGTCAAGTTAAGCAAGTAAGAAATTATTGTAAATTAATTGAGAGTAATGAAATTAAGTGTTAATTGAAAAGAAAACTCACAAGCTAAAATTAAGATAGTCAAAATTAATTAAAAGCCAGCTTTCTCTAAGAATATAAATACATTCATATGATGCGAGAAGTGAAACAAATAATATAAACTCACCAATACCTCGACATCGATCTCGAAGTAAGGAGAGATGTATGGTTGCTGCTCGAAGCGGATATGGGTTGTATGTGGACTAGAGGTGTCACTTAAAATCGAAAATCGTAAATCGAACCAGAACCGCAAAGAACCAGACCGAACCGTTCGCGAATTATTCGGGTTCCGGTTTTAACTTTGCAGCCGTGAACAACAATGGTCAGGGTGCGGTTCTTTCGTTTTATTATCCGGACCGGAACCGGAACCACAACATATAAATCTCGAGCGATTTCAGGATTTTTAGACCCGATCTGATTCGGACCGAAGCAGAACCGAACTGCCACCAGTTTATTATTATTATTTTTTATAATATATTTTTATTATTAATATTATTGTTTTTTTATAATCTATCTATAATATCTATACTATATATACAAAAAAGTACTCCCCCTTGCTGTAACGCCGTGGGACTGCACAAATATTCTTGGTTGTAGGTCAATGGCATTCGCGCGATTCTCTCATTTTCCCACTCCTCTCTCGACAATTTAGGGCTCTACACGGAGGCCTCCTTGACGACTACTTCAGTAAGACGATTCTTTTTTTATTCAGTGCGTCAAATCAGATATTGTTGCATGCATATCTATATTAGTTCAATTTTTTACATATTTAGACTTAAGAAACTATGAAATTATTGCTCTAATTATTTGAATTCCAATTTTTTTTCGAATATGTATTTTTAAAGAGATAATAATCTTTGTGATTTCGTTTAATGACTCAAATTATAAAGTTATAAAATGATTAAAACTAATGACACATAGAACCAATTGGAACTGGACCGAACGACATAGAACTGGACCAAACAGTTAGTGGCCGATTTTGTTTTGATTCTTATTGAACCGGAACCGGAACCGTTGACACTACCGTTCCAAAAATTATGCTGGAACTAAAACCGGTCAAACCAAATAAGGTTTTGGTTCTAGTTTGAAGAATTGTTACCTTAGCGGTTCGGTTCACAATCTTAGTAGAACCGGAACCGTGACATCTCTAATGTGGACTGATTTCCAGTAAGGGAGGCTGTTTGGTGGCTGTAGGAGGGCTGGCGGTGGCTGTAGAGGTTGCGGTGAGGCTCTGGAGGGACTGGAAGGGGGCGAGGGGAGGGGAATAGTGAGATCTGGTGGCTGGATAGGAGGAGGGCAGGGAATAGGGCGGCTGAGAGGGGTTCCCGTGGACGGGAAGGCGGCTAAAGGCGTCGAGGAGGACGGGAAAGATGACAGGAGGCTCAGTAAAAGAATGATGACGGAGGCTGTGGCAGGGCTTCCCATGCCTGGGAGGGTCAGTGATTGGCTGGGGAAGGCTCGTCAAAGGCTGGAACTGCCAGAGAATGGCTCGTCGGCGGCGGGAGAGTCGGGTGGAAGGCGGCGGACAGGGGAGTCAGCACCCCCGAAGGCGTGTGCCTGCGGTGTCACACCGCAGGCGGCTCTTGACGTTGCATCGAGAGCGGGATCAAGCGGTTCTCCAGAATACTTAAAACTCTGAATCCTTTACTCATGAAATTGATGAGAATATAAATATGACGGAGTTTTTAGGGCAAATGCCTCCAACGGCTCAGATCGTCCGAGAGGGAAATCTACTCTAAATTTCCAAATACAACTCAAAAATATAAAACAAATACATAAGAAAATGCAGAAAAATAGGTCATATGCGGTCATGGCCTCCGATTGACCATCTAACGATCCAAAATTGTCGTCCCAATCGACTCCCCTAGTGTCGCACGAATGATCTCCATCACTAAGGGGCCATCATGGACTCCGCTTTAGTAATTGAAGCTGGATTTATGAGGAGGCTCTTCCACCAACGAGAGCTCCATAAAATGGACTGGTGAAAGAGTAGAGGAGGAGAAGTAGATGCCAAAGCTTCAACAGTGAACAAATGGAAGCTTCAATGACCTAAAGCAAGGAGCGAGCGAGAAAGCGGAAGAAGCAATGTTGTCTCAAGGGTTTTAACCAACATAAGTAACAAGCCCTGACTTTAGGGTGAGACGAAGGTTTTAACTAGAGGTGATGATGAGGATTTTTAGTAGCAGAGCATGGAGGGTTTCAACATATCGAAAGTTTATAATCTGTGATGGTCCTAATTTTGTAAAAAAAGAAGTCTCATTTTGGACTCATTACTCATATCGCACATTCTTCATAACTGATATATCATTTGCCTTTAGGTGGACAAACTGTAAGAAAATTATAATAATAACGAAAATATTCCTTTTTTTTTCTCTCCACCATATTTCAACAGCCACATGAAGGATAACTCCAACAGTCATGTCCCAATCTCGAATACATTTTGTTTGATTTTCTATTTGATTTCTCATCTTGACTTCTTTTTACGTCCTCTTCAATCTCAACCTTGTGATGTGAAAAACATATTCTGCAATGACATATTTGTTGATAGTTTATATAGGTGTAGTCAATAATACTTAGAGGAGGGGGGGGGTGAATAGGTTTTACTTATTTTCTTTGTTTAAACCTAATGTTTCTAGCTGCAGAAAACACAATCACAGAAAGCACACAAGGATGTATAGAGGTTCCTCAAGACCGGGTGTCTTGAGTAGTCCTCTTTCCCCCTTCACTTTTCTAACAGTGAGTTAGACAAGGCCACAAACTCCAATCTCATCTCCTTGAGCTTACACCACAAGTTCCTCAGAACTTCTCAGATCAATAGTGATCCTACCTCAGGCACATCAGCCCTACACTCAGGCTCAACAGCCCTACACTCAGGCTCAACAGCCCTACCCCTCAGGCACAGCAGCCCTACAGCTCAGAGTTATGTAACTCCTACCACTCAGAAATCCCACAGATTTCCTACCTCAGACCTATCAAGAAGTCCTACCACTCAAGCTGTCAACACAGCTTTACACACAGGCTCAACAACCTTTCACTCAGGCAACAATGCCTTACAAAGATAAAATAGAGTTTGAGCTAGATACAAAAGACAAAAGGTTTACTCTTAGGTCTTCTGAATCCTTTCTTCAGATCTGAAAACAACAGCTTCAGATTTGTAACACCTTGATCTTCTCCTTCAGCAAAGCAGAAGATCAACTTGCCCTTCTTGAGTTTGTACAGGAAGAGCTAACTAATCTCCCTTAGAAGATAAACTTCAGCTGCAGAGAACAACTTCAACTGGCTGAAACGTGAATGCTCGATTGCGGCGTACATCAAAGGCTTTCTCTATGGAACAGTGCTTGTTGTTGTGTCCTAGCTTGTTCTTTTATACCTCCAGAAGGCTTCAGCGGCTATATCGATCCTCCTGACACAGTATGGGTCAGATTGGAGTTGCTTGTCCCTCTCAATTGTCGTTTGCGCCAAAAGCAGATCCCGTCAACACATTTGGATCTGTCTCAGCGGTTGGGCTGAGACAGCATCCAGTCTCAGCGGCAGCTCCAGTCCCCTTCTCAGCGGTTGCTCCAGTCTCCTTCTCAGTGGATCCGCTGAGACAGCTCCTCGTCTCAGCGGTTCTGACCCATCGTCTCAGCGGTTATGCTGAGACAGATCTTCATCTCCTTGTAGATGATTTCTTCTTATCTAAGGCCATGTTTGGCCCTTCCGTTTGAGTCACCTGTGCCTGTATATCCTACACAAATATAGCTTTGTTAAATACAATATGTTCTTAGCATTGAGAGTGATGCCTCTTCAAAACAAGGTAATATTGAGGACAATATACCCAACATTTGTCATCATGCTTGATGAGTGCTCGTGATCTACCCACGATTTGATCTCTCCGATGATTTTAATTGGATGGAAATAAAAGAGAAGAAAGGGGAAAATATGGCGATTGTTAACAAATCAAAAAAGACTATCCACACTTTTTTGTTAACCGCAAACAACTATTTAAAAAAAAACTCTTCGCAAACAAATTGTTATTCACAAATCAAATAGTAAAAATGAATAAAAAATTTGCGTATAAAAGAGAATAAAGCATCAAAAGTTGGAAAGAAGGGCATTTTTATGTAACTCAATCCCACTCCACTTGTCTTCACTTGTCTTCCATTTGCCACCATTCACTCATATTGTAACATCCCTACCTAGTTCAACAATATTTTAAAAGTCTGTCCGGCACTCGTGATATAAAGCAAATTAAGCAACAATATTAAAATGATACAAATACAATAATAGAAAAGTAGTCAAGGTAACTAAAGTACACAGCGGAAATGAAAGACTGGAGCTAGAGTTAAAAGAGGTACCTCAATATCTGAATCACAGAGGCTACTAAAAGGAAATCAAAACTTAAATTAATACAGGAAATAAAATATAATCTGATGCAACACTGAGTTCATAAGTACTAAAGAGAAAATCCAAAACATGTACAATGTTGTACAGGGACAATTAAAAATGCATAAAAATCCTCGGAAGCTCATCCTGAGCAAAACTTCTGACCTGTAGTTCTTGAAAAGGAAAATTCAAAGGCGGGATCAGCCCATTAGCGAGTAAGAAAGATTTTTCCTCCCAATGAAACTAAAATATCATAATTAAAAATATATATGAAGATCTAAATATGCAACATTTGAAGCTATGAGACATTATCTCTAAATATGGTAACTACGCATGCTTTGACATAAAATAAAATTTAATAATATAAATCACACTTTCTATGATTTATCATATTCCGAGTTCTAAGCATAATTTTGAATCATTAAAGCATAGAGATTTCTGGGTTTTGAGTTTTTTCCTAAAGCTGAGATGACTCAAATTCGTATTCTTCTTAGATTTATGTTTTCATAGCTCGCTAGGAACAATCTAGAGAATTGAGCCCTTAATGGAAAACTAAACTGCCCTGATGCGTTCCTAGCACGGGACACAAACTCGCATCTAACTGTTTCCATACGTGAAAAAATGGCCATCTACCCATGTTGAGGCTCATATGGTCTACTATGTCATATGAGTATGATGATGTCCATCAATCATGAGAGAAAGCATCTCTCAAGCTCCCTAACGATCTATGCATCTAGTGGTCGGCATGCTCAACTAATGGAGGCACCAACATAGGCATCCTAGTCTAAGGACTTATCATTCAATTTATGTTTACATTTTGGGTTATATTGTCCTTGCATCTTTCAATACATATCATTGCACATAATGATTTTCTTATAATATCTAGCATACCCCATTCAACAATGTTTTCTTCATAAACATCCACTTAATAACTTCATGTGATCCCCTGTCGCATATGAGTACTATACAAGTTGAATGCCATGCAACGCTTAGGCCCCGTTCGTTTGGGCGGAATTGAAGAAAGGAATTGGAATTGGAATTGTCAATTCCAATTCCGCTGTTCGCCGGCCAATTTTTTTGGTGGGAATTGGAATTCAATCCAATTCTCACAGAATTTGTAATAGGCTATTTTTCTTCCCCCTCATTTCCGACCTCCTTAGGTCGGACTTCGCGATTCCTGCCGATCCCCGCATCCCAAGCCCCCCACGCGCGTCTGCCAATAGGCGGAAAGCTTCTCGTCGAGCGAAGAAGAAGATGACCGCCTGACACTCCCCGTCGCGATCCCTTCTTCCTCACCGCGAGCCCTTCTTCCTCACCACGATCCCTTCTTCCTCACCACGAGCCCTTCTTCCTCACCGCATGCAAGCCTCCTCCCAGCGAGCCCTTCTTCCTTGCTCCCGCGGGCAAGCTCTCTTCGTCGTCATCCTCCTCATCGAAACCCTAAACAAAGCCGAGCGGGAAGAGAGGCACATTCCGCGATCTTTAACATTCCGCTGCTGCCCGATTCTCACATTCCCTTCACGATTTTCTCCAAAAATGGCAGCCGAACGGGAAGAGAGGTACAGTTCATCGCCGGAGGTAATCGAAGAAGAAGATGACCACTATTTTTTGATCGCCGGCACCTGCTCTCATTAATTTGCAAATATTATAAAATTGAATCATTGCTGATTGTAATAAGAGCAAAATAGAGAACTCATCTTCTCATGTCTTCTTCCCAGGTTTTTCTGATTGCAATAAGAGCAAAATAGAGATGTATTTCATTGATTGCTGAGATGTGTTCATACTCTCTTCCTACAGTTTGAGTAATAACAAATTGTTATGGTCTCTTGCTACAGTTTGAGATGTGTTTCATTGATATGCTTAATGCTTCATATGCTTTTCTCTTGAATGAAAGTTTCTTTCTATTTGTTATGCTATTTTGAATTTTGATCTCCAAACTGTGTTGGTACATGACGTTGATTTATAGCTGATGGAGTTGATAAGCTGAATTGATGCTAAAAAATCACTGTTTTGGACTGATTGATAAGTTGTGCTTTGTTTTTCAGCTGGTATTGATTCATGGTGGTGTATGGCTGTGCTTTCTTTAGTTGTGTATGATTGTGTATGTGTTTTTAGCTGGTATCCCCTATTATTTTTTTTTCAATTTATATATGTTTTTATGTGTGATTATATTTATTTTGTCGAGTCACTATTTAAAATTTAAATTTTCAATTCCGTCTACTGAATTCTAACATCCAGCCGAACAACGGAATTACTAATTCTAATTCTAGTGACAGAATTCCTGCATTCAGCCGAACAATAGAATTGAAATTGAATTTAATTCCAATTCCTGCGGGAATCGGAATTGGGTCAATTCCAATTCCTGCATCCCATTTCCTGCTAAACGAACGGAGCCTTAATTCTTTTGCTACGTGTAGAGTCGCATTTATCTAATTTAATTCTAATGACTTATGATATATCTAACCGAGAGGAAGAAAATTTCTTACCTCGACGTTCCGACATCCATAGACACGACGCAGTGACATGATTCTTTAAGTTTAATTGAAAACTACACAAGAGTTCTCTGATCTACACCATAAACCCCTTTCTTCCTCTAGGTTCCTTTATTAAAATCGTAAGCCAGAGAAAAAGGAACAATAGTCCGTAAAATAAAGGAGAAGGACGTTGCTTACCCTGATAATCCTAACTAACCTAGATCAGGCGGTTGAGATGGCTATTGGAACAACCGTTGCAAGGAAGAACACAAACACAACGATTAAACACCATAAGATGCTGGAAGCTAAGAGGATATTATCCTTTCCCGTAGCGAGTATTTTGTGTCTGAATATATCCATATTGATAATAAATATTGTAAATCACATGCGGATGTTCATTGGCAAGTGCAGGTATTTCATGAAGGCGAGCAGGTGATAGTGAGAATCTGCGTTGTGAGGCTCCGTGCGAGGCTTGCTAAAAGCTCGAGCGTTAGGCGAATGGATCTCTATATAATCATGAGACGGATCGAAGCAAGCATCTACGATCTTGATATCCCTGCAAGTATGGGTATCCACCTGATATTTAGTGTTGAAGATATGATGCCGTACTACGAGCCTCGCGAGTATGTGGACCCAAGCAGTGGGGACTTCCAGCCGCCCACACCTCCACTCCCGTTGCCTTACCACCCTCATAGCCCACCCACGTCTGATGGCCACCACTACTCACCCACTTCTGACACCCACCCACCTGGGGACTCGTCTTCTTTGGTTCTACCTACGGCGCCACTGATTGCACCGGGATCCACCACTCGTGAGTTGAGCGTTGAGAGCTTCATGGAGACCAGATTCCACCAGTGCATTCCTACTACATACGTTGGTGACACCTGGGTACTTGCAGCTGAGCGTGATCGATTCACCCCTGGACTTCGACTTCAGTACGGTTGTCTCCATTTACCGGAGATGACAGCTTTTCAGTCGGGGAGAGTCGATCGACGAGGCCACTTTTCAGCGACGACACTTGGACGACCTCTGGCGGACCTCTTCGAGTTGTACCTGGCATTCATCGAGAGAATTCCGATCCCAATTCATCGGGAGATGAATTCTTTCAAGTCGGGGAGATTGATGCGGAGCAGAGACGAGGACGAGTTTTGGGCCCATTCGGGGCTGATTTGGCGACTTACCATATATGGCGTGCCCGGATCGACGATCGGACGCCGCAGATGTGTTCGGATTCGCATTGCGAATCAATTTGATATATTGGTTTATGTATTTGGACTTATTATTGTTTTATTTTAGGGGTTTTCCATCCGGCCAATCATAGCCGTTGATTGGGATGCCCTAGTTTTGGTTTTAATTATAAATAGGCTCTTAGGGGGCTGATTTGAGACATTGTAGATTTTGGAGAAAAGCATTTCCGGAATCCTGCGATCAGCCCACGGTGCCGACTCCGTGGAGCCCTAGGTGATGACTCCTAGGTGTGTATCTTCTTCCCCAAGGTAAACCCTAACCCCTCCCCTCTTTCTCCACTGTTTTCCCTTGCTGCCGCCCCTCCCTAGCCCTGTTTTCCTGCTGCCACCAGCCACCACAAGCCCACTCCTACCGGCATACAGCCCGCCCTCTTCCCTTCCCTGTTTTCCCCTGCTGCCGCCACTCCTCCCAGCAGCCCTTCCGCCGCCTCTCATCCCTGCTGCCAGCCAAGCCGCCGCCAGCCCAGCACCTCCCCTGCCCTGATTTCCGTCCAGATCTGTCCAGATCTGTCTAGATCTGGCCGCCGCCCCTCTCCCAGCGCCTCCCCTAAACCGCCGGCCTTCCCCCCTTCTCCCAAGCCCGCCCTTACGTGGATCCACCTTCCCCTCACCCTAAGCCCTTAGATCAGTCCGGATCTAGAGTTTTCTTGGCCCGATCCGTTGTTTTACCACCAAACATCGTCACGTCATCCGGATCCGCCTCCTAGTGGTCGGATCTATCCACCTACAACCCGATCTACCTAAGCTCCACCAAAAACAGCCACCCCCAACCCGTCACACCTCCGGTTCCACCACCGATCGCCGATCTACACATCCGGAAACCCAAATCTTCAGTGCCTCGGATCAGCCCTCTACTTTGTGAGTCTTGTTTGTATTGGAATATTTTATTTAGCATTTTATATTGGATTGGATCTTGTACCTGTTTTGAATATCTTGCATAGTAGTTGTTTGCTAGATTATTATTGTGATTTGCAGGGTTTATTCGCCGCGCGCTCTTGCTTTGGCCCTCCACGCGGAGGAAAGCCTAAGCTTGTTTGCCCTAATAAAATTATTTGTGCTTTGCCATGAATTAATTGCGCGTGGAATGTTTAAATTTATTATCTAATTTGGATTCACGCCGTCGGATTTGCATAGCATGTATGGTTATATCGCGGATTTTCCGCCGCCTATAGATTCGTCCTGCGTCAACTTCCCTCCATCACCCTCAACAAGACTCATCCCCATCCCCCCCTCCTCTCTCTCAAATAGAAAAGAGGGAGGCAACAGTTGCCGATGCCTCCACGTTGCCGAATGGAGACGGCTGGCTGATAAAGATATTGAGTTTGGGGAGGCCGGCTCCATTAAAGCTCGCGGCAGAGAAGTCAGGGAATAACTACAGCCTTAAAGGATAGCCGATAGGTTCATAGTGCGCACCAGGCTGAAGCACAAGAGGGTCTATCATTGGAAAGGCTTCTTTTATATGGGCGATGATGTGCACTTAACAAACCTAGTTTTCTTGTGAGATTAAATATCAAGTGGTTTTTGTGTGCAAAAAGATAGTTTTTGATTTGTTAACAATCGCCAAGTCTAAACACTAATAGTAGAGGAATTTAATTGAAACTTGTTTCCACCTGCACTTTTTATTGAGGAGAAATATTATTTTGTTCCTTCTAGTTTGGTTGATTGAAAAAAAAAGGTTTGAATTTTTATGTCTTAGGACGAGGGGACATTCTATAAATTAGCTCTTATTTTCGCTAGGTTTGAGAATGAGCGGTATTTTTTTTAGTTAGTTACATCTCCTAGCCTCTTTGGTAAATTTCAATCAACCATTAATGACATTCAAAGCAAACACCTAAGAATTTTTTTTTGAAGTACATTGTATTTGCATTCCCTCTGATTTCTCCAAACAAATGCATACCATTAGTAATAGTAAATAGTTCTGCAAAAATATATTTTCTTAGTTGTACTCATTTTCTGCCCCTATGTATAGCTTAACGGTTGCATGCTCTTGGTTTGTGCAGGAACGAGAACATGCCTTGAGGTCCTTCAAAACCGGTGCTACTCCTATTCTAGTGGCCACGGATGTAGCGGCTCGGGGACTCGACATACCCCACGTCGCTCATGTCGTCAATTTTGACCTCCCCAACGACATAGACGACTACGTCCATCGGATTGGAAGGACGGGGCGGGCCGGCAAGAGCGGTCTGGCCACCGCCTTCTTCAACGAGGGCAATGCTTCGTTGGCGAAGCCGCTCGTTGAGCTCATGCAGGAATCAAACCAGGAGGTTCCTGCGTGGCTCGCCCGCTACGCAGCGTCTCGTGCTTCATATGGCGGCGGGGGGAGGGGCCGCCGCTCAGGCGGCGGCCCTCGTTTTGGAAGCCGCGACTTCCGGAAGGATGGTTCTTTCAGCAGGTATGGCGGAGGTGTGGGTGTTGGTGGCGGGGGATATGGAGGAGGCTCCTCTGGCTACGAAGGAGGTTCCGGCATGTTTACCAGTGCTTGGGACTGATCTCATGAGTGGCATTCTTTGCTGCTATTGATTTTTTTTCCTTTTTTCCAACAGATTCTAACATTCTGTTTTGTATTTTCCTTCTTCTGTTCATAATTTAGCTGTTAGGTGCATAGTGTTTCTGTCGGGAGCTCTTCTCAATGATCAAGTATTTTGCTTCTCTCTGTAGCATTTGAATATATTGATTTATTGTTGTCCCGTTCTATTTTTGTTTGTTCTTCCCGGCCAGGTGATCTTTTCCCCCGCTGGACCCTTGATCTATATTTTGTCATGTTGCTGTGGTTGAGATTGTTTTTAGTAATTTTGTCGATCAAATTTTTGTTTGTCAAATTCAGGACAGAAATCTGGGTTCAACGGTCATAATTATTTGTATTTGTGTTTTGGTTTTTATGGGATTGTCGGGGTGCACGGAGAGATTGTTAGGCGCATCAGATCTTTCTCTTTGTCGAGATCATGCTATTAATTTCTCAAATTTTATGGGAGTTTACATATTACATGTTGCGCTTGCGATTTGAATTTATATTTGATAATATAAAATGAGTGACAGTGCACGGCCTCCCGTGCCCCACGCGACAGTATCCTGACAATGGCATTGTCTTGACACGACGGTGCTCCGGCCAGTTTTGTATATCATTAATTTTGTATGCTCTCACTTCTTAACAATGTCATTCTAGTAATATAGCATTGGTGGAAGAAATATTGAACCCTTTCTAATTGGCTCCTATTAACCTTCAAAATCACTAATTAATTATTTCTTATTTCAAGTTACATAATGTTGTGGCATGTATTTTTTTTCCAAACTCTGACACCTGTCATTCTAGATATTGGTGTTGGAATTTTTAGATGATCCAAAAGCCCAAGCACATCTTTGAGATTACTAATGGTAGAAAATTGTAATTAAAATATTCTAGTATTCATTAGAGAAAGTTATGAACCTATATATATTTCTATTTAGCCCCTATAAATGCAAATTATAGGTAGGCCATTTACATGGGAGAAAAATATTTTTTTTAAGGTGGATTTTTTTAGTCTTAAGATTAGGCATCATGGGGTATAGGTGGCGTGCGCACATATATAGCAGGTATGTGCGCACGCGCACCAAAAAATTATTCCTCTCATATTCTAATTCTAGAAGCAATCAAAGTTCTCCCCCATAGATATGTAAATGCAAGTTCTTGGATTTGATAATTAGGTTAAAAAAAGTGTGCTTTGATTTCCTTTTGTTAAAATTTAAAATTATATAAATAAAAAATTTGTTGAAGTACAAATTTGTATACGTTTGAACTCCAAGCTAATCATTATCAACCTTCAAACCCAATTTGAATCTATATCCTCGTATGACATCGGCTCGAAGGGATATGGAAAGATAAAATCAGGTTAATAGGTTGATAAAATCAGACACAATCAAGCCTACTCCAAGCTCTATTAAAAAAAAGGGAAATCATAATCAAGAGCAGTGTTTGGGTCCGACGACATCTGATCGCACAGCGATGATTGTGATGGTGTTTCATTTACGAAGAAACAGCATTCACAACTACAGCCGAACAAGCGCCATTTGTGTTGTTCACCACTACTTTCACAACCTCTACCGCTCTCCCAAACAGAGCTCTAAGTGCTTTAGGATGCTGACTTTTACTCAATAGAGCCGTTGTTTTAGCGCCAGCTGAATCAATGCAGCATTCTCTAATTTCATCACAATTTCTATATCTACCAAAGCCGACTTAGCCGGATAAATCACCCTTCAACAAGAATAATTCAACCTGCGAAGATTAAGCTCCAAAAAAGAGAGGAGAAAACAAAACTAAGCAATTCCATTTAAGTAAGAGAGGGTTTAAGAATCCAAAAGGAAGAGAGGAGAGAGCACACACTTGAATAAGAAACACCACCGCAAAGGTTTTTGAAATGCAGGCTGCCGACACGGTATTACAACAGGTGCAACAAAAACAAATCTGACAACAAGACTGGTGGAAACACCCGCCCGAATTCCCTCCGGCGAACTCAGTAGTCTTCTCCGTCTTCTGCGTCCTCATCGACGCCCTCCGCGCCGACCTCTTCGTAATCCTTCTCCAGTGCGGCGAGATCCTCCCGGGCCTCCGAGAACTCTCCCTCCTCCATTCCTTCTCCCACGTACCAGTGCACGAAAGCGCGCTTCGCGTACATGAGGTCGAATTTGTGGTCGATGCGGGAGAACACCTCCGCCACCGCGGTGTTATTGCTGATCATGCACACCGCACGCTGCACCTTAGCCAGATCGCCTCCAGGGACGACTGTCGGGGGCTGATAGTTGATGCCGCACTTGAAACCCGTCGGGCACCTGCGCATTTCGAAAAGGTTCGGTTTCCGAAAATATAAAGATAAGAAGAGGATGTATCTCTATTCTCACCAATCAACGAACTGAACGGTTCTCTTCGTCTTGATCGTGGCGACGGCGGCGTTGACATCCTTTGGGACGACGTCTCCGCGGTACATCAGGCAGCATGCCATGTACTTCCCGTGCCGCGGGTCGCACTTCGCCATCATGTTCGAGGGCTCGAACACCGCGTTGGTGATCTCGGGTACGGAATGCTGCTCGTGGTAGGCCTTCTCGGCGGAGATGACGGGGGCGTAGGAGGAGAGCATGAAATGGATTCGGGGGTAGGGGACGAGGTTGGTCTGGAACTCAGTGATGTCGACGTTGATCGCTCCGTCGAACCTAAGGGACGTGGTCAGGGACGAAATGATCTGAGAGATCAGTCGATTGAGGTTGGTGTAGGTCGGCCTCTCGATGTCCAGGGACCGCCGGCAGATGTCGTAAATGGCCTCGTTGTCCAAAAGGACGGCGACGTCGGTGTGCTCCAGCAAGGAGTGGGTGGATAGGACGCTGTTGTATGGCTCGACCACCGCCGTGGAAACCTGCAAGGTTAGAGGATTACACTTCAAAATTGGATCTTTAAATCGAGGTTTGAAAGGCGCATAATTCGAAGTAGAAGATTTATAATTTAACATGCATGAGGTCAAAATCCAGCTAAGGCCAATCCCTGCTAGACTTGAATACAGACAGGTGAACAAAATAATAGAAAGGCCCACAACAGCTGCCATGCACATGTGCTGATGTGCCCCTGGCATATGTAGGAGGAGAAATTAACAACAAACACTCTGAAGTGGTTATTAGTTGCTTTCCTGGATCCAAACTCTCATAAAAAAGCTGCCTTTGTGCATTTAAATCTGATTATGTTATGATGATTATGTGCTTGAATCTCATGGTTTCATCAAATTATAATTTTGAAGTAAATCATGACACGGGGATAAGCAAAAAAATCGATGCTGATTGTCTATGGAAGATCTCGGTTGTGAGTTGGAAGTGGAGTTTGAATTGCTATGTTCCCCCACCTGTTCAGTCCACTTCCCCAGAGATTCTCGAGCTACTGAATTTTATGATTTCCGATTGTAACCAAAAACAAATTCAAGCATGAAGGAATGATAGATTGGTACTTGAGTGATACCTGTGGGGAAGGATAGATGGTGAACCCAAGCTTTGACTTTTTCCCATAATCAACAGACAATCTCTCCAACAACAAAGAACCCAATCCAGATCCAGTGCCACCGCCAACGGCGTTGAATACTAGAAATCCTTGCAAACCAGTGCAATTGTCTGCTAATTTCCTAACCCGGTCAAGGCACAAATCAACAATCTCCTTTCCAACTGCACATCATTGCAGAACTATCAGAATGATTGTCAACGGCATCAGCCACGAAGGATCTATTGGTTTTTGGGAGAAACAAACTGAAAATTTCAAAAACCTGTGTAATGTCCGCGAGCAAAGTTGTTTGCAGCATCTTCCTTCCCAGAAATGAGCTGCTCCGGATGGAAGAGTTGCCTGTATGAACCAGTTCTGACCTCATCGATCACAGTGGGTTCAAGATCAACAAATACTGCTCTCGGAACATGCTTGCCGGCACCTGTCTCGCTGAAGAAGGTATTGAAGGCATCATGGGCGGCACCGACCGTGGTATCACTGCAAAACGTCAACAGAAACAAGAAATTGAAGAAAAAATCGTCAGACTAAGTAGTAAGGTCAGCAGTATATAGATCCAACAGTATAAATATAAGATATATCACAAACATGTGGATTCATGCGAAAGATTGCAGAAGAGAACCTTAGACTCCTGTTGAAAATGTTCGTTGCAATGATATTATGAGTTTTGAACCTAGTAGGAAATTATTTATTGAAGTCCCGAAGTAAAAATGGAAGGAAAGGCCATCTTGTACAAGAGTGAAGCACATATGGAAAGGGCAGAAAACGAGCCAGTAAGGAGATATAGTTAGTGGATCCCAAAACTTTCCGACGCATGACTATGACCCTAAACGAACTTGCGGGTAGACAGATCAGAGAAAACAAGACAAAAAACAAGGAGAAGGGCGAAACAAAAACACAGATCCAAAGAAAAATTGAAACCAAATCGTGCGCGCAGAAACGTAATCTAAAGCTAATACAGCAGATCTAGATTAAGATAACGAAATCCGAGCGACGACCAAGATCCAGGCCCAGAACCGTTAAAGGCAGAAACAAAATGATAAAGCATTCTAAGATCTCTAAATCCTTCCATCAAAATGAAAACTGAATAGAAAGAAGAAGAAGAAAAGAGCGATCGAACCTCGGCATCATGCCATCGGGCTGGATCCCATGCTCAAGGCAGTACAACTCCCAACATGAGTTACCAACCTGGATCCCTGCTTGCCCAATGTGGATACTGATGATCTCCCTCATCTCTTACCCTTTCTCTAACGAAAAAACGAAACCCTAGGCCTCGTTCTTCGTCCCACGCTCTCTCTCTCTCCCTCACAACCTGCCCTTGCAAAGCGCAGGAGACCAGAAACTAGAAAATGGAACGCCGGCGAGAGGAGAGAGACGCGAGGGGATGAGAAAATGCCGACGAACCCTAACTGCTTGTCGTTTTTAAAGTTGGACGAGGTGAGGGGGGGAAGCCACTTAACAAAATTATAAAAATAGAAAAATAAATAGTTAATTAAATAATAATAAAATATTAATATTTGGGCAATTACTCCGCGGAACTCCGTCCTTGGACGAGCTGCCGGCCGGGCCGTTAGTGGGGGCGTGTGGGGCATCGGCACAAATGGCCGGCTCGGCCGGCCGGCCGCCCGCCTCCTGTTCACATTCAAATTTCAAATAACAGAAAGCTCATATTTAATATGGGGATTGTTAACCGAAAATCGAAAATGGCTAATAATACTATAATTGCCCATTTTTTGGTGTCCAAAAATGACTATTCGTAGACCGTAATAGCTCTTTTTTCGGTGTCCGAAAATGACAATTTCAGATTTTTTTTCCACTAATTTCTTCTTGCAGGAGGATATATTTGCAGTTAACATTGCCGACGAAGAAGGATCTCATCTGTTCATCTGATTTCACCGGTGAGTAAAGCTTTCGTCGTCGTCTCCTTTAAAAGCTTCCGCCCGCCAGCGATAATCCAGATTTTTTTCCACTGATTTCTTCTTGCTTGAGGATATATTTGCGGTTAACATTTCAAAAAAATTTTTATTTTTTTTATTTTGTATGTTGGTCTGCGAATAACAATAATCTGTGCGAATAACAAATTTAAGTTCCTTTGGAGCTGCGAATAGTAATAACCTGCGAATAGCCATTTTTGATTTGCGGATAACAATCCACTTTAATATTGAGCAATGCTATAAACAGTGCTAATTTGGCTATGCAGTCCATCCAAAAAATATTTATAATCCATTTAAAGTAAGTGAAGGAAAAGTTCTCATAGACTTTCTGATTCTCTAATTTTTGGACTGTGATTATAATGTAAATTTTAGAGAGTTTGTAGGGTGCCAATAGCATCATCTAATTTTGAGTATTACATCTTAAACATTTAATTTTGGCAATTTACCCCCAAATCTTTTCTATTAGAATTTGCACCCTCCTAGTCCTAATTGAATATTTAGGGTGTGAAATATCAATATTTAATATTTAATGTGCAATATATAAAAACATTATAATTGGAGGACACTTAGGCTTCGTTTGGGAGGACTTATTTTCACCGGTCAAGTGGTTACGACCGCATGAATTGGACCTTAATTAAGGTTCGATTCATGCGGTCGCAACCGCTTGACCGATGAAAATAAGCCCCTTGAAACGGAGCCTTAAGGTCCGGTTCATGCGGTCGTAACCGCTTGACCGGTGAAAGTAAGTCCTCCCAAACGGAGCCTTAATGTCAAAGTCCCTAGAGTATTTAAGCTGTGCCAAATGGTATTTTACATACACTATTTTTCAACTCCGCATCTAAAATCAGCAGTGTGCCGCTCTTTTCTAATCACGGAAAGCCTCCCACGTTCCGCGTGATCATCCCGATCTCCTTCGCTCAGATTTATCGTTCCTTTAATATTTTTTCCCGAAGCACAACTTCATTCATTTTCTCTAGCAGATCTCCACATTTCCTCCAGATAAACTCCTCATTTACTCCGGCGAAACTCCATCTTCTCCCGCACGCAGCCTTCCTCCATCTTCTCCGGCGGAATAGCCTTCCTCCGTCTTCTCTTTACTGATTAGCAGAGATAGCACAAGTCGGTCATTCTTAGGCTTCGTTTGGCTCGGCTTATTTGCTCCGGTGAGTTTGGACAAAATCGTTATTGTCATAGAATGTATGTTTGGTATGACAAATGTTACTACCATTATCAAAAAAAAGAAACTAGTTATAAGCATAAAATGATTGGTATGACAATGACGTTTTTTTCCAAACTTCTACGTTCTGATTATGAGCAAAAGTTCTCTGTGTTTTGTTCTTATATTTTATGAGAGTTGTTATTAGCAGTCCAATTCTTGCTATTCGTAGTCAAATTTATGCTTTGTACATGCATTTTTACGAAAATTGTTCAACTCAAAAATTGTAGATTTCGTCGAGATTTACAACTTTCGTGTTGAACACTTTTCCTAAAAAAGCACGCACAAGGCGTATTGCCGCCCTAATTGAAACATAGGCGTAATTTTTGTAAATACGTCTTGTAAATGCTTTTTTAGGAAAAGTGTCAACACGAAAATTGTAGATCTCGACGTGATCTACATTTTTTTATGTTAAACAATTTTCCTAAAAATACATGCACTCATAGAAATTGGACTGCGAATAGCGAGAATGAGACTACTAATAACAACTCTCTATTTTATTTATCTAAAGCTCTCGTTCCTCCGAGTTTTTTAAACATTTTTCATGATTTTTTTTCTTTATGTTAGTTAATGTATATTAATTTTTATTAATATAATTGTTATACACTCGTAAAAGCCTCAGGTTGCGTTTAAAGGAAGCCCCGCCGATGAGAGGTCAAAGCGCGCGCGAGCCGCAGGTACGTGCGCTACCGCGTGCACGGGAGTGCACGGAAGCGCGCGGGCAACACCCCCCATCGCGGGGGAGCGACCCGGTCGCGCCCCGACCGCACCCCTCCCGGGGTGCGGTCCGGTCGCACCCCCCAAGGGGGTGCGGCCCCGCCGCACCCCCCCCCCCCCCCGGGGTGCGACTCGGCCGCACCGCCCGTGGGGTGCGGTCCGGCCCCCTCCCCTCACCTTTTTCCGCAGGGGGGCTCGAAGGGGCCCCCGCCGCGTTCGCGCCCTCTCGTCGAGTACGTCGGATCTCAATTCCCCCTTGGGGGGCGACCCCCCGTTCCGCCGTCCGCCGGGGGCATCCCCGTGTTCCGCAGCACGTTCAGAGCACCTCGGCGCTCGCGCGCGCTCAGAAGCGTTCTCACTTTTTGTCTTTCTGACTTTCTCACCTTTTGTCTTTCTGACTTTCTCACTTTTTGTCTTTCCAGTTTCTCAGATTTCAGGAACATCCTGTCGCCTTTTTCGCCTCCAACAGAACTGCCCGAACTACCCGAACTGCCCGAAGGGTAAGGTGGTCATTTACGGAAAATGGCGATCCGTGTGCCCCGAACCAGAAAATATAATTCGTCCGCCGAGCATTTATGGAAACTGCAAACGGCGAAATTACCGGACTGCCCTCGGCCAAAGCTATAAAAGGAGCCCCAATGCTTCATTTGAAAGGACCCGACCTTCTGGACCCGGGAGAGCTCCTTGCAGACTTTTGCGGAATTCTCCTTCAGCACTTGAAGATTTCCTTCGTCACGAAAGGCGACTCAGCTTCTCACTTTCGTTCTCGAAAGGCGACGCAACTTCTCACTTTCGTTCCCGAAAGGCGACGTAGCTTCTCACTTTTGTTCTCCGGGGCTTCTCACTTTCGTTCCCCGGAGCCTTCTCACTTTTGTTCTCCAAGATTCTCAGAAGGGAAAAAGACTTAGATTTCTGAAAGGTGGCCTGTCACCTCCAGAACCCTCTCTCTCTCTCTCTTATTATAACGAGCGGCGGCCTGTCGCGCTCGAGTTCTAACTACCAAATTGTAACCCCCAGAAGATAGTGAAGTTTGGTCGGCACAGCTCCGACCCAGTGGTTTTTTACCCTTTCCGGGTTTTCCACGTTAAAAAGTCCAAGTGTACTCAACGAATCTCGAATTGACTGTTTGCGCGCTTAGTTCGCTTACGAGCTAAGGTGGTTCAATTGGACCGGTCTACCAAGAGCCCTAAGCATTCCGCAACAGTTTGGCGCCTTCTGTGGGAAACTATTCCCAAAACTCTTTAAAGGCCAACTGCAATGGCAAGGAAGAGTGCTCGCACTACTGAAGGACCAATGCTGGAAGGACGCATCGACCCAGCTCCCTCCCACTCCCTCATCAACGCGCCTCCCACAGAAGAGGCAGTACATGCGCCCGCAACTAGGCTGGAAGGGCGAATGCAGCAGATTGAAGAACAACAAGCTGAGATGTTGGCTCTCGTAAGGAATCTCGGGGCTCCTCAAGTTCCGGTTCAACCGCCAGCGTTGAACGCACCGCCACCCCCAGCTCCAAATCATGCCCCGAATGAAGAGGCCGTTCGAGAGGAAGAAGCTTCAGAGGGATTCTCCAACGCAACAAGTTCCGCTCACCATGCCCCGCCAGCCAGAGACCCAGAAGCTGACCACCGTCATCATCACCCAAGAAGAGCTTCCCCTGATCGAGCAATAGAAAGAACCACGCGAGAAGAAATACGCGATATGATAGAAGAAGAGTACGCCCAAGCAGGGCGACGCGCAGCTCTCGCCCGCCATCCCGCGCACCACGGCTCCCCACTATCACCTCAAGTCCTGGCTCATCCAGTTCCAAACGGTTTCAAGCTTCCCAATATCGAAACGTTCGACGGGACGGATGACCCGTTGGAACACGTCAATCACTTCACCACCATCATGAGGATTTACAGCGCCCCCGACCAACTCCTCTGTCAAGTGTTTCCGGCAACTTTGAAAGGACAAGCGCGCACCTGGTTCCACTCCCTGCGAGATGGGGCCATCAACAACTTTGCAGAAATGGCGCAGCAGTTCGTGGACCAGTTCATCGCAAATCGTAGGATTGTCCGAGATCCCTCCCATCTCTCAGGAATCCGCCAAAATGACGGAGAGACTCTCAAGGATTTTTTCCGACGCTTCACCTCGGAGGCTCGACAGATCCCAAGAGTCGATCCCGAACTCTTGCGGGGAGTCTTCCTTGGAGGACTCCGCCCAAGTGGCTTTTATTCAGCTCTCATGAGAGAAACCGTACCAAGTTACCCCGACCTCGTTCACCGAGTTGAAGCTCAGATAGCCGCCGACGAGGCCATCGAAGCACACCGCCGACAGTTCGAGGGGAGCTCAAAGAGGAAGAAAGAGGAGTCGTCGCTACAGACAGTTCCCAACAAGAACAACAAGCATCACGACAATCCCAGCCGAGACCGAAGATCTCGCCAGCATCAAGACTACACTCCCCTGAACACAACCAGGACTAACGTTCTCCTTGCCATCCGCGATCATCCCTCTCTCCAGAGACCTAGGGCTCTTGCACCAAATTCTGGAGACCAATCCAAATACTGCGACTACCATCGAGGTCGCGGGCACAAAACAGAAGATTGTTCGCGACTGAGCGCGGAAATCGAATGATTTGTACGTCGGGGACTCCTTGAAAAATTTCTCCAAACCAAGGATCCTGAATCAACAAGTCAAGAATGATCCAGCAGGGGAGCAATCCCCAGGGCGACAGTCCCAAAGAATAGCCTGTTCTACGTCTGACGTATTTACTTGTATCTCATGTTTTCAGCATCGATGTAACAAACAAATATCATTCTATTTATTACTCTTCATCATGCACCCAAACCACAAGCGCCATTTTCAATTGTACTGTTTCTCCCAGAATAGAGTGTTCAGATTGTCCGACAAAGGACTCTGCCCTCTCCCAGAACAGAGTGTTCAGATTGTCCGACAACGGACTCTGCCCTCTCCCAGAACAGAGTGTTCAGATTGTCCGACAATGGACTCTGCCCTCTCCCAGAACAGAGTGTTCAGATTGTCCGACAAAGGACTCTGCCCTCTCCCAGAACAGAGTGTTCAGATTGTCCGACAAAGGACTCTGCCCTCTCCCAGAACAGAGTGTTCAGATTGTCCGACAACGGACTCTGCCCTCTCCCAGAACAGAGTGTTCAGATTGTCCGACAAAGGATTCCGCCCTCTCCCAGAACAGAGTGTTCAGATTGTCCGACAAAGGACTCCGCCCTCTCCCAGAACAGAGTGTTCAGATTGTCCGACAACGGACTCTGCCCTCTCCCAGAACAGAGTGTTAAGATTATCCGACAACGGACTCTGCCCTCTCCCAGAACAGAGTGTTCAGATTGTCCGACAACGGACTCTGCCCACTCCCAGAACAGAGTGTTCAGATTGTCCGACAACGGACTCTGCCCTCTCCCAGAACAGAGTGTTCAAATTGTCCGACAAAGGACTCTGCCCTCTCCCAGAACAGAGTGTTCAGATTGTCCTACAACGGACTCTGCCCTCTCCCAGAACAGAGTGTTCAGATTGTCCGACAACGGACTCTGCCCTCTCCCAGAACAGAGTGTTCAGATTGTCCGACAACGGACTCTGCCCTCTCCCAGAACAGAGTGTTCAGATTGTCCGACAATGGACTCTGCCCACTTCCAGAACAGAGTGTTCAGATTGTCCGACAACGGACACTGCCCTCTCCCAGAACAGAGTGTTCAGATTGTCCGACAACGGACTCTGCCCTCTCCCAGAACAGAGTGTTCAGATTGTCCGACAACGGACTCTGCCCTCTCCCAGAACAGAGTGTTCAGATTGTCCGACAACGGACTCTGCCCTCTCCCAGAAAAGAGTGTTCAGGTTGTCTGACAACGGACTATGCCCTCTCCCAGAATAGAGTGTTCAGATTGTCCGACAAAGGACTTTGACCTCTCCCAGAACAGAGTGTTCAGATTGTCCGACAAAGGACTTTGACCTCTCCCAGAACAGAGTGTTCAGATTGTCCGACAAAGGACTTTGACCACTCCCGGAACAGAATACTCGGATCGTCCAACAAGGGACTCTGGCTTTTACCAGAACAAAGCACTTGTATATGCCATACAGAAACGACAAGCTCGATCTCCAACACAACCACTGGGCAGCAAGCTCACAACGTAACCGTTCAAGGCAAGATAGAAATCTCTCCCACAACTAGAGCCGAGCGACGACTTCCGGCACGTCACGCAAAGATGACAGTGATCCAAATTGCCGCGAAGGAAAATCAAAACCTCCGCACTCCTCGCCCCGAAACTCGGACTCCGAAGGTTTGGGGGGCTTTTGTTATACACCCGTAAAGGCCTCAGGTTGCGTCTAAAGTAAGCCCCGTCGAAGAGAGGTCAAAGCGCGCGCGAGCCGCGGGTACGTGCGCTACCGCGCGCAAGGGAGCGCACGATAGCGCGCGGGCAACACCCCCCGTCGCGGGGGAGCGACCCGGTCGCGCCCCGACCGCACTCCTTGGGGGTGCGGCCCAACCGCACCCCTTGGGGGGTGCGGCCAAGCCGCCCCCCCGGGGTGCGACTCGGCCGCACCGCCCGTGGGGTGCGGTCCGACACCCTCCCCTCGCCTTTTTCCGCAGGGGGGCTCGAAGGGGCCCCCGCCGCGTTCGCGCCCTCTCGTCGGGTGCGTCGGATCTCAATTCCTCCTTGGGGGGCGACCCCCCGTTCCGCCGTCCGCCCGGGGCATCCCCGTGTTCCGCAGCACATTCAAAGCACCTCGGCGCTCGTGCGCGCTCAGAAGCGTTCTCACTTTTTGTCTTTCTGACTTTCTCACTTTTTCTTTCTGACTTTCTCACTTTTTGTCTTTCCAGTTTCTCAGATTTCAGGAACATCCTGTCGCCTTTTTCGCCTACAACAGAACTGCCCGAACTACCCGAACTGCCCGAAGGGTAAGGTGGTCATTTACGGAAAATGGCGATCCGTGTGCCCCGAACCAGAAAATATGATTCGTCCGCCGAGCATTTATGGAAACTGCAAACGGCGAAATTACCGGACTGCCCTCGGCCAAAGCTATAAAAGGAGCCTCAAGGCTTCATTTGAAAGGACCTGGCCTTCTGGACCCGGGAGAGCTCCTTGCAGACTTTTGCGGAATTCTCCTTCGGCACTTGAAGATTTCCTTCGTCACGAAAGGCGACTCAGCTTCTCACTTTTGTTCCCGAAAGGCGACGCAGCTTCTCACGTTCGTTCCCGAAAGGCGACGTAGCTTCTCACTTTTGTTCTCCGGGGCTTCTCACTTTCGTTCCCCGGAGCCTTCTCACTTTTGTTCTTCAAGATTCTCAGAAGGGAAAAAGACTTAGTTTTCTGAAAGGTGGCCTGTCACCTCCAGAACCCTCTCTCTCTCTCTCTTATTGTAACGAGCGGCGGCCTGTCGCGCTCGAGTTCTGACTACCAAATTGTAACCCCCAGAAGATAGTGAAGTTTGGTCGGCACAGCTCCGACCGCGTGGTTTTTTACCATTTCCGGGTTTTCCACGTTAAAAAGTCCCAGTGTACTCAGCGAATCTCGAATTGACTGTTTGCGCGCTTAGTTCGCTCACGAGCTAAGGTGGTTCAATTGGACCGGTCTACCAAGAGCTCTAAGCGTTCCGCAACAATAATATATTTTATTAATGTTGTTAATATAATTTTATTAATATAAATTTTTAAAATAAAGTTATTATAAAATTATTATTTTACAAATATAAATAAAATTATGTATACACGTATTTTTTTCAAACAACACTATAAACAGGGTACTTCCAAACCGTTTCAATAATTATATCACCACTCTATGAAATAGTTGATTTTTTTTACCGAACCAATCAAAGCCTAAAGTCAGCCCCGCCTAAGAGCGAATGAACATGTGCTGGCGAGGAAAATACTAAATAATAAATAATCGCCTTTAATTATTATAATCTTGACCATGTGCTCGTAGGAATCACTGTCCACTTGAGCACATTACACATTCACTCTACTTTTTCGAGCGAAAGGAACTTAAATTTGTTATTCGCAGAGATTATTGTTATTCACAGATCAACATAAAAAAAAAACATATGAATACATGCTATTATATAGTTCATATGAACATAAATAGATAAATAGTAAGTATAACAAGCTCAAAATAAAAGCATTACTACAAAAAGATATATGTAATCCACATCGAAATAGGATTGAAGCATACATCAAAAAACTATGAAGCCTATATCAAAAAATATGAAGTTTACATCAAAATATTATATAAGTAGCTCAAAACATTCCTCATTCAGCTTCATCCCCGCAGGTAATAGGATTTGAAGTTCACTATTGATTCATAAAAATGAAGCAAATGTTAAAGAGAAAAACAATAAACTTACCAGATTGTTTTGCTTCTGCTAGAAAAATATGAAAGTCTCAGCAATCACTATAGAAGAAATGGGATGGAGAAATCGGTTGAAATTTTTTTTTTTGAAATGTTAACCATAGATATATTCTCCTGCAAGAAGAAATTAGTGAGAAAAAAATCTGAATTATTTTTGGCGGGCGGAAGCTTTTAAAGGAGACGACGGCGGAAGATTTACTCACCGGTGAAATCAGACGAACAGATGGGACCCTTCTTCGTCGGCAATGTTAACTGCAAATATATCCTCCTGCAAGAAGAAATCAGTGGAAAAAATTTGGATTATTGCAAGCGGACGAAAGCTTTTAAAGGAGACGTCGGCGGAAGCTTTACTCACCGGCAAAATCAGACGCTTCTTCGTCGGCGACCAGGTGGCCTCCTTCGCCGGTGACAAGTTGGGCGCACGAGATCTGGGGGTGCGAGTGACGGGCGAGCGAAAGAAGCGGAGGGCGACGTTGCACATGTGGGGAAAAAATTTTAGGGCTTGGTTTGTGAATAAAGAGATTGAATATTGGATGAGAATAATAAACACCCAAAAAGGGCTATTATTGGTCTGCGAATAGCCATTTTCAGTCTGCGGTTAACAATTTCCTTAAATTAGTATAATGTTGAACGGCAAATACTTTAGCGAAAAGCCCCAAGTCAATCAAATTTTTCAATGTGACGTCATCCCTAGCACTCAATCTCATGCCTTAAGCATGCTTTTAGACTTAGGCGGGTAAGTAGGTAGTTTTATTTGTAATCATTTGTATAGCACGGTGACTGTTCATAACCATCGCATTCATGCCCGTCATCACCGTGCCGAACGAACCCATAGTGATGACGGCCAGATAGACACTTACCTTTGAAGACCACATTGACTACTAATATAATCATTGCTCACAAGTAAATACTTTGGAGAGTAGAAATGTTACAACTAAGCTTGATGTGTCAAATGTGATTCCTAAAGTATTATTAAATTTCATTCAAATCAATTAGTTTCATTATATAATTTTCAATTTCATATGTAAATCAAACAAATTAATCATTTTACATATTTTTTTTAAAAACTTAAATTTGCAGAATCCAAATAGAGTAAAACAAGATCAAAATTTGTTTTTATTCTATTTTTCAATTAATGCATTTGTGTATACATATAATGTGTATGATGAACAAACTTGAGGTGCCTAACATATTTTTGCTTTATAAATATATTTCATGTTCTATGAGTAGTTTCATATTTGTTCCACTAATACTCATTTGTATTCATTTCTTTAGCCCACTGAATACTTTTTAACATAATTTTTTTTTTCTACAAACTTAATTACACTTTTAAATGAACCAATTTCAAAATTATCTTGATTATTAATTGATATTCACAGACATATATCAATGTTGTAAAATATAGTAATTATGAAAACATAATAGACGAAGAGAATTTCATTACACTAATAAAAAAAATTGTGGAAGGAGTGAGCAAAGTTTATGCAACATTAGGAGGACTCATTCACTCACAAGGAAAAGTGGGGACCCCACTTACTCAAACTAACTAAGATTCATTCATTCACTCGCAACGAAAAGTGGGGACCACTCCCCACTTTTATGTTTATGTTCAAAACTAGTTATCTTTTTTAAAGGCGGTTATTGTGAGTGCGCTCGAAGCATTTTCGTGACTGTCAAGTTTGGAGCAGCCTACTCGTGCCCCTAGCGGAGTATTTAAAGGCTAATCCTAAAACCCCGACGGAAAAAGTGGATTCCTATCAGATCTTAACCAAACCACCAAGTATTCGTTAACCCGTTATATGGATATACCTCAACAGTTATAATTGTAACTCACCGGAGCAAAAAAAAAAACACGCCAAATGGGCCCTGGATAATGCTATAATTTGAAAATCAACATATATATATACTTGAAATTTTTATCCTACACTTTGATGGACTTGTGTTAGAACTGAGAACATTTTTTTCATCATTTTCTTATAAAACCCTTTAGATATTAATTATAATTGGAAATTTCTTTGGAGAGTATAACATTGTGGTTAGCATTTCTAGTTAGTTAGCTGGCTGATAATTAATTCAGATGTGTATAATATAAATAAATAAAGCAGATAGGAGGCAACGGATGTCGAATGAGGTTAATAAAAAATAAACATTAAATTACTTATTAAAGTTTTTCCTATATTATCCTTATCTTAAATATATTGTCATAATATTTAAAATAGTGCATATAATTATACCCCTCATTAGTTTATGGCATTGTTTGGGAGGCCGGCGGCCTTGGCGAGGGACCAAACGCCGCGGCGATCCAGATTGGAGGGAGGGGGCCGGGTTCACATACGGAGTGAAAAATGGGATCGAGCAAACGCCAGCGGTGGCGGAAAAATAAACGTCACGCCGGTGGTGTTTGCTCTCTCACCAGAAGAAGGCCGCCCAATCTTGCTCAAGCCAATGATATATGTAAGGCTAAGAAGTAGATATAAAAGCTCACACCATCAGTAGATATATAAATTATAAATAAGAATTAATGTCAATAAATTTTAGTGTTGGATATCCGGAGTTGATTGTAACTCAGAGATTATCGTCGGAAGTTTTACCACACCATCATATATGTAAAAACTCTCCCCGGTGTTTCCTTTAATCTCCTTGTTCTTTTTAGGTACTTGGATAATAATAATAATCTTACAAAAGAGTGCATGTTGAGATTAATTATATTATACTTTTCGACGGAGCATTACATATTAACAGAGTTAGCTGGTGATAATTAATTAAGAGATTAGCGGAGCACTCGTTGAGAGACAGTGAGAGCAGCCGTCAGAGGACATGAGTATACCTCACCGTAGGTGAAGTATACGTCACAGGAGGTGTTTGCAAAGATTGCCGAGTGATTGCATGGACGGGTAACGAATGTTTAAGATCTAGGCCGGAGATCGATTTACACGCACGGTTTTTTGGTTATGGATTCGAGTCTTGCCTAGAAATATCCATTGTACACATGTAGAGCGAGACGACTCCGGCTGACGATTGCCATATCACCTCCATCGATTAGCAAGTATCTTCCACAAAATGTAGAGCCAAAATTTCTAAGATATAAATATTTTATATTAAGAGATTTATATGCCAGATTCGAAGGTAATTAAAAACAAATTTACGTTGAGGTGCAAAAGAAATGACTTTTGTTAATAATAATATTTATTAACAGTATACTTTATAGCTTATAGCATAAATAAATATAAAATCTGCTAGTTAAAAATAATAATAATAATAAAATCTGCGGACCAGTTCGGTCTGACAGTTTCTCATGTGGATGATAACCACCCAACGGCAGAAAAGTCAAAAATATTCAAATTTCAAAATTTATGTTTACCGAACTCCGCGGTAGCAATAGTGAAAACCGGCCGGCCGGCCGGCCCGGGCCTGGTTGGCCGAGTGGGTCTCCTTCGATATTAACGAGAGTATCGATCAGCAGCTATTCAGCTCGGTTTTATTTTTAATTATACTAAAAAAACTACAATATCTTAAATTATCTGCCAATATGAAAAATATGAAATGAATACTCCAACGGTGCGAACCCGTGCGGCGGCAACGGTGCTGTTGGTGCCGATCTCGCCGCTTCCACCTTGTTCCCTCCTCTCATGTAGAACTCTCGACGCATCCACCGGCTTTGGAGATGATAGCCGCCAGTCTTGGAGGAGAGGGTCTTTGCCGATCTTGGAGGACGCGTATTGGTTGGAGTTGATGCGGTGCGGGCGTGGCGGTGAAGGCTTGCGGTGGTGCAGTGGCCTTGACAGAGTTCCTCTCCGGTGGTGCGGCTTGGTGTCGATGGCGTGCGCGGGTGCAGTTGGCCTCGACGGTGCTTCTCCGGTGGTGGTGCGGTTGAACGTCGGACGTCGACGTTGAAGGTTCTCGGTGAACCTTGTGTGTCCGCTGTGCTAGCGGATTGCAGTCCAGATTATTATCTCTCCCGCGGGTCGAGCGAGTCCGGCTCTCCGCGGTGTATTCTGTAACGGACGTCGGTACATTTCTTCATATTTGTTTTTGCAGTTATATGATTTATTTATGCTGCGTTTCTTGTTCAGATTACATGCGCTTGTTACTCTGTATTATTTGGTTGCGCCTAGGGGATAGTTTCCGCGTAATATCCTAACAAGTGGTATCAGAGCTAGGTTCGTAAGCGGCTGATTGGACATTCGAGGAAAGGTTTGACTACGGTGGGTGACGACTAGGTCCGCTCCCCATCTTTTCAAATCTGACCTTTGAATTAATCAGGTCTCCTGGTCGTGTCGTAGGACAACCATGACAGGGAAGAACATGTTTCTGGACAGTTTTTTTGAAGAAGTGCGACAGTGGCGGGTTTGACCTATGACAGGTGCTGCTGCATGAGATGGTCATGATAACCGCAGATTTGTTACAGGGAGGTGATTATCTGGAGGAACACAAGACGTGTTCAAATTATTTCTGTGCTAGTTAGAGGCAGCTTGTGCAGAGACGGATGAGGACGTGAAGGCCCATTTTCACGTCTTACCTCGCTCACTTTTTACCCGGCCTTAGTGACGATGCTCTT
The DNA here is from genome assembly GCA_033032865.1 of Dactylorhiza incarnata. Classification (NCBI taxonomy): domain Eukaryota; kingdom Viridiplantae; phylum Streptophyta; class Magnoliopsida; order Asparagales; family Orchidaceae; genus Dactylorhiza; species Dactylorhiza incarnata. Next base: position 955,684 of record JAWHQI010000348.1, on the reverse strand, counting down.
GTATGAGAAGGATACGGTGGAGCTGGTGGAAGTCACAATCGCAGTGCTATCCAGACAGATGTTAGTGGGCCCTACTCCTGAGGGCGGTCACATCTTGACAGCAGCGGATGGGTAAGGTGAGGCAGTTTGGCAAGGGATTGAGTGGAGCACGATCTCGATCCGGGCCGAAGGAGGGTATGGTATTTTACCATTGCAGACAGTGCAGTCACACAGGAGTGCAAGTTCGCAGCGTGCAAAAGGGTCTCGAGACCAAGGTGCGGACAGGGTGACAGCTGGGTCAGGGTGCAGAGTGATGAGGTCCTCACTATCACTGAGAGTCTATGTGACTCTGACAACTTGATGTTTTGAGCAGATTGGATTCAGGTGCCTACAGTTGGGTGGCCCGAGGTGGAGTCCTGATGGTGGAGTGAGGGCGTACCATGCTCAGCCTCAGGAGAGCTGTGCAGTACGGTAGTTTGTACCGGCTGATGGGGACCACGATGTGTGGTGGTGTACCCATGATTTCTGAGGGCGACATGGTGGATTGTTGTGGTGGTGCAGAGGATCGTCCTTCTGGGACTCGGGTTCTACGAGTCAGTTTCTACGATCAGGTTGCAACGACGTTCATGGGTTGAGCCAGAGCAGAGATGAGTTGACTGGAGTAGGTCGGCTGATGCCTCAGACTGAGGCGGTGCTACGTGCAGAGTTGCTTGATGCAGTTGTTGCTATGTGCAGTGGGTGCTTCGTGCAGGTGGTGGCTCCGGATCCCGAACCAAGGTGGTGATTGTTGGTTTGGTTCGGATCCAGTTCGGTCCGGATCCAAATGTTCCTATAACCTGGGAAAAGGTTGCAACGTCCAGAATAAATAGTTGCAACGTCTGAGTTGCTGTTTGGCAGAACTGGCGCAGATGTTGCAACGTCCAGAAAATGAGGTTGCAACCTCTGGCGGAAATTTGAATTCCGCGAATCTAAATCTGGATCGTTTTCAAACATGGAAATGTGCAACTCTTGGTGGATCTTTGGCAAGATTTATGGGGCAGTTTTGGGAGGAATATTTATTGCCACCTTCCGTGAGATTAAATGGGAATATATATATGGATATATATCTATACTATAAAGGAAATATGGATATCTCTGCTAACACCATACTTTTAATATCAGCCATTAGATCTCCAAGATATTAAATCTGTGCTGTTCGATCCCATCCTCTTCAATGTATCGGTCATTCCCCTCTCTAAACCCCCGATACAAGCGGTGCCCGGTCGATAAAATGTCTCGCGTGTTTCTTTCTTCCCTCAAGCTCAAATCCCGTCGCCTGCTTCCGCCGCTGCTTCTTCGATGTCCGCCTCCGTCACGGCTCCGCGCGCTGGCAGCGACAGAGGGCGCCGCTGTGTGCCGCTGCGTATGGCGTCGACGCTATGCTTCCACCTCTTTCGCTAGCTCATCTACCACTGTCGTGCCCTAACTCATCCCATTCGGTAATCTTCTTCCTTGCCGCTCATCAACTGGAAGGAGCTCGGCATTCAATCGCCCCGTTCGCCCCGTTATTTCGCCGCTCTTTTAAAAGTTTACGCCGGCTATGCTTGCTCGCCTAACATCTCCGATATTTTGGAGTTCTGGAGCGTTGGGAGCTTGGGATTGGTCGGATTAGGCTATAAAAAGGGATCACCATCTTCTTCTTCGAGGCAAGGCCGGAGCTTCATCTCTTCCTCACGGCAAGGTCCATCCATCCTCATCTCTCCCTCCTCCTCCTCATTGGAAGCTCTATCAAAATGGGGGCTGCTCTTCTTCTCTTTCTCAGTTTGGGTAATTTCTAATTTATTTTAGAGTTTATGATTTCTTCTATGGGGAGATCAGATATGGTAGCGCATCTGCGCCTTCTTCACCAAATTCGCGTAACCTTGATCTTTCTCTCTCTACTCTGCATCAAGGATGACCTTGAGGTCGATTAGGGAGTTATCGTTTCACTCATAACCTTCTCCTTAAGTTGCGGCTAGGAATGTGATTGAAACTTAAATTCAGGATAGGGTAATCATAACTGAACTTGAGTTGGTAGTGGTGTTGCACATCATGAATGGCTCAGATATTTTGAGCAATCTGTGCTAATCTCTCTCTACCTCTCACTCTTTCTCTCTCTCTCATCCTCCTCTCATGGCAGAAACCTGTCATACCCCCTGCTCTAATTTCTTCGATCAGGATAAAGGAAATGAAAGTTGGGAGGCAAAGAGCAATTGAAAATTCTCTCTCTCTCTCTCTCTCTCTCTCTCTCTCTCTCTCTCTCTCTCTAGGATGTTTCTTATTTGTTTTGGAAGTGTCAGTGGTTGAAACATCAGTTAGGCTTTGTACGGGAGAGTGGGTGTCGATGATTTGGGTGAGAAATGGAACTCCTACCGTTCTATAAGAAATGAAACTCAAAATGAAATTTATGACATTTCACACCACACCGAAGCATCGAGCGTCAATTTTTTTTTAGTTTACAGCGGGCGAAGCCCGCCGACGCCGAGGGGGCGGGCGAAGCCCGCCTTGAATGCCAAGCGGGCGAAGCCCGCTTGGTTGCGGGCGAAGCCCGCTTGGTTGCGGGCGAAGCCCGCTTGGTTGCGGGCGAAGCCCGCTTGGTTGCGGGCGAAGCCCGCATTGATGCGGCCGAAGGCCGCCCGAGAGCATCGAGCACGGGCGTAGCCCGTGCAAAGATGCTCGTATATATATATGGGAATATATATATGGTTAGAGATATATATATATATAAACCTTACCTGTAGCCGGATGAGTAGAGAAGAAAGACAGCCGAACCTGTAGAAGAGGAGAAGCCGTCTGGTAGAAGGAGACCGCCCCTCCTGGGCTCACGCCGCCGCCGCCGCCGGTGGTTGCCGGTGGTGCGAACCCGTGCGGCGGCAACGGTGCCGTTGGTGCCGATCTCGCCGCTTCCACCTTGTTCCCTCCTCTCATGTAGAACTCTCGACGCATCCACCGGCTTTGGAGATGATAGCCGTCGGTCTTGGAGGAGAGGGTCTTTGCCGATCTTGGAGGACGCGTATTGGTTGGAGTTGATGCGGTGCGGGCGTGGCGGCGAAGGCTTGCGGTGGTGCAGTGGCCTTGACAGAGTTTCTCTCCGGTGGTGCGGCTTGGTGTCGATGGCGTGCGCGGGTGCAGTTGGCCTCGACGGTGCTTCTCCGGTGGTGGTGCGGTTGAACGTCAGACGTCGACGTTGAAGGTTCTCGGTGAACCTTGTGTGTCCGCTGTGCTAGCGGATTGCAGTCCAGATTATTATCTCTACCGCGGGTCGAGCGAGTCCGGCTCTCCGCGGTGTATTCTGTAACGGACGTCGGTACATTTCTTCATATTTGTTTTTGCAGTTATATGATTTATTTATGCTGCGTTTCTTGTTCTACTTCTCTGCAACTCAAGGCCACGCACACAAACTCATGACCTCCACAATACTCAATCATTCTTCTAAACTACTCCATTTCATTCCTATTTATAGAAGTTGAACGGACAAAGCGTCCTCCTTTAAGAAACTAACTCCCGCTAGAACATTGTTGCTTCTTCAATTTGACTTTGTTTGCAAAGCATAAAATGTCATCTGTGCTGTCTGCATCATCTCTTTGCTTGAGCTTGAGTCGGCGCCGCCTCGGAGCTTCTCCAAGTCAATGAGCTATCTTTGTTCTAGAGTGTTTTGAGAATGAGCCTCAGTTTATCATCACCTTGATTTCCTAAACTTGCACATGCCCAAGTCCATAAGCCGGCAAAGCAAGTTTGCTTCATCTGTACGAAAGCCTTGTTGGCGTTGGAGCTCTCGTTTCATCCTCATCCAGAGCAGCATTCCGCCACTTCCTTTCTCCTCAACTCGAAATGACAGACGTCGACGCCTAGTACTTGTTCTTACACCATCCACCGCCTTTGACTTTTTCAGGTTCTCTTCAAACCTTGATCGCCGCCTTTTCCTGAAGCCGCCATATACCTTGCTGCTTCACCTCCACGCGATCCATCCACATGCTCTGTTTTAAAACTGAATTGAGTTTGACCGCACTGCCAACAACAATCACGAGAAGGAAACATGAATTTTTGGACTGCGATTAACTGAATAAAATGAGAGATTTTGTTTTTTTTCGGGGTGCGAATAGCCATTTTAGAACTGCTTATAACATTGCCCTTCTTAAATTATGCTGCATGGTTTTGATGGATTCATTCTTCAGTGATACTTCGGGGTGTGACTGAGTGCATTCCTAGTCCTGAGCTAACCCTAGCTTAACTCAACGAACTCGAGGTCCTAAGAATCAATCTTGAGAGAGGTCCGATTCAACTCGCCCAATCATGAATCAGTTTAATTGATGATTATTAACACAAAAAAGATTACATAAAAAGCATTACGATTTCCACAAGAATATCACGTCATACTGGCATGTTCGCTCTCTCAAAACAAACAAGTCGGCTAAAGCTCGTAAAAACTAAGATTAAGCTCAAATTTGAATTTGGTTAATGATCGGGGGGGGGGGGGGGGGGGGGGGGGGGGGGGGACTTCATTTTCGCCCGCTGTGTAGCGGAAACGAAAGAAAAAAGATGAAACAAAAAAAAAAATCACAATACAGAAGACAAAGATTGACTTGGTTCACCCCGAGATGGGCTACATCCACGGGCAGCAACAATATGTTTTTCACTAGATCAAGAACATAGGTGGTTACATAAAGTTGGCGGATTTCCGAATTGCAGAATGATCCAAACCATAGAAAGACAAGAAGTTTATATAACACTTAGTACATTTACAAAATACCCCTGAAAACCACCCTGGATGCTATGTCAAGATCAGGCCAATCGTTATCTTTGGGTTAAAATTTGAGGCATATAATTAGCACATTGATACCCCGGTCTATTCTGTATGGGTTGGCCACAACTTGATGAGGTGTACATATAAGTTGCATAAGATTACTTCAACTGTTTTCAACTTATAATTTCTATCATCAACTCATTGTTTTTCATTTCTCAATTGACACAATTCTTTGTTCATATTTTATGAGGTGCACTCAAATTATTAAATAAAAACATTAGTTTATATGGACCCGAGGGTATTTTTGTCTTATTTCATTACCATGTATTTCTATTTTTTTAGGCAAAAATTTTAACTCAGTCCCTAAAGTTCAGTCATTTTATGAAATAGGTCCCTAAACTTTTTTAGGTTGGAATTAGTCTCATTTCACTTTTCCATCTTATTTTTAACGGAATGCAAAGTTCCTCCGCCTCAATAGCCTCCATGCTCAATTTCTGATCGCCGGCGGAAGAAATGACTGGCGAAGGAGTTTACTTTCTTCACCTTTCTCAAATTTACGACAAGTGGCATGTGGACTTTCACGCTCTGTTCTTTTCTCTTCCTCTCAGAACGGAGAGAAGAACAGGGAATGGACAAACCTTGATAATTAATTTGCGGGAAAAAAGACTTCCTTTTTAAATGCTTTGACAGATTCAGTTGGACGAGAAAATTGAGGTTTTATGGCCCATATCCTTTCGTTCAAGTGGGGGTTTTAATCTGAGGGGGGGGGGGGGGGGGGGGGGGGGAGCTCTGTTCCAATTGGAATGAAAAAATATATTTAACTTTGTAGAGGTTAGTCATATCTCTCTAATTGCCCTAATAAAGATTTGTATGTGAAGAAAGGGTAGGCTTTTACCTTTATGGAGTAGTTTGACTTGCGGAGGAGGTCGAGCATGGGGCGGATGACAGATTTCGGCGAGTTCGCAGTGAAAGGATCCGACAACGGAACGATAAGAGGAGTTTATTTGCAGTTATTTTTTACTAGCATAAAGGAAGGAGGTTGCGAAGAGGAAGAGAAGGGAACAAAGAGCATGGAGGCTGTGGCGGTAGAGGAATAGTGCATTCCGTTAAAAAATAAGATGAAAAAGTGAAATGAGACTGATTTCATAAAACTTAGAAAGTTTAGGGATCAATTTCACATCAAAAAAAGTTCAAGGACCTAATACATAAAGTAGCTAAATTTTGGGACTAAAATAAGAGTTTTGCCTTTGTTTTTTTTAAGAGGAAAGAGTATGACTTTATTTTATTAAAAAATAAATAGAAATTAAATAAGTTGATAAAATATAAAAAGATAACAGCTACCAGCGACAAATGTACACTTATGATATGGAGCTAAAAAGATGCAACCAACAAAAAATGATAAATAAATCATCAATATGAAAAGTAATTTAATATCATAATAAAAACTTGAGGCCCATTCAAAAGATTCCCGAAGAATAGAAAATAGACAATAAAATACAACTTTTTTATTTATATTAAAAACTTTATCAAATAAATGAGATTTTTTTTAATAATAAGTAATTAGAATGTAAAGAAAATAGACCAATATGTGCTACACATGTCATTAGATTTTCTAAGCGAGAGTTGGAGCGGTGAGAATGAGAGCATTGACAATGGAGCGGTGAGAAAAGAAGGGGGTGGCTGCGATCTCAAAAAGAAGAAGTCAAAAATGGCGTTTTGGATCGGTGGTGTTGGGAATTAGGCTATATTTGTCTGGGCTTATTTGTTCCGGTTCGTTTTGCCCAAAATGGAGGAACGTACAGTTGCGCTGTTTATTTGGGCTGATTTAAAAGTTTCACTTTTTTTTATCATGACCTACTTTTCCTGATGGCAGACGCACGGCGGAAGGGGCGAAGGGGAATTTCACCGCTTTCATTTTTTTCGCTTCTCCACCAGCCCCGACGTTCTCCGTCCTTTCGCAGGTAGCGTCGTAAGTAGAAACGATAGAGATCGACTGTTCCACTGACGCCAGCGACCCTAGCCCCGACGCCGTCTCTGGAGAACCTTCCGGGGACCAGCCACCACTCCTCCGCCCACCGCCAAGGGATTCGACGATCCTTCCGTCGTTCTCCCCCCTTCCCGTCGCCAACAGACGCACCGTCGGGACTCGACGCCGAGGGTTACCAAACAGATTGTTTTAGGGTTGTCATTTTTCTCCCAATGGAGATGGGGGCAAAAACACTCAAACAAACAGAGATGGAGCAAAAAAAAGCCGGGGATTGAGAAGCCCATCTAGTCTAGGCTCGGGCTAAGCCTTGGGACCCCTAATGCCTAGCCTTGTGGTGCCTGGCCTAATGCCTAGCCTAGGCTTTGGGCCCCCTAACAGAACGGCATATCGGTGGGCCGGGGGCCCGGCCCACGGTCTCGGCTAAGTGTTGCTAGATACAATTGGGCCTGATTTGATCAATCCAAACTCGAGCCAAACCTAGGCCGGTCGGGCCGAACATGCTATTTGATAAAGACAAAACCCTTAATTAAGTGATCTAATTATTCAAATAAATTCCTGTTTAAATGGTTTAGTGACATCTAATATAGTTTAAGGATATATGCAATGTGCGGATACCAGATATAATTGTGTTTATACGAAGGCATTAAATACAAATTGCATGGTTGAGATTTCTCTGTAAACAGATGGATGTGAAACGGGAGCTCTCATTTTGTTCTCAAACATCCCCCCGTCTAAAAGAGCATAAGGAGATGAGAAGACTTTGGGTCCGTTTGGCACGGTGGCGGCGGCCGTGAACGTCGCGGTGACGAACCGTCGTTAGTGAACGCCTCACCTTACATAGGAAACTTCTATCTAATTTTATGTTCAAATTTATTATTTTTTCTTGGTGGCAGTCATATCGTTGTTATGTCAAGCACATATTTTATGAGAGTGGTCATTTTGTCCAAATTCATCGGAAAAAACATGCCGCGCTAAACTGACGACGGTTCATAACTGCCGAGTTCACGAACAGCACCGCCGTGCCAAATGGACCCCTCATCTTCTCCATAAAGATAACACCGAGTTAAGAGATCAAGTTGCCGCTCTATGTGCGTCCGTGTTCTTGCTTTACTATGTTTTTGGTCTAACAAAGACGAACCAATCACAAGTAAAAGTTTAAGAACACCTTTTACAAGACAATGATTTCCTTCAAATCTTATGGCTTCCACAAATGTTGTAAAATCTATTGTATTTACAAGCAGACAGATGAATCCTAGCAGAACTGTTGTTCTGCCCAAAACTGGAGATTTTCATTCAGCTGGAATCTAAAATAAAGTTGCTGCAAATTGAAGAATATTTTCAATGGTTATGACCTCCACCAAGAAAAACAGCTAGTTTTGAACATAAAATTGGATGAAGTTCCTTAGTGAGGTCAGGCGGTCACGAACGATGGTTCATGATCACCGCGTTCACGACCGCCACCACCACGCCTTAATCAAGTCTTTTTACCTCCCGATAGTATCTCCACCAGAAATAAGTATAAAAATGAATGAATTGAATGAGAGCAGAAGAGTATTAGAAATGTAACCCGTGTACTTGTGCCTGTAACAAGTATGAAATGAAAAGTTACCTTTTGCTCTTCCTACCTGCTGCTTTCGTTCTTCTCCGTCGATATTCTAACAGTAGTATCAGAAGCCACGGCTGGAGCAATCCAAGCAAAATTGCTTCTTAAATGACTTCATCATCTATCAGCAACTCATTCAATTACTCGCACTCAGCAGTCTGAAGTATCAGCATTTATGGGTGCAAATGAAAACTTTATTCATCTCTCAAGGATTTTGGAATCTAGTTCAGCATGGTGCTCATTTTCCAGCAAGCGGCAAAGAAACTGAAACAGCATATCTACAACAAAAAACTGAAATACAAATGAAGGATGGTGAAGGCACTTTTAATCTGAAATACAAACTCCAAACATTATGGAAGGAATTTGATGCCATTATTATGAAACCGGGATAATCAATCCACCATTTCTTTGCAAGAATAGTAAGGATCATCAACCAAATAAGGAACTTGGGAGATACTATAAAGACAAAAAAATAGTACCCAAGATCCTTAGGTGTCTTCCATGTAACTATTGATGTTCAATATGTACCAAACCTAGCTCAAAATCGGCTAAGTGAAGGACAATTACTGCAAAAGAGATACCAATTAGCAAATTTCATACAAGATTCATGTAATATATTAGAAAGGAAAACTGGTTCTCGTATAGCCTCAGCACAAATGCCCAAGAGCATAGTTTTTTTTTCCTTCGACTGTGGTAAGGTTGCGATTTCAATCTGAAACTTTGGCATCATCAGCTGAGTCATGTCCATTGAAATCAAAAGAAATTAGTAAATGGACTTCCATTTATCAAAAAAGGAGAAAACAATTTTGTGGAGCTTGTGTTGCAGGAAAGGTACACAGATTACCTTTTCCAAGACATCCAACCAGAGCAACAAAGGATGTAGTGGAACTCATACATGGGGATCTATGGGGACTAACATCAACACAATCCATAGGAGGTAAATCGTATTATTTTCTTCTAGTTGTTGACTATAGTACATATATGTGGATCTACTATTTGACTAAAAAATCTGAAGCATTTGAAGTTTTCAAAAACGTTTAAAAGTGAAATAGAAACGCAGCTTGGAAACAGAGGAGTGGAATTCATCTCTGCACAATTCAATTCTTTTTGTAAAGAGAATGACATATAAAGAGAACTTAGTGCTCTAAGATCACCTCAACAGAATGAACTAGTAGAGAGGAGAAATATGACTGGTAGAAATGGTAAGATTTATGCTATACAACAAACAATTACTAAAAAGTTTTTGGGTTGAAGCAACCAACAAATGCATATTGATTCATCAGTGTTTGCAATATCAAAGACATAAGACAAGTACATACGAAATGGCGGTGATCAAGAATTTCGTCGACACCTCCATCAACTGCCTTTTTTTTTCTTTCGATAGAGGACTAAACGACGAGGACGTCGTTTTTCGGGCATATGGGTATAGTTGTAATTAGATGGCTATTAATTCTTGTTTAGATATTGTACTGGTGAAGGCTATAAATATAGCCTAGTAGGTTGTAATGTGGGACATGGAATATTGTAATGAAGTTTAGTTCTCTTCTTGTAGAATAGCTCTTCCCCTTGATTCCTCTCTCTTCTCCGGTCTTTCCTCCTACGGGCCTTCATCTCGTATCCCGTCTTCATTTATAGCGCAGGCGATCTCTCCTGCGAACTCGTAACGACGCATGGCAGTTACAGCCGGCCAAGTTTGGTGATCACTGTTCTTTAGCTCTTTTCCTCGGCAAACATCTCTGAGTGAAGAAATAAGCTCGACCAATCTTGCACCCCAGGTCTCTTCTTTGTCTTTATAATCGCCCTACATATCATTTTGGGCACAAAATTAAGATTGATAACTTCACATACTCTCACCATTCACGAAATCATACACAATTTGTAATATTGGATGCTAAGGAGTTCAGAGTCTCACGCAATAGTATGAACATGATGTATTATATTTAAAAAAGAGGAATCCGGAGCTACATTGATGAAAAGGAAAACTCCAAATGGGAAAAAAAAAACAGGCACATACAGAGAGCATGACATTAAACGATTCCACCAGAAAATAAATGCATCGCAGGAATTCAACAAAAACAAAAACTCCATGCCTCGATTAATCGAAGGAAGGAGTAAGGGGTGTAGAGGCTAGGGTTTGAGCTCAGCAGAAGAGGAATCCGAGAACAAGAGCAGAGAAGGAGGCGAGCGTGGCGACGGGAGCAGAGGCGGAGGCACCGGAGGTAGGACTGGGGGCTGGAGCTTCGGCGGCGGAGACACAATCGACGAAGGTGGAGGCGGCGACAACAGCCACACCGACGGCGGCGATGAGCCTCATTCTCACAGAACCCTCCATTGCTCTAAACAGATCTTTTAGTTTTTGGCTTGCGATTCCCCCCTTGCCGGACCGACGAGAGAGGCGGTAAGGAGGTGAAGAGCTTATTTATAACGGGGGGAGATCTCTCGAGCGCAGCCTGGCAAATGTTACACAGCGGGCCGCCGTTGTGCTCTTCAGCTCCTGCATATTTTTATTTTCTTTTTTTAGAATAAAAATTTGAATGACTATTTATAAACCACTTTTTTTCGTACGCTGCAGAATTTTAATTGTACATCACAATGTTATTTATACCCAAAATTATTAAAAAAAAATTATATTTAGAGATAAAAGTGATTCGGGGAGATAAAAACCTAAAAAAATTTCTACAATTAGGAAACCAAATATTATGAGAGAGTTGAGAGGAACGATAAAGAAATACTCACAATGAGGATCCACCGGAGAGAAACAAGTTATAGTTGACGATTCCGAAATCTACAAAATCATTTTCATGAAGCTTTGAGTATTCTAGGATTTTAGGGTAGAAAAAATTTGAGAGAAAAAAAAAACTCACCGGAGGGCAAGGAGGGAGTCCTAATGGTGGAAAAGGGAGGAAAACCACAAATGGCCGGCCGGAAATCGCTCAGGTGGGCGGCGGAATGGGGGCAGGCGGGCGTTCGGAGATGATCGCGAATCAGGGGGGCGCTGTTTCCGTAAGAAACCGTGAGTGCGCGAGGGAGAAGGGGGTGGGTCGTACATGTTTATTTTAGGTTTTATTAATGCCTCTTTTTTAAAAATAAATTAGTGCAAATCGTCATACTTGAGATATGATTATCATTACCCTATAAAAATTAGCAACTGCTATCATTTGATCTATAAAATAAGATATCATATAAATTGAAATTTGATCTATAAAATAAGATATCATATAAATTGAAATAAATATATATATAAAGTGATCGAAAAAAAAAACAGATATAAAATAACAAATGGAGCTGGTATTAGCACCGCAGTTTTGGCTAGTCGCACCGTACTTTCTCCTAATTTTTTATGATTTTTAGAAATACGTCTTGTACATGCATTTTTAGAAAAATTGTCCAACACGAAAGTTGTAGATTTCGATGAGATCTACAACTTTCGTGTTGAACACTTTTCCTAAAAATGCATGTACAAAGCGTACTTTGGAAATACACCCAGGTTTCGGCCTTTTTAAAAATACTCCTTGTGCATTCATTTTTGGAAGAAGTGTTCAACACGAAAGTTGTAGATCTCGTCGAAATCTACAACTTTCGTGTTGGACAATTTTCCTAAAAATGCATGTACCCTTATTTCTAAAAGGCACGAAAACTTAGGAGAAAGTGCGGTGCGACTAGCCAAAACCGCGGTGCTAATAGCAGCGCCCATAACAAAAATGTAAAACTTAAAATAATAATTACAAAGAGAGATTGTGTAGCTCGAGAAAACAAAGCAATAATATATTTGCTTAATTTAGGCTCCGTTTGGCGCGATTTTTTTTGCTCAAATGAGTTGGACAAAAAAGTCATCAAGAGGATGGAGCTCCTTAGGTGAGGTCAGACGTTCAAAAACGACAGTTAATAATCACCTTTGTTTAATCATTTGAAAACCCTAGATATTCATCATTTGAGTACTAATAGAAAATTGTAAATTAATTACTTTAAAATTTTATAATTTTGAAGACATTAGCTTGTAGGCTTGCAAACTACCAGAGTTTGGGTAGAGAGATCCACAAAATTAGTAGGCTCTAGTCCAACTCGACTTGCTCGTGATCTCGGCTCCCAATTAGTGATGTTAATTGGGGATTATTTAAGAAAATTTAAAGAAGATCGTGAGTAGGCTCATAAGTTAATAAACATAAATAATTTAGCTTAAGGTCAGTTCTCAAAAGGGCTCGAGGTTGTCAAGTTTGAGTCGAGCTTTTTTGGTGTTAGTCATTCGGCTCAACTCAACTTAAAGACCTATTGATATGTTCTATTAGCTTGGTCATGCAAAAAAAAAATTGTGGAGAATTCGAGGGGTGCCACGTTGTATGTGGGACCGTGCATGGGACCGGCACCTGTGGTTGTCATGGCATGGGGTATTCGCATGCGTGCACGTTGAGGGAATTAGTCCCACACTGCTAGCCCGTGTAAAGTTTCTAGACTTCTTAAGGTTGGGGCCATCCTTCTTTCGCCTAGAGGTTTTGGGAGTGAAGCCCCAACGTTTGAAATTTCCGAAGTCCGCGGATGATGTCTCTTCAACCTTGCTTCTAAGATCGCCTCATCCGGATCCAACACAAATATCTCCGCACAAAGTTTCTTCAAAGATATCAATGGAAAGCTCCGCGTGGTTTGCCTTCACCAATTCATTCCCAAGAAATTTCAACGTAGCGATACTCTTTTTGTTGAACAATCCATCAAGTGATCCAAAAATGTCTAAATCACCAATGCCAGTCTACACCTGCATATAAAAAAACAAGGGCATCTACTTAGTAGTTTGAATAAGAAAATATATTTTATACAGTTATTATAATTTATTAAGGGAATTGTTAAAGAAACTTCATTTTTAGTTAGTCGCACCGCAATTTATCCTAATTTAATATTAAAATTACTCCCCAAAAGTGTGACGCACAACATTTTCTCGTAAATTTTATATTCGTGTTTATTGATTTTCATAGTTGTAAGTCATTTCTTTACGTTAATAACCCCCTATGATGATACTTAAACAAATATAATTATCCCCTGTGATGAAACTGAAAATAGTAAAATGAATAAGTGTGCGATTAAAGGTTGCCTCCTCGTCATGTGGCGTTAAAATACGGATTTGCTTATAGCAAAAATGCGGAGGTTTTGGAAACCATATGTGGACTGCTATACAAAAATGGTATGCTGATTGTTGCTAGTCCAAAAGGGTGTGCTGCTAGAATAAATTTCATCAGATATGCTGCTACTTATTTCTTATTTGGGTGTGCTAATAGCATTTGCTATTAGCTACCTAGGTGTGCTGCTAGTTTTTTTGGGTGGAGCTATTTATGATTGGCTTAGGAGAGGCGGTGGAGGACTTAAGTAAAGCAGTTTTATTTTTGGATAACTTTGGATTCGGCCGACTGTGAGAATCACTTTCTCGTTCCCGTCACATTTAGGGCAGTGCAGCTTCTTCTTCTTCTTCGTTTCTCTCGCTCTCTCCTTCTCATCATCTTCCCTTCCTCCTCTTCTCAATTGCTGGCAGAGTACTTGGAGTACTGTTGAGAACAAGGGTTGGTAAAGCTTGGCAGGATCTGGGCTTAAGCCGATTTGCGCGATTTGGGAGGTAAACCCTCTCTTCCCTGTTATGAAGTATTGCTTTCTCTTGCTTTGGGGGATTATTTCACTGTAAGGCTAGGGTTTCAATTATGGAGGCCGATTTAAGCTTTGGTTGTTGTTGATAAGCTGCTCCTCTTTTCAGTTGAGAAATCTGCTGAAATTCCTGTTAGGACTTCTGTTAGTTGATGTTTTAGTGGGGGAAAATGTTCCTATTTTGATCGGCTACTGTTTCCTTTTTGTTAGGTCGGCTGCTGCCCCTTATGTTGTTCCAGCTTTGTTGTTTTGTTTTTATGTCCCTATAACAGACTGCCTTATTTCAGTGCACTGCTGTGTTGTTGCCCCTTATGCACTATGCTGCCCCTTATGAAGGTGTCTATCTTTAATGGCTGTTCAGGGAGGGCTGTTTGAGTCTCATAGTTCAGACTTTTTTTTCGTCCTTGGACAACTCCTAAAAGTCTACGTCAACCCTAGGAATCATCGTTATAGCCCTTAGGTGATGCAACCCCGTAAGTTTATACATTTTTATTAATACGGTTACTAAACAGATATCACGGAGGATGGCATCCCGCAATAAACATGACGATGACGTGGGGCATGGCAATGGAAAGGAAAAAGGAACGGTGAGACCTATTTGTTTAATCTATGCATAGTTTTCAACTATTTTCTGCTATACGCACTTTTATGTAAAAAGGGAAAAATATGTTTATGGTATGTGATGATATGAAGCATGCTTATAAATCACTGAAACTAATTCTCGCTAGAATGTATGGCCTTGTATAAGGCAAACAGACGAAAGAAAATTCTGAGGGGATTATAAAATAAAATAAATCACTGTATGTAAACGTGTCGACACGAGGTTTTATTACGGGCGAATGAACTGCTAGCATACGAATGAATATATGAATATGTTAGATTCCAAACTAGTTTTGGAACATGAAGACCCTTCGGGGTGGGCCCAAAACATGAAACATGAATGAACCATGTATATGAAAATGAAATGGATTCACTCGCCCCTAATACTACCTAATGATAGAATTTATGAAAGATAATTGTATGAAATGCTCCCTTACTTTTGTACCTGCACATGCTTAAGATTATTGTACATGTTATACAATTGCTAGAATATTACACATTGGTTAATACTGCTCTTACCTGTTTATATAAATGTTATACATAATATTATGCATGCTTGACTGTATAGCAGGTTAAAGAAATAGCGCATCGCTTAGTCTTTATGAAAGACTAACGGTTTCAAATGTTAAATTTTTAGGTACAGGGAAGTCGCATGCCAGTCACCGCTAAAGATGCGAAGAACAGCTCCTTTCCTTAGGAGTTTTGTGCTTAGCTTTTAAATTGTTATCGTTTGTAGAAACTCATGTTTAAATATAGCCATGTATAATTAGTTTGGACTTGTTGAAGAATGTAATAGAGTATTTTGTGGCTTATGACAGTGTATGTACATACTCATTGTGTATAAATGTTAGAAATATTTTCTATTACCTTTTGATGCGCATATGGATTAATGAGAACAGGTTATGATAGTACTTTGAATTGTGGCGGTCTGCGGGCCGTTACAATTTAGTGGTATCAGAGCCAGGTTTTCAATAAGCCTGGCCGCAATGAGTATGTGTATATGCCAAAAAGTCTATAATCGTCATTATGACAATTAATTGGTTCGTGTTTTGGTGTTAAGGATCCTCGGAGGAATGTCCAGGACGCGATGCCTGGAAGTAATGAGTCTACGCCTCAAGAACAGCCGCAACAGGAACATTTATCAATGGAGCAACCACAGCAGGCGCAGCCTCAGTTGACTGATATTACTCGTTTGTTCGCTGAAGCAATTAAGATGGCACGAGAAGTCCCTCCAGCGGGACCTTCCACAGAGACTGTCGTACCAGTACAGCAAAGACATCTGGATATAGACTTGAAGCAATTTCTAGAGCTGAAGCCGCCAACTTTCCGAGGTGGTTTGTCTCCGTTAGAGACAGAAGACTGGATCTCTCGTGTTGAGACGATATTTGAAGTGATGCTTTGTCCTGACGAGCGAAAGGTGGGTTTGGCTACGTTCCTTCTGGAAGGGGAGGCAAAGCGATGGTGGTTAAATGTCCGAGGACGGTTGGCAGGCCGAGGGCAAGTAAGTGTTTCCTGGACTACGTTTGTACGAGAATTTACAGGGTGGTTCGTACCGGAGTCTGAGAAGAAGTTACTCCAAGAAGTTTTTACGACTGGTACAGGGTTCGCGATCAGTGCTGGAGTATGAGACGGAGTTCGCCAACTTAGCATTCTATGCAGAAGCATTCGTGCCAAATGAGAAGGAAAGGTGTAGAAGATTTCAGGATGGCTTACGGGATAATATTCGCTCCATTTTGATTCCTTTGGAGATCCAGGAATATGGAGCCCTAGTGCAGAAAGCACGTTTGATGGAGATCGATGCGGAAAAGGTTCAGAGAAGAAGGGAATTCGGGAAAAAGAGATCTCAGTGGACATCAAGCAAGGAGTCCTCAGCTAAGCCAAGTACCTCATGGAAATCTGGTGATTATGGGAAGCGGTCCCGCCCAGCAGAGAGTAGTAGTGTAATGCAGCCACAGAGGCCGTCTCAGGGGCAGGAGCAGAAGTGTGGAAAATGCGGAAAAGCCCACAAAGGACAGTGTTTGGTGGGCAGTGATGTGTGCTATGTTTGTCGTCAGCCTGGGCATCGTCAGTGGGAGTGTCCAAAGCGAAAAGAAGGGGAAAGCAGTGCGAAAAGATTTCCAGGTCCTCCAGGTCAGAAAGTTTATCAGATGGGTGTGGCAAAGGAGACTGAATCTCTCGCTTCTTCTTCAGTCCCAGGGGGCCTTGCAGAGGAAGAACGTCGCGTTCAACCTCATGTTTTCAATCTCAGCCAGCAGGAGGCTACAGCAGATGATACAGTAGTAACTGGTATGATTTATTCACATGGTCATTTACTACGAATTTTATTTGATACCGGTGCCAGCCATTCGTTTATATCAACTGTTATATTACATCCTATATCGGTGAAACCATATATTATTCAAGATATTCTACATGTGACCCTGCCAAATAATCAAGTAGTTCCCTCACAACAGCGAGCGGTAATTTCTTTTGAATTGAACGATCAACACTTTATGGTAGATGCAGTGGTTTTACCATTAACCGAGTTTGATCTGATATTGGGTATGGACTGGTTAGTCCAGCACGAAGCAATTATTCACTGCAAACGAAAGGAAGTCATAGTGACGTGTCCTAATCAGCAGACTATTGTATTCCGAGGGTTAAACGAGGTATCGAAACTGCTAATCTCAACAATGAAGGCTTCCAAGAAAATCAGAAAAGGATGCAATGCTATGTTGGTATTGCTTAAGAGCACTACTATAGAAAAGAAGGACATTACGACGGTGCCAGTCGTATGTGAATTCCAGGAGCTATTTCCGGAAGAACTGTCGGGGCTTCCTCCAGAGCGAGAAGTCGAATTTGAAATTCAGTTAGAGGAAGTAGCAAGACCGGTCGCAAAGACACCGTATCGGATGGCTCCGAAAGAACTGGTGGAATTAAAGTATCAATTACAGGAGTTAATGGATAAAAACTTTATTCGGCCAAGTACATCACCGTGGGGAGCGCCGGTGTTATTTGTTAAGAAGAAGGATGGGACGATGCGACTGTGCGTGGATTATCGTGAATTGAATAAATTAACGGTAAAGAATAAGTATCCACTACCACGCATAGATGATTTATTTGACCAGCTTGTTCATGCGAAAGTATTCTCGAAGATGGACTTACGATCGGGGTATCACCAACTCCGAATTAAGGCAGAAGATATTTTTAAAACTGCGTTCAGTACAAGGTATGGACATTATGAGTTCATAGTAATGCCTTTCGGGTTAACAAATGCCCCAGCAGCTTTTATGGACTTGATGAATCGTGTGTTTACGGACTATTTGGACAAATTTATTATTGTGTTCATCGATGATATACTCATCTATTCGACATCTGAGGAAGAGCACGCACAACATCTACGTTTAGCCCTGCAGCGATTAAAGGAACATCAATTATACGCCAAATTTTCAAAATGTGAGTTTTGGCTCAATGAAGTATCGTTTTTAGGGCATGTGGTAACTGCACAGGGTTTAGCAGTTGATCCTGCAAAGATTGATGCAGTTATTAACTGGCCGCAACCGACAAATGTGACAGAGATGCGGAGTTTCCTCGGGTTGGCAGGGTATTATCGACGATTTGTGAAAGATTTTTCAAAAGTCTCATTACCGTTGACATAGTTAACGCGGAAGAATGTGCCCTTTCAGTGGAATGAAAACTGCCAGTTAGCCTTTGAGACACTAAAAGAAAAATTAACTACAGCTCCGGTGTTAACCTTACCGTCCGGAACAGACGGCTTTCAAATTTATAGTGATGCTTCGTATAAAGGTTTAGGCTGTGTGTTGATGCAGCATGGAAAGGTGATTGCGTATGCTTCACGTCAATTAAAAGATGCAGAGATGAATTATCCCACACATGATCTAGAATTGGCCGCAGTGATTTTTGCATTGAAAATCTGGCGTCACTATCTGTACGGTGTGCGATGTGAAATATTTACAGATCACAAAAGTTTGAAGTACATATTCACGCAGAAAGAACTAAATCTTCGTCAACGGCGATGCTTAGAGTTTATTAAAGATTATGAAGTGGATATTCAATATCATCCGGGAAAAGCAAATGTGGTTGCTGATGCATTAAGCCGTAAGACTACTGTTGCGTTCTCAACCGTGAAAGTGTACAATAGAAACCTCTTACGTGAATTGGAGAAGATGGAGATAGTTCCTATTTTTACAAGGGAGGATAAGCAGGCACAACTATTTCAGATGCAGATTAGGTATCCACTCAAGGATAGAATTGTGGAAGCCATACCAAAGGATGTGTATTTCCAGGAGATAGTGGAAAAAGTAAAGAAAGGAGAAAACCACAGTTTCACAGAACAGGATGGATTATTGATGATGAATGGGAGATTGTGCGTACCGGATGTAGACAATCTGCGAAAAGATATTCTGTATGAGGCTCATAACACACCTTACTCAATTCATCCTGGCCGAACGAAAATGTATCACGATTTGAAAGAGGACTTCTGGTGGCCTGGAATGAAGAAAGATGTGATCAAGTATATTGCGTCGTGCCATACGTGCCAAATTGTGAAAGCTGAACATCAAAAGCCTGGAGGTTACCTTCATCCGCTACCAATACCAGAATGGAAATGGGAGGACATTGCAATGGACTTCGTTTTTGCATTGCCTCGTAGTAAACAAGGTCATGACGGCATATGGGTAATTATTGATCGGCTTACGAAGAGCGCTCACTTCATAACTGTGCGTCAAGACGGACCACCTGAAAAATTAAACGAGTTATATATTGATGTAATTATCAAACTGCATGGAATTCCTCGAACGATTATCTCTGATCGAGATGGCCGGTTTACGTCAGAAAATTGGACACAAATTCATAAGCGTTTGGGAACAAAATTATTATTCAGCACATCATTTCACCCCCAAACAGACGGACAGTCAGAACGGACTATTCAGTTCTTAAAAAATTTATTACGTATGGTGGTGCTTGACCTCAAGGGTTCATGGGAAAAATACTTAGCACTGGTAGAATTTTCGTACAATAATAGCTACCAGTCTTCTATTCAGATGGCTCCGTTTGAAGCGCTGTATGGACGTCGATGTCGAACACCCTTAAGCTGGGCTGAAGATGGTGAAAGACGATTATATAATAAAGAAAAGGTAGACAAGTGGCACGAGAAAATTGCACTCATCCAGCAAAGAATGAAAGTGGCTCAAGATCGTCAGCAAAAGTATTTTAATGCTCGCCACCGCCTCGTAAAATTTCAGGTGGGTGATCAAGTATGTCTTAAAATAAAACCCTTTAAAGGAGCTACGCGAATACGACGACTTGGAAAATTGAGTCCACGATACATCGGACCATTTCCTATCATTGAGCAAGTTGGTGAAGTAGCTTATCGTCTGGAGTTACCGGAAGAATTGCAACGGTTACATAATGTATTTCATGTTTCGGCACTGCGGAAATACATACAGGATCCGGAGAAGATTATTCCGATTGAAAATGTGCAAATCAACAATGATTTATCCAGCCCAACAGAACCGTATCAAATCCTTGATCGTTGTTACGTAATCGCGACGTCTATTTTGTGCAAATATGGTGGAAAGGTCATCCCCGCGACGAAGCTACTTGGGAGCGAGAAGATAATATGCTGAATCTCTTTCCTTCACTATTTCAAGAACATGACGACTAATATTTTCGGGGACGAAAATCTTCAAGGAGGGAAGATTTGTGACGCACAACATTTTCTCGTAAGTTTTATATTCGTGTTTATTGATTTTCATAGTTGTAAGTCATTTCTTTACGTTAATAACCCCCTATGATGATACTTACACAAATATAATTATCCCCTGTGATGAAACTGAAAATAGTAAAATGAATAAGTGTGCGATTAAAGGTTGCCTCCTCGTCATGTGGTGTTAAAATACGGATTTGCTTATAGCAAAAATGCGGAGGTTTTGGAAACCATATGTGGACTGCTATACAAAAATGGTGTGATGATTGTTGCTAGTCCAAAAGGGTGTGCTGCTAGAATAAATTTCATCAGATATGCTGCTACTTATTTCTTATTTGGGTGTGCTAATAGCATTTGCTATTAGCTACCTAGGTGTGCTGCTAGTTTTTTTGGGTGGAGCTATTTATGATTGGCTTAGGAGAGGCGGTGGAGGACTTAAGTAAAGCAGTTTTATTTTTGGATAACTTTGGATTCGGCCGACTGTGAGAATCACTTTCTCGTTCCCGTCACATTTAGGGCAGTGCAGCTTCTTCTTCTTCTTCGTTTCTCTCGCTCTCTCCTTCTCATCATCTTCCCTTCCTCCTCTTCTCAATTGCTGGCAGAGTACTTGGAGTACTGTTGAGAACAAGGGTTGGTAAAGCTTGGCAGGATCTGGGCTTAAGCCGATTTGCGCGATTTGGGAGGTAAACCCTCTCTTCCCTGTTATGAAGTATTGCTTTCTCTTGCTTTG
This sequence comes from Dactylorhiza incarnata, assembly GCA_033032865.1. Classification (NCBI taxonomy): domain Eukaryota; kingdom Viridiplantae; phylum Streptophyta; class Magnoliopsida; order Asparagales; family Orchidaceae; genus Dactylorhiza; species Dactylorhiza incarnata. The sequence continues at coordinate 934,694 of JAWHQI010000348.1, read as the reverse complement.
GGGGATTATTTCACTGTAAGGCTAGGGTTTCAATTATGGAGGCCGATTTAAGCTTTGGTTGTTGTTGATAAGCTGCTCCTCTTTTCAGTTGAGAAATCTGCTGAAATTCCTATTAGGACTTATGTTAGTTGATGTTTTAGTGGGGGAAAATGTTCCTATTTTGATCGGCTACTGCTTCCTTTTTGTTAGGCCGGCTGCTGCCCCTTATGTTGTTCCAGCTTTGTTGTTTTGTTTTTATGTCCCTATAACAGACTGCCTTATTTCAGTGCACTGCTGTGTTGTTGCCCCTTATGCACTATGCTGCCCCTTATGAAGGTGTCTATCTTTAATGGCTGTTCAGGGAGGGCTGTTTGAGTCTCATAGTTCAGATTTTTTTTCGTCCTTAGACAACTCCTAAAAGTCTACGTCAACCCTAGGAATCATCGTTATAGCTCTTAGGTGATGCAACCCCGTAAGTTTATACATTTTTATTAATACGGTTACTAAACAGATATCACGGAGGATGGCATCCCGCAATAGACATGACGATGACGTGGGGCATGGCAATGGAAAGGAAAAAAGGAACGGTGAGACCTATTTGTTTAATCTATGCATAGTTTTAAACTATTTTCTGCTATACGCACTTTTATGTAAAAAGGGGAAAATATGTTTATGGTATGTGATGATATGAAGCATGCTTATAAATCACTGAAACTAATTCTCGCTAGAATGTATGGCCTTGTATAAGGCAAACAGGCGAAAGAAAATTCTGAGGGGATTATAAAATAAAATAAATCATTGTATCTAAACGTGTCGACACGAGGTTTTATTACGGGCGAATGAACTGCTAGCATACGAATGAATATATGAATATGTTAGATTCCAAACTAGTTTTGGAACATGAAGACCCTTCGGGGTGGGCCCAAAGCATGAAACATGAATGAACCATGTATATGAAAATGAAATGGATTCACTCGCCCCTAATACTACCTAATGATAGAATTTATGAAAGATAATTGTATGAAATGCTCCCTTACTTTTGTACCTGCACATGCTTAAGATTATTGTACATGTTATACAATTGCTAGAATATTACACATTGCTTAGTACTACTCTTACCTGTTTATATAAATGTTATACATAATATTATGCATGCTTGACTGTATAGCAGGTTAAAGAAATAGCGTCTCGCTTAGTCTTTATGAAAGACTAACGGTTTCAAATGTTAAATTTTTAGGTACAGGGAAGTCGCATGCCAGTCACCGCTAAAGATGCGAAGAACAGCTCCTTTCCTTAGGAGTTTTGTGCTTAGCTTTTAAATTGTTATCGTTTGTAGAAACTCATGTTTAAATATAGTCATGTATAATTAGTTTAGACTTGTTGAAGAATGTAATAGAGTATTTTGTGGCTTATGACAGTGTATGTACATACTCATTGTGTATAAATGTTAGAAATATTTTCTATTACCTTTTGATGCGCATATGGATTAATGAGAACAGGTTATGATAGTACTTTGAATTGTGGCGGTCTGCGGGCCGTTACAAAAAGACTCTAGTCGTGCCGCACTAACTCCCGCTACAATTTCTCCAAATTTATATATGATGCTGGATTTCTAAAGGCACCAACATCAGTGGAGCCTTCCACTCATCCAGTACTAGCTCCAATGGAGGGTGTTTCACCACGGCCGGCGAATGGAGAGTGGTGGCTGCTATTGAAGAATGAGCGGAGATGTCTTAGATGCTTCCCGATAGTAGATTGTTTGCCCTTTTTTCCACCATCAGTCAACTTTATGAGGGCTTCTTCTGCCTCCTTCAAAAGCAACTTGGCTGTATTGTGCTCAGAAGTTGAAGGTAGACGTTTGATTTCAGGTGTCTTAATTTATTGTGCTCAGAAGTTGAAGGTAGACGTTTGATTTCAGGTGTCTTAATTTTTAGGATTTGGACTCCTTTGTTTCTTTCGTGTGTCGAATCTCTTTCATGTTGTTTCAAGGCACAGGTAACCACTTAGAACTTGATCGAGTCCTATATCCTTCATCATTTGATCTTGCTTCACTCTCGAGAATATGCATCTTCCAACAATTGAACAACTTTGCCGGTGTTATTACTCTTTTGTGTTCGAGTTAACTTAAAAGTGTTGTTCTTTTTTGTTTCATTGGTTCTCGAAACAACCATTTCTTGCTTCCGAAACTTTATATATAGTACTTTATAAAGTTTAACAGCTTTGCCGGAATTATTTTTGTAGGACTTTATAAAGATCAAGAAGAACAAAATTGATGACTTTTTGCTTCAAAATGTTTTTTTTTGCTGAAACTTATATTTTAATTCTATAAATTCAAGTGGGATGCATTTAATACTATTGCGGTGCAATTAATAATTATGAGTGTATTTAACAAAATACGAGAAAAATGCAGAGTCTTTGGCTTTATTTGGCGCCGCGTTTTGTTCCGGCGTTTTGAGGAAATGACGCCGCACGGCGGCAAACCAAATGAATCGCCGGCTCCGTTTTCCGCGTCCGGTCCCGCCGCGCCCGAGGAAAGGAGCAAAACGCTCCGTCTTGTTGTACACCCGTACAGACCTTAGGACGCGCCTAAAGAAAGCCCCGCAAAAGAGAGGTGGGGTCAGCGGTCCGCACGCAGTCGCTCAAATCGAAGAAACCGAGCCTGCGATTTCCACCGCCAACCGCCAGAAACAAAGCGCGCAAGCGCGTGCGCTACCACGCGCACGGTAGCACACGGGCAGCGCCCCCCGTCGCGGGAGAACGGCCCCGCCGCACCCCCTCGGGGTGCGGCTCGCGCGGAACCGCACCCCTCAAGGGGTGCGGCCAAGCCGCACCCCCCTTGGGGGTGCGGCCCAGCCGCACCCCCCTTGGGGGTGCGGCCCAGCCGCACACCCCTTGTGGGGTGCGGCCCGGCCGCACCCCCCCCCCCCAAGGGTGCGGCCCAGCCGCACCCCCCAAGGGGTGCGGCCCAGCCGCACCCCCCCCGGGGTGCGACTCCGTCGCGCCGCTTGTGGAGCGCGGCCCGGCCCCCTCCCCTCGCCCTTTTCTACAGGAGAGCTCGCAAGGGGGCCCGCCGTATGCACGCCCCCCCCCCCCCCCCCCCCCCCCCCCCGTCGGGTGCGCCGGATCCCAATTCCACCTTGAGGGACAACTCCCCACTCCACCGTTCGCTCAGAACGCCTCCGCGCTCACGCGCGCTCAGAACGCTTCCGAGCGCACTCAAAACGCCTTCGCGCTCACGCGCGCTCAGAATCCTTCTGCGCTCACGCGCGCTCAGAACGCCTCCAAGCGCGTTCAAAGCGCTTCCAGGTCCGTTGCGCGCTCAGAACGCTTCCGCGTTCACGCGCACTCAGAACGCCTCCAAGCGCGTTCAAAGCGCTTCCAGGTCCGCTGCGCGCTCAGAACGCTTTCGCGTTCACGCACGCTCAGAACGCCTCCAAGCGCGTTCAAAGCGCTTCCAAGTCCGTTGCGCGCTCAGAACGCTTCGAGCGCGTTCGAAGCGCTTCCAAGTTCGTTGCGCGCTCAGAACGCTTCTGAGCGCGCTCACAGCATTCTCACTTTTCGTGTTTCCGGCTTCTCACTTTTTGTCTTTCCGGCTTCTCATTTTTCGGGTTTCCGGCTTCTCAATTTTTTTCTTTCCGGCTTCTCACTTTTTGGGTTTCCGGCTTCTCACTTTTTGTCTTTTCGGCTTCACTTTTTGGGTTTCCGGCTTCTCACTTTTCAGGAACGGTCAGTCGCCTTTTTCACCTCTAACGGAACTGCCCGAATTGCCCGAGCTGCCCAAGCTGCCCGAGGGGCAAGGTGGTCATTTACGAAAAATGGCGATCCGAGGGCCCCGAACCGGAGAATATGATTCGTCCACCGAGCATTTATGGAAACTGCCAACGACAAAATTACCGGTCCGCCCCCGGCCAAAGCTATAAAAGGAGCCCCAAGGCTTCATTTGAAAGGACCTTGACTTCTGGACCCGGGAGAGCTCCTTGCAGACTTTTGCGGAATTCTCCTTCAGCGCTTGAAGATCTCCTTCGGGACTCGAAGATCTTCTCACCTCCGAAAGGCGACTAGCAATCTCAGAAGGGAAAGGCGACTGGCCTTCTCACTTCCGAAAGGCGACTAGCAATCTCAGAAGGAAAAGGCGACTGGCCTTCTCACTTCCGAAAGGCGACTAGCAATCTCAGAAGGGAAAGGCGACTGGCCTTCTCACTTCCGAAAGGCGACTAGCAATCTCAGAAGGGAAAGGCGACTGACCTTCTCACTTCCGAAAGGCGACTAGCAATCTCAGAAGGGAAAGACGACTGGCCTTCTCACTTCCGAAAGACGACTAGCAATCTCAGAAGGGAAAGGCGACTGACCTTCTCACTTCCGAAAGGCGACCAGCATTCTCAGAAGGGAAAATGACTTAGTTTTTCCGAGAGGTGGGCTGTCACTCTCGGAGCTCTCTCGCTCTCCAAGTATTTTAACGAGCAGCGGTCTGTCGCGCTCGAGTTCTAGTTTCCAAGTTGTAACCTCCCAGAAGATAGTGGAATTTGGTCGGCACAGCTCCGACCACGTGGTTTTTTACCCTTTCCGGGTTTTCCACTCTAAAAAGTCCCAGTGCAACCAACGAATCTCTAATTGACTGTTTGCGCGCTTAGTTCGCTCACGAGCTAAGGTAGTTCAAGTGAACCGGTCTACCAAGAGCCCTAAGCGTTCCGCAACACGTCTGAAACCCCTCTTCCCCGCCTCCGGTTTGATCCCGCCGTTTGCTCCCGCCCTTTCCGCCCGCCAACGCCGCCCCAAATAAAGCCTTTAACAAAACTAGCCAAAATTATGATATACTTAACAATTCCCTTTATTAAATTAACGAATTTAACGGATATAATCAGACATTGCCTATTCGATTTGAGCATTCCAACAAGTTTTGTATTAAAAATGATAACTTTAATTTCACACACAAAAATTAAGAGTACCGTGATTTCACAATTCACATCACTATGCACATTAATTAATTAATATAAAATCAAAACTATTTCTACCGCATTCTCCGACTAATTTAATTATTTTATTAAATTCTCTCTTTAAATAAATAAAAACAGGCGAGTATTATTAGGAGTACACATATGACTATTTGCATCCATTTAATTTAATTTTTAGGATTTTTCTAAAACTACTAACTACAATTACGCTTCTCTCCCTCAAACCGCAAACTCCCTTCGGCTCTTCCAACGGCTGTGAGTCGACTCCTTCTCGCACAATGCAACTTCGATGGCACGCAATCTTCCAAGGAGGTCTCATACGCCATCGCCGTGCGCAATCTTAAAAGACGATTATTATTTCTCTAATGTTTGTTATTACTGGAACATGTTGTGTGACTCGGATGGAACTCAAAGTTATGTATCCAAAATCCTAGTTCTAAGATTGAAAATTTAATCATGGCTTAAATGATGTGCGTGTAATTTTTAAAGGCGATTATTATTTCTCTAATGTTTGTTATTACTGGAACATGTGTTACTCAATGAAACTCAAAGTTATGTATTCAAAATCCTATTTTTAGGATTTTCCAACTCCCATTCAGTTGAAAATTTATAAGGATTTTCATTTTTCTACAATTTTTTTGGTAAATATAATTTTTCTGAAATATTAATATACGGTTATAAAAAAAATATGAATAGCCAAAAATAGAATGCTAATAACAAGATCATGATTGCAAAAATGTAAACTGCTTTCTTCCTTAAAACAAAATAAATGAGACATTGGATTTGCCGGTAAATATCCGAAATATTGGGGTGTGAATGCACAACTAAAAATAGCTGAGAGAATCGGGAGAAATAAAAGTTCGACGGATTGGATGGTGGTTGGACGGGTGATGATTGAGCGACCGTGGGTTGCACGTTCTTGTGTTGACGGAAAGTCCCTCGCCAGCTGGCTGCATCCTGCTGGAATGGGCCCCGTAGTTAGCTGTTCTGTCGCTCACAGCTCACACACAAATACACAATCCGTAATCCCTTGGGTACCTGGCTCCTCTTCACATGGGCCCCACTAATCAGCCTCCAATGGCTAATAAGCCGGAGCATATAAATCATTTTTAGGCAAAATATTCAAATTGTTCTCTTAATTTTAGGCTTAGTTTCAAATAGGTCCTTTTGTTTTCATTTGCTTCAAATAGGTCCTATTGCGGGTTGCTCGGGTGCTCTGATAGACCGGTTCAATTGAACCATCTTAGCTCGGAAGCGAACCGAGCGCGCAAACAGTTAATGAAAGAAGTTAGTAAATGACAAGAGAACTTTTAACGTATAAAACCCGGAAAGGGTGAAAAATCACGCGGCCGGGGCCGTGCTGACCAAACTCCACTATCTTTCGGGGTGTTACAGTTTGAAATTAAGAATTCGAGCGCGACATGCAGCTGCTCGTTACAATGGTAGAGAGAGAGAACTACGAGGGTGACAGACCACCTCTCGAAAAGCTGAACGATTCTTCTTCTGAGAACAAAAGTGAGATTACTGAGTCGTAGTGGCGGGACTAGGATTTCTACTTAACACGGGCATAATAATCATAAAATTTTCCAATCACTTAAAATACAGATTATATCATAATTTCAGTATTAGCATAGACTAAAATCAATATGAAAAACACAAATATTATCCCAAATAAATCCAGAATTCAACCAAAAAAACACTCATAAGTTGGAACACAAAAGACACGACAAAAGCAGATCTAGAAACTACAACATGAAGCTGGAACCAGTGGAGGAACATGATAAATGCAAGGTTATAAATTACAGATTAATGAACAAAATGTTGGCTCCGCTCAAGATATTCTACTAAGCATCATCAACATGTGGAATGAACTTATATAGTATCTCCAGCGTAGAGCCCTTAACCCTAGTGACACGGAACCCGTCGGGTCGTTCCGAGTCGGTCCTGACACGCGCGGACATATTAATAAATTAAACCTAACAATCTCCTCCTATGTCCGCGGTATACCGACGTTGGAAAAAGGTTGGTGTGTGTAGCGTTCAACCAGTTCGACTCATTACACAACCGTGTCCGCAAGTACCTGTTATAATATATTGGACTGAAAGAAACAGGAGAATGTATGCACACATAAGCATAAAATATAAACTAAGCAGCATCACATCAGAATCAAAGTACAATCAAAGAGATATGTACTAGAAGACCTAATGTCTCATGACTAACAAAGAATATAAAATAGTCCAAACAAAGCAGGTAAAGAGAGCTAAACAGTGCTCTAAGTCAGAGAAAGAAAAACCAAACAGATACTCTAGTAACCATCATCCAGCAGATCATCCTTTTCAGGATCCCAGTCTGCATGTGCTCCTCCTACAGCAGCAGCTCCTGTAATTTCCAACAGAGAACTTCATTCAGAATGAATTCAACTATGGAAAATGTACATGTATCTAGTTCTGTATATAAGAACATAGTACTTTAATTATGCTTAGAGGATATAGGTAGAGTATTTCAGGTTTAACCGCAGAATCTATTAATTGTTTCCAAGCGAAACGATTTCAGACTTCTGGACAACGCAACTATATCTGTGTTCCTATGTGTGATATCCTGGCTACTATTCTTCTAGGGTTGATTGGAACTCATCAAATGTGGAATGGAACCAATCAACAGGAGAAGGTCCAAAACAAGTCAGATCGTGTTATCAAATGAGGAATAACACTCTCCTCCAAGTTAAGGAAGACGAATCTGGATAAGGTTGTTATCATCAAATGTGGAATGAAACAACCAACCAGAGATTCGTACTCAGCAACCAAAATATCAACGGAGCACAATATGCTTGATTTGACAAAGGAAGGAATCAAAACATTCGGACTAAGGCTGGTTTCAAACCGCTTTGAGTCTCATTTCCCCCACTGTTTTGATTGAATGGTCTCGGAGCATTCCTTTCGTCAATAGATCAGCTAGATTATCCTTCAATCGCACATCGAACAAAGTAATAATGCCTCGTTCTTTAAGATAATTCAAAAGAGCGTGTCTCAGTCGTACATGTCGTCTCTTAGTGTTAAAGAGGACATTCTTAACAACTTGGACTGCTGCCTGATTATCATAATACATGCTTAAAGAGTTGATTTAAAGTCTAGACAAGGGAATTTCTAAGATCAAATTCTTGATCCAGTCTGCCTCTTCACCAGCTAAAGCTAAGGCAAATAACTCAGCTTTCATAGACGACAAAGTTATACAAGTCTGTCTCTTGGACTTCCATGTAACTGCAGCGCCACAATGTGAATATAAATCCACTTGTGGACTTGCTGTTTGTAACTTCTGAACACCAGGAGGCATCATAGTACCCTTCCAAAGTAGGAGGGTGACCAGTGTAGCACGGAGCGTGGTCTTTAGTACCTTTGAGATACTTCATCAGCCGATCTAAGGAATCACAATGCTCTTTGCCTGGATTACTGGTAAAGCGATTCAGCATGCTTACGGAGAAAGCAATATCAGGTCTAGTGCAACTTGTGGCGTACATGAGACTTCCAATGATCTTTGAGTACTTGACTTGATCAATGCTTGTCCCTTCATTCGGACTTAGCTTGACGTTCGGATCAGTTGGTGTTTCAACGGGCCTACAATCTTTATAATCCCAGGTATTTAGAATCTGCTCTATGTCGTGAGCTTGACTTAGAGTTACACGTCCCTTGTCTACTCTTACTTTCATACCTAGTAGGGTATCGACGGGACCAAGGTCCTTCATATCAAATGCTTTGGCGAGAGCGGACTTAATGTAAGATATCTTTTTCCAAAACCCGTTCGGGTACTTGAAAACTCGAACCTCTCCCGCATCGCACGGTTGAGGTGGATCTTCGCCCAGAATCGCTGCCTTGCGGTGTCACCGACACTCGGGTCGACTAACACCGCTCAGCACCAACCCTGCCGGCTTTACAATCATAAGTAAATTATGCCTACGAATAAGAACAGAAGAAAAAGGCATGTCCACAATGTCACAGCATCATACATATATATATAATGGAAATAGCAGTCCATAAGAGAAGTACAATCAAAAAGGGGGGCTTATGCCCAATACATATCCAAAATAAAGTACTAACTCTCTCTCACTACAACATGCGGAAGACTACATCAAAACTCTCAAAAATGCGGAAGACTAGCCGTCTAATCATCAACCTGTGGCGTCGTAGTAGTGCGCTGCATCTGCTGCTCAGGTCCTGCCATCACGTCCTGCTGCGCGCGGGACAACTCCGTCTCCTCGGACTCCTGCGGTCACACCGACCGTTAGTCATAAAGACTAAGCCGTTTTGTCCTCGCCTCCCTCCACGACTCCTAGGCACCGAGCGGGAGAAAGAAGCGAAGGACAAACGAGGGGTAAACAAGAAGGGGTGACATGGCACTAATCTAGCAGATATAAGTAAAGCAGTAAACTACCTAGCAGTATAGTGCAAGTATATGGCAGTAAAGTAGAGCAAGGAAATAAGCAGTAAATAGTAAGGAAATGCAGTGCAGTAAGTAAATCTAAACTACCATCACAGATTCGTACCTTAACTTATATGAACGCCCATACGACATATAAGTTAAGATTTCTAGGCAACCCATCATATAAAAGAGCCCATACTAATTTATATGATGGAGCTATGCTATGTGTATGTTATGTTATGCTATGATTATGATGTTTTAAATGAATTATGCAATGAGACTCACCTACACGACTCTATGCGCATAGACCTTTATAGTTCCCAATTTGTTTGAAAGGTAGCCAACCTTTCGGGTACCGACCGTCGTGGTTCACGGTGGTAGTGGATCGGGCACTTCACATCCTAGGCGGGTATAGTCACTACCAAGCCCAGACCTCATGTACACCTCAACGCTAAGAACACAACAGCGGAGCTCCTGCGTACTCTTGCTGGAATCCACCAGACTTTAAGGTCGGGGTGGGTTATTAGGGATTGTCCTCCAGACCGCGGTACTCAAACTTACCGGCCCTCTAAACCACACCCTCACCCGAGTCAACGTACTACTGTCGGTGACACGACTAGCCTAGTACCGAAGACTCGCCACTATTTGGATAAGTAACAAGTGTTGACATGTCCACCCGAGCTCCCGGCTCAGGGACTAACACCCAAGCTGATCCAACCCATCTCCTTCCCGGAGGAGATCCATACCAGTCTGCATACCCACTTAGGCTACTCTTGCTTACATTTTGGTTCGTGTTATATTTAGGGTGAATCTTCGACTTCCCGCGGTGTACTCCGTAAGGGGCCCCTAACGGTACTACAGATCAATGAGCTCAACCCCACAATCCTCTTCAAGATAATTATTTTAGTTGGTGGATAACTCTTGGTTCACCCTTAATCATTTCATATAGTAAAGTGATTTAGCTCATCCCCCGTCCCACTCAATTGGGTTGGACGTACCTCCTTTCCTTCTACAATGACCTTAGCACAACCTCACAACTAACCCTAGAATTGACCCTCCTTGAAACCTGGTGGGCTATATCTCATTTACTGATTGGGTATAACTCCTACCCACTACTTAGGGATCTAAATTGTCAAAAACTCCAAATTCTGTTTTTACTAAACGCAGTCCACCAAATTCAGTTTTTACTAAACGCAGTCCACCAATTTGAACTATCTCTCAACCCCATAAGGGAATTCCTCTAAAAACTCACCAACAGGGTCTGGTATAATTATCCTAGGCTACCACTGACCTTAATAAGGTATTTTCCAATTTCTACAATTTTCCATATTAATTTGGTATTTATTTTAATTCAAAATAGTTAAGGACTTAAGCCAAATTACACATGAACAACCCTCAAAATGATCCCTCATGTTACATGAAAATTTTCAGTAAGGTAATATCCCAAATAAAGGTGGTTCACTGAGTATCATGACCCTAGAATATCATTTGGCCTACCATAACATCATAATTGTTCAATTACCAAAATGCCACTATAATTAGGAAAAATAGTAATTTCACTTCTGAAAATTCTACAGAAATTACCCAATGTTTATATGGGGACCTAGAGTCCTCTGCCAAAATAATGTGTTGTTACCAAGTGATTTGACATTTTAAAAAGATTAAATACTCAAGTGTTGTAAATCTTAATTTCTACATGAAGTATATGAAATACAACTCCAATAACTTCCAAACAATTATCATGGGTATAGGTTAACCTAAAATCACAGATAACCAAGTATCATGACAAAGCCCTTTGATTTGATATTTTAAAAAGATTAAATACTCAAGTGATGTAAATCTCAATTTCTACATGAATTATGTGAAATACAATTCCAATAGCATCCAAACAATTATCATGGGTATATAATATCATTGAATGACAGTTAACCAAATATCACATTTTTGCCCCATGATTTGATATTTTTCAAAATTAAATTCACCTAAGCTAGCAAGTACTTAAAATTTCCTACACAAGGAATAACACCTCAATAAATTATAACAAAATTACTATAGTACAATTTCATCCCTAATCAGCCACTGATGGAGTTTCCACACCATACAAGGTCCTATGACCATGCATTTCAATTTATTAAGGAAAGGGGTGGCTATTTCATTTATTAGGTAGAAAATACTTAAATGCCTCAAAAATTCCCATTTAAATTTCCTAAGACATTTTATGCCCCCACAAACATACACAAAGTCTTAAGCCATGGCAAGAACATTTGATCCTAGGTTCCTCTCAAACCCCACCTTGCACCCTTAAGGGTTCACCCTTAGGGTTTTAGGTCACACCACCCTAATGGCTCCAAATGGACCATTAGGGTGAGCCTCAAGCATTTTCATGTCCATACCAACATATCCAACGGATAGGAGGAGGCTAACACACTCAACTCCTCAAATTGATGCAAACCCTACGTTGACCCTTAAAGGTCCTCATTAGGGTTTCCAATTTACCATAGCAAATCAACTCCAAATGGAGTGAAATATTAGGCAGACACTACAAATATACCAAAGAGCCATCCACCAAAGTTTGGTGTCATTTGGACATCATATGCTCCAAAAATCAACTTAATTTAAATATTCTAGATACCATAAAAACCCTAGGTAAAAGTGTCCACCAAGGGCTTCCCTTTTGGCAGGGGGTGCCCAATGGTATACCTAGCCATGGTTAAAAGCACAGCTCCTAATGATGGAGGGTTTGACCTAGGTAATTTTTCTAATGGACTGACCTAGTGTAGGACCAGTCCTAGTAAAAGAGCTCCCTAGGGAGCTGTAAGTCACCAAATGACCTAAACTCAAGGCCAAATGAAAGTTAAGACCAAGGTCTACAACTTTCATGTTGGGCACTTTTTCTAATTTGGCCATTAAGAGGCCTTAATTTCTATTGGAAGTGGACTGAAAAATTAGGGCAGAAAAGCTCATATAAGGAATTAATTAATTCCAGATTAAATAGAATAGCACGAATCTTGGCGCAGATCAAGGGCAGCGCGTCGTCTTCCTCCTTGAGCCGACGGCCATGATTGATCCGTGCTGGGCCGACTTCCTCCTCCATTTCCCGGCCACCTGGTGGCCACCACGGCCGGCCACCACCGCCACCACCTTCGTGGTGGTCGGGGCTACGATTTATCGGCGACATGGCGGCCGGAGGGAGGGTTTTCCGGCGAGCCTGGGTGGCTCAAAACGAGCCGATTTCCATGAAATCGACGGATGGATTCGGGCTCAATTGAGCTCGATCCTTCAATCTCTTGTGATGGGAAGCTAGCATGAGGGGAGGGGAGGAGAAACGAACCGTTGTTGGTGCGTGGCAGCGGCTCCGGCGGCGGTTTGCCATGGAAGTGTGCAGCTCCGGCGATCCTGCTCCCGATCCCAATTCTCCACCAAAAGTTTAGCTCCAGGTATCGTTTCCGTCTGCTCTCAGAGCTCTGAAGCTAATGGAATGGGTAGATTGTCGTGAGGAGGGCTCCTTGGTTGGTTTTGAGCTTGGGCCTCATCGGTTCTCCCATGGCTGCCACCCTCCTGCAGCTACCAGCCTCCCTGCTTCCACTTGGGTCAAGGGCAGACCCCCAGCAATCAGGGAAGGGCCCTAGGTTGATTGGAGATTGAGTGTGGAGGAGGGGATGATAGCTTTTTCCTTTTTGCTTTTGCTTTTGCTTTTAGATCAAGCTTTTCGTCCCCCCCCCCCCCCCCCTCCATTGATCAATCCTACCATAGTTTAGGGTTCAGTCTAAGGGCTGAATGCAAGGCCTAAGGTCCATGATTAAATGGTTTGATGATGGTGCTAAGGTTCATTTCAATTTAGGCTTGAAATTCACCTTTAAAGGGCTAAGTTGACCATGGTTGACTATGGTCAACCATGGTGAGTGGGTTGACCCCACTTGGGGTTCATGGGTCCCTTAACCTCACACAACATAGGTTGGTCCATGGTGGGGCTCCAATTGGGTTAATTTTGCCTTAAGGTGTGATTTTGACCTAAATTGAGCTAAAGTTGACTTTGGTCAAATTGGTCAAAAGGGTGACCAAGGGATGGGGCTTTTGGGTCCAATGAGTTCCTTAAAGTGTTTAGAGTGTGGGGGTATGGTCAATTTGAACATTTGGGGGTCAATTGAACCCTAATTGACTTGGTTTGGTTAATGTTGACCTATAGTTGACCTTGGTCAATTTCATGCAATTGGGTCCCACCCAAGTGCACTTCTCATCCTATAGGTCTCCCTTAGTGGTTAGGGCATCATAAGTGAGGTCAACTTGGACAATTGAGGGTCAATTGACCTAGTTGAGGGGCTTAGGGTTAGGTTAGTTTCTTAGCTTTGGTGTGCACTTAGCAATTTCCACCCTAGCCTAAGGCCCTTGTGGCCACCCACCTCACCCCTATGCCCTAACATTTCCAATGGGCCTAGGAGGATTGGGGATGTTACAAATCTTAATAAACAAAAATTTATTTCGTCCCCGAAATTTAATATCGGGTCTACGGGTTTTACGCAATATAAAGTAAAAGGAAATTTGCAAGGATGTTTAGGTTGTACCTGAAGTGAAGAGTTCCGGGTAGCGTTGTTGCATGAGGTCCATGGGCTCCCATGTGTGATCCTCTCGCCCGTGGTTGGACCACAACACCTTCACCAACGGTACACTCTTCCACCGCAGGACTCGGACCTCCGTATCGTCGATCCGGATGGGCTCCACCAAGACTGACCGATCGGGTGCCACCGGGCCTGAAGTAGATGTTACATGCTGCTCAGGACGAAGCAGGGCTCTCCGAAGTGAAGAGACGTGGAAGACGTCATGCAGGTTCTCCAACTCTGGCGGTAGCTCCAGCCTGTACGCCAAAGGACCGATCCGCTCCAGGATCAAATAAGGCCCCACGTACCGAGGACTGAGCTTCTTGTGCCCCCGCACTCGAGAAACCCCATGCATAGGACGAATCTTCAAGAACACACGCTCTCCTACCTGGAACTCCACCATACGATGCCTCGCATCATAGTACTTCGCCTGTCTGCTCTGGGCCTCCAGCATCCGCTCCCTGATCAGTCTTACCTGCGCATCCGACTCTTCAATGTAATCTGAACCCAACGACCTCGGGTCCTCGTCCTGGACCCAGGAAAGTGGTGTGCGACACTTCCTCCCATACAGCGCGGCATAAGGTGCCATTCCAATACTAGCCTGGTGACTGTTGTTATAGGAAAATTCTATCAAAGGCAACAGTCTCTCCCAGGGCTTGCCCGTATCCAGGATGCACAAACGCAGTAGGTCCTCCATAGTCCGGTTGGTGCACTCAGTCTGACCGTCAGTCTGTGCATGGAACGTCGTGCTAAATGTCAACCGGGATCCCAAGTAAGCCTGGACCGCCTTCCACTCCCTCGAAGTAAAGCGTCCATCTCTATCTGAAACAATCATCTTGGGCACCCCGTGATATCTGACCACCTGCTCCACAAACACCCTGACTAGGTCACCGACTGGCCCCTCCTTCTGTACCGGAATAAACCGAGCTACCTTCGTCAGCCTGTCCACTATCACCCATATCGAGTCATTCCCAGAGCGGGAGCGAGGTAGGCCATGCACAAAATCCATCGATATATCCTCAAACTTCCACTCAGGTACTGGTAAAGGCTGCAACAGACCTCCCGGGCTCCTGCACTCCGTCTTCATGCACTGGCAGCCCTCGCAATGCGTCACATACTGTATAATATCTCTCTTCATCCCTGGCCAAAACATAACCTTCCGAAGGTCTGCTGCCATCTTCGTGATCCCTGGATGTACTGAGTACTGGGAGCAATGAGCCTCCCTGAGCACCTCATCTCTAATACCTCCTCCTGCTGGGATGTAGACTCGGTCTCGATGGTGAAGAAGATCATCTCTCAACGTATAGTCCCCTGCCACGCCGTCTACCAAGGATCTGAATATTGGCTCCAATGCAGGGTCCTGCAACTGTGCCTCCCGGATGCGGTCCCGAATATCGCAGACAATATTCAAGGACGCTAGATACTCCATGTACGTCTCGGGGTCGGCCCTGGATACCACTGTGATCTGCATGTCCTCCAAAGCCTGAATCAACTCCATAGCCGTCACGCGGCCCTCTGCTCCTGATGCACCTCCTCTTCTGCTCAAAGCATCCGCTACGGTGTTGGCCTTGCCTGGATGATAATGCAATGTGTACGTGTAGTCGCACAAGAACTCCAACCACCTCCGCTGACGTAGGTTCAAGTCCTTCTGCGTATCAATATACTTGAGGTTCTTGTGATCTGAGAAGATCTCACAATGAACCCCATAAAGATAGTGCCTCCAGGTTTTCAAGGCAAAGATGACCGCTCCGAGCTCGAGGTCATGCACTGGGTAGTTCCTCTCGTGTACCTTCAACTGCCGAGAGGCATACGCGATCACGTGACCGTGCTGCGTCAACACTGCTCCCAACCCCTAAAAGGATGCGTCTGTGTAAACCTGAAATCCTTCCTTCCCAGATGGAAGTGCAAGGATGGGGGAAGAGGTGAGTCGGCCCTTCAGCTCCAAGTAGGCCGTCTCACACTGCGGGGTCCAGACGAATGGGGCATCCTTCTTGGTCAAAGAAGTGAGCGGAAGGGCAATCGTGGAGAACCCTTCCACAAACTTCCGGTAATAGCCCGCCAATCCCAGAAAACTCCGCACATCTGAAGCTGACTGCAGTCGGGGCCACTCCTGAACGGCCCGCACCTTGGCCGGATCCACTGCCAGACCTGCTCCACTGATGATGTGACCTAGAAAATCCACCTCCCGTAGCCAAAATTGACACTTGGAGAACTTCGCATACATCTGGTGCTCTCTCAGGTTCCTCAACACTAGGGCCAGATGCCCAGCATGCTCCTCCTCTATCCTGGAATAAATTAGAATGTCGTCGATAAACACGATAACGAAGATGTCGAGAAAGGCCTCGAACACCCTGTTCATCATGCTCATGAAGGCTGAAGGGGCATTAGTGAGCCCGAAGGGCATCACTGTGAACTCATACAATCCATACCGGGAACTGAAGGCTGTCTTCGGTATGTCCTCCTCTCGAATCTGTAGCTGATAGTACCCTGATCTCAAGTCAAGCTTGGAGAACCAGTGGGCTCCCTGTAACTGATCGAAGAGCTCGTCAATCCTTGGCAACGGATAGGTGTTTCGCACCGTCAGTCTGTTGAGCTCCCGATAATCTATACACAGTCTGAGCGTCCCGTCCTTCTTCTTTACAAATAACACCGGCGCTCCCCAAGGTGAGGAGCTCGGCCTGACGAAACCCGCATCTACCAGCTCTCTCAACTGCACCCTAAACTCTGCCAGCTCCCTGGGTGCCATGCGGTATGGTGCCCGAGACACGGGCCTCGCTCCCGGCACCAGCTGAATCGGAAAATCTATCTCTCGATGCGGCGGCAGCCCGGGCAACTTCTCTGGGAATACGTTGGAGAAGTCCCGTACTATAGGAATGTCTGATAAGGAGGTCTCTACCTCCGCCATCTCGAAGCACACAAGATATACCTCGTCGCCCTGCTCGTGGGCCTTGACTACCTGGACAGAAGATAAATAAGAGCGGGGGATCGGCTCAATACCTTCGAACGTCGCTGAGGTGGTGTCGTGGCGCACCACCACTCTCTTTGCTTGGCAATCTTTCTGGGCGTGGTTCCCCGCGAGCCACGTCATGCCCAAGATAAGGTCGAAGTCTGCGAGCTTCAGCACCGAAGCTGGAGCATTGAGCGTTAGGCCGTTGATGGTCGCCTTCAAGGTGCACTTGGCCGTCATCTCGATCTCTGATCCATTGGGGAGGCGCACCCTCCTGGTGGGTCCCGTGTAATAATGGATCTGCTCCAAGCCCTTAACAAAGTCTTCAGAGACAAAGCTATGCGAGGCACCAGTATCGAATAGGGTGTGGGCGGGCTTGCCGCACACCACTATAATGCCTGGGAAATTGGGTTGTTTGTTTAATTTTCTAAACTAGAAGGTCAAAAATGCAGGTGATTCTAAGCAGTAAAAAAAATCAAAGTACTGAAAGCATTAGAGTACCTGCAATGACCTCCTCCGGGTTCCTCAGTTGTGCGAGATCCAAGGCGTAAGCCTTCTCCTGATGCCTTCCTCTGCCGTGATTTCCCCTGCCCCTACCCCTTCCTCGGCATCGGCCCCGCTGTGCTGGAGGGGCTGCCGGAGGTGCTGCTGGTGGTGGAGGAGGTGGAGGGAATCGTCGAGGGCAATGGGCCTTGATGTGACCTGGCTGGTTGCACTCATAGCACACCACTGGAGCGCGTCCCCGGTCATCCAATCTCTGGGGCCCCCAGGTACGTAGGGGCTGTGGGGCTAGTAAGGGCTGGGGCTGCTGCTGTACTGGTGCAATCTGAGGACGAGGACGTCCCCCACCCCTCCGGTGTCTCATAACTCTGCCCCGCTGTGAGCCTCTGCTGCTCTCCCCTCGGTACATGGCCTCAGCTGGCCTCTTCACTCTGCCCTGCACACCGATCTGATCTGCCTCTAGCTTCTTCGCTGTCTCTATGATCTGAGTCAGGCTGCCCTCAGAAACAAACAAGAGTGCCTGCCTCAACGGGTCTCGAAGTCCCTTGTAGAATCTCTTCGCAAGGGCACGATCATCTGGAGCATGAGACCTCGCAAACCTGGATAAATGGGAAAACTCTCTCTGGTACTCAATCACCAAGCGTGTCCCCTGAGTGAGGCGTAGAAACCTCTCCTCCAGCTCATCCCTGTCCGTGCTGGATATGAAGTGCTCCAGGAATGTGGTACTAAACTCGTCCCAAGAGATATCTGAGTACTCCCTATATCTGAAAGTGGTCTCCAGTAGCGACTTCCACCACCTCTTGGCATGTGCCTCAAGAGCTGACACTGCCAAAAATACTGCCTTGCCGATCGGGCAGCCGATGCCGGCCAGCATCTCCTGAATGGTGTCCAGCCACTCTTCAGTCTTCACTGCATCCTCTGTCCCTCGATAAGTCGGTGGGGAAAGACCTCTGAAGGTGCTCAGCCAGTTCGCTCCCGGGTTTGGCAGTGGTGCCGGGACGGACTGGGCCCTGAAGGTCTCTAAGATGGCTCCTAACGTCTGTCCCAACTCTGACTGCTGAAAAGTAGTGGTAGTCGGAGGGGGAGGAATGCTGACATGAGGCTCCGTGCTCACTGGGGCCTACAAAAGATAGGGATTTGGTCAAAAATTTGGCCTTACTTATTGATTATTGGACTGTTTTATGTGATTCCATACATGGGCACACCATAGCTTCCGCTGCCTAGTTTGTCCGCAAACTAAGCTCGAGCGGGGTGACCCAGTACGTTGTGGACTGTTCTCTTATGATCGTTCGTTCAGTGATACTATTTGTAAGATCTCTTTTTCCAAAACCCGTTCGGGTACTTGAAAACTCGAACCTCTCCCGCATCGCACAGTTGAGGTGGATCTTCGCCCAGAATCGCTGCCTTGCGGTGTCACCGACACTCGGGTCGACTAACACCGCTCAGCACCAACCCTGCCGACTTTACGATCATAAGTAAATTATGCCTACGAATAAGAACAGAAGAAAAAGGCATGTCCACAATGTCACAGCATCATACATATATATAATGGAAATAGCAGTCCATAAGAGAAGTACAATAAAAAAGGGGGGCTTATGCCCGATACATATCCAAAATAAAGTACTAACTCTCTCTCACTACAACATGCGGAGGACTACATCAAAACTCTCAAAAATGCGGAAGACTAGCCGTCTAATCATCAACCTGTGGCGTCGTAGTAGTGCACTGCATCTGCTGCTCAGGTCCTGCCATCACGTCCTGCTGCGCGCGGGACAACTCCGTCTCCTCGGACTTCTGCGGTCACACCGACCGTTAGTCATAAAGACTAAGCCGTTTTGTCCTCGCCTCCCTCCACGACTCCTAGGCACCGAGCGGGAGAAAGAAGTGGAGGACAAACAAGGGGTAAACAAGAAGGGGTGACATGGCACTAATCTAGCAGATATAAGTAAAGCAGTAAACTACCTAGCAGTATAGTGCAAGTATATGGCAGTAAAGTAGAGCAAGGAAATAAGCAGTAAATAGTAAGGAAATGCAGTGCAGTAAGTAAATCTAAACTACCATCACAGATTCGTACCATAACTTATATGAACGCCCATACGACATATAAGTTAAGATTTCCATGCAACCCATCATATAAAAGAGCCCATACTAATTTATATGATGGGGCTATGCTATGTGTATGTTATGTTATGCTATGATTATGATGTTTTAAATGAATTATGCAATGAGACTCACCCACACGACTCTATGTGCATAGACCTTTATAGTTCCCAATTTGTTTGAAAGGTAGCCAACCTTTCGGGTACCGACCGTCGTGGTTCACGGTGGTAGTGGATCGGGCACTCCACATCCTAGGCGGGTATAGTCACTACCAAGCCCAGACCTCATGTACGCCTCAACGCTAAGAACACAACAGCAGAGCTCCTGCGTACTCTTGCTGGAATCCACTAGACTTTAAGGTCGGGGTGGGTTATTAGGGATTGTCCTCCAGACCGCGGTACTCAAACTTACCGGCCCTCTAAACCACACCCTCACCCGAGTCAACGTACTACTGTCGGTGACACGACTAGCCTAGTACCGAAGACTCGCCACTATTTGGATGGGTAACAAGTGTTGACATGTCCACCCGAGCTCCCGGCTCAGGGACTAACACCCAAGCTGATCCAACCCATCTCCTTCCCGGAGGAGATCCATACCAGTCTGCATACCCACTTAGGCTACTCTTGCTTACATTTTGGTTCGTGTTATATTTAGGGTGAATCTTGGACTTCCCGCGGTGTACTCCGTAAGGGGCCCCTAACGGTACTACAGATCAATGGGCTCAACCTCACAATCCTCTTCAAGATAATTATTTTAGTTGGTGGATAACACTAGGTTCACCCTTAATCATTTCATATAGTAAAGTGATTTAGCTCATCCCCCGTCCCACTCAATTGGGTTGGACGTACCTCCTTTCCTTCTACAATGACCTTAGCACAACCTCACAACTAACCCTAGAATTGACCCTCCTTGAAACCTGGTGGGCTATATCTCATTTACTGATTGGGTATAACTCCTACCCACTACTTAGGGATCTAAATTGTCAAAAACTCCAAATTCTGTTTTTACTAAACGCAGTCCACCAAATTCAGTTTTTACTAAACGCTGTCCACTAATTTGAACTATCCCTCAACCCCATAAGGGAATTCCTCTAAATACTCACCAACAGGGTCTGGTATAATTATCCTAGGCTACCACTGACCTTAATAAGGTATTGTCCAATTTCTATAATTTTCCATATTAATTTGGTATTTATTTTAATTCAAAATAGTTAAGGACTTAAGCCAAATTACACATGAACAACCCTCAAAATGATCCCTCATGTTACATGAAAATTATCAGTAAGGTAATATCCCAAATAAAGGTGGTTCACTGAGTATCATGACCCTAGGATGTAATTTGGCCTACCATAACATCATAATTGTATAATTACCACAATGCCACTATAATTAGGAAAAATAGTAATTTCACTTCTGAAAATTCTACAGAAATTACCCAATGTTCATATGGGGACCTAGAGTCCTCTGCCAAAAGAATGTGTTGTTACCAAGTGATTTGACATTTTAAAAAGATTAAATACTCAAGTGTTGTAAATCTCAATTTCTACATGAAGTATATGAAATACAACTTCAATAACTTCCAAACAATTATCATGGGTATAGGTTAACCTAAAATCACAGATAACCAAGTATCATGACAAAGCCCTTTGATTTGATATTTTAAAAAGATTAAATACTCAAGTGATGTAAATCTCAATTTCTACATGAAGTATGTGAAATACAATTCCAATAGCTTCCAAACAATTATCATGGGTATATAATATCATTGAATGACAGTTAACCAAATATCACATTTTTGCCCCATGATTTGATATTTTTCAAAATTAAATTCACCTAAGCTAGCAAGTACTTAAAATTTCCTACACAAGGAATAACACCTCAATAAATTATAACAAAATTACTATAGTACAATTTCATCCCTAATCAGCCACTGATGGAGTTTCCACACCATACAAGGTCCTATGACCATGCATTTCAATTTATTAAGGAAAGGGGTGGCTATTTCATTTATTAGGTAGAAAATACATAAATGCCTCTAAAATTCCCATTTAAATTTCCTAAGACATTTTATGCCCCCACAAACATATCCACAAAGTCTTAAGCCATGGCAAGAACATTTGATCCTAGGTTCCTCTCAAACCCCACCTTGCACCCTTAAGGGTTCACCCTTAGGGTTTTAGGTCACACCACCCTAATGGCTCCAAATGGACCATTAGGGTGAGCCTCAAGCATTTTCATGTCCATACCAACATATCCAACAGATAGGAGGAGGCTAACACACTCAACTGCTCAAATTGATGCAAACCCTACCTTGACCCTTAAAGGTCCTCATTAGGGTTTCAAATTTACCATAGCAAATCAACTCCAAATGGAGTGAAATTTTAGGCAGACACTACAAATATACCAAAAAGCCATCCACCAAAGTTTGGTGTCATTTGGACATCATATGCTCCAAAAATCAACTTAATTTAAATATTCTAGATACCATAAAAACCCTAGGTAAAAGTGTCCACCAAGGGCTGCCCTTTTGGCAGGGGGCGCCCCAGTGGTATACCTAGCCATGGTCAAATGCACAGCTCCTAATGATGGAGGGTTTGACCTAGGTAATTTTTCTAATGGACTGACCTAGTGTAGGACCAGTCCTAGTAAACCAGCTCCCTAGGGAGCTGTAGGTCACCAAATGACCTAAACTCAAGGCCAAATGAAAGTTAAAACCAAGGTCTACAACTTTTATGTTGGGCACTTTTTCTAATTTGGCCATTAAGAGGCCATAATTTCTATTGGAAGTGGACTGAAAAATTAGGGCAGAAAAGCTCATATAAGGAATTAATTAATTCCAGATTAAATAGAATAGCACGAATCTTGTCGCAGATCAAGGGCAGCGCGTCGTCTTCCTCCTTGAGCCGACGGACATGATTGATCCGCGCTGGGCCGACTTCCTCCTCCATTTCCCGGCCACCTGGTGGCCACCACGGCCGGCCACCACCGCCACCACCTTCGTGGTGGTCGGGGCTACGATTTACCGGCGACATGGCGGCCGGAGGGAGGGTTTTCCGGCGAGCCTGGGTGGCTCAAAACGAGCCGATTTCCATGAAATCGACGGATGGATTCGGGCTCAATTGAGCCCGATCCTTCAATCTCTCGTGATGGGAAGCTAGCATGAGGGGAGGGGAGGAGAAACGAACCGTTGTTGGTGCGTGGCGGCGGCTCCAGCGGCGGTTTGCCATGGAAGTGTGCAGCTCCGGCGATCCTGCTCCCGATCCCGATTCTCCACCAAAAGCTTAGCTACAGGTATCGTTTCCGTCTGCTCTCAGAGCTCTGAAGCTAATGGAATGGGTAGATTGTCGTGAGGAGGGCTCCTTGGTTGGTTTTGAGCTTGGGCCTCCTCGGTTCTCCCATGGCTGCCACCCTCCTGCAGCTGCCAGCCTCCCTGCTTCCACCTGGGTCAAGGGCAGACCCCCAGCAATCAGGGAAGGGCCCTAGGTTGATTGGTGATTGAGTGTGGAGGAGGGGATGATAGCTTTTTCCTTTTTGCTTTTGCTTTTGCTTTTGCTTTTAGATCAAGCTTTTGGTCCCCCCCCCCTCCATTGATCAATCCTACCATAGTTTAGGGTTCAGTCTAAGGGCTGAATGCAAGGCCTAAGGTCCATGATTAAATGGTTTGATGATGGTGCTAAGGTTCATTTCAATTTAGGCTTGAAATTCACCTTTAAAGGGCTAAGTTGACCATGGTTGACTTTGGTCAACCATGGTGAGTGGGTTGACCCCACTTGGGGTTCATGGGTCCCTTAACCTCACACAACATAGGTTGGTCCATGGTGGGGCTCCAATTGGGTTAATTTTGCCTTAAGGTGTGATTTTGACCTAAATTGAGCTAAAGTTGACTTTGGTCAAATTGGTCAAAAGGGTGACCAAGGGATGAGGCTTTTGGGTCCAATGAGTTCCTTAAAGTGTTTATAGTGTGGGGGTAGGGTCAATTTGAACATTTGGGGGTCAATTGAACCCTAATTGACTTGATTTGGTTAATGTTGACCTATAGTTGACATTGGTCAATTTCATGCAATTGGGTCCCACCCAAGTGCACTTCTCATCCTATAGGTCTCCCTTAGTGGTTAGGGCATCATAAGTGAGGTCAACTTGGACAATTGAGGGTCAATTGACCTAGTTGAGGGGCTTAGGGTTAGGTTAGTTTTTGAGCTTTGGTGTGCACTTAGCAATTTCCACCCTAGCCTAAGGCCCTTGTGGCCACCCACCTCACCCCTATGCCCTAACATTTCCAATGGGTCTAGGAGGATTGAGGATGTTACACTTAATATCCCTCACGACAGCTAGGTCTGACCCCAGGATCAACATGTCATCCACATATAGGCATATGATGACTGTTTGGTTTGACATCGAGCGGTAATAGAGACACTTGTCTGAGAGACTGGAATGAAATCTAAAGTTCTTTACCACTTGATCAAACTTCATGTGCCACATCTTAGGTGCTTGTTTAAGCCCATAGATAGATTTATCAAGTTTGCACACTTTATCCTTTAGATCTGTATGGACATAACCTTCAGGTTGTGTCATGTAGATCTTTTCATTTAGCTCTCCATTCAAGAAGGCTGTTTTCACGTCCATCTGATGGGCTATTAAATTCTCGATAGAGGCTAAGGCTAGAAGAATTCTAATAGTAGATAAGTGACAGACAGGTGAGTAGACATCAAAGTAGTCAATTCAGTGTCATGTGCTTCTCTTCAATTCCAAGGGATATCTTCCCTTCTCGCTCCACTGGATGTACCGTATCATCCGTTCCTTCATATGCTTCCAAGGAGTCGAACTTCGACATATATCCAATGAGATGATGCCCGCAACTGGAATCCACTATCCAGTCGTTCTCAAAGTTGATGGAGGCTAAGACATCGACTGACGTTGCCGTCATCTCTGCCAGGAAACAATTGTCTCCCCTCTCACCGCCCTGGTGACCTCCACCTCTTCCACCACCTCTCTAATGGTCTCCACCTCTCTGGTTGTCTTCCTCCTTATTAGCAATATGGTCGGCCTTCAGATTGGACCGACAGTCCTTTGACATGTCCCGTACTTCTTACAGGCATAACAAAGGGATCTACCCATCTCATCGCGCACAGGGAGGAACTTCCTCCCATCTCCCTGAGAGGACGTTGAAGGTCCATCTCCAGAGTTCTTCTTTCTCTTGTCCCAGGACCTCCTCTTTACTGAGAATAAAGCCTCGCCATCTCCCCCTGAGATGGATACTCCCTCCATCTACTTTGCCAAGCTCTCCTGTGACGACAACAGGTTCTCTAGCTCCAATAAGGAGGGTTGAGTAGCCAATATAATCCTTGCACAGAAGTAACGAAGGGGACATACTCCTTCCTCAAGCCTAAGAGTATGTGTCGCTTCAACTTCGCCTCTGAGATCGTCTCTTCAGGGTCTAAGGTCGAGATCTCCCCACACAAGTTCTTCACCTTTAGGAAGAAGGTGGATATCGCCATCTCTTCTTGAGTGGACCTCGCCAACTCATTCTCCAGGAATTGTAGTCGCGCTACATTCTTCTTGTTGAATAACCCATCGAGGGCTTTCCAAATTCCAGACGCTGACTTGCAACCTATGATGTGGTCGAACAAGTCAGGTGAAATAACTCTCTTTAGAGTGAACTCCGCCTTGGCATTAGTCTTCCTCCAAGTCCTCACCATTGGACCATTTCGTTTGGTTGCTAGAACCTCCTCATGTTCATCTCCACCAACAACCTCCCAGAGGTCCTTTCCAAGAAGGTAGCTCTCTATACAAGACTTCTACTTATTGTAGTTTTGGTCTGAGTTAGCAGCTCAATGCCAAGTCCTCTAGCATACCCTCCTCTTCCATCCATCTTGGTTTCTCAGTCCTTGTTCCCACTATCCCTCCGATACCATGTGAGATATTTTACTCGCGGTTGGAAGAACACGTCAACCAACAAGGGAATAAGGACACCAAGAGATGAACACAATTTTTCACAATAATAAATGTTTGGCAGCTAATTACAGAAGAACAGAGCTGGAAACAAGTTGCATCCAACTTGATTCACGACAGCCAATAGAAGAAAAAAGAGATACTCGCTACCACCGGCGTTAACTCCTAACGCTCAGCGTTAGCTCTCAATTCGCTACTCGCAAGCTCGCTGCTCGCACTCTCAGCTCGCTAGTCGCAACTAGACGAAGCTCGCTAGTCGCAACTAGACGAAGCTCCCTACTCGTCACACTAAAGCCCGTGTTAGCTCCTAACGCCCCGTGTTACCTCGCGATCAATAAACTCTCCCTAGGTCGCTTGCCGAACTGACTCCGGGTTCGCTGCTCGCTAGGTGGCGCTCTGGTATCTCAAACTCGCTCAATGTTGATGATACTCGTCACTATCTGAATGCATGCTCTTAGGGGGGGTACCCCTCCTATTTATAGAAGACCGGAGAAGCTTTCGAGAATGCGGAGCTAACGCTGGCGTTAGTGATAACGCTGACGTTAGCTCACTTCACAAAAACTAACAAATAGCAGTTCAAGTTGTTGTGCACTGCGGCGTTCCCCACATGCAATGCACAATAAAGATGTGCACAGCAGGGCCGTAAATCTTGCGCTATTATTGGCACCGGACAAGTCCGGGGGCCAGCTCCGGGTGGGAGTCTACGCTCTCAGAGACCAATTCATGCACATACCCAACTATTTCAAAAGATGTGTACAAAGATAATACTAGTTTGGCTGAAGTTAATAAATTAATAAGAGTTTGAGACTTTGAGTTCTCTTATCTTTTAATTACAAGGAGTTTAATATTTGAATATCATTTTTATATAAATTTTAAAGTTATCTGATGGACTTTTTTTTTTGTAATATCTGATGGAATATAAGAGTTTTTCTAGCCGAGCTTAATTTTTAATTATTATAATTGTATCAATAATTAGTGTAAAATAAAGAAAGTCGGCCTTTAAAAAGCGACTTTAATTAGAAAAGAGCGCCGATAAGATGGGGAGAGGGTAAAGAAAAGGGGAGGCTTTATTCATGTATCAGGATTCCGATTCTCTCCATTTCAGTCCAAATGTATAGTATTCATTTGCAAAATCGTGCAATTATACATGAAATGTAGAAAATAATTAATTTTAACTTATTTATGATCATTTTTTGAACATGTAATTACTAATTACATTAAAAAAAAACAGCGGTCAATCACGAGAAAAACACCGCGCCAAATGTAACCCAAGTCTTAATTACTATGTGTCTGTGTATTTCTCGTGAAAAATAAATATGAAATTACATTTTCTATTAAATATATAAATATCTAATGATAGAAAACACAAACATTTCAATTGCATAATATGGCTTCTACTTAAAAGTATATAAAAATCAACAAACTTATAATTCTTAACGCAGACATGCATACAATTAACCCATAAACGCATATTCCAGTGCAAAATTTTCCTTTACAAGAAAGGTCTTTGTAATTACAAAAGATAGTTTTGCAAACTTAGAGGGGAGGTCCCGGTAAACAATCATATTTATGATACACACGTGTCTTTAGGAATTTATCTAATTAGCAAGAAATTTAGCTCTTTGCTAATTTAAGTTTTTCTTTCCAGCGGCTCGTGCACCCTCCGTCGCGGCAAGCCACCTTCTCTAGAGTCTTCCAACGGCTGCTCCGCATCCTCGCTGCCCTCTTGCCACCGAGCACCGCCTTCTATCGTGTTGGGCTGCCCCTCCAGCGGCTCATGCAGCCAACCAACGCCGTCCCGCGTCCTTTTGCGTTTCCGTCAGTATCCAGTCGGCTACCCGCAATAATTCCCTTTGCCTCTCAGCGACCCTCCAGCACCCCTTTCGGATTTTGGCGGTCTTCCTGCGGCTTTTGCATCATTCAAACAGCCCTTCTGCAGCTCCTGCAATATTCAGGTGGCCCTCATGTGGCTCCAACATTCTGGCAGCCCACTAGAGCCTCATGTCACATTCCGCCAACCCCCACACTCCATTTTCTTCATGATTCTCTTTCCGGACTATGTGCATGCTCGATGCGATCGAACTGAAGTTGTCATGGATAACTTCCTTGTCATGACGCTTGCGCTTCGTCGCCGGCTTCTTCCAAATATCCCCTTACAACCCCTGCCCGCCTCTCTGCTTCCCGACGAGCCTCGTCCCTCCATCCCACCGCCACCCCTCAGTTAGTATTCGACCATTGGAACAACTGTCGCTTCCTCCCTTCCCAGCACCCCCTTCGTTCTCCCTCTGCTGACTGCGACACGCACCCCCCTAATATGCCCCCATCTTTTGATTTGCACTAGTTACCCTCCAATCCGCTCGCCTCTCGACAAGTCCGTGATAGAGGCTCCACCTTGCGACTCACGAGTCTTACACAGAGCCACATGCTTTTTCTGCTCCCCGCCGTTTCGTGGAGATCCCCGCCCACCTGTCAGCTCTCGTATCTCCCGACTCCCCCTTTTCAACATCTCTTGAGCCCGATGTTACTGTACCCTCACATTTTCATAGCAACCGGCCTTCGACCAGCCTTCAATCTTCATATCAACCGGCCTGCGACCGAAGCCCCGACCCAACTGGTGTGCACCTCATTTGACCCGGAGGATGAGATATTTTGCGGGCATGACATTGCTTCACCTCTCGGGCAGTCCCATGCCGAGTTCTACACACATTTCGGTCACATGCACCACAGATCTGCAGCAACCATCCCGCTACGAAGCCTTTACGCTTCTGATGTTTCACCTTATCCGCCCACCAGAGGAGCCGCACAAGTTTTGTCGTCGCGCCCACGAGACACTTCTCTCTGTTTAAGCTTCATGTTGATTCTTTACCCCTTCACTTTTCTCCTCTGATGAAAATGTTAAAATATAGTCTCATCTCTAATTGTCATCATCCTCCTATGATGAAAATGCGGTTATGAACTGTCGTTCGTGAATACCCGACCTCACCTAACAAAATTCATTCATTTTTTTTGTTCAAATTAATTTACTTTTCTTGGTAGCTGTCATAATTAACCGTTGTTGTGTCAAACATACATTCTATGATGGCGAAGTTTTGTCTAAACTCAGTTGTGCAAAACGCCCCACCAAACAGAGCCCTAATCTCCCACAGTAGCAGTGTTATGGGGGGAGCTTCAGCGTGTCCATAATCCACCAAACTAGTCATTCTGAATCTTACAATGACATTTTTCTGTGTTGAATAGCAGAAACAAGCTGCATTTCTCATAATCATCATGTAATCTTCTGTAATTTATATACAAAATGAACATGAGAGAGGCGCATGCAAAAAAGAAGAAGAAGAAAAATTGAATCAGAATGAATGAAACATATATACGGGATCTATGTCATCCATTTGAAATGCCTCGGCACAGATGACATTGCTTCAGCGATGAATACCTGAAAACACATTGCTTTCTCAAAAACCCCCTCCCCATGATTACTAGATTTCACCTGCAAACCACCACCATTTTTCATGGCTTTCTTCTTCCTGGAACTGGTTTTGTTTGCGCCGGCGGCGGGAGCGGCATCATCGGAAGGGGCGTGGTATGAGAAGTTTCTCCCCAAATGAAAAGACTCCATCGGCTTATCATCGCCAGAGACTTGCCGTGGCCTGCGTTTTGAAGAGCTAGAGACCCCATCTTCTTCCTTCGACTCGCTGAAATCCAAAGATTGCAGACAGAGGTTAATATCTCTCGCCCCTTCATCGAATTTGCTCGAAGCTCCCTCTTCGCCGCACTTGGATGCGTTGACTTGGTATGTTATCTCTTCAAATCGGCCGTGTATAGAACAGTCGACGGTGGTGCAGGAGGCAGCATTGAGATCACCGCAGCTTTGACTTCCCGTCGACAGACAGCTCAAGAGGGAGGAATATGCAGATGAAATATCGGATTCGTGAGTGCCAGAAAGTGACGGCATCACATACCCTGATATCTCTGCTATATCGAGCCCGGGTCTCCAGCCGGGAACCAAGGAGGAAACTTCGCCGTCGATCATCTCCGCTATCTGCGTAACATTGTGCTCGGTTATATTCAGCTCGGCGATCATCTCGGCCGCAACCCCCAAGGCGGTGTCGTTCTCTGCATCGAAAGGGAAGTAGATGTTCCGCACAATGCCTGTGGAGAACGAAAACGATGCCATCAGTACTTCAATATGCTTAACTGCGTATACTCCATCGTTGGATCACCATTACCTTCCCTGTCAAAGATTCGAAGCCTCAAGAATATGCTTCCATCATCTCTCCGCATTCCCTTGATTGTGATTTCCGAATGACTCTGTTTTTCTGCTTCCGCAGCATCCAAATCCCAGCCATTCTCCAGCATCAAATCATAGCACAAATCATCGAATGATAATCTACTAGAGCCATCAGTACTGTCGGCAAGACTATAAGAAGGCTGCAAAGGAATCCGATTTGGTGTAGTGGAAGGATCAACAATTTGAAGAAAAGGATCCTTCAGAAGCTCTCTCGCAGAGGGTCTCTTTGACACCGTCCCCAGACATTTTTCCAAAAAAAGTCTCACTTGAGGATCCTTGACTCTATAGAAAGCTTTCGGCTTTCTACCCTACGGAAGATAAGCAGATTGATCATCAGAAACAAAGATCAAATCTTTCTTTGAACAAAAAAGAGGTATAGGAATTTGATCCTTCTTACAGAGATAACCTTCTTGTAGATTTGTGCAGGGTGATTGCACTCGCTGTAAGGGTATTCTAAAGTAACCATCTCCAAAACACACATGCCGAAAGAGTAGATGTCCACCAGTTCATTGTATGCTTCCTCGTACACTTCTGGGGCCATGAATTCCGGTGTCCCTGAAGAAAGAAATTAGAATTCCTAATAAACGTTTCTTCGAAGGGAGGAGAGGGAAATCTGAATCAATGTTGGAGAAAACAAAGGTTAGAAGAGAGAATAATACCAACGCAATGATCAAAATGAGATTTTCCGAGTATTGCGGCTAAACCAAGATCGCCAATCTTCACCTCTCCTTGATTTCCATTGACGAAAATATTGTCACATTTGAGGTCTCTGTGAATGATGGGAGGATCATGGCTGTGGAGGTAGAGTAAGCCGCTTAGGATTTGTCTGCACCAGTGCTTTATTGCTCTAATACTAACTCTCCCGTGCCTCTGCCGATACCTGGATTACGATTTACGCCCAAAAAAAAGAAGTTCAAATTTTCAATTCTCAACAAAAACAGAGGATGTTTACCCATGCTAACAATAATAGATCAACTTACTGTCTCAGAGTGCCGGAAGTAAACATCTCTGTAACAAAATTGATCTTCCTCCTAGAGATATCGACCCAGGAGGAACAAAATTTCATGATGTTCTTGTGCTTCAGGGTCTTTAGGAGATGGATCTCACAGTACAGCCTCTCCAAATCTTCAGGGCTTCGAAGAAAATCGTTTAACCTCACCTGGTTCCACGCAACTTCAATCCCCTCATACTCATCAAAGGCTCTGTAGCTGCCATCAAATTGTAGCAGAAAAAAAAGCTTACTTTAATCCGGTTTGATGCAAGCTTATCTATTCTTTTCAAAGCGAGAAAAAAAACTAAGGAGGAGGAGATAGATCCATACACTGTTTTTGAAGAACCCTTGCCAAGAACTTCATTATACTGCATACAAAAGAACAGGGATCACAGAAAATTGAGGCAGCGGCCATGAAATGCAATCAGAAAGAAGAAGAAGAAGAAGAAACATTTATAAACAGTCTATGAGAAAGATAGAGAGATCAATGAAATCTACCCTGCCGTATCTCCCAGTTGGATCAACTTCCACCAACTCGTCTAGTTCCGAATCCTTGTCTCTGGAATGGATCATTCTACCAAAACTGCAACTAATGAATCTTCCCTAGCGAAAACAGAGGGAGTCTGCGGAGGAAGATGAGAAGAACGGGAAGAACACAGACAACAGAGAGAGAGAGAGAGAGAGAGAGAACACTGCACTCATGCCCTAAACTCTTATCATATGAATACAGTCAATGGAAGGCAGCAGGCCACAAGGACAAAAGGAGGACAACTTGGAGGTACCGATAAATAATTAATAAACAATAATTAGAGTTTTGGGTTTTCTTTTAATTACATGCAAATATAATAATATTTATTGCCTTTGTTTTTGTATATATATATATATTTTAAAGTTGCTCTTAATTTTCTGCCGTACTTCTTTCGATCTGTTGGATCCCGTGTGTCACGGACTAGTCCCCCTGACTATGTCGCGCACGGCCTTAGCTCCTCTTGCCACCCCTCGCGGCTAGCTAAGTCAGCCTCGCTCTAAGAAAACTGTGGTGGAAATGGGAACGAGAACAAGAACACAAGAGCACAAGTGCACAAGAGAAGAAGTAAGCAAGAGAACTCAAATGCTTGTTCCAAACTTGGATGAATACAAATGAGGGGGTCTTCCCCTTTTATAGGCCCCAAAGAGGTTTCCCTCCAAACCAAAGAATATTCTAGACCCCTACTATTCTAGAGTATTCTATACAATTCCGGTATATACAAGAGTCATGAAGACTCTAGATTTCTCTAGAATCTTCCCGTCAATTAACCCCAAAAAGGAGGAGATCGTAACATTCTCCCCCACCTATCCTGGCGTCGTCCTCGTCGCCTCAAACTGCTGAATGAAGTCCTTGAACTGCCACAAGTCTTCTAATGTCTCCCAAGTAGCATCAGACTCTGGCAATCCCTTCCATCTGATTAAGTACTGAGTACTTGGCGGGACTCCGCGTCGCCGTACCACCCTCTGGGATAGCACCCGATCAATCTCCTTCTCGAATGATTTGGTCATGATCGGAGGCGCTCTATGTGATTCTCCTCGCCTTGGGTCTTCCTGGTCTTCATGATAAGGCTTCAACATGCTTACGTGGAAGACCGGATGAATCTTCAACGAGTTAGGTAGATCAAGGCGATATGACACCTTTCCTACCTTGCCGATCACCTCGAACGGTCCTTCATACCTCCTTATCAACCCCTTATGCATGCTCCGCATTACTTTGAACTGTTGGGGTAGGAGTTTTACCATCACTTTGTCTCCTAGGCCAAACTCCTGCGGCCTTCTCTTCACGTCCGCCCATTTCTTCATGCGCTTCCTTGCTTTCTCTAGGCAGACTTTGACCAAGTCATTCTGCTCCTCCCAAGACTTAGCCATTTGAAATGCTCCTGGGCTTTTTCCTTCTCCTGGATTGATGGCCAATGCGTGCGGTGTGAGTGGTTGACGCCCGGTCGCCAGCTCGAAGGGACTCCTTCCCGTAGACTCGCTCCTCTGCAAGTTGTAGGAAAATTGAGCAACATCCAAGATCTTTGCCCAATCCCGCTGGTTAGCACTCACAAAGTGCCGCAAGTAACACTCCAATAAGCCATTTACCCTCTCGGTCTGCCCGTCGGACTGCGGGTGGAAACTTGTGGAGAAGTTTAGTTGTGATCCCAACATTCTGAACAACTCCGTCCAAAGTTTCCCCGTGAAGCGAGGATCCCGATCGCTCACAATATTTTGTGGAAGCCCCCAATGCTTTACCACTTGCTTGAAGAATGCTTGGGCCGCTTCCTCCGCTGTGCAGTCCTTTGCGCATGGGATGAATGTCCCATACTTCGAGAATCTGTCTACGACCACCATGATCGATCCAAATCCCTCTAATTTGGGGAGAGCGCTAATGAAGTCCAACGTCACGGTGTGCCATGGATGATCTGGAACTGGAAGAGGCTCAAGCAATCCCGCTGGTTGCCGATTCTCCACTTTGTCTTGTTGGCACACAAGACATGTCCTCACATACAAATCCACGCTTTCCTTCATCTTCGGCCAGTAGTACAAGATCTCCACTAGCGTCATGGTCCTCTTTTGGCCAGGATGACCTGCCCATCGAGTGTCATGACACTCCTTGATCAACTCCCTCCGTAGGTTGTCCCACTTTGGGATGTACAGTCTCTTCCCCTTTGTGTAGAGGAGTTCATCCTCTACCCAAAAGTGTTTGGTCTTCCCTTCCCTTGCCGCCTTCATTAGCTCGATCGCCAACGGATCTTGTTGCAACCCCTCCTTGATCCTGGTCAGCAACTCCCCTTTCACCGTGGACATTACGGCAAGTTCGGCCTTGCGGCTTAAGGCATCTGCAACAACATTCGCCTTCCCGGGCTTGTACTCCATGGAATAGTCGAACTCCGCTAGGAAGTCCTACCATCTCGCTTGTTTGGAAGACAACTTCTTTTGCGTCTGGAAGTAACTTGTGGCCACATTGTCCGTCTTGACCACAAACTTCGCCCCGAGCAAGTAGTGCCTCCATACCCGTAAGCAATGTATAATAGCAGACATTTCCTTCTCTTGGACGGTGTATCGCCGCTCCGTCTCGTTCAGCTTTCGGCTTTCATATGCGATGGGATGCCCATCCTGCATCAAGACTCCACCAATGGCAAAGTCGGAAGCATCCGTCTGGACCTCGAACTCCTTTCCAAAGTCTGGCAATGATAACACGGGCTCGGTGCTCACTGCTCGCTTTAGATCTTCGAAGGCTTGTTGGCATCCCTTATCCCAAGCCCACGATCTCTCCTTCTTTAGTAAATCCGTCAATGGGGCTGCTCTCCTCGAATAGCCCTGGATAAACCGTCGATAGTAATTTGCAAGTCCAAGAAAAGATCTTAGCTCGGTTACCTTTGTAGGTGGCTCCCAATCTATGATCGCTTGGATCTTGGCTCCATCCATCTTCAGTTGGCCATGTCCAATTACATGTCCAAGGAATGAGACCTCCTCCGTGCCGAACGTACATTTTGACTTCTTCACATATAACTCGTTCTCCCGCAAGACTCGAAAGATAGTGCGGAGATGTTCCGCATGCTCCTTCATAGAATTGCTGTAGATCACGATGTCATCGAGATAAACCACCACAAATTGGTCCAAGTAGGGATGAAATATCCTGTTCATCAAAGTGCAGAACGTGGCCGGAGCATTAGTCAAGCCAAATGGCATGACCAACCACTTGTAGGACCCGTAACAAGTGATGCACGTTGTCTTCGGCTCATCTCCTTCAGCAATTCGGACTTGATAATAGCCCTTCTGCAAGTCCATCTTGGTGTAGACCTTGGCTTTCCCCATCCTATCAAACAAGTCAGCGATCAAAGGAATAGGATACTTATTCTTGACCGTTACCTTGTTGAGTGCCCGATAGTCTACACACATCCGCAAAGATCCGTCTTTCTTCTTCTGAAAGAGCACCGGTGCGCCATATGGTGCCTTCGATGGACGAATCTTCCCTGTGTCAAGTAGCTCCTTTAGCTGCTTGCGAAGTTCTTCCAATTCGGGCGGAGCCATGCGATATGCCGCCATCGCAGGTGGTTTTGCTCCTTGTTCCAGCTCAATCTCATGGTCCACCTCCCTCCGAGGCGGTAGCTTGTTCGGAAGCTCGGTTGGCATAACGTCTTGATTCTCCTTCAAGACTTGCACAATGAAAGGATGTACCTCCTCATCCTTTGCCGCAACTTCCTCCTTCAAGGTGGCTAAGTAAGTCACCTCTCCTTTCTTGACGCCTTTGGCTATTTGCATAGCCGATAGTTGCTTTCCCTTCGTTGGTGGCCCTTCCACCGCTGGGATCATGCATGGAGACCCTTTCTCCATAATGCACATGGATCTACAAAAAGGCATAGTGATAGCTCGTACCTTCTCAAAGAAATCCATGCCAAGTACAACTTGAAAGTCATCCATCGGTGCAATAGAGAAGTCCACTTGGCCCTTCCAAGTTCCCAACTGCAGCTCCACTCCGCGTGAAACTCCTTGCAGCGGTCTCGCCTTCCCATTCACCGTCTTCAACCAGCCTTCACCTTTAGAGATATTCAGGCCAAGTCTCTTAGCCTCTTGTTCGGTCATGAAGTTGTGCGTTGCCCCCGTATTGAGCAAGGCCTTGGTGGCCTTCCCGTTTGTCTTTGCCTCCACAAACATCAATCCTTTTGCTGATGGGGCTGGAGTAGGTCTAACATTCAAAGCATTAAGTAACTGTAATGAACCCATTTGAGTAGAAGTACCTTCTCCAGAATTTCCCGCATCGTTGCCTTCCATGATTGCAGAAAGCGATCCCATCTTTGGACAACTGCTCATTGCATGCGGTCCCTTGCATAAGAAACATCCTCCTTTCGGAATGAAGGCCTTCTTCTTCTCTTCATATTCCTTCCGAGTATCATGTCGTTGGAAGGTGGGCTTCTTGCCATCCCGCTTCTCTCCCCCACCTTTCCCGTAATCACCCTTGTCTTTCTTTGCCTTTGCTGCATCTGGGTGTCGTTGGTACTCAATAAGGGACTCCGCTGTGGCAATAGCTTCATCCAACGTCTTGACATCTCGCCTTTGTAATTCCTGCTTAGCCCAGTGTTGAAGACCATCCACGAAGAAGAATAACAAGTCTTCATCCGACATGTTAGGAATTTGCAGCATCAAGGTGGTAAATTCTTTGACATACTCCGCAATGCTCCCCTTGTGCTTTAACTCCCTCAGCTTCTTCTTAGCTTCATAGACGACATTTTCCAGATAGAAATGCCGTTTGAGTTCACGCCGGAACTCCTCCCATGTATCAATACGATACAAGCCTTTCTCGATGTCGGCCTGCTTTCTTTGCCACCAAAGAGAAGCAACATCTGATAAGTAGTAAGAGGCTTGCCGTACCTTAGCGGCTTCGTCGACGAGGTTACACCCCTCGAAGAACTGCTCCATTTGCCAAATGAAGTTTTCTACCTCCTTTGCATCTCGCTTACCCACAAATGGCTTGGGCTTAGGAACCTCCATCCTTGGGTTGCCCATTGCCATGTTGCCTCCACCATTAGCCACGGCTCGGCGACAAACAGTGACTTCCTCCTTCATATCCTCAAAGCCGATCCGCATCGCTTGAATGGCATCTTCCAACCTAGCAAGGCGTTCCTCCAACGCCGGCTGAGCATCAAGACAAGTCTGGGTAGACTCCTTGATGGACTCAAATTCTCCAAGGACATGGGCCTCAAGAGCTTCGAAGTTACCTTCCAACTTCTCAACTCGATCGGCCAGCATCATGACAGCCTGATCCACATGAGTTCCTTCACGCGTCTTGCTATGATCCCTCTTCTTCCTGCCTTGTTGATCTACGACCTCCCTGCCGCGCTCGTCAACAATGCTTGAGTTGTTTGTCTCATTCGCCATAGCAGCACCACAAATTGAACCTGAGTGAACCTGGGTCAACTTCGGTCAACCTGCTCTGATACCAACTGTCACAGACTAGTCCCCCTGACTATGTCGCGCACGACCTTAGCTCCTCTTGCCACCCCTCGCGGCTAGCTAAGTCAGCCTCGCTCTAAGAAAACTGTGGTGGAAATGGGAACGAGAACAAGAACACAAGAGCACAAGTGCACAAGAGAAGAAGTAAGCAAGAGAACTCAAATGCTTGTTCCAAACTTGGATGAATACAAATGAGGGGGCCTTCCCCTTTTATAGGCCCCAAAGAGGTTTCCCTCCAAACCAAAGAATATTCTAGACCCCTACTATTCTAGAGTATTCTATACAATTCCGGTATATACAAGAGTCATGAAGACTCTAGATTTCTCTAGAATCTTCCCGTCAATTAACCCCAAAAAGGAGGAGATCGTAACACGTGGCTCTCCTCAAATGGGAAATATAATGTTTAGCTATTTGCACACCAATATTTTATCAAAAAAATTAAAAATTCTAACCCTACATGCTTTATCATATAGTAATTGTTGTGGGTCGCTTAGGGCTCTTGGTAGACCGGTTTACTTGAACCACCTTAGCTCGGGAGCGAACCAAGCGCGCAAACAGTCAATTTGAGATTCGTTGATTACACTGGAACTTTTTAGCGTGGAAAACCCGGAAAGGGTAAAAAACCACGTGGCCGGAGCTGTGCGGACAAAACTTCCACTATCTTCTGGGGGGTTACAATTAGAGATTTAGAAGTCGAGCGCGACAGGCCGCTGCTCGTTACAATATCAGAGAGAGAGAGAGAGAACGTTCCGAGGGCGACATGCCACCTCTCAGAAAAACCAAGTCTTTTCCTTCTGAGAACGGCAGAGAACGAAAGTGAGAATGGCTTGTCCGCTTTCGCGGAGACGAAAGTGAGAAAGCCTTGCCCGCTTTCGTGGAGACGAAAGTGAGAAAGGCTTGTCCGCTTTCGTGAAGACGGAAAACTTCAAGTCCGCGAAGGAGATCTTCAAGCGCCGAAGGAGAAATCCGTGGAAATCTTCAAGGAGCTCTCTCTGGGCATTCAGGCCGGATCCCCTCAAATGAAGCCTAGAGGGTCTTTTTATAGCTTTGGCCGGGGGTAGCCCGGTAATTTTGTCGTTGTAACCACCGTAACCACCTGGGAGGACGAATCATATTTTCTGGTTCAGAGCCCACGGATCACCATTTTTCGTAAATGACCATGCTGCCCTTTGAGGAAAGGCGACAAGCTATTCCTGAAAAGTGAGAAACTGAAAAGACAAAAAGTGAGCGAGCCGAGTCGGAAAAGTGAGCGTGCCCGAAATGTGAGCGTGCTAGAAAGACAAAAAGTGAGCGAGCCGAGTCAGAAATGTGAGAAAGCTCCGAGCGGAGCCCGCAACCCGAAAAGCGGACGACGAGCCGGGCGAGGGGAGATGAAGCCTAAAGGCGGGTGCGGCGCGGCCGCGCCCGAGGGAGAGGGGCAACTCCTCTCGGCCGCACCCCAAAGGGGGGTGCGGCCTGGCCGCTTGGCCGCACCCCTCATGGGGTGCGGCATGGCCGCACCCCCCTTTGGGGGTAGCGGCCTGGCCGCTTGGCCGCACCCCAAGGGGATGCAGCTTGGCCTCACCCCAAGGGGGGTGCGGCGTGGCCGCACCCCAAGGGGGGTGCGGCGTGGCCGCACCCCAAGGGGGGTGCGGCGTGGCCGCACCCCAAGGGGGGTGCGGCGTGGCCGCACCCCAAGGGGGGTGCGGCGTGGCCGCACCCCAAGGGGGGTGCGGCGTGGCCGCACCCCAAGGGGGGTGCGGCCTGGCCGCTTGGTCGCACCCCTCATGGGGTGCGGTTTGGCCGCTCTCCCCACTATGGGGGGGGGGGGGTGCGGCTATTCGCACCCCGCCAGTGGGGTGCTAACCGCGACCCAATAGTGGGGTTCGGTCATGGTGGGGCGTGTCGTGCGTGCGTGTTCGCGCGTTGGCGGTGAAAATGGCGGGTCCGGCCCTCTCAACTCGGGCGACCATGCGTTGACCGCTGACCCTACCTCCCTTTAGTGGAGTTTTCCCTAGACGCACCCCAAGACCTCTACGGGTATATAACATAAGCCCCCCAAACCATCGGAGTCCGAATTTCTCCGCGGAGGAGTTCAGAGGTTTTGATTTTTCTGTGACAGCCTTGAACATTGCTCTCTTTGTGGTGCCTTGGGTAGGAATCGCTGTCAAGGGATGCGTGCGTGGTTGCTTTTGCTCTCTTGTTCTGTTTAGGCGTTAATACCCGAACTGCTTGATAGCCTTTTACGAGATAACGGAGGAGTCTGCACGGGTTCGAGCCTGCGAGTTTTTCATAGTAATAACAAGAAATTAGTTTGCGCGAATCTGAGCTCGCGGCTTTTATATAATATAGGCTTGGCCGGTGAATAGATGGTGTATTCAAACCGGGGGCGAACGTAAGGGGGGCAGGCCCCTACGGCGCCGGGACTCTACGGCGGAGGAGAAGGGCAAACCTTCAATCGACGACGATGCGAAGTCCCCAGGGCAGGGCCCTGAGATGGCCGGTGAATAGCTGGTGTATTCAAACCATGGGCGAACGTAAGGGGGGCAGGCCCCTACGACGCCGGGACTCTACGGCGGAGGAGAAGGGCGAACCTTCAATCGACGGCGGTGCGAAGTCCCCAGGGAAGGGCCCCGAGATGGCCGGTGAATAGCTGGTGTATTCAAACCGGGGGCGAACGTAAGGGGGGCAGGCCCCTACGACGCCGGGACTCTACGACGGAGGAGAAGGGCGAACCTTCAATCGACGGCGGTGCGAAGTCCCTGGGGCAGGGGCCCGAAATAAAGATCTTTCTTAATTGAATATAGATGTTGAAGCATACATTTTATAGTAAAAATCGTTTTGCATATAGTTTTTGCAATACAAGATAAGTTTGCACGAGTCTGGGCTCGTGGCTTTGCATACAATACATAATATAAGATAAGTTTGCACGAGTCTGGGCTCGCAGCTTTGCATACATAATATAAGATAGATTTGCACGAGTCTGAGCTCGCGGCTTTGCATACATAATATAGGATAGATTTGCACGAGTCTGAGCTCGCGGCTTTCTTCTTGATAGAAGACTTGATGTCACTGATAGAAGCGGCGCAGGTTCTGGGCGTTCCAGGTGCGTGGTAGAGTCTTTCCTTCCGCTGTTCTGAGCCTGTATGTCCCGGGTTTTACGATCGCAGTGACAACGTACGGACCTTCCCAGGTGGGTGAGAGTTTATCCCCTTGGGGGCCCTTTCCAGCCGCCTCGATGCTGTGTAGGACGAGATCTCCTATGTTGATTGGTCTGGGCTTCACCCTTCTGTCATAGAGCCGGGCTACGCGCCTTTGGTAAGACGCGACACGCTCGGCGGCGTCGTCCCAGACTTCGGGGATTATGTCAAGGTTTTCCCGAAGCAGTCCGTCATTCTTGCTGGGATGGAAGGTTAGCACTCGAGTGCTCGGAATGCCGATGTCGATGGGGATGACCGCTTCAGTACCGTAACAGAGGTTATATGGCGTCTCTCCTGTGGGAGTCCTCTCCGTTGTTCGATATGCCCATAGGATGTTTGGGAGTGCGTCTACCTATTGTCCCCCGGCTTCTTCCAGGCGCGTCTTCAATCCTTTGAGGATGGTGCGGTTCGTAACTTCTACTTGTCCATTTGTTTGCGGATGTGCTACGGCGGTATGACGGAGGTTGATCTTCAGGTCCTCGCATATCTTGGTGAAGGACTTCCCGGTGAACTGAGTGTCGTTATCGGCAATGATTGTTGCTGGGATACCGAAGCGGCATACGATGTTTTTGCAGACAAATTGTTTAGCGTTCTCTTCTATGATCTTGGCTAGGGGTTTCGCTTCTATCCACTTGGTGAAGTAATCGATGGCTAGAATTATGAACTTTCTCTATCCGGAAGCTAGAGGTAGGGGGCCGAGAAGGTCGATTCCCCATTGCGCGAACGGCCACGCACTTTGGAGTGTGGAGAGCGCGACCGGGGGCTGATGAGGTACGTTGGCATGCAGCTGACAGCTCCTGCATTTTTGGACTAGTTCGGCTGCGTCCCTCTTCATTGTCGGCCAATAGAAGCCTTGACGTAGTATCTTTTGTGCCAACGCCTTTCCGCCTAGGTGCTCTCCGCAGACTCCCCCGTGCATTTCTCTGAGGGCGTAGTCTGCCTCGCCTGCCGGTAGGCACTTTAGGTATGGTCCCGAGAACGCCCGCTTGTAAAGCTCCCCGTCTACGATAGTGAATGATGCCGCCCGCATCCGTAATCTTCGCGCTTCTAAGCGATCTTCGGGGAGGTGTCCGTGCTCGAGGTAAGCTCGTAATGGGGTCATCCACGATGACTCTTCTTGGTGGACGGTTGCGATCTCCCATGGCCCTTGAATACTTGGAACTACGATCTCTTCGATTCGGCGTCTTCGAGACTGGTAGCTGGAGGGCGAAGTGGCGAGCTTGGATAAAGCATCTGCCCTTGAATTCTGCTCTCGGGGGATGTGTAGAATTTGATATGACGAGATCTTCTGAAGGAGTAATTTCGCGAACGCGAGGTATTTCGCCATCTGGTCGCTCTTAGCCTCGTAGTCTCCTTCGACCTGCGAGACTACGAGCTGAGAATCTGTGTAAATCGTCAGGTTTTCTGCTTTGCAATCGATGGCGAGCCGGAGACCGGCGATCAGCGCCTCGTACTCTGCAATGTTATTTGTTGCGGGGAATTTCAACCGGAGACCGTAATCCAAAGTGATCTCAGTGGGACTTATGAGGAGCAGTCCCGCTCCGACTCCTTCAGCTCCAGAGGCACCGTCGACATAGAGAGTCCAACGGGGGCTAGTGGTGTCTTCGACGGGAGTTGCTTCTGGTGGGATTGTGTACTCTACAACAAAGTCGGCGAGTACTTGTGACTTGATGTCTGGTCGGGGTAGGAATTGGATGTCAAACTCGCCGAGTTCTACGACCCACTTCACTAGTCTTCCTGAGACTTCTGGTTTCTGGAGGATTGCTCGCAGTGGGAGTTGTGTCAACACTTTTACTATATGAGCTTGGAAGTAGGGCCGAAGCTTCCTTGCCGAAAAGACAAGGGCCAAGGCTGTCTTGTCCGCTGCTGGATATCTGGTTTCGGTGTCGGAGAGGACTTTGCTGAGGTAGTAGATTGGTCGTTGTATCCCTCCTTCGTCTTTCACGAGCACTGAGCTAAGGGCCGTAGGCGACACTGCCAGGTATAGAAATAGAGTTTCTCCGGGGGTGGGCTTTGACAGAAGCGGTGGCGAAGCCAGGTATTGTTTGAGAAGTTCAAACGCCACCTAACACTCGTCAGTCCACTGGAAGCCGGAGTGGCGCGCTCCCCGGAGGATTTTGAAGAAGGGGAGGTACTTGTCTCCTGTTCGTGACAAGAAACGGATAGCGCAACGATCCTCCCGTTCAGGCGTTGCACTTCCTTAATTGAGTGAGGTGGCGACATATCCTCCAACGCCTTGATCTTCTCGGGGTTGGCCTCAATCCCCCGATGGGTTACCATGAAACCTAAGAACTTTCCCACCGTCACACCAAATGCACATTTGCTGGGGTTGAGTCGCATCTGGAAGCGACGGAGAAGCTGAAAGCACTTTCCCAAGTCTCTCAAGTGGTTGCAACGGTGGACGCTTTTGACTAACATGTCGTCCACGTACACCTCCATTGTTTCTCCAATGAGGCTCTTGAAGATCTTGTTCATCGATCTCTGATAGGTGGCTCCGGCGTTCTTAAGGCCGAACGACATCACTTTGTAGCAGTAGACTCCCCTGTCGGTGCGGAAGGCGGTATGTTCCTCGTCCGCAGGATTAATCCTTATCTGGTTGTAGCCGGAATAAGCATCCATGAAGCTAAGTAGCTCGTGTCCAGCCGTCGCGTCGACGAGCTGGTCGATCCTCGGGAGGGGGAAGCTGTCCTTTGGACATGCCTGGTTCAGATTGTTGTAGTCGACGCACATTCGCCATTTCCCGGAGGCCTTTTTCACCATGACCACGTTGGCAAGCCACGTGGGGTATTCTGCTTCGCGTATGAATCGTGCTTCTAGGAGTTTGTCTAGTTCCTCTTCGATCGCCTTCAACCGCTCGGGGGAAAAGTTCCTCCTCTTTTGGATTACAGGACGGCAGGCGGGGTTGATATTTAGAGAGTGATAAATGACTTCAGGATCTACCCCGGGCATGTCTTCTGGGCTCCAAACGAAAATGTCTTCGTTCTCCTGTAGAAAGGTTGCGAACTCTTCCCGCTCT
The DNA here is from genome assembly GCA_033032865.1 of Dactylorhiza incarnata. NCBI lineage: Eukaryota > Viridiplantae > Streptophyta > Magnoliopsida > Asparagales > Orchidaceae > Dactylorhiza > Dactylorhiza incarnata. The sequence goes on along the minus strand of JAWHQI010000348.1, from coordinate 891,824 downwards.
TCTTGTGACAAGAGCGACCCAACCTGAACAGTCTGATTCGGGTCTTGTTGGGAGAGCGATACTTCTATTAGTCCTTTGACGGGCGCTCCTCGCTGCAGAGTAGCTTCGTCTCGCAGATCGAAGTTATTGATGTTGAGAGCGGTTGCCTTTGCTGGCTGAGCTTGCTTCAGATAACAGGTTCTGGCTGCCTCCTGGTTCCCTCTTACGACTCCTATGCCTGCGGCAGTTGGGAACTTCATAGCCAGATGCAGAATGGATGGGACTGCTCCGAAGATAGACTGGAGCGGTCTCCCGAAGATGGCGTTATAGGCGGAGGTGGATTCCACCACCACGAACTGGATGTACGTTGACTGTCTTGGAAACTCGCCCAATGTGACTGGAGAGTGATCATGCCTTGAACTGGGACAGGTCTGTTGTCGAACTCGTAGACAGGCCCGACTGTAGGGCTGAGCTGATCTTTCGTGAGCTTCATATTTTGCAGAGTGGAAAGGAACAGGACGTCAAATGAGCTTCCGTTATCTACCAGTATTCTCTTCACATTGAAGCAAGGATCCCCAATCCCTGCGCTGATCACGAGTGGATCCTGGTGCGGAAGCCGCAACCCTTGCAAGTCTTCCTCTCCGAAAGCGATTGTAATATCTTGCTTGAGCTTCTTATCTTCGTGGTCTCTTACGGGTTTGGCAATCGAGAGGACTTGTGCCGCTAGGATGGGAGGTCCAGCGATCGTTTTGATTTCTCCCACCATCGGTCTTCCTCCTTCCGCGCCCTGGGGAGCAGGAGGCTGTTCCCTTGCATCCCTTGGCTGCTGACGCTGATTGGGAACCTGGCCTTGCAGGAACCTCCCTAGGAGTCCCTGGCGGACGAGGCGTTCGATTTCGTCTTTAAGTCTGGTACATTCTTCGGTGGTATGCCCGGTCCCCCGATGGAACTCGCAATACCTGGATTGATCGCCCCTCAGATTTGGGGCCAACGCCCGAGGTGCGGGGAGCTCCGGGCTGTTCTGAATAGCATAGAGACGTTTGTTCTGGTGGTATTCAACGAAGTGTAGACCCTGGGAGGCTGCGGACCCAGGTCTCTTCGGGGGTCGCGGCGACGTTCATCGTTACGGCGTCCCTCGTCACGCCGCTCTTCTCGTCTACGAGGGGCTTGATCTGACCCCCTTTTTCTTCCTTGGCTACCTTCGAACTGCCGACGATGTGCTTCGATGGCCTCGTCAGCAGCTATTTGAGCTTCAACTTGGTGAACGAGGTCTGGGTAACTTGGTACGGTCTCTCTCATGAGAGCTGAGTAAAAGCCACTTGGGCGGAGGCCTCCGAGGAAAACTCCTCGCAGGAGTTCGGGGTCGACTCCCAGAATCTGTCGAGCCTCAGAGGTGAAGCGTTGGAAGAAGTCCTTCAAAGTTACTCCGTCGTTCTGGCGGATTCCCGAGAGATGGGAGGGATCTCGGACAATCCTACGATTGGCTATGAACTGGTCCACGAACTGCTGCGCCATTTCGGTGAAGTTGTTGATGGCCCCATTCCGCAGAGAGTGGAACCAAGTGCGCTCCTGCCCCTTCAAGGTTGCTGGGAACACCTGACAGAGGAGTTGATCAGGGGCACTGTAAATCCTCATAACGGTGGTGAAGTGATTGACGTGTTCCAACGGATCGTTCGTTCCATCGAACGTTTCGATGTGGGGAAGCTTGAAGCCGTTCGGAATTGGATGAGCCAATACTTGAGGCGATAGGGGGGAGCCGCGGTGTGCGGGACGGCGGGCGAGAGTCGCGCGTCGTCCTGCTTGGGTATACTCTTCTTCTATCATGTCGCGTATTTCCTCTCGCGTGGTCCTTTCCACCGCTCGGACGGGAGCAGTTCTTCCTTGGCGGGGGTGATGAGGGTCAGCCTCCGGTCCTCTGACCGGCGGAGCAGGTTGCGCGGAGCTTACAGCGTCAGAGAAATCTTCAAAGACTCCATCCTCCCGAACGGCTCCCTCGACCGGAGCATGATTCGGAACTGGGAGCGGCGGAGCGTTTGATGCTGGAGGCTGAATGGGAACTCGAGGTGCCCCTAGGTTTCTCACGAGAGTTAGCATCTCGGCTTGTTGCTCTTCCATTTGCCGAATGCGACCTTCCAGGACTGTCGCAGGCATAAGCACTGCCTCTTCTGCGAGAGGCGCATTGATGAGCAAGTGGGAGGGAGCTGGGTCGATGCGTCCTTCCGGCATTGATCCTTCAGTAGTGCGAGCACTCTTCCTTGCCATTGCAGTTGGCCTTCAAAGAGTTCTGGGAATGTTCCCACAGACGGCGCCAAACTGTTGCGGGTCTCTTAGGGCTCTTGGTAGACCGGTTTACTTGAACCATCTTAGCTCGGGAGCGAACCAAGCGCGCAAACAGTCAATTTTAGATTCGTTGATTACACTGGGACTTTTTAGCGTGGAAAACCCGGAAAGGGTAAAAAACCACGTGGCCGGAGCTGTGCCGACCAAACTTCCACTATCTTCTGGGGGGTTACAATTAGAGATTTAGAACTCGAGCGCGACAGGCCGCTGCTCGTTACAATATCAGAGAGAGAGAGAGAGAACGTTCCGAGGGCGACAGGCCACCTCTCGAAAAAACTAAGTCTTTTCCTTCTGAGAACGGAAGAGAACGAAAGTGAGAATGCCTTGTCCGCTTTCGCGGAGACGAAAGTGAGAAAGCCTTGCCCGCTTTCGTGGAGACGAAAGTGAGAAAGCTTTGTCCGCTTTCGTGAAGACGGAAAACTTCAAGTCCGCGAAGGAGATCTTCAAGCGCCGAAGGAGAAATCCGTGGAAATCTTCAAGGAGCTCTCTCTGGGCATTCAGGCCAGATCCCCTCAAATGAAGCCTAGGGGGTCCTTTTATAGCTTTGGCCGGGGGTAGCCCGGTAATTTTGCCGTTGTAACCACCGTAACCACCTGGGAGGACGAATCATATTTTCTGGTTCAGAGCCCACGGATCACCATTTTTCGTAAATGACCATGCTGCCCTTTGAGGAAAGGCGACAAGTTGTTCATGAAAAGTGAGAAATTGAAAAGACAAAAAGTGAGCGAGCCGAGTCGGAAGAGTGAGCGTGCCCGAAATGTGAGCGTGCTAGAAAGACAAAAAGTGAGCGAGCCGAGTCGGAAATGTGAGAAAGCTCCGAGCGGAGCCCGAAAAGCGGACGGCGAGCCGGGAGATGAAGCCTAAAGGAGGGTGCGGCGCGGCCGCGCCCGAGGGAGAGGGGCAACTCCTCTCGGCCGCACCTCTCATGGGGTGCGGCTTGGCCGCACCCCCACGAGAGGGTGCGGCTTGGCCACTTGGCCGCACCCCAAGGCGGTGCGGCTTGGCCGCTTGGCTGCACCCCACATGGGGTGCGGCCTGGCCGCATCCACCCCAAAGGGGGGGGGGGGGGGGGGGGGGGGGGGGGCGTCGTGGCCGCTTGGCCGCACCCCAAAGGGGGTTTTGCCTGGCCGCTTGGCCGCACCCCAAGGGGGTGCGGCTTGGCCACACCCCACATGGGGTGCGGCTTGGCCGCACCCCAAAGGCGGGTGAGGCCTGGCCGCTTGGTCGAACCCCAAGGGGGGTGCGGCTTGGCCGCACCCCTCATGGGGTGCGGTTTGGCTGCTCTCCCCACTATTGGGGGGGTGCGGCTATTCGCACCCCGCCAGTGGGGTGCTAACCGCACCCCAGTAGTGGGGTTCGGTCATGGTGGGGCGCGTCGTGCGTGCGTGTTCGCGTCTTGGCGGTGAAAATGGCGGGTCCGGCCCTCTCAACTCGGGCGACCATGCGTTTACCGCTGACCCTACCTCCCTTTAGTGGAGTTTTCCCTAGACACACCCCAAGGCCTCTACGGGTATATAACAGTAATTAAGAGAAAATGTATTTTTGGTGTGTTAATACTGATTTTGAAATCTGATTTGACAATAATGCGTTGGTGTGAAAATTAAATATTTTGATGTGTTAATATAGTTTGACTGTCAATAGCAAAAATTGATGTGTTGTTAACATTGTTCATTTTTTTACTCATCTAGCGCATTATGTGTTGTATATGGTTCGTTGGACATATTTTTTTCTATAAATTACAATTGAATTTTTTTAATTTGAGTTGTAAATTTTTATTATAATTGTATTTTTTTACTGAATTTTTTTTCAGAATACAGACATATATTTACTTAATATGATCATAAAAATATTATAATTTATATTCGGTAAATAATTTTGTAAAAAAAAAATATAGCTTTTAGTAAATAAATATATTTTATAGGAGAAAATAAGTGACCCATCATGCTCATGATGCGTTGGACGTATACAAAAATTTGTCATCCTCAATAGGGGAAATATTTATGTTCGAAATCGGTTACAGTCGGGATAAATTCACGCCGTTGATTTAGGTAGGGATATTTCGCCAAAATTGAAGGATATTTCGGATTTATCAAATTTATAGAAGGATATTCCGCATTTACAAATGACGGCATTTCATTTGTCGCGGACGATGTGAGTCCTGAGCATAAGAAATTCCGTCCTCAACGGAAGGTTTCATTATTTTCATGCTGCCAATGCATCATTCTCTATATAAATAAATTTTTTTTGGAGGGATACAAACATTTTTCTGCATTTCAAAATTTTCTCCGTTCTTGGACATATTTTCTCCCGTCAGGGAATGAGACAACCTAGGGCTGTCACTGGATTGCGAAAAACTCAGCTTCTTCCTTCCAAATAGACACATCGGAGAAGAAGAAGAAGAGACGACATCTTGCCAATGTGTTAATGAATCACACATTTAAATGAATATTCGACTGTATTCAATGAAAATTCGATTGGAAATTGTAAAATTCTACTAGAATTAAAGGAATCCAATTGGGAAAATAAAATGATTTGAAGTTTTCGGGCGAATACTTGGCACTTTGCTCGCTCTCTCGCTCAGTGTTCGCTTTGTTCCCTACAAAGTCCGCTTCAGAGGTTGCTTCTCAGACTGCTCCAGAGTCCGCTCCTGCAAGCGCAACAAAATACTTGTGTTTTTTCTCTTTCAAGAACGTGTAAACGGAGCGGTGACATGTCACATTCCTGAAAATTTTAACACTTGCACCTGTCTGCAAAGTAGTCGATTTGGTCGGCACCTTACTGACTTTGTGATTTTTTCTTCCGGGTTTTTCCACGTAAAACGTCTTGATGTTTCTGATGTTGATTCTCACTTGGTTGTATGCGCACTTGACTCACTCTCGAGTTAACACGGTTTGATTCTTTCGGACCGGGCGAGCGCTAAGCGGACCACAACAATGCTGGACAAAAAACTTGGAAAAAATATGTCAAGTTGTTTTAGCCACAACTGAACAAGCTATCGAAGGAAAAGTTCGGCGTGAATAAAATTTCACTGCACCATTTTCTATCGGAAGAGAAATGTGGCTTCTTTTTCTCTTGTGCATCGATTTCGCAACCCAACAACAACTAGTAGGCTATTGTTCTTCTTCTTCGGCACAGTCAGGTTCTTGCTTCACTTAGAATTGGAGACTTGGAATTGAATTCGACGACAAATTCTAATTACGTTGTTCGGTTCTTATGTAACTTTAATAATTGAATTTGAGTTGAATATCATGGAATTGATTTTAGCATAGACACAAAATCTAACTGGACATATCGGACTTGGGCGGGTCTGGCTCGCTCAATTTACTCCCGATAAAAAAAAAGAGGAGCAACGACTCTTTCACTGCGATTCACGTTCCTCCTCGACATTCTGACTCGCTCGGGCTCCTCCTCTACTTTCCAGCAGCGACTCGTGATCTTCCGATGATCCAGCAGTAACACACATATTTTCGCCCTGGCGCGTGTTTTTTCACCCTGCACGGGCTTTTCATTCGGGCGTGCGTTTTTCGCCCGGATACACGTTTTTTCACCCGAGCGCGCATTTTTCGCCCGGGCGAACAATTTTCGCCCGAGTGCGCGTTGTTTGCCCGGGCTCCCATTTTTCTCCCGGGCGCACCTATTGTTTTCCGGGGGCGCATTGTTTGCATGGGTGTGCATTTTTCGGCCGGGTGCGCATTTTTCGCCCGGGCGCTCGTTTTCTAAACGTGAGGGCATTTTTCGGCCGATCGCGAGTTTTTTTCGCCCGGGCACACACCCTTGCGAGCGTTTTTTTTTTTGCCCGGGCGGACATTTTTCGCCCGGGCGAGAGTTTTTTGCCCGGGCGCACGTATTTTGCCCGTGCATGTGTTTTTCGCCCAGGCGCGCGTTTTTCACCCGGCCGTGCAGTTTTTTGCCCGGTAACGCGTTTTTCGCCCGGGAGACCGTTTTTTCGCCGGGGCGCACGTTTTTCGCCCGGGTGCGCATTTTTCGCTCGGGCGAGCGTTTTTTGACCGGCCGCGCTTGCTGTCGCTCGGGCGGTCGTTTTTCGCCCGGGCGTGCATATTGTTGCCTGGACACGCCTATTTTGCATCGGCGCGCGTTTTTTGCTCTATCACGTTTTTTTCGCCTGGGGGTGGGTTTTGTGCCTGGACGCGAGTTTTTTGCCATGATGCGCTTTTTGCGCCCGAGCAAGTGTTTTTTGTCTGGGCAAGCGTTTTGTCCCCGGGTGCACTTTTTTTCAGCAGACGTATTTTTTATTATATATGTAAAAATATTAGTTTTTTTCGTAATATTTTTCAATTCTTAGAGTTAATTTTATTTAATAAACTAGCAAAAGAATTGATTAATTCCACAATATTCAGGAATATTGTTTATTAGGCGAACGCTGAAATTGAAATTAGAACAATTTCAATTCTGAATATCGAATCTCAATACCGAATCCCAATGTCAAATCTCAATTCTGTCCAAACGAACGAGCCCTTGTGATTTCATATTTTAGGATTGACTGTTTTATTTCTTCAGTCAAAATTCATTATTTCCCGTCGTCTTTATAATTTTATTTGAAATGTAAAACGTGTTGACGCAATTGCTGGATGTCGCCTTCATCTTCTCCAACATGATGATTTAAGCTCCGTTTGGTACATCTTTTTTGCTACGTTGATTTTGGACAAAAACGCCATCATAATAGAATGTATGTTTAGCATTGCAACTGTTATGGCCGTCACCAAGGAAAAAAAACTAGTTTTGAACATAAAAATTGATGTTCCTTAGGTGAGGTCGAGCGTTCATGAACCACAGTTCATAACCACCACATTCATGACCGCCACCACTATGCCAAACAAAACCTTAAAAAAAAAGAAACTGAGCTTTTTTGCAATCCGGCAACAACCCTAGGTTGTCTAAGGCCTCATTTGGATTGGCGTTTGAAGGCGGTGTGTTTGGGCCAAACGCAGTGGAGCTGATTCCGTTTTGAATCGCTCCTAAAAGCTCAGTGCTGATAAATTCTGTATTAATGTATCCATGTATTTTGAGTTTATGCAACGCTGATGTATATATGTTTTTATATTTATTAATGTATGTGTGTGTTTTTCGGGCTGATAAATTATGTATTGGTAGCATTAACAAAAATTAATAATAAGTATATCACACCGATGTTTTGTCAAATGATTCTCTGTTCTGAAAAGCTCTGCAAACACGGACTACCCAAACAGATCTTTATTTGCAGTTTTCAGTTTACAACAGTTTCATTTACAAACATACATTTACAATCACTCCTTTCACAACCGGAGTCGCTCTCCCAAACAAAGCCTAATTCTCTTCCCACGGAAGTTTTTCCAGCACAACTTTATGATTAATAATTAGTAAAAAAATTAAAAGGCTGGTCATTTAAATTTTAAAAGCGCCTTTAATAAATAAATAAATAAAATAATACAAAGTACGGGTAAGGTACGGCGAGTGCAGAGTACCCTTTACTCTTTCGAAACAATATGCCACACGTCTGTCAAAACGGCTTTGCACGTGCAGAGAAATGTAGCCGAATTGGCGTGTGGGCACCGTCTAATATTTTACAATAAAAATAATGTGTTACAGCCTTATTTTTTAAGATTATCATCATTTTCTCTTAATTTATTTCGGACGTTTAAACACAAAAAATATTGTACTTAAGGCTCAGCACTGTGGTGGCGGTCATGAACGCTGTGATTATGAACTGTTGTTCGTGAACGCCTGATCTCACCTTAGGAACTTCATATATTTTTATGTTTAAAATTTGTTTTATTTTTTATATGAAAGTGGACAAAAAGGTCAAATTAACTTTTTTTTCTTTCTTAAAAAGTCTATTTAAAATTTTATATTTCAGAATAAATAACTTTTTAACTAAAAAATAAATAAATAAAGATAATCTTAGCGCATATTCTTGGGGGGCACCTAAAAGTTAAATTTTTTTTTTTGAATGACTAAAAAAGAAAGTGGCTTTTGCCTTGAGAAAATTTGCTGCATTAAGGACCAATGGATGCACACAAGAAAAGATAACTACTTTTAAGCATAAGCAATAAATGAAGTTTCTTAGGTGAGGGTCGGGCTTTTATGAATGATGGTTCATAACCATCGCGTTCACGACCAACGCCACCATGCCAAAAGGAGCCTTAAAAAGAGGGGCGTCGATAGGTTACATCATAGTTATATGTCTTTGAGCGGATTAGAAGGTTTCATCGACCTAAAAAATATCTAACTTCAACTGAACTTGACAGAAATTCAAAGTACTAGTCCGAAGATCAATTAGGTCAGTAAACAATGAGATAAGTGCAGGTCGATTGGAGTGAGGCCAGCAAAGACTACGAGAAAGCTCTTTATGTCACAACTAGATGATTATCATTAAAAAATAGCTTGGCCCATGTGAGAGTATTCAAAACATTCAAACTAAATAATATGTTTTGGATCAATTTAATAATATAAGTGATAGGTCCTCATCTATTTTGTAGAGAAATTCGGGTTGCATTTAGCCAAAAACCCAACTCTCCACTAAGATGGTGGGGGCATGGGCAAGAAAGAGGAGGAAACCGCCCGTAACCACTAAAGAAACCGCCGCAACCACCGCACGAAGCCGCGCACAGCATCACATGCTGCCACAAGGCCGCGCGGCACCACACGGCCGCACGCCACCGCCCGGCCGCGCGGCATCCCGCGGCGTCGCAAGGCCGCGCGACCGCGACACCGCGCAGCCGCGCAGCGCCGGGCACGGCCGCCCGACACCACGCGTCCGAGCGGCACCCCCGGCCGCACGGCATCCCGCAAGCGCGCGGCCGCACGGTGTCGCGCGCCTAACGCTGCGCGGCACCGCACAGTACCGCGCGGCGACATCGCGCGCGGCACCGCGTGCCCGGCACCGCACAGTGCCGCGCGCCTAACGCCGTGCGGCACCGCGTGGCACCGCGCGGCGACACCGCGCGGTGTCGCGCGGCGACACCATGCGCGGTACCACGCGCCCAGTGCCGCGCGGCGACACCGCGCGGTTCCGCGCGGCGACACCGTGCGCGGCACCACGCGCCCGGCACCGCGCGGTGCCGCGCGCCCAGTGCCGCGCAGCGACACCGCGCGGTGCCGCACGTCGGCACCGTGCGCGACACCACGCGCCCGGCATCGCGCACCTAGCGCCGCGCGGTACCGCCCGGCACCTCGCGTGGCCGGGCGGTGGGCGCGGTGCCGGACGACCTCCCTCGCCGCCGGGCGCACTCTCCGTCCCCCCTCGTCTCATCCCCGGTCGGCCTCCCTTGACCAACGGACGCGCTCGCCCGACCTCTCCCACCTCATTCGGCGGAGAAGACGAGGCCGATCAAAGCAAATCCCGCTAAACCTGTAACCGCCCATCATGGGGTGCAAATAGTGAAACTCCCCATCATGTGGTGCAAATAGTGAAACTCCCCATCATGGGGTGCAAATAGTGAAACTCCACATCATGGGTGCAAATAGTGAAAATCCTCCAACATGGGGATATAAATGGAAAAAACCTAAATTCGGTCTGCGTCTAGCAAATAATATGGTTACGGTGTGCGCGTAACCATATCCATCATATGAATACATATCACCACCAAACTATACAAATTGGTGTGCACATAGCCATATTCATGGTGAGTGGGTATCCGGTCTGCGTCTAGCAAACAATATGGTTATGGTGTGCGCATAACCATATCCATCATATGAATACATATCATCGCCAAACTATACATATTGGTGTGCGCATAGTCATATTCATGGTGAGTGGGTATCCGGTTTGCGTCTAGCAAATAATATGGTTATGGTGTGCGCATAGCCATATCCATCATATGAATATATATCATCACCAAACTATACAAATGGGTGTGCGCATAACCATATTCATGGTGAGTGGGCATCCGGTCTGCGTCTAGCAAATAATATGGTTATGGTGTGCGCATAACCATATCCATCATATGAATATATATCATCCTAAAAACTATACAAAGTAGTGTGCGCATAGCCATATTCATAATAAATGTGCATATAACACATAAATTGGTTATGGTGTGCGGATAGCCATCCTAACCACCATAACCACCCTAACCACCCTCAAAAGCTATAAAAGGAACCCCATGACAAGGTTTTAAGAATCGGACCGGACGTCGAACCGGTAGAGTGAAAGGTTCAAGGTTCAACTGGTTGGACCGGTTGAACCGGGGTTGAACCGTGATAGCACTAACGGAACTATATATTTAATTCAACTAATGTTATACCTTCATAATTCAATAATATCACACACAAATTCATGAAATAACAGTCTTACAAAATGCAATGTCTCAAAGCATAATATTTGTTTTGAAAGCTAAATCAACATCAACAAACTATTAAAGAAATCTAGACAAAATATTAAAGAAATCTAGACAAATGCCAATTTTGCCATGTTTCATATCTCCTTATCATCATAAACAAATGCCAATTTTGCATCAATTAAACAAAATTTTTTATTTATTTATAAGTTTGCAGTTTGCACTCATCTGGACATCAACCGATCAAATTTCATTTCCTTCAAGTCAAGTAGAGTGTAAGAAAATAATATTATGTAAGCTTTTAATAACATTTGTCTTTTGGGCATTTGATCAAACAGCTTATGAGCAGGTTATGAAAACTGCTAGGTGTAGTTTATAAAAAACCGAACAATGCAAAATGAAACCATACGGCATACATAAAATAAATCCGGACAGAAACAATGCAAAATGAATCCATACTGATAAACTTAAAAGTTAAAATAGGTTGGATACTTGGATCTAAAGAAAGGGAGGAAGAAGAATACCAATTGCCGAGTGTCCGAGTCAGGAACATGCTCGCTGTCGTGTGAGGATACGTGCTCGCCGTCGTCGTGAGGATATGTGCTCACGGGCGGACCCAGGTTCGGACACGCTCAGGCACGTGCCCGACCGTAAAATCGCGGATAGCGTATTAGGCACAGTGCAAGGAGCGGCGATTTCGCGTGCTAGGGCAAGGAGGAGCGGGGCGATTTGGAGCGGGGAGCCGGACGCTAGCGATTTGGAGCGGGGAGCCGGACGCTAGCGATTTGGAGCAGGAACTGGGCGATGTTACGCGTGCTAGGGCAAGGAGGAGCGGGGCGATTTGGAGCGGACTGGTAGAAATCTCCTCTTCTTCTTATTCTTCTTCTTCTTCCTCTTCCTCTTCTTCTTCCTCTTCCTCTTCTTCTTCTTCCTCTTCCTCTTCTTCCTTTTCCTCTTCTTTTTTTTTTTTTTTATTTCAGAAATCAGCTTCATGATTTCTGATTTCAGATTTCTGAAATCAGCTTCATGATTTCTGAAATCAGCTTCTTGATTTCTGAAATCAGCTTCATGATTTCTGATTTCAGAAATCAGCTTCATGATTTCTGATTTCAGAAATCATATGATTTCTGATTAAATCAGAAATCATTTCAGAAATCATATGATTTCTGATTTAATCTGATTTAATCAGAAATCATATGATTTCTGAAATCAGAAATCATATGATTTCTGATTGATTTCTGATTTCAGAAATCATTTGATTTCTGATTTCAGAAATCTGATTTCACCTTTTCTTCACCTGATTTCACTTAAATTCTGATTTCTTAAATTCTGATTTCTTCTTCTTCTTCAGATTTCAACACTAACTGAAGTGTTCTCAAGAACTGGAGTGTTCTTAAGAAAGTAGAGTGTTCTTAAGAAAGTGGAGTGTTCTCAAGACTAACTGGAGTGATAATCGGCAAAGACGCAAGGTCCATTCTTCTTCCTCACTTAGATCTAGGTAGGATATAAATTATATAGACATAGATATAGATTTAGGATTGTGATTTAATCCTGTTTGATATAGATTTAGGTAGGATATAATTTAACACCTATTTTTAAACACGTATTCAGCTATTTTCAAAAGAGTTTTATGATTTCAATGTTTAGTTTTAAACGCGTATTCAGCGATGTTTGATATGTAACATGTTTTGCATAAATAATAATTAAGTTTTCTTTTTTTAGTTGTGAAATTCAATGGAAAAGTTTTTTTCAAGGGTGCGATCAAGTCAAACTTCTGAAGAATTACAAATGCCAGTTTCATGTGGTAAAAGAAATCGAGTTGAGTTTTATGTTAAGTTTTCTGTTTTTTTTATTTATGCTCAATATTTTGCTTACATAAGTATGTATGGGGAAAAAAATTTCGGGGGCGCTGCCCCCGAACCCCCGTTCCGGGGGCACTGCCCCCCGAACCCCCCGAATATATATTAATTAAATTGTGCCCGTGCACCTTCAAAATCCTAGTTCCACCCCTGTATGTACTCGCCGTCGCCGGTCGCCGTGAGGAAGATGACTACAAGCCCCCCGACTTCCACTTTCCGTCGGGCATCGCCAAGCTCCAGTCCAGACTCCAGACACTGCACGGGCTGAAAGAAAAGTGAAAACAAGAAAAGTTAAAAAGTTAAAACCTAAAAACCTAATCAATCTCCACCGTCCGGAACAAAATCAAGGGCTCTTTTTCGAACCGCCCGGTTGCCTAATAACCGGCCCGGTTTCCGGTCCAACCGACCGGTTCGCCAGTTCCTGGCCGGTTTTAGGCGGAGCCGGTTTTAGGCACCTGACCGGACCGCCCGGGGAACCGGTCGGCGGTCCGACCGGTCGAACCGGCCGGTCCGGTCCGGTTCTTAAAACGTTGCCCCATGGCTTCATTTCAAGGGACTTGGAATTTTCTTCACGGGAGAGAGCTCTCTGGAATTCCTTTGAAGATCTTCATCAGCATTCGAAGAACTCCTTCGGAACTTGAAGATCTTCATCAGCATTCCAAGATTTCCTTCGGAACCCGAAGATCTCCTTCAACGTTCGAAGACCTTCATCAGCACGCGAAGACCTCCTTCAACCTTCGAAGTACTCCTTCGTCGCTTGAAGACCCCCGTCGCCGCTTGAAGATCTCCTGCAAACTCTGAAGACCGCTCAAGAAGAAGAAAGTACTTAGTTTTTCTGAGAGGTAGCCTGTCACCCTCAGAAGCCTTCATTCAAATTACAATTGTAACGGGAGCGGCCTGTCGCCACTGATTCTCGCACCATTACTTGTAACGCTCCACCATATAGTGAAATTTGGTCGGCGCTGATCCGACCACGTGGTTTTTCACCCTTTCCGGGTTTTCCACGGTAAAAACGTCCTCTTGCCACCTGTTCGTTCTCTCTGTGACTGTTTGCGCGCTCGGTTCACTCACGGGCTAAGACGGTTCGATTCGCCCAGTCTGAAAGAACGTTGAGCGACCCGCAACAATAAGTATGCAAGTAGTCAAAACTCATAAATTGGGTTTGTTTGCTAGTCCAAACATTACGCTTTAAACTAACATTTATGCTTTGTTTTACGTGTTTTTTTTTTGCTTCGGTGAGTTTGGACAAAAACACCATCACCATAGAATGTATGCTTGGCATGACAACGGTTATAACCGCCATCAAAAAAGAAAGCTAGTTTTGAACATAAAAGTGTTGTAAAATCAGGTATATGAGCATTGCTATAAACACATGTAAACAAAAACACAAAACAAGGCACAAATCTGGACTCGGCAGAACCGGTCTAGGCACAACTACAAATATAAATAAATATATATATATCTTTATTATATAATACAATAGTGATATTTGGAAGCACACCATGGATCACATCTGAACCGTTCGCTCAAGCAGGATCAAAAGTTGGCCGTTGGATGCAACTTGCAAGGGGGGAGGCCTGCCAATAGCTTTTCCTCATGGAGAGCTACTGTTCATTCTCCCAAAAAACCCGATAGCCAGTTGTGCTTCCACTTCCGCCTCGCCATTTCTCGACGCCGCCGTCGGCCTGCCCGGTGCCACCAGTTAGTTCGCCGACCTTCGGCGAACCCGCCGGAGGTTGTCCCGTGAGCTCCAGTTTTAGGGCTCACGGGTTGGGCCACCGTCAGCGGTGGTCCTGCCCGTGAGCCTTCGGACAACCACCGGCGGGTTCGTCGGTGGCCGGCGAACCCGCCGGTGGGCGCCGGTCAGGCCGTCGATGCCACTGTCGGCGGCGGCATGGACGGGCAGAGAGGCAGGCGGGGCGGAGGCTGCTCCCGTTCGACGCACGCCCGCGTTCGACGCACGCCCGCGTTCGACGCATGCCCGCGTTCGACGCACGCCCGCGTTCGACGCACGCCCGCGTTCGACGAACGAAACCCCGTTCGGCGAACGGAACCCCGTTCGGCGAACGCGGGCTCCCGTTTGTCGAACGGGGCTGCTCCTCCCGTTCGTCAAACTGGGCTGCTCCCGTTCGTCGAACGGGGCCCCGTTCGACGCACGCCCGCGTTCGACGAACGCGGGCGCCGTTCGTCGAACGGAGCCCCGTTCGACGCACGCCCGCGTTCGACGCACGCCCGCGTTCGACGCACGCCCGCGTTCGACGAACGGAACCCCGTTCGGCGAACGCGGGCTCCCGTTTGTCGAACGGGGCTGCTCCTCCCGTTCGTCAAACGGGGCTGCTCCCGTTCGTCGAACGGGGCCCCGTTCAACGCACGCCCACGTTCGACGAACGCGGGCGCCGTTCGTCGAACGGAGCCCCGTTCGACGAACGGGGCGGGTCTCACACGGATTTCGTGTTTTTTTTTTCATTTTTTTAATTAATTAAATAATTATATTTCTTAATAAGAAGAATAAAATTTAGAATACCCTATACTTTTAAAGTTTTCTAAAAAATAGGAATAAATATTACTGTGCATTGCTCGCGACCGGACAACCCCCGGTGGGTTTGCGGAGGGGGTGGGGGCGGGCGAAGCCCGCCTTGAATACCTTGGTTGCAGGTAAATTTCTTAATAAAAAAAATTAAAATTTAGAATACTCTAAACTTTTAGAGTTTCTTAAAAAATAGGAATCAATATTAGTGTGCATTGCTCGCATCCGGACAACCCCCGGCGGGTTTGCGGAGGGGGTGGGGGCGGGCGAAGCCCGCCTTGAATGCCAAGCGGGCGAAGCCCGCAGCGACGCATCGAGAACGGGCGTAGCCCGTTCGAAGATGCTAGTATATAAATATATATATATATATAGTTGGATTGTGGAGCCTGACTGCGTTGGGAGTGCTGGACACTTACCACGATTTCGCCGGTCGAGCATATATGTAATTTTTCGCTTGTAACTATGTATGTTTAAAATGCCTTATTTTTTGGCCTACGGTTACGGTTGGTTTGAAAAACTGAAGGCGGAGCGACGGAAGAAGAGATGTGTAATTTCTTCTTTGATCCTTTCATAGTGGATTTTCTGGGCGCGGGTGATTGTGGTTTTTTTCCCGGATTTGGGGTTTTCCCACTTTAAAATCCTTGTGTTTTTGTCTGCGTATTTCCGCGATTCTTGTGGTTTCCGTAGGCGTCGTTAGATCTGGACTGCAATCTGCCTAGCGGACGCACAAGATTCACCGAAACCTTCGACGTCAAAGTCCGACGTCCAGCGACATCATCACCAGAGACCACGCTACCATCAGAGAGGGCTTCGTTTGGCGCGGCTTATTTGCTCCAATGAGTTTGGACCAAAACGTCATTGTCATACTGAACATTTTATTTACTCAAAACTTAACTTGGTAACGGTAGAAACATTTATCATACCAAACATACATTTTATGACAATGACATTTTTATCCAAACTCACCGGAGCAAATAAGCCGAGCCAAACGAAGCCGAAATTCAAGTCGAATCTAACCATGCTTCTCCTCTCCACGACAATCCTTCTCCTTCGCTCCACGCTCTCCACCAACACCAGC
Source organism: Dactylorhiza incarnata (assembly GCA_033032865.1). NCBI lineage: Eukaryota > Viridiplantae > Streptophyta > Magnoliopsida > Asparagales > Orchidaceae > Dactylorhiza > Dactylorhiza incarnata. The sequence goes on along the minus strand of JAWHQI010000348.1, from coordinate 875,765 downwards.
GGTTATCTCCTCCAAGACCGGCGACAAATTTCCTCGTCTAACGTCGGTGGCTATCCTCCAAGGCCGGAGGCAACCCCTCCAAGACCGGTGATCCTCCTTGAGGCCGGCGCCCTCCCAGATTACACGCGCAAAGAGAAACTAGGGAGAGAGAGAGAGAGAGAGATCAGAGGTTGTTGGGCTTGAATCTCACGCATGGAGAGCGGGGGAGCAAAATTTTAGGTTTTATAATAATAAAACCTAACCATATCTGAACCAATAAGACCAACAATCCACCATCTTGGTTCGGGATCCGGAGCCACCACTAGCACGAAGCACTCCCTGCACAAAACACCAACTGCATATGACATCAACTGCGCGAAGCAACATTGCACTAAGCACCACCCCAAGAACCTGAAGCATCAGTCGACCTGCTATTCGACTCATCTCTGCTCGGGCTCAACCTCTGAATATCGACGCAACTTGATCGCTGCGTCTGACTCGCCTAGTCAGACTACCAGAAGGATGATCCCCCGCACAACCTCGACCATCCACATCGTCGGCCGCCGAAATCATGGGTGCACCACCTCTCATAGTGTTCCCCATCAGCCGGTACAAACTACTGTGATGCATAGCTCGCATAAGCACGGTGCGCCCTCACATCACCGTCAGAACTCCACCTCTCGCTGCAAAGCTGCACCCGCTGGAGTCCAATCTGCCCAACGATATTAATACTAGGAGAAAACTAGGAGAAAACTTTGGTTAATTTACAGATAGATGAATGGTCCAATCCGCAAGGACCATAACAACTTGAATTTGAGATAGCTATTCAAAATCTTAGGAAAATAAAAAAAAATCACAGGGATGTGGTTGTTGTTGTCACATGGTGCACGTCTTATCTTCGCTAGTAGTAATGAATGGGTAAAATCGAAAAAATAAATTATGCTTAATTTAGGTGATTGTTATGTGCAAATCAAATTTGGATACGTGCAAATTGAATTTGGATACGTGCAAATTGAATTTGGATACGTGCAAATCAATTTAACGTGCATACCAAAATATTATAAATGCAGACCAAAATATTACGTGCAGACAAAAATTAAAATTTTAAGGTAATAATTTTAATCTTATATCTATCACAAAAATCTTTTAAATGGTACACGAGGAAAGTAATAAAAAATTGTAGTTTAAATCATATATTTTTTCAAAAAAAATTTGTAGCTTTATGATGAAAGTGCTGGAAATTTGTAACAAATAGTTTAAAACTTAGAGATAACAAATTATAACAAAAAAACACAACTTTTTAATTCATCCACAATGTTTTCTAAGTTTTACCCCAATCACAAAAATTTCCTCCACAATGTTTTTCTCATTTTCATCTAGCTTACATGCATATGAATGAGCTTCAAGATGAACCAGTTCACTTGAACCAGTCTGAAATCGACCGGCTTAGCCCGGAGCGGACGAGTGCGCAAACAATCGTAGAGAAGCGAGACGGGTGGCAAGGGATCTTTTTTATCGTGGAAAACCTCGAAAAGGGAAAAAAAACCATGTGGGCGGGACGGTGCCGACCAAACTACACTATTTATTGGCTTCTTTACAGGGCTTGCATGAGAGATCGAGGGCGACAGACCGCTCCTCGTTACAACTTGGGGGGGGGGGGGGAGAGAGAAGTGTTCGGAGGGTGACAGGTCACCACTCTCAAAGCTCAGTCTTCTTCTTTGCAGCGGTGGGGAGCACCGTAATCTGGAACTTGGACGTGCTCTGGAGCCTGACACACTCTTCAACTTGCCGTGTTCTGGAACTTGGGCGTGCTCTGAAACTTGGTGCACAATCTGCTAGACGGCCTTCAGAGAGTTCTTTCTCTCTCTTGAACTTAGGAGGAAGGAGGAAGAGAAAACGATGGAAAGAAGTGAAGCCTTGAGGTTCTATTTATAAGCCCCAGGGGTGGTTACGGTGGTTACTGCGGATAAGGATTACGATGTGTATTAATTAAATATTTCTCTAGCCGCAAACCAAGGTCATTTCAGATATCCGCACCCTTTAATGACAGGTGGTTGCACGTGCGAGCGGTTATGCGGGTGGTTACGCTCCGATCGGAGGGTGGAGACACTGTGGAGTGATCGGACGATCACGGTTGAGGGACCGGAGGACGGCGAGGAGGCCGGCCGGCGGCGAGGAAGGGCGGCCGGCCAGGAGGGGCGGCCGGTCGGAAGGCCCACGCGGCCGCTGGCGCATGGCCACGGGCGACCGGTGGGGGGGGGGGGGGGGGGCGGCCACGAGACCGAGCGCCGACTGAGAGCGCGGTCGTGGGCGCACGGCCGCGGGAGGCCGGCCGCGAGGCCGTGCGCCAGCCGGGAGCGGGGCCGTAAGCGCATGGCCACGGGAGGCCAGCCGCGAGGCTGTGCGCCGGCCTGGAGCACATACGCAAGCGCACGGCCACGAGCGGCCGACCGGGTGGCCGGCCGGCCGACGTGATTGGCCGCACACGCTGAGGGCGTGTGGCCAAGCGTAACTCTAGGCTTAAGTCTACTAGTAAGCTTGTCAGCACTTTAAATTGTCACAACAAATCTCGATCCCTTAGCATTTTTTTGTGTACACGCGACCCTAACTCCTCCTTAGATTCAAAACACAGTGACGTGACGAAATGAATTCCGACATCAACCGGTGTATGTTGAGACGATTCACCACATGTCAATTATTTCATACTCATTTCATATACAAAAATAATTTAATAAATATCTTAATTCTCACAAATTTAATCTAACATCAATATAATATGAAATTAAAAAAACTTTGATTTATACCTGTACGAGTACTAACCTCCATTTCTAAAATCATAATACTTACAGTAAACAAATTGTATAACCCGTAATTCGTCGAGACCATGACGGATAATGAATGTCGCCCTGACTAGTGAAATTGACCGCTCAGAGGCGACCGAAGCCACCCAAAGCAAAAGGAGGGGGGGGGGGGGAGAGAAAGGAGTAGTAGGGCGAGTGGGGGAAGCTCCCCCACTCTCCCCCTCCTTGCAGGCGAGTGGGGGCCGCGCTCCCGACTCGCCCCTCCTTGCGGCCGAGTGGGGGCAGCCCCCCCCCCCCCCCCCCCCCCCACACACACACACACACACACTCGCCCCTCCTGGCGGGCGAGTGGGGGAAACTCGCCCCTCTCGCTGGCAAGTGGGGGAAGCCCCCACTCGCCTCCCTCCCTCCTCTTACGTATGGGTGGAGGTAGCAGCTCCACTCTCCCCTTCTCTCTGCTTTCGGGGGGGGGGGGGGGGTGCGAGTAGTTTGTTCAGGTGGTTATCCGCATCCTAATTTCAAGAAGTCTATAAATAGACTCTCATCGTGTAACACCCTAGTTTTGCTGATCTGAGAATTAACGCCGCGCATTAGGTCTTCGTCGCTGAAAACTGCCGTAATGACAGATTTTTCTTAAACGCACGATCGTGCGTTTCCTTGACGCACGATCGATCCGCCCGTGCGTGCTCTTCGGCTGGGAGATTTGGAGTTCTGAATTTACTCGTGCGTCTTTACGCACGGTCGTGCGTTCGACCGTGCGTTCGCAAAACTGACGGAAACAGATCCGTAAACAGCGAATTTCTGGGCGCCCGTTTGGTTTGATTTCGATCGGACGGCTGTGAGGGGTTCGTGGGAGAACCCTAAGTAGGGCTGAGAAGCTCTCCCTCCTCATTTTTCTCTTAAGTTGGGTCTTGAGGGTTTGAGAGAGAGGAAGGGTTGGAGGAGGAGGAGAACTAGATCCCGCCATTGTTGGAGCTTCGGAGCTCCGTTCGCCGATCCGAGACCGGCAGCGCGTAAGGAGCGTCGGGACGCTTCTTCTTCTCCGTTTCTTTTCAAGTTTCCATGGCTAGGAGGAGATCTCAAAAGGTAACGACATTTCTCCTCCCGGTCTTTAGGATGCGTGCTTGACATCCCTTTATTTTCTGCATTTTGGCACCGGATCCGTCGAGTGAGAGGGATTCGGGTCGCCTTGGTTCAAGAGGAACCATCGTCTTGATTGTGTCCGTCCCCGACATGATTTGCATTAGAGATCCGCTCCGTTAGCGGATTAGACATTGTGGGTGAAGCCGGTTTCGCGACCGTTGGTCCGATTCGGTGATGATTGATTGACACGCATTTTAGGGGTTTTGTTAGAAATCCGAATACGACGAATTCGTCGTTGTGATGCCTTGTAGCTTCGTGTGGTAACGAATGTTGGGTTTTGGGCGGGGAAATAATGTGCGGATTATGGGGCTTGTGATGCCTAGTGTTGTGCAAAGGTGCGATTGGTCTTTGTGGTCGGCTGGCTATCCTGTGAAGACTGATATTCACGTGTGGAGAGTATCCCGAAAAGATTAGTCCCTTCGGGGTTAACTGACGAGAACGGCTGTGCTAACGGACGAGCCCGGAACGGTCGCTAGGCGAGGCAGTCGGTGGACGTTGTCCCGACGGTAAGACCATGGCCTTGGGACGTTTGCTCGGAGTCTAAGCCAGGGTTCTTAGCATCAGTTGTGTGGTTTGAGGCAAGAACGTGTGAGCTGTTTGACAAGCCCGATGGCATGGAGAGCCAGGCGAGGTGGGTCTCGGCGTGAGTTCTTGGCCTTGGGCTACGATGCCCTTTGGGGGAAGCGTTGAGTACCCCGTGATTGTGCTGATGATGTATGATGTTGTGTTAGGCTCATACGCTTTAGGGCGCCTTGGGTTAAACCCGGGTTTGCATTCATATCGTATTTGTAGGCCCCTTTATTACTTGCTCAACATAGAAACGTGGATGTTGTTTGTGACACTCATGCATGTTGTTTTATGTTGCTTCTTTCCGTATTTTCATGTGCATACGAAGTGCTGACTTGCAGGGTGATGTAGTTCCCCGGGGTCCGCTAGGACGACCGGGAGGAGGGGTGTTGTTACACCATTTGTGGTCAGCCATAACTGACCCTCGTTTACCGCTCTTTGTGATTTGGATGCAGGCCAGGGATCGCAGGCTGGAACGAGCTCGCAGGCCAAAAAGGTCTAAAGCCTCATGAAGTGTTCACTCTGTTTTCCTGCATTTTGTCTCATCTTTTGATGTTCCGGCTTGCATGCCGAGGTAGCTTAGGGAAGCTAGTTTCCCCCTCTTTTGGGATTTTACATTTGTGATGAGTGTTTGATGACTTGGACTTTGGTTTTGTAAGGCCTTAAGGCCAGTTTCGCTCCTATGATATTTGTGGACAATCTCTGTGGTTTTTTTTAGTTTTGTTTCCGCTGTGTTGTCTAAGTTTTGAGCTGGGTAGTTTATATCATCTTTTAATGCTGAAACTGTGGCGGTTATATGTTGTGGGGTCCCGGCCGGACCCATGTTATATGGTCATTACATGGGAGGTGTTACTGTACAACCCGTATTCGCCGAGTGGGCCCCTCAAGCCAAATGGCGAGACCTGGGTCAGCCCGATCATTCGCATCGGCTAGGAGGTGGAAGTACCCCCGGTTTGGTGGGGGTCAGGTGCGGAAGAGAAGGGGCTAGGCGAGTGGTGCTCTCACGGACCACTCGCCCGGAAGCGTGGGCATTCGCCCAGCTAGGCGGGTGCCCAGCGAGTGGTGCCCTCACGGACCACTCGCCCAGGATGATTTGAGGGGGAAATGACCCTAATACCCCTGGTGGGCTGCAAATAGCCCTTCGGAACAGCGGAGTTAGGCTGTTAGCAGACCAATTTGGGGTGCTGTTAGTAAAATTAAAAGGCGGATTCATGTTATTTGCAGACCAGCCTAGGAAAATTTATAAATAGACCCTTGAGGGCACCTTGGAGGAGATCCGATTTTAGAGAATCCTCTCCTCCAGGCTAGTTTTTGGTCGGCTGCTAACGCCCTCCAAGGTGCCCGTTGAGCTCTGGTTTGGGAGGGGAAGCTCTCTAAGATCTTCCGGGTGTGTGGCGGGACCTCCTCGCTTCAGCCTTGGGTCTATTCATATTCTCACATCCACCTGTCAAGAGAGTCCAGTGAGGGAGAAGTAAGCATCGGCTACACCCCCAGTGGGTCCGAACTCAAGAGACCTGTTGCAGGTTTCAACATTTTTGGTGCGGTGAGCGTGGACCGTAGCCGGTGAAGGAAAATCTTGAATTAGGTTCGATGACAGGAGATGGGGGGAATGGTTCCGACTCAGGTCACTCGCAGCCACCCGCGACAGGAGAGTGGCTGGAGATGTTCGAGAGGTTCAAGCGAGAAGTCCTGCAGACGGTTCTCGCAGCAAGGAGCGAGTGCGAGACCCCGGCAGTCCCCGTGGTTCCACCCCTGCAGATCGGCGAGAACGCACCGGGGCAGCGGCCGGGGAAGGAGGTGCCAGCAGAAGGAAGTGCACGAGATCTCCCGGGGCGGCAGCTGTTCAGCAGTCCAGCGAGTGCTGAGGTGTGCGAGTTGGGTCCGCACGAGAAGACCATTCGCCGGGCAGGGGAAGGGAGCCCCTTTTGCGAGATGATCCTCTCGGCCCCAGTGCCAGAGGGGTTTCGTGGGCCGGAGATGTCCTACTACACCGGCAAGGAGGATCCAGTCGTGCATCTGCAGTGGTTTGAGGACATGACATCAATCCTTCCCATGTCGGATGCTTTTCAATGCCGACTCTTCGCAACCACCCTGAAGGAGAAAGCAAGGGACTGGTTCCACCAGCTTTCTGCGGGTTCCATCTACACGTTTGATGATCTGCGCCGAGTCTTTCGGCTGCGCTTCTCGACGTCAAAAAAGAGGAAGAAGGATGCAGAGTCTCTCTTCAAGATCAGGCAGAGGGAGGGAGAGTCCCTGGCACATTACGTGGATAGGTTCCAGGAGGAGATACACCTCGTGCAGGAGGTGCCGGGATTCACCCTCCAGATGGCGTTCATCGTAGGGTTGCGAGATGGGTTCTTCAAGATGGACCTGAAAAGAAGGCCTCCTTCATCCTTTGAGGAATTGATGGAGCGAGCAGCAGAAGAGATTGAAGGGGAGGCGGCCAACCCAGAGTTCTACAGGAGGTTGGCAAAAATGAGCGAGCCCGAGGTGAGGCAGCAAGAAGGAAGAAGGCGAGATGAACCCAGGGGTCAAGGCTTCGAAAGACCGCCTCGGAATTGGAGGAATCAGGAGCCCAACAACAGGTTGGGCTGGAGGCTCCAGGAAGGACCGGCGAGAGGTCAGGAAGAGGGGTACCAAAGAAGAGAGGCGGGAGGAATGAATCTGGGGTGGAGGCAGGGTCCCAGACCCCCTCACCCCCCAAGGGAGCAAGCTATGGCAGTAGGCCGAGGAAGAGGAGGCAGAGGAGCAAGAGGAGGTAGAGGAAGAGCAGGAAGAGGGGGCAGGGTGGCGTTGCCTTATTGTGACTTTCACCAGGAAGAAGGTCACGCGACCGCCACCTGCCCAGAATTCTTGGAGATGAGAGAGAGAGGTCAGCCATGGCGGCGGCAGGTCAGGATCGAGGAAGTGCTCCCGGAGGCGGAAGAAGACCGATGCGAGGACAGGGCGGATACAGCCATACAGGAACCAGGGGTGGAATCGGGGTGATTCATGGAGGGGTTGGGATAGAGGCCTCTCGCAAGAGGAACTTCCAGGCGATGTTCCGTAGGGACGTCGCGTCGAATTCCCAGACCCCACCCCCCTCGGAGAAGCTCACCTTCTCCTCGGAAGACATGCCAGATTATGAGGATCCGTTCTGCGACGCTCTGGTGATTCAGACGGCGATTGAAAATTTCACGGTCTCCCGGATCCTGGTGGATAACGGGAGCTCGGTGAATGTGATCTTCAAGAAGGCCTTCGACGCAATGGAGGTGGAAAAGAAGAGGGTGCAGGCCTCCGATGGACCGCTGTTTGGTTTCTCAGGAGAGCGGAAGGAGGTCGAGGGAGGTGTTGGTCTCCAGGTGACGCTAGGAGGGGTCCCAAGAAACTGCCGGTTCGTCATTGTGGACGCTCCGAGCAGCTATAACGCCATTTTCGGACGCCCCCTCATCAGCGCCTTCTGGTGCGTGCCCTCATCGTACCATCAGTGCTTAAAGCTCCATAGTGGAGGAGTCCAGGTCCGCGTCCGAGGAGATGCTAAGGTGGCGAGGCAGTGCTATGTGACTGCCGTCAACACCATCTCTTGGATGGCGGATGCTAAGAAGATGGATAAGGAGATGGCGAGGTCGGAGGGGCCAGGAGAAGAAGTAGAGAAGAGAGAGGTAGGGGGAGAGGGCGAGGCCCGAGATGAGTTGATGGAGGTCGCTCATGAGGAGCAGGAGGTCGAGTTGATGGAGGTCGCTCGTGAGGAGCAGGAGGTCGAGTTGATGGAGGTCGCTCGTGAGGAGCAGGAGGTTGAGTTGATGGAGGTCGCTCAGGAGGAGCAGGAGGTCGAGCCGGTGGAGGCGGAAGGAGTCACAGAGGAAGAGGCCCGGGTAGAAGGGCAGAAAGCAAAGGGCCAATGGGAAGATCCAGCCCGGCTCGAGGCGGCAGAAGAGGTGGTGGAGATGGAGGTCCTCACCCAGGAGGGGAGGGTGAAAGAGGTGCGGATCAGCGGGGGCCTCGGCCCGGAGGACAGGGTGAAGATGCTGGAGTGCATTCAGAGGAACGTGGATGTCTTCGCATGGAGCGCAGCTGATATGCCAGGCATCGAGGCGGACGTGGCTTGCCATCGTCTCAACCTCGATCCAGAAGCCCGTCCCATCCGGCAGAAGAGAAGGACCTTCGCCAGCAAGCTCGAAGGACTCATCCGCGAGGAGGTGGCAAAACTCCTCGAAGCAGGTTTTGTATCGGAGATCCAGTACCCAGGCTGGGTCTCCAACGTCGTAATGGTGAAAAAGGCCGATGGCCGCTGGCGTATGTGTGTAGATTTTTCATTGCTAAATAAGGCCTGCCCTAAGGATTGTTATCCCTTGCCTCGGATCGACGCGTTGGTTGACTCAGCCGTCGGTTTTTCTGTGATGAGTTTTTTGGATGCTTTTTCAGGTTATCACCAGATCAGAATGCACCCCTCGGACGTCAAAGACGTCTCGTTCATCACCAGGGAGGGATGCTACTGCTATAAGATGATGCCCTTCGGGCTGAAAAATGCAGGAGCAACCTACCAGAAGATGATGGACCGGGTATTTAGGGAGCAAAGGGGAAGGAACCTGGAGGTCTACGTGGATGACCTTATGGTGAAGAGCAAGTGCGTGAACTCTCACATCCAGGACCTCGAGGAGACCTTCGCCACCCTACGCAAGTACAAGATGCGCATGAACCCCCTGAAGTGTGTGTTCGGGGCCAGTAAGGGGAAATTCCTAGGGCATCTTCTCACCCCTTGGGGGGTAGAACCTAAACCGGACAAGGTTAAGGCCATAGTGGAGCTGGGGTCGCCGCGGAACGCCAAGGAAGTTCAGCGCTTGACCGGAAGACTCGCGGGGCTGAGCAGGTTTCTCTCCCGAGCCGGGGAGAAGTGCTCCCCCTTTTTCAAAACATTACGAGGTAACCAGAAGTTTGAATGGACAAAAGAATGCGAGGAGGCCTTCCAGGCCTTGAAGAGCCAACTCACCAAGGCTCCACTGCTCCAAGGTCCCAAAGAGGGGGAGGATCTATATCTATATCTCGGGGTCGGGACAGAGGCCGTAAGCTCGGTCCTGGTTCGGGAGGAAGGCAAGAAGCAGCTGCCCGTCTACTACGTGAGCAGGGTCCTGAGGGAAGGAGAGCTCAGATACCCGATTTTGGAGAAGTTGGCCTTTGCTCTGGTCGTCGCAGCAAGGAAGCTCATGCCATACTTCCAGGCCCATTCAATTCAAGTAGTGACGGACCACCCTCTTCGCCAGATCTTCGAAGGAGTGGAGCACTCGGGAAGGCTCGCCAAGTGGTCGATGGAGCTAAGTGAGTTTAACATTACCTTCGTCCCTCGACTATCCCTGAAGGCGCAGGTGGTGGCCGATTTCATGGCAGATTATGTGGCCGAGATGGAGGAAGATGGAGCCCCTCGTCATGTTCCGTGGAAGTTGCTGGTGGATGGGGCTTCAGGCAAGAATTCTTTCGGAGGAGGGGTGGTGCTGGAGAGTCCCCAAGGGGTAAAGATCGAGCAGACACTAGTGATACACTTCCCAATCACCAACAACCAGGCAGAGTATGAGGCGGTGATCGCCGGTCTACGGTTGGCCCGGGAGCTCGGAGTCCATGACGTGGAGGTCCTTACCGACTCGATGGTAATAGCCTCTCAGATCAGGGGAGAGTTCGAGACGAGAGAGCCTGCGCTCATAAGGTACTTAGCCAAAGTGAGGGGTCTCGTAGGAACATTCAAGACTTTCTCCATCCGTCACGTCCCTCGGGAGGAGAGCACTCCGGCGGATCGGTTGGCCAAATCCGGTCCTCGAGCCGGGGGGACCCTGACAGACCTATTCCGCCCTTCGATTGAGGAGGGGGAACTCATGGAAGTAGAGCAGCGGCCCTCCTGGAAGGATCCCTTCATCACCTTCCTTGCAACGGGAAAGTTTCCGGAGGAGGTTCCGGATCAGAGGCGCTTCCGATATAAGTCCGCCTACTACGTGCTCCACGAGGGGGACTTGTATCGGAAGACCCTCTCGGGCCTCCTGGCCCGATGCTTTTCAGAGGAGGAGGTCCCAAGGATCTTGGAAGAAGTCCACTCCGGCGAGTGCGGCAGCCACTCGGGGAGCAGGATGTTGGAGGCAAGAATAACGAGGCAGGGGTACTTCTGGCCAACCCTAAGTAAAGACGCGGCAGCCTTCGCCAAGAGGTGCTAGAAGTGCCAAATGTTCGCCCCGCTTCAGCTCATGCCAGCTCAGAGGCTAAAGAGTATCACGGCGCCCTGGCCATTCGCCATATGGGGGATGGATCTGGTAGGACCCTTCCCCCAGGCTAGTGGGCAGAGGAGGTTTCTCCTAGTAATGATTGACTACTTCTCAAAGTGGTTGGAGGTCAAGGTGTTGGCTAAGGTCACCTCCCAGGTAATCCGCAACTTCGTATGGGGGGAGATCATTTGTCGACATGGGCTTCCACAGGCCATAGTCATGGATAATGGTCCGCAGTTTGCAAGCGAGGAATTCATCAGCTTCTGTGGCCAGCTGGGGATAGACCTCATGTTTGCATCCGTTCACCATCCCAGGAGCAACGGGCAGGTGGAGGCGGCAAACAAGGTCATCGTGAACCTGCTCAAGAAGAAGGTGGAAAATCTGAAGGGCAATTGGGTGGAGCAGCTTCCATCGGTCTTGTGGGCCCTAAGAACTACCCCCAACACCGCCACGGGAGAGACCCCTTTCAAGCTCTCTCACGGCTGCGAGGCCGTTATCCCCAAAGAGTTCGAAGTTATGACACCACGGGTAAAGGCCGCCGCAAGCGGAGAGGAAGAGTGTAGAGCCGAAAATGAGGTGGAGTTGCGGCTCTCCCTCGACCTCATCGAAGAAGCTCGAGACCTGGCAGCCATTCGCCAAGAAGAGGTCAAGCGGCGGATGGCCAAGTATTTCGATAAACACGTCAGGGTCAAGCAGTTCGAGAAGGGAGATCTGGTGCTCAAGAAGGTCGACGCGGCCGGAAGATCCGCCGCGGTGGGAAAACTCAACCCCAACTGGGAAGACCCCTATGTCGTGGAAGAGGCATTAAAGTCTGGGGGGTATCGCCTTCAGAATGTGGAGGGCCAACCCCTCAGCCACACATGGAGTGGTGACGATCTTAAACGTTTCTATCCCTGAAACTATGCAATAAAAATGCTTTGAAATAAGAATGTTTTGTTTAACATATAATGTTTGAGATTGATGCTGCAGTTTGTAGGAAAAACCCCGAACGCTCCAAAAGAGGCCCCGAGCAGACCCGCTGTCCAGGCTCTCATCTAGCTGGCAGGTCCGAAGGCTCACTAGAGGCAGGTTCTATGTGAAAGAAAAGAAGGCCCCGAGCAGACCCGCTGTCTAGGCTCTCATCTAGCTGGCAGGTCCGAAGGCTCACTCGGAGGCAGGTTCTACGTGAAAGAAAAGAAGGCCCCGAGCAGAACCGCTGTCCAGGCTCTCATCTAGCTGGCAGGTCCGAAGGCTCACTCGGAGGCAGGTTCTATGTGAAAGAAAAGAAGGCCCCGAGCAGACCCGCTGTCCAGGCTCTCATCTAGCTGGCAGGTCCGAAGGCTCACTCGGAGGCAGGTTCTATGTGAAAGAAAAGAAGGCCCCGAGCAGACCCGCTGTCCAGGCTCTCATCTAGCTGGCAGGTCCGAAGGCTCACTCGGAGGCAGGTTCTATGTGAAAGAAAAGAAGGCCCCGAGCAGACCCGCTGTCCAGGCTCTCATCTAGCTGGCAGGTCCGAAGGCTCACTCGGAGGCAGGTTCTATGTGAAAGAAAAGAAGGCCCCGAGCAGACCCGCTGTCCAGGCTCTGATCTAGCTGGCAGGTCCGAAGGCTCACTCGGAGGCAGGTTCTATGTGAAAGAAAAGAAGGCCCCGAGCAGACCCGCTGTCCAGGCTCTGATCTAGCTTGCAGGTCCGAAGGCTCACTCGGAGGCAGGTTCTATGTGAAAGAAAAGAAGGCCCCGAGCAGACCCGCTGTCCAGGCTCTCATCTAGCTGGCAGGTCCGAAGGCTCACTCGGAGGCAGGTTCTATGTGAAAGAAAAGAAGGCCCCGAGCAGACCCGCTGTCCAGGCTCTCATCTAGCTGGCAGGTCCGAAGGCTCACTCGGAGGCAGGTTCTATGTGAAAGAAAAGAAGGCCCCGAGCAGACCCGCTGTCCAGGCTCTGATCTAGCTGGCAGGTCCGAAGGCTCACTCGGAGGCAGGTTCTATGTGAAAGAAAAGAAGGCCCCGAGCAGACCCGCTGTCCAGGCTCTGATCTAGCTGGCAGGTCCGAAGGCTCACTCGGAGGCAGGTTCTATGTGAAAGAAAAGAAGGCCCCGAGCAGACCCGCTGTCCAGGCTCTGATCTAGCTTGCAGGTCCGAAGGCTCACTCGGAGGCAGGTTCTATGTGAAAGAAAAGAAGGCCCCGAGCAGACCCGCTGTCCAGGCTCTCATCTAGCTGGCAGGTCCGAAGGCTCACTCGGAGGCAGGTTCTATGTGAAAGAAAAGAAGGCCCCGAGCAGACCCGCTGTCCAGGCTCTCAGCTAGATGGCAGGTCCGAAGGCTCACTCGGTGGCAGGTTCCAAGGTGTTGAGAGAGTGGCCCCGAGCAGACCCACTGTCCAGACTCTCATCTAGCTGGCAGGTCCGAAGGCTCACTCGGTGGCAGGTTCAAAATTCTCAAGGGGCGACCTCAAGAGCACTCACATAGACCACGCGCCAGAGAGGTGACCTCACTTCACTTTCATGACTACCTAAGCGAAACCCCGGTTTGGGCGAATGGTAAGGAGGTGCGAGTGGGGCAGGCAGCGGGAAGGCGAAGAGGGGCGACACGCCTAGGTCATCTTCGAGCATTCGCCGGATGGCCGGGACAGTTGCACTACGACTTAACGTCCTAATGAGCCTAGCGAGATATAGCGGCGAATGAGAAAGAATTAACGTCCTAATGAGCCTAGCGAGATATAGCGGCGAATGAGAAAGAATTAACGTCCTAATGAGCCTAGCGAGACATAATAGCAAATGAGAAAAAAATGGAGATAGCACAAAAATGGAGAGCACAAAAATCGTGATCAATATACATATCTTTCAAGGGCACTCGCCCCGGTCATGATTACATTCAAAAGATTTTAAGTAAAAGACGGCAAGAAAAAACACAGGGCCCATCTCAGGGGTCGGCAGGCTTCCCGCCAGAAGATCTATCGCTCTCGCCTGAATCCGGTAGAAGGGCATCTTCTCGCGGCTCGCCATCCTCATCTTCCGGGAAGGGGATCGAAATGAAGAGCTCGGGGATGACCTGTCGGGCAGAGAGGCATTCTGCCTCTTCCTTCAGGTACCCAGCCTGCCGCAACACCTGCAGCGCGTGCTTCACGGCGCTCTGGGCGTTCTCCTGCATCAATTGCTCCAGCTCGTGGTGGGGGTAGAAGTGCCCCCCACTCCCCAAGGCGAGTGCCGAGACCTCGGCTTCTCGCAACCGCTGGGCCTCGGCCTTAACCAGCCGGACTTCCTCCTCAAGGCCGGCCACCCGAGCATGAAGCATCTCGGCAACTGTGGTATCCTAAAAATAATAACAAAGGTAGTAAGAAGAAAGTACATCAATCGGCAACAAGTCACTCGCGGGAAAGGAGAAAATATATACCTCTGCAACAGGATGGCTGGCGAGAAGAGCTTCCGCAGCTGCCAACTTCGTCCTGAGTTCCTGCGCCTCAGCAGAAACGACGGTCCTGGACTCCTCAACCTCCGCCAAGCTCCGCGCCAGTTTGATGCTCCGGCGCGAAGACATATGCGCGAGCTCGAGCGCCCGCAGCATAGCCCTGGCGGTCTCATGGGCGAGAACCTGAGTCGTCTCGGCATCATAGACTTCAGCATCCTCCCGGCCGTAGAGGGCATACACGATGGCATAGGCCTCACCACTGGCGAGGTCGCTCTCTATCCACGATGGGTGAAGGGTGGAGAGCGAGACCCTGTTGACATTCCTGTCCCACTTTACCAGGGGAGCCCCTGAGGGGTCCACGTACTTCTCGCCGCTGGGGAAGTTCCGGTGGTCCCTGGGCAATGGAGGCGGCGGCAACGACGATCCCGCGCGAAGGGTGGTCTCGCCTGGCGCACCCATCCCCAGGGTCTGAGTCTGAGCACTCGCCCCTAGGGTCTCGTCCAAGACCCCCTTCCCCTTGGCGGAGGGGGGATTCTTTGATTTCTTGGAGGAAGAGGAGGTCAGCGCCCCAGGTTTTCGCTTCTTTCCGCTAGGCTTGGAGGAGGAGGGTTCCTCCCGACAGGCATCCGCTGCAGCCTGTGCGAAGGACACGGAAGCCCCAGAGGGACGCGGCGGATGAAGGGGGAGGCTACGCACGCCTGCATGATATTGCGAATGATTTAGCCAATGGTATAAGAGTCACAAGACCGAAACGAACGAAGTCCCAAAAACTTACCCTCGCCCTGCGCAATGAGCGGGAGCGAGTTGACGTTTCGCCGGAGATGGACGAGGTCCATCCCGTGCTCCAAGATGTATTGGTGGAGTTTGGCCTCGTGTCCCCCTAGGGTCGAGGGGGCGGAAGGTTGACTCCTCCTCCTGCACTGGGGCGAGAAGTGTGTTGCCCAGGTTCCCGCTGACGAAGAGGAAGCGCCGAACCCAGTCGTGGTTCTTATTCGGGAGCCCGTAATGCTTGAGCGGGCTCAGACCCGAGAAGAATGAGATGTCGTTGGTGCAGCGAAAGGTGTAGAGCTTGTGGAAGACGGGCAGCGAGAACTCGATCCCCTCTTCTCGCAGGTAGCTCGCGTACCCGACCAGCATGGCGATGGAGTTGGGGTTGAGCTGGCCGGGCACGACTCCATAATACCTGAAGGTCTGGCGGAGTTCCGGCCAGATGGGAAGACGAAACCCCACCTCGAAGTGCTCTAGCGGGATCGCGAGAGCACAGGGCGAGATGGAGTTTAGGCGCTCGTCCGGCCTGGGCTTTCGCGCCTCGAACCCGGGCGGGATGTAATCCGCGACCGCAGTCAAGTAAGCCTCGTCGGAGAGGTCGCATGAATCGAAGGTGTGGTTGACGAACGCGCTGGCGCACCTGGCTCTGCCTTCCGCATCACCACTCATGTCGCGAATGACGAGGGATAAGGAAGCAGCAGAGAAGAGAGAAGCGCGAGTGCTAGCGCGAGGAAAGAGAAGGAGCGGATGATAAGGTATTTAATACGGTGGTTGAAAGGCCTATTTATAGAGGGGTTAAACGGCGTTCGGGCTTTCGAGGTAACGGGTGTGCGGATAGCAGTCGCGCCTTCCCGACGCCTCGGAACCCGGGCCGACCCCTCTCGCCCATTAGTGACGAATGCCCTGTGGCTATTTACTCATCGACTACGCGAAAGAGGTTAAGAAAGCATTCGGCAATACCCAAGCAAGATATAAAAAATAAAGGACAAAGAATAGAGCATTCGCAAAACACAGGACATAAGATTATTACAAACAGAAATAAGAGTTCAACATCCGCGCTACAGAAAATAGAAGAATTACAAGAAGGGCGAATGAAGATTAGCTCAATACTCCTCCCAGACCCAACGACCTCGCTTTCGCGACCCAGCTTCCAGGGGCATTCGCGGACGGAAATATGCGAGCATGTTGGTGATCTCATGGGAAGCCAGTTGGAGTTGGTCCCGGGCTCGCGCGGCGTGTCTTTCAGGAGACAACTCCCCTCCTTCACCCCCTAGGCGCTCCACCGTCACGAGAATGCGCGAGTAGTCCCGCTGGAGGTCCTTTAACTCACGCGCGACTCTCAGCCGCACATCGTCCACCTAGCCGGCGACGTTCCGCTGGATGTGGATGAGCTTCCCCAAGACCTCCGCGATCCGCTCCTTCAGGATCGCGTGATGTGAGGGGTCGCCCAGAAAGTCAGCGAGATCCCCAGGGGAAGGGAGAGGCGAGAACGTCCCCTCTTCCCCCTCGATGTAAGAATCAAAGGGGGAGGCTTCCCGATAGCCTGCGAAATCACAACTAGGTCAGTAGCGGTAAAATATGCGAGTGCGATAGGGGCAGGTGGGTGAACTGACCTGGGGTGGGGTCCTTATGACCTGAAGGACGAGACGAATGGGTTCGTTCCAAACAGCCCGGCGGGAGGTAGGACCTTTCCCTTTCCAGGACGGTAGGGCTGTGAGGTAGGAGCTGGAGCATCCGCAGGATCATCCGCAGGATCATCCGCGCGACCCTGCTGACCGGATCCCTTCTGAGGAGATACCCTCGGCTCATCCGCAAGAACGGAGGGGTTCCGCAGCGGAAGGTTGGGGCCGAGGGCTACAAAAATAGTGGTCAGCAGCGAGCAGCATGAAGGGTGAATCTAAAAGGGTTTACAACTTACCAGACTGCAATGAGGTCTCGCCCGGAGGAGGTGGAGGAGCAAGGTCCAGATCTGGAGGCCTCTCATCCGGGGGAGGTGGCACCGCGACACTGCTCGAGACGGCCCCGTGGCCGGTCTCGGGCATCGAAATCCCCTGCGAATGGTCAGAGCAGAGGCAAGGTAAGGGGAGGAACTAAACAGAGGGACGAGAAGAATCCTCATACCTGCATCCCGGGGTCCGGAGGATTCCTCGCCGAAAGAGTATCCGCCGGCGGAGTGTTCGCCGGTGGAGTACCCGCAGGAGATTCCGAGGCAGTCTCGCCTCTCTGACGATTCAGTCGAATCGCCTTGGCTCGACGCAAGACGTAGGGGGCACTCGGATCCCGCTTAGACAAAAGCCAGGGAGCAAATTTGGCTGCCTTGGGGGCAGTTACAGCTTGGGCCTTGGCCAGACGCTCGATCATCTCCCGCGAGAGGGGTCTCGCGGAAGGATTGTGAGAAGACATTGGTGTCGGTGAAGGACTAGGAGAGGGAAGAAGCTCCGAATCAAAGGTTGTCAGCGCTCCAGGAAGTTCTGACAGGAAGAGATATATATAGGGCAACGATGGGACCCACAGAATCTTGTGAGTCCAGTCAGCAAGCGCTCACCGAATACAGGGTTGGACTGTTCTTTCCGAGCGTAGTAACCACTCGCAAAGAGCGGGGATTGTGTACAACCCGTATTCGCCGAGTGGGCCCCTCAAGCCAAATGGCGAGACCTGGGTCAGCCCGATCATTCGCCTCGGCTAGGAGGTGGAAGTACCCCCGGTTTGGTGGGGGTCAGGTGCGGAAGAGAAGGGGCTAGGCGAGTGGTGCTCTCACGGACCACTCACCCAGAAGCGTGGGCATTCGCCCAGCTAGGCGGGTGCCCAGCGAGTGGTGCCCTCACGGACCACTCGCCCAGGATGATTTGAGGGGGAAATGACCCTAATACCCCTGGTGGGCTGCAAATAGCCCTTCAGAACAGCGGAGTTAGGCTGTTAGCAGACCAATTTGGGGTGTTGTTAGTAAAATTAAAAGGCGGATTCATGTTATTTGCAGACCAGCCTAGGAAAATCTATAAATAGACCCTTAAGGCCACCTTGGAGGAGATCCGATTTTAGAGAATCCTGTCCTCCAGGCTAGTTTTTGGTTGGCTGCTAACGGCCTCCAAGGTGGCCGGTTGAGCTCTGGTTTGGGAGGGGAAGCTCTCTAAGATCTTCCGAGTGTGTGGCGGGACCTCCTCGCTTCAGCCTTGGGTCTATTCATATTCTCACATCCACCTGTCAAGAGAGTCTAGTGAGGGAGAAGTAAGCATCGGCTACACCCCCAGTGGGTCCGAACTCAAGAGACCTGTTGCAGGTTTCAACAGTTACAATTTGGTATCAGAGGGAGGTTTAGTATTCTTGCGAGGTCTAGTGTATTCGGATCGCGTAAAGAGGTTGTCCACATAGGAGTGTTGTGCGGGATCATGAGTATCCATGCGTTCGAGTCTTGCGAATAGAACTTGATGAGTTTATTTCCTTGCTTATGCTAGGATATTGGCGACGATGCGGGGACATCTAGAAGGCAAGAGGAGCCTTCGGGGCAGTGCTACTGCTCCGGGCCTCATGAATATGGGCATGTCCCCGACTGATTTCTGTCGCATGCTAGCGGAAGCAATGGTAGCGGCTCAAGCTGCAGCGATGCCACGGGCTCCGACGCTTGTTGTGCAAGTTAAGACTCCTGACACTCCGGTGGCTACACCAGCCACACCGGAGGTTGAAGTGAGGCAGGCAGAGCCATTAGCGGAGAGAGCTTTTGTGATGGTCGATCGATTTATGAAGTACTTCTTGGGTTCCCATCCTCCGACGTTCAAGGGAGTTGGCACTCCAATGGATGCCGAAGATTGGCTTTCGAGGATCCAGGAACTTTTGAAGGCATCAGAGACCCCAGCGGAGAGGCAGTCCCACTTCGCGAGCTTCATGTTAGAGGGCGATGCGAAGCTGTGGTGGGTAAATCACAGTGGTCGCCATTTCCTTGGGCGCGTACCGTCTATGGAGGAGTTCGGGAATGCGTTCCTAAAGCGTTATATTCCATCATCGACAAGGTTAGCACTGCAGCGGCAGTTCTTGCATTTGGTGCAGCGGGAGAAGACAGTGGACGAGTATCTGCCGGAGTTCACTCGGTTGGGTCGTTATGCGGGAACGACTATGGCAGACGATGAAGAGAGGGACAATCTCTTCTATCAAGGCCTAAGAGAGAATTTAAGTCAACCGTTAATAGCCTTAAAGAATGCAGGATTTAATGAATTGGTCAAAGCCGCTCGCACATTAGAAAGCGACCTGGAGCGGACCCAGCGACGAAAGGGTTTTGCGGCAAAGCAGGGAGAAGGAAAGCCTTTTCAGTCTCAGCCTCAGTGGAAGTCCGAGGGCAACCGATGGAAGAAGAAGCCCCGTCCTAACAGGCCTGGAGAGAGAAGTGGCGCAACTTCGGGAGACTTCCGCTCCAAAGGTCCGCTTACGTGTTTCAAGTGTGGCAAGGTGGGCCACATAAGTCGGTTTTGTACCGAGGGCGGAGCTGAGCCAGAGCCGAGGCAGGAACAATCGGTGCGCTCCGGCCCCAGTGTCGTGGAGAAAGGAAAGGCGGCGTAGTCTAGTGCTTTGCGGTTCCCTCTGGTGCAGCCTAGAGCGTATAATCTTGGGCATCAAGAAGCGATTCGTCAAACCGACGTGGTGACAAGTTTCGTGCTAGTTTCGGGCTACCCCTCTCGAGTGTTGTTCGACACGGGAGCATCACACTCTTTTCTCGCGGAAAGCTTTATCCGGAGGATTGGCGCTGAGTCCGTCGAGACAGAGGTGGAGCTGAGCGTGCGCATGCCGAATGGGTCTTTCATGACCACTGTGAGGAAAGGACGCATTGTGTTACAAATCTGCGATTGTGATTCCGAGTTAGTAGCAGCGATTCTTGTACAACCCCGATATTCGCCGAGTATACTCCCTAAGGCTCATTGGAGCATCATGGTAGCATCGACCCAAGCAAGAAGGGAGGTAGAGGCAAGGGGGACGAGCGGTGAGGGAGGAAGCCTCCTGCTTGCCCGGCCTACATAGGGGAGCGAGAGGTGGAGGGACAAGACCCCACCCCCAGGGGGGGGGGGGGAGCCCGGGCTGCTGCCCGGGGGCTCGCCCCGCTCCCACCAAGGGGGGCGAGCCCGGGCTGCTGCCCAGGGGCTCGCCCCCGCTCCCAGCTAGGGGGCGAGCCCGGGCTGCTGCCCAGGGGCTCTCCCCCGCTCCCAGCTAGGGGGACGAGCCCGGGCTGCTGCCCAGGGGCTCGCCCCCGCTCCCAGCTAGGGGGGCGAGCCCGGGCTGCTGCCCATGGGCTCTCCCCCGCTCCCAGCTAGGGGGGCGAGCCCGGGCTGCTGCCCAGGGGCTCGCCCCTGCTCCCAGCTAGGGAGGCGAGCCCGGGCTGCTGCCCAGGGGCTCGCCCCCGCTCCCAGCTAGGGGGGCGAGCCCGGGATGCTGCCCGGGGCTCGCCCCCGCTCCCCAACCAAGGGGGGCGAGCCCGGGCTGCTGCCCGGGGGCTCGCCCCCGCTCCCAACATTGAGGGGCGAGAGGAGGAGGTGCGAGCCCCCCTCTCGCCCCTCCCCCCACGTCCAAGGAAGGGGCGAGCTTCTCTCGCCCCCACGCCCAGTAGGGGGGCGAGCCCAGGAGGGCATTCAGTCTGCGTTTAGCGCCGTGGGACGGCGGGATTTGGCTATTCGCAGTCCAGTTTTGGCTATCTGCAGCCCAGTTCAAGGGTATTTTGGTAATCTGGTAGACCAGTTTTCGGCTATTTGCAGCCCAACTTCAGAAATCCTATAAATAGGACCAAGGGGGCACCATTTGGGGGGATCTCATTCTAGGCTAGCTCTCTCTCTCTCACTCCCTCCCCAAGTCTCTCTAGGGGGGTGAGGAGAGCCTCCAGTGGTGCCCAAGCTTAGTAGTGGCTTGGGAGGGGAAGTTCCTAAGGGGCTTCCGGGTATGTGGCGGGACCTCCCCACTAAGCCCTTGGTCCAGTCCCTAGTTCCAACACCTTCAACCTAGAGCTCTCCCTTGGGAGGAGTAAGGATTGGTCGCCCCTCGGCTAGCTGAGGGCCCCGAACTCCACAGAGACTAAGTCTTGTTCGCAAGTCTCGGTTTCAACACATGGTGCGGTGAGCGTGGAGTGTGACCGATTCAAGAAACTCTCAAGATGAGCTCTGATACGCGAAAAGCAGATATATAATTTACGCAAGTGCACGTGTCGGTTCAAGTAATAAAGTGTAAGTAAAGTATCGTTCCCACGAGGAAGTGTCGAATCTAATGCTCGCAATTACTAGCTTAACCTTTTCTTTAGATCCAAGTGAATTAATTAAGGTGATTTATGTTAACAACGAGAAATCAAATCTAGTTTCTATAATAACTACTTTAGAATACTTGTAATCAGTTTAGGAAGATAGTCTCGTACATTGCTTTCCTCTGCTTGTTGTAATGTTTTCTTAAAGTGATTTATCATGAATGTTGAAATGACTATCATGCAACGATTTGAAAATGGATCTCGCTATCTCTCGATATCCGACATCCGTTTACCCCGTATTTCCCTAGTTATCTCTAATATAGGTAACAATAGAGAGTAACATCAAGTACGCAAATCAATGCTGCTACCGAGAAAACGAAATCTCTTTCTCCCTTCAACGATATATTAAAATTTATGATACACTTACGCCACTCCTCTCTCGAATCTCGCAGCGTAGTATTAAGGCAGAAACTTTGGTGAAATAATTACGCAACTCCTCTCTCGAATCTTGCTGCGCAAAATAAAACATTCACCTAGCCTGACTCCTCTCTCGAATCTCGCCAAGCAAATTAAAGATGAAAACTTAAGCCAAAATTTCCAGAATAAAAATCATAGATTCAATAACAATATAATCTCAAGCATTCATGACAAGGAATTAAGGTTCAAAACATCACAACAAATCAAAGTACTCACACATACAAGACTAAGAGAATTTAGTTCATCACGAAGATCAAACACAACGAAACTGGATAGATCTTACAAGACATGATGTTTAGAGATCTAAATGCTGCAGGAAATTGTACTCAGAATTGCGCAAATGTCCTCCTTGATGAAGATCCGCAGCGTCCTTCTCCTCGTTTTCTCGCCCTAGAACAGTTCTCCCTTTCGATTTTCTGATCCTCCTCTTACTTCCCTCTCCTGTGCGATGATAATCCCTCCTCTACCGTCGAGACATGTTAAAATGCGAAATAGATGCAACCACCCATCATCGTAACCGCCAGAAGTACGTGGAGTAATTTCGTATTTAAATCTGTCAGAAACCGTCGGCATGTTGCAACATCATTTTTTTGAACTGCAGGATATGTTGCAACATGTTTCTATACTTTCTTTATCAAACAGAGGCCACAATGTTGCAACATCATATTTTTGAACTGCATGATATGTTGCAACATGTTTCTGTACTCTTCAATCTGCCAAACAACTTATCAAACAGAGGCAAAGATGTTGTAACATGTATTTTCTGAACTACGAACTCTGTTGCAACATTTCTTTCTGCACTTAATTATTTGTCTTCATCATTGACTCTTCAAAATTGATACTTCAGAATTTCTGCGCAATAACATATAAAATGACGATAATACCCAAACTTTCAACAGGAACATATATTACTCATGTTGATAACTTTTTAACTCATAATTATCAAATATTTTAATCAAAAAGGTAATAATTAAAGCACATGATAACTTCCTTTTGGGAAGTTATCACACCCCCACACTTAGCTTTTTGCTAGTCCCTAGCGAAATAAATCATTAAAATTAATTGAGTAAAAACACAACTATCAACACATAAACTTAAGTCACTTTACCCTTGAACATAATTGACTAAGATTACTCAAGTGATTATCATCGACAATTGGTGGACATGCCAATCATTAAAATTTCAAACATGTAAAAATTCATTAGTTTGATAAGAATTAAAGCTCAATTATGATTTCCTAGTGTTGTGTGTGCTATTCCTTAAAATTATTTACTCCCAAACAACTTAACTCATTAAACTTGCACATAATTTGGAAAGGATAAAAATTAAGCTAAGTCATTGATTCAGCCTCCACAAGAATATAGTAGATAAATTTGGACAGAATTCATAAGGACTTGAGGCTGGAGTGGCTTTGGCTTGGTGAGGAACTTATGGATAAATTTTGATAGTGGAAAGAATCTCCCTAGTTAAAATTCTTAATAACTCTCCATACTTTGGGGTTCATCAACATAGATATATATATATTTTTTCTTTTCTTTTCATAGTAGGGATCATTCCAAGTACATGTGTACATACCTAGGCCACGTAATCACTATGATATTTTTTTTTTACTTCCTTTTTTTTTAATATATCACAGTAGGGATCATTCCAAGTATGTATACAAATACCTAGGCCACATAATCACTATGAAATTTAATCATATATTTTTTTTTAAATTAAACACCCAAAGTTGGAAAAAGTTACTAAGGACTAACTAGCAAAATTATAGGAAAATTATGCATGGTCAATTGTATCAAAATGGCAAGGTTCAAACTCAAAGAATTATGGATGATCAAAACAACAGATGATTACATATACTCTATGTATTAGCATGAAACAGGTGACTCAGTTCTTGCTCCTCCTTCGACCATTATGCTTATAAGTTAATGACTTTAATTCGTAGGGAGCAAACTCTTTTATGAAATGAAGTGCATAAATGAAATACATAAAAGAGCTCGAGCATATCTTACTAATTTCAAACTCATAATTTGAACTCTTAGGATTGACGTACCCACCAATAAAGTCAAATTGCATACTTTGAATAACATGCTTAATGAAGGAAATAAGGATAAAGCTATTTAAGCTAATATGTCATAGTGTATTTCCACTCATTCAGTAGAGGATATCCTACACACCCCCACACTTGGTATTTTGCTAGGCCCTAGCAACGATATTGTAGAACAACATTGTAACACATAAATATGGAAGTAGGCATATGAAAAGAGATTAAAATAGTACTCCCCTGACATGTAGTTGCCCTAGCTTGTGTTGCCGCCAAAGTATGCCGGAGGATAAACCAAGCTTGAGAGTTCCTGTAGAGCTATTGAGCACGCCAAATGTAGAAGTAGAGCATGTTTATCTCAATAACAATTGAAACATATAATATTCAATTGGCACTAAAGACTAACAAGCCATGAGCATATACAATATAAAATCATGGGCATTCATCACAACATATAAACAGAAGTAGCAACATTCAGATTATCACATCATATCAAAATAGTAGCAGCATATCCAAAAGAAAATAGCACATAGTCAAAAACAGGACATCACATTCAGAAGAGTAGCACCAAAACAAAGTTCAATAACCAAAAGAGAAGCAAAGGAAATAAGGAAACTGAAATAAGATGGTCAATCATCAGCATCACTATCACTGGTAGTCGCGTCAGTCGGATCCTGCCTCGAACCGTCAGTGTGTAGCAGGAAACCGTCTTCGTTGAACCTGGATTGGTACCTGAAATTTGGTAGTCGAACTGTAGTCTTTGCGTTGCCGGGTTGTTTTGACAGTTTCTCAGTCAGATAATCAAGTCGGTGATTGAAGTAAACATACTGATATCGTAAGTAATCCTTGATGTATTCAATGTTGCTCATAATGGTTTCTTTCTCCGAACGCGTGATAGGTGGCTCTTTGTCGAATGCAAGTGTATCCGATTCTGTTTGATCCGGTTTGGTTGGAGAATCACTTGACACCTTAATATTTTTCATGATCATTGTTTGCGTGATGTGATGCCCAACCGCAGTAATGATGTCACTTTCCTCAGCATTAACACCAGCATTGTGACATAACTCCGTAATTAACGTGGGAAACCATGGCTGTTTTGTCTTTTCTGTGGTTCGCTCATAACAGATTTGTGTATGGATGATTTACCCAACATTAAACTTGATATTTTTAAGTATGCTAAATATGAGAAGAGCTCTGTCCATGGAGACCTTGTTTGGGTGCCGCGTAGGCATGAGGTTGGTGTTAACAAACAGTAACCACGTTTTGGCTTCCCTTGTGAAAGTGGACGATTCAAAGATACGTTTGTTCTGAGCAGCCCAAGTGGGATCAATTGTGTGGCATAGCACAACACCTATTTCAGCTGGGGTGACAGTTGTACAACCCGTATTTGGCGAGTGGGTCCCTCGAGTCAGTTGATGGGACAGGGGTCAGCCAGACCATTCGCCCGTACCGAGACAGGAAAAAGGATCCCCAGATTAGTGGGGGTAGGCTGCAGGCGAGAGGGAGCCTGACGAGTGGTGCCTCCACGGACCATTCGCTCAGGGGCTTGAGCATTCGCCCAGTCAAGCGGGAACTCGGCGAGTGGTTCCCTCACGGACCACTCGCCCAGAAGGCAGTGAGGAGGAAATGACCATAATACCCCTTGTGGTCTGCATATAGCCCTTCAGAACAGCGGAGTTAGGCTATTCGTAGACCAATTTGGGGTGCGTTTAGTAAAATTAAAAGGCGGATTCATGCTATTTGCAGACCAGCCTAAGAAAAACTATAAATAGACCCTTAAAGGCACCTTGGAGGAGATCCGATTTTAGAGAATCCTCTCCTCTAGGCTAGTTTTGGTTGGCAGCCAGTGCCCTCCAAGGTGCCCGGTTGAGCTTTGGTTTGGGAGGGGAAGCTCTCTAAGATCTTCCGGGTGTGTGGCGGGACCTCCTCGCTTCAGCCTTGGGTCTATTCCGTTTCCAGCATCCACCGTCAAGAGAGTCTAGTGAAGGAGAAATAAGCATCGGCTACACCCCCAGTGGGTCCGAACTCAAGAGACCAGTTGCTGGTTTCAACATTTTTGGTGCGGTGAGCGTGGACCGTAGCCGGTGAAAGAAAATCCCAAGCTGGTTTCGATGACAGGAGATGGAGGAAATGGTTCTGACTCAGGTCACTCGCAGCCACCAGCGGAAGGCGAGTGGCTGGAGATGTTTGAGAAGTTCAAGCGAGAGGTCCTGCAGACGGTTCTCGCAGCAAGGACCGAGTGCGAGACCCCGGTGGTCCCAGTGGTCCCGCCTTTGCAGATTGGCGAGAACGCACCGGGGCAGCGGCCGGGGAAGGAGGTGCCAGCAGAAGGAAGTGCGCGAGACCTCCCCGGACGGCAGCTGTTCAGTAGTCCGGCGAGTGCTGAGGTGTGTGAGTTGGTCCCGCGCGAGAGGACCACTCGCCGAGCAGGGGAAGGGAGCCCCTTTTGCGAGATGATCCTCTCGGCCCCAGTGCCAGAAGGGTTTCGTGGGCCGGAGATGTCCTACTACACCGGCAAGGAGGATCCAGTTGTGCACCTGCAATGGTTCGAGGACATGACTTCGATCCTCCCCATGTCGGATTCTTTCCAATGCCGACTCTTCGCGACCACCCTGAAGGAGAAAGCAAGGGACTGGTTCCACCAACTTCCCACAGGTTCCATCTATGCGTTCGATGATCTGCGCCGAAGCTTCCGATTGCGTTTCTCGACGTCAAAGAAGAGGAAGAAGGATGCGGAGGCTCTCTTCAAGATCAGACAGAGGGAGGGGGAATCCCTGGCTAAGTACGTGGACAGGTTCCAGGAGGAGATACACCTAGTGCAGGAGGTGCCGGGATTCGCCCTCCAGATGGCATTCATCGTAGGGCTGCGAGAGGGGTTCTTCAAGATGGACCTGAAGAGAAGACCTCCTGTATCCTTCGAGGAGTTGATGGAGAGAGCCGCGGAGGAGATTGAAGGGGAGGCAGCCATTCCCGAATTCTATAAAAGGTTGGCAAAGATGAGCGAGCCCGAGGCGAGGCAGCCAGAAGGAAGAAGGCGAGAGGAGCCCAGGGGCCAGGGGTTCGAAAGACCACCTCGGGTTTGGAGGAACCAAGAACCCAACAACAGGTTGGGCTGGAGGAACCAGGAAGGACCAGCGCGAGGTCAGGATGAAAGGTACCAAGGAAGGGAGGCAGGAGGAGTGAATCAGGGGTGGAGGCAGGGTCCCAGACCCCCTCACCCCCCGAGGGAGCAAGCCATGGCGGTAGGCCGAGGGAGAAGAGGTAGAGGAGCAAGAGGAGGAAGAGGAAGAGCTGGAAGAGAGGACAGGGTGGCGTTGTCTTACTGTGATTTTCATCAGGAAGAAGGTCACGCGATCGCCACCTGCCCAGAGTTCTTGGAAATGAGGGACAGAGGACAGCCGCGGCGGCCGCATGCCAGAATTGAGGAAGTGCTTCCAGAGGCAGAAGAGGACCGGTGTGAGGATAGGGCAGATACAGGAACCAGGGGGGAATCAGGGTGATTCACGGTGGGGTTGGGATAGAGGCCTCTCGCAAGAGAAGCTTCCAGGCCATGTCCCGAAGGGACGTCGCGTCGACCTCCCAGACCCCACCCCCCTCCGAGAAGCTCACCTTCTCCTCAGAAGATATGCCAGACTACGAAGACCCATTCTGCGACGCCCTGGTAATCCAGACGGCAATAGAAAACTTCACGGTCTCTCGGATCCTGGTGGATAACGGGAGCTCGGTGAATGTGATCTTCAAAAAAGCTTTCGACGCGATGGAGGTAGAGAAGAAGAGAGTGCAGGCCTCCGACGGACCACTGTTTGGTTTATCGGGAGAGAGGAAGGAGGTCGAGGGAGGCGTAGGTCTCCAGGTGACGCTAGGAGGAGTCCCAAGAAACTGCCGGTTCGTCATCGTGGACGCTCCGAGCAGCTATAACGCCATCTTCGGAAGACCCCTCATCAGCGCCTTCCGGTGCGTGCCCTCATCGTACCATCAGTGCTTAAAGCTCCATAGTGGAGGAGTCCAGATCCGCGTCCGAGGAGATGCTAAGGTGGCGAGGCAGTGCTACGTGACTGCCGTCAACACCATTTCATGGATGGCGGATGCCGAAAAGATGGATGAAGAGCTGGTGAGGCCGGAGGGGCCATGAGAGGAAGAGGAGAAGGGAGAAGAAGGGGGAGAGGGCGATGCCCGAGAGGAGTTGATGGAGGTTTCTCGTGAGGAGCAGGAGGTCGAGGTGTTGGAGGTTGCTCGTGAGGAGCAGGAGGTCGAGGTGTTGGAGGTTGCTCGTGAGGAGCAGGAGGTCGAGGTGTTGGAGGTTGCTCGTGAGGAGCAGGAGGTCGAGCCGATGGAGGCGGAAGGAGCTGCAGGGGAAAAGGCCCGGGAGGAGGGGCGAGAAGCAAAGGGCCGGTGGGAAGAGCCAGCCCGGCTCGAGCCGGCAGAAGAGTGATGGCGCAAATCTCACACACCGCTATAGGCGGTAGCTCGACTGCGACACGAAACGGCAGTGTACCGATCGTTCAAGTAATAAATTTTGGGAATAAATCCCCGAGTGTCGGTCTCTTGAGGAACACAGTAAGGTGGAGTTAAATGTCGAGGAAGGACTTGAGATCGAAGTCCTTAGGCGGATGGAATGCGGGGGAGTTGGGTTGGCTTTTGGAAAATAAAAGAAAACACTACAACCACTCCTATGCAATGCCGCTATGCAAAGCTTCGCTTGGCGGGATGGAGACTAGGCAGGCCTTGAGCGCGCTGCGTCGCAAGGGCGGATGGACGAGAAGGCAAGCGGAATTGAACAATGCAGGCCTTGAGCGCGCTGCTTCGTTAGGCGGGATGGAATACGGGCCGCGATGCCACGCTTCGGTAGGCGGATGGGCGAGTAGGCTAGCGGAATGAGGGTCGTAAGCACCTCTTTAACAAGCACACCACTAACAATTGTTAGGGCGGCACAACGCAACCAACAAACCACACCACAAGGCGCACCTCAATAATATAAACAAAAATACTCAATCATATAGACATAATCAAGTAAAAATGCTATTTAATCAAAATACACTTCATCATAATGTTAGATCTAGTTGCAAATACATCAATAAAAGGAGAACAAGGGAAGAAATCGACCGAATCCGAAGGCTCGTTGAAGATTCATGGTTGGAATCGCCGGGTTGTCAATCCGCGTCCAAGCTCGGTCCGCAACTACGTCCGGGGTAGAGAGAGCTGTCACGACTCTCCAATGGACCCGTCTTCTTCGTGTCACGATCCGGTGGAGGTTGCCAACTTCCTCTTGCTCGATGGAGATAGCGGCTAGGTCTTCCTTTGGAGCTCTTGGATGAAGGAGGAGGCCGAGAGGAAACTCCGGCTCAAGATAGGCGTGAAGAGCAAGCCCGGAGCACCTCTATATGGTGGGCGACGGTGGAGGGGCGAAATCGGGCGGAATCGGGCGGAAAACGGCGGCTGGAAGCGATGGATCCGACCTAAATCGCGAGCAGGGCTTTTATAGGCGCTGGAATTAAACAGTGCGCACGGTCAGTGGCGCACGACCAGTGGTCGTGCGCACTGGAATCCTGTGATCGTGCGCTCTGCCTGGACAGAACCTGCAAAGATAGAAATTACAAAATAATATGTTCGCACGACCAGTGGCGCACGACCGATGGTCGTGCGCACTAGCGTCAGTGGTCGTGCGCAATAGATGAAACAGAACTTAAAAATTAATGGTCAGTGCGCACGAGCAGTGGCGCACGACCGGTGGTCGTGCGCACTGGCATTGGTGGTCGTGCGCACTGCACCAAACAGAACTCGTGAAAAAGGCGTTAAGTGCACACGATCAGTGGCGCACGACCAGTGGTCGCGCGCAATAGAACCAGTGATCGTGCGCAGTGTTCCTGTGCAGAATTGCACCGGAAACACCTGCACGACTCCTGTTCTAGCGTACAACCACCAATCCGGCCACTAAAAGTGGCACCGAACAATGCATGAAAACTACTAATGAAAATCAACATGAAATCACACCAAAATGGGCCAAAAGGTGCACCTAGCATGGGATATCAAATATGAACTAAAACAGGGCTAAAGTGCAGTGAAATGACTAACTAAACGGCCCAGATGAGTCCATAAAAGTGTATATGATGAGGACTCATCACACCCCCAGACTTAACTGTTTGCGCGTCCCGAGCAAACAAATTCTAAGCGAACTAGGAAAGAACAGTAGATGGCTTAAAACTACAATACAGAGTACCATGCGAAGTCGCATGCTCACGTGCATAAGAAGAATAGTAGAGAAGATTTCTGATTATATAAACAGTTTATATATTTCTAAAAGAGTAAAAGCATATTACAACTACTCAAAATGGTGAACAACGGTGAATCATTTAGTCTTGCACACGGAGAAAGTAAACTAAACGCTGAGATGAGCATTGCTCAAGATCGGGGTACGGGACAAACTCCACTGAAATCCATCAGTGTCGGTGACCATAAGCTTGCCCGGTCACATTCTCTCCACGACACTAGATTGGTTCATAGCGTGAGTCAGTAGGACTTTAGGTTAGAGATGGGGCTTGGGTTACGGTGAGGTAAACAATGATAAACAGGACGGCTTAAAACACCTAACCCAAATGAGCTTTAAGAATAACTACCCGTGCACCCAAAATCGAATGCAAGTGCACCACACCCCCAGACTTGGACTTTTGCAACATAGGTGTGTGCACCGCCTACTCCCAATACATAATTTTTCTACAAGATTTTCAATAAAACACACCTTTCTTTTTCTCTTTTTCTTTTCATTTTTTTTTCTTTTTCTTTAAATCTTCTTTTTCTTGTCTTTTTCTTTCAGCAAATTTTCAATTGAGCATATCCACAGGTTCACATAATAAACACCACAATCAACACCCCCCAAAATGTAAATGAAACTACAACTAAAGCTCAGATTTGGGTGTGCGACTAGGTTAGGCTTTTAGGCTTTGGCGAGAAAGATGTGGAGCTGAATCAAGAAAAGGATAGGCACAAAGGGGCTAGCAAGGGTAAACAATAGGCATGAAATAAAAAGTTCAACCGGGCCAAAATAATGGCCTACGTCATTCTCACGCACTAGAACTATCCTATGCCAATGCTTCAAGAATCGCTTGGGGCAAGTTCTAGCCACCGAGAAAGATTCTCCTTTCTCACGACTCAAGCAATACGAGTCTAACGATCGTTTACACACATCCCTATGCTACCGTTTGATTCACACCGGATTCACCATTTGAGTAGAGTAAACAACATTTACACTAATAGAAAAAATACAAAACCATAAGTATAAAAAGAAGTCTAATCTACACAAATTTCTATGCAACCGAGCACTCGACTAGGAGCACTACGGGAGTCAACATTTTACTCTGCTACATAGTCCTAAGCCATCACCTAGACTTTCCCAAATAAGCAGAAGAATTAAATTCACTACAGAGCATGCATACAGGCGAGTACGTGCTCAAGTGGGTGCGGTGGTGTGCAATGAAAATGAACAACAATTTAAATGAAATCTTCTAGCATGCAGTGCAATAGTGCACGTGAGCGGGTAAACAAAACTACTCTCCCCCAGACTTAAACTAAACAATCCACAGAATATATGACATGAAAATCAGGAAAGGCTAGGGAAAGAGAGTACCCAGTGCTCAGAAATGAGCACACCAGAAGATTGACGTGTAAGCTAAAATGAAGCTGCAGCATCCGCCATCCAGAAAAGATACCTGCAGGGGTCAGCTCCGCAAAACAAGAGAAACAGAAAAAGATAAACTACAATAAACTACAGCTAACTAAACAGGATTAGAAGAAATAAAAATGCAGAAAAGAAAGATAACTACTGGGGTTATTGTCATCCCAGCACGACTTATTTAGCATTTGTACAGTTCTAGCTAATGGGCCTATGAAAAGAAAAGTGGACAGGTAACTGGCCTAATATCCGTGTCGGTAGCGGGTACCTATACGGAGAAAGAACAGTCACGCCTCTACCTGAATATAAATACCTGCTCCTCACAGGTAGAGGGAAAAGAAAGTAAGAAGAGGAGAAGGCCTGGTCCTCACTCATCTCACCAAAACTATCCTTGCCCAGCAAGGTATCGTCCACAGCAGGTCCGCAGGAGGAGAAGGCAACGAATGAGGCTTCCTTAATGGAGGAGGGATCAACCTCCTCGCATAAAAGGACACACTCATCATTGACTTGAGCACAAAGCTCCAAGTCCTCCTGAAGTACCTGTGAAGATTCAACCTGCGCAGGCTCGGGTGAAGAGGGGGGATCGAGAAATAAACAAGATGAAGAACATAAATAATCAAAAATCGGGGGAGTGGTCCCGGTCTCACTCCCATTAGGTTGGGGAAGTAAAACAATGTTTGCATTGTCATCAATGCTACAAGATTCGGCGGGATCAACGGTGGCCAGGCTTAGGATTTGGACTTCCTCCACCGGTGCTGAGGAAAATTCCTCTTCACCTAGAAGGTTGTCCTCCCCCATAGGAATAGGCACAACACTCAGATCAACCGCCTCCTCCTGCGACACATCATCAACAATGTCGTCAGAGACGAGTATAGTATGCACAGCAGGGAGAGGAATAGTGCTCGGATAAAAGTCGAGCACCGATTCCTCACAAAGAATCGAATCCACTAGGGGTGGTGGATGCACCGGGAGAATAGGCTCAGCAATGTCGGTGCCCAGATCAGCCACACATCCAGTGACCGTGTCCATGCCATACCCTTCAAGATGTGAAGGTGACAAAGAAACATAACCGGATGTTGAAGGTGTGCCGCCAGAGTTAGGAGTTGGGACGATCCGGATATCCGGCTCGTCATCCTCGTCCAATTGGCGAAGATACTCGGCACAATCCTTCAGGGCATGATCTGTGCTCCGACAAAACTGGCACTGCCTAGCAGGCTTCTTTGGCACAGCGGGGGCTGAGGCCGAAAAGAAGTAAGACGGTAAAGGCTCAGCAGAGTAGCCATAAGACTTACGCGCACCATATGGAGTACCAGACGAAGTAGGTGCTCCATATGCTGGGCTATAAGAAGTATGCCTACTATTCTCCGTGGGGCATTCATCACTAGAGTGGGAGGTAGCTCCACACCAACGGCAACGAAAATTGAGATGTGCCCACATAGTGAGAAGATAAAACGATTCAAAAAGAAGAACACTATTGTGCGAAATACTACACCTAACAAAAATTTACTAAAGCAACCTACTATAAAACAAGAAAAGGGAATAAAAAGAACAGAAATAAAATAAGAGATGCAATTTACAAATGGAAGGGCTTCTCTCTCAGACTCTCCCTCTCCAGAAAACTCACACGTCTGTGTTCCCCGGCAACGGCGCCAAAAACTTGATGGCGCAAATCTCACACACCGCTATAGGCGGTAGCTCGACTGCGACACGAAACGGCAGTGTACCGATCGTTCAAGTAATAAATTTTGGGAATAAATCCCCGAGTGTCGGTCTCTTGAGGAACACAGTAAGGTGGAGTTAAATGTCGAGGAAGGACTTGAGATCGAAGTCCTTAGGCGGATGGAATGCGGGGGAGTTGGGTTGGCTTTTGGAAAATAAAAGAAAACACTACAACCACTCCTATGCAATGCCGCTATGCAAAGCTTCGCTTGGCGGGATGGAGACTAGGCAGGCCTTGAGCGCGCTGCGTCGCAAGGGCGGATGGACGAGAAGGCAAGCGGAATTGAACAATGCAGGCCTTGAGCGCGCTGCTTCGTTAGGCGGGATGGAATACGGGCCGCGATGCCACGCTTCGGTAGGCGGATGGGCGAGTAGGCTAGCGGAATGAGGGTCGTAAGCACCTCTTTAACAAGCACACCACTAACAATTGTTAGGGCGGCACAACGCAACCAACAAACCACACCACAAGGCGCACCTCAATAATATAAACAAAAATACTCAATCATATAGACATAATCAAGTAAAAATGCTATTTAATCAAAATACACTTCATCATAATGTTAGATCTAGTTGCAAATACATCAATAAAAGGAGAACAAGGCAAGAAATCGACCGAATCCGAAGGCTCGTTGAAGATTCACGGTTGGAATCGCCGGGTTGTCAATCCGCGTCCAAGCTCGGTCCGCAACTACGTCCGGGGTAGAGAGAGCTGTCACGACTCTCCAATGGACCCGTCTTCTTCGTGTCACGATCCGGTGGAGGTTGCCAACTTCCTCTTGCTCGATGGAGATAGCGGCTAGGTCTTCCTTTGGAGCTCTTGGATGAAGGAGGAGGCCGAGAGGAAACTCCGGCTCAAGATAGGCGTGAAGAGCAAGCCCGGAGCACCTCTATATGGTGGGCGACGGTGGAGGGGCGAAATCGGGCGGAATCGGGCGGAAAACGGCGGCTGGAAGCGATGGATCCGACCTAAATCGCGAGCAGGGCTTTTATAGGCGCTGGAATTAAACAGTGCGCACGGTCAGTGGCGCACGACCAGTGGTCATGCGCACTGGAATCCTGTGATCGTGCGCTCTGCCTGGACAGAACCTGCAAAGACAGAAATTACAAAATAACATGTTCGCACGACCAGTGGCGCACGACCGATGGTCGTGCGCACTAGCGTCAGTGGTCGTGCGCAATAGATGAAACAGAACTTAAAAATTAATGGTCAGTGCGCACGAGCAGTGGCGCACGACCGGTGGTCGTGCGCACTGGCATTGGTGGTCGTGCGCACTGCACCAAACAGAACTCGTGAAAAAGGCGTTAAGTGCACACGATCAGTGGCGCACGACCAGTGGTCGCGCGCAATAGAACCAGTGATCGTGCGCAGTGTTCCTGTGCAGAATTGCACCGGAAACACCTGCACGACTCCTGTTCTAGCGTACAACCACCAATCCGGCCACTAAAAGTGGCACCGAACAATGCATGAAAACTACTAATGAAAATCAACATGAAATCACACCAAAATGGGCCAAAAGGTGCACCTAGCATGGGATATCAAATATGAACTAAAACAGGGCTAAAGTGCAGTGAAATGACTAACTAAACGGCCCAGATGAGTCCATAAAAGTGTATATGATGAGGACTCATCACACCCCCAGACTTAACTGTTTGCGCGTCCCGAGCAAACAAATTCTAAGCGAACTAGGAAAGAACAGTAGATGGCTTAAAACTACAATACAGAGTACCATGCGAAGTCGCATGCTCACGTGCATAAGAAGAATAGTAGAGAAGATTTCTGATTATATAAACAGTTTATATATTTCTAAAAGAGTAAAAGCATATTACAACTACTCAAAATGGTGAACAACGGTGAATCATTTAGTCTTGCACACGGAGAAAGTAAACTAAACGCTGAGATGAGCATTGCTCAAGATCGGGGTACGGGACAAACTCCACTGAAATCCATCAGTGTCGGTGACCATAAGCTTGCCCGGTCACATTCTCTCCACGACACTAGATTGGTTCATAGCGTGAGTCAATAGGACTTTAGGTTAGAGATGGGGCTTGGGTTACGGTGAGGTAAACAATGATAAACAGGACGGCTTAAAACACCTAACCCAAATGAGCTTTAAGAATAACTACCCGTGCACCCAAAATCGAATGCAAGTGCACCACACCCCCAGACTTGGACTTTTGCAACATAGGTGTGTGCACCGCCTACTCCCAATACATAATTTTTCTACAAGATTTTCAATAAAACACACCTTTCTTTTTCTCTTTTTCTTTTCATTTTTTTTTCTTTTTCTTTAAATCTTCTTTTTCTTGTCTTTTTCTTTCAGCAAATTTTCAATTGAGCATATCCACAGGTTCACATAATAAACACCACAATCAACACCCCCCAAAATGTAAATGAAACTACAACTAAAGCTCAGATTTGGGTGT
The DNA here is from genome assembly GCA_033032865.1 of Dactylorhiza incarnata. Classification (NCBI taxonomy): domain Eukaryota; kingdom Viridiplantae; phylum Streptophyta; class Magnoliopsida; order Asparagales; family Orchidaceae; genus Dactylorhiza; species Dactylorhiza incarnata. The sequence goes on along the minus strand of JAWHQI010000348.1, from coordinate 840,364 downwards.
GCGACTAGGTTAGGCTTTTAGGCTTTGGCGAGAAAGATGTGGAGCTGAATCAAGAAAAGGATAGGCACAAAGGGGCTAGCAAGGGTAAACAATAGGCATGAAATAAAAAGTTCAACCGGGCCAAAATAATGGCCTACGTCATTCTCACGCACTAGAACTATCCTATGCCAATGCTTCAAGAATCGCTTGGGGCAAGTTCTAGCCACCGAGAAAGATTCTCCTTTCTCACGACTCAAGCAATACGAGTCTAACGATCGTTTACACACATCCCTATGCTACCGTTTGATTCACACCGGATTCACCATTTGAGTAGAGTAAACAACATTTACACTAATAGAAAAAATACAAAACCATAAGTATAAAAAGAAGTCTAATCTACACAAATTTCTATGCAACCGAGCACTCGACTAGGAGCACTACGGGAGTCAACATTTTACTCTGCTACATAGTCCTAAGCCATCACCTAGACTTTCCCAAATAAGCAGAAGAATTAAATTCACTACAGAGCATGCATACAGGCGAGTACGTGCTCAAGTGGGTGCGGTGGTGTGCAATGAAAATGAACAACAATTTAAATGAAATCTTCTAGCATGCAGTGCAATAGTGCACGTGAGCGGGTAAACAAAACTACTCTATAAGATGATGCCCTTTGGGCTGAAAAATACAGGAGCAACCTACCAGAGGATGATGGATCGGGTATTTAAGAAGCAAAGGGGAAGGAACCTGGAGGTCTACGTGGATGACCTTATGATAAAAAGCAAGTGTGTGAGCTCTCACATCCAGGACCTCGAGGAGACCTTCGCCACCCTACGCAAGTACAAGATGCGCCTGAACCCCCTGAAGTGTGTGTTCAGGGCCAGCAAAGGGAAGTTCCTCGGGCACCTTCTCACCCCCTGGGGGGTAGAACCTAACCCGGACAAGGTTAGGGCTATAATGGAGCTGGGGTCGCCACGGAACGCCAAGGAAGTTCAGCGCTTGACCGGAAGACTCGCCGGGCTGAACAGGTTTCTATCCCGGGCAGGGGAAAAATGCTCCCCCTTCATCAAAGCGCTACGAGGCAATCAGAAGTTTGAGTGGACGAGAGAATGCGAGGAGGCCTTTCAGGCCTTGAAGAGCCAACTCACCAAGGCTCCGCTACTGCAAAGTCCCAAAGAGGGGGAGGATCTACATTTATATCTCGGGGTCGGGGCGGAGGCTGTAAGCTCCGTCCTGGTTCGAGAGGAAGGAAAGAAGCAGCTGCCAGTCTACTACGTAAGCAGGGTCCTGAGGGAAGCGGAGCTCAGGTATCCAATTTTAGAGAAGTTGGCCTTTGCCCTGGTCATCGCAGCAAGGAAGCTCAGGCCATACTTCCAGGCTCATTCGATCCAAGTAGTGACGGACCATCCACTCCGCCAGATCTTCGAAGGAGTGGAGCACTCGGGAAGACTCGCAAAATGGTCGATCGAGCTAAGTGAATTCAACATTACCTTTGTCCCTCGATTATCTATGAAGGCGCAGGTGGTGGCTGATTTCATGACAGACTTCGTGGTCGAGTTGAGAGAAGACGGAGCCCCTCGTCACGTTCCATGGAAGCTGCTGGTGGACGGGGCTTCGGGCAAGAACTCTCTCGGAGGAGGGGTGGTGCTGGAGAGTCCCCACGGAGTGAAGATAGAACAGACGCTAGTGATACACTTCCCAATCACCAACAACCAGGCGGAGTATGAGGCTGTGATCGCCGGCCTGCGGTTGGCCCGGGAGCTCGGGGTCCATGACGTGGAGGTACTCACGGATTCCATGATAATAGCTTCTCAGATAAGGGGAGAGTTCGAAACAAGGGAACCTGTGCTCATGAAGTATTTAGCAAAAGTCAAAGGTCTCGTGGGGACATTCAAAACTTTCTCCATCCGGCATGTCCCTCGAGAGGAGAGCACCCCGGCAGATCGGTTGGCAAAATCTGGTCCTCGAGCCGGAGGGACCCTGACGGACCTATTCCGTCCTTCGATTGAAGAGGGAGAACTCATGGAAGTAGAACAGCGGCCCTCCTGGAAGGATCCCTTCGTCACCTTCCTTGCAACGGGAAAATTTCCGGAGGAAGTTCCGGACCAGAGGCGCTTCCGGTATAAGTCTGCCTACTACGTGCTCCATGAGGGTGACTTGTATCGGAAGACCCTCTCGGGCCTCCTGGCCCGATGCATCTCGGAGGAAGAGGTCCCAAGGATCTTGGAAGAAGTCCACTCCGGCGAGTGCGGCAGCCACTCGGGGAGCAGGATGTTGGAGGCAAGAATAGTGAGGCAGGGGTACTTCTGGCCAACCCTAAGCAAAGACGCGGCAGCCTTCGCCAAGAGATGCCAGAAGTGCCAAATGTTCGCCCCGCTTCAGCTCATGCCAGCTCAGAGGCTGAAGAGTATCACGGCGCCCTGGCCATTCGCCATATGGGGAATGGATCTGGTAGGACCCTTCCCCCAGGCTAGCGGGCAGAGGAGATTTCTCCTAGTCATGATTGACTACTTCACAAAGTGGCTGGAGGTCAAGGCGTTGGCTAAGGTCACCTCCCAGGTAATCCGCAACTTCGTATGGGGGGAGATCATTTGTCGACATGGGCTTCCGCAGGCCATAGTCACGGATAATGGACCGCAGTTCGCAAGCGAGGAATTCATCAGCTTCTGTGGCCAGCTGGGGATAGACCTTAGGTTTGCGTCCGTCCACCATCCCAGGAGCAACGGGCAGGTAGAGGCAGCGAACAAAGTCATCGTGAACTTGCTCAAGAAAAAGGTGGAAAATCTCAAAGGCAATTGGGTGGAACAGCTCCCCTCGGTTCTATGGGCTTTAAGAACCACCCCCAACACCGCCACGGGAGAGACCCCTTTCAGGCTCTCTCACGGCTGCAAGGCGGTCATCCCCATAGAGTTCGAAATTACAACACCACGGGTCACGGTCGCCACAAATGGAGAGGAAGATTGGAGAGCCGAGAACGAGGAGGAGTTGCGGCTCTCCCTCGACCTCATCGAAGAAGCTCGGGATCGAGCAGCCATCCATCAAGAAGAGGTCAAGCGGCGGATGGCCAAGTATTTTGACAGGCACGTCAGGATCAAGCAGTTCGAGAAGGGAGATCTGGTACTCAAGAAGGTCGACGCGGCTGGGAGATCCGCCGCGGTGGGAAAGCTTAACCCCAACTGGGAAGGCCCCTATGTCGTGGAAGAAGCACTAAAGTCTGGGGGGTATCGCCTTCAGAATGTGGAGGGCCAGCTCCTCAGCCACACATGGAGTGGCGACGACCTTAAACGCTTTTATCCTTAGTACCATGTAATAATGACGTTTTTTGAATAAAAGCATTTAGTTTAAACTATGTGAATGAAAATGATGCTGCAGCTCGCAGGAGAGACCCTGGATGTTCCAGAGGTTGGCCCCGAGCAGACCCGCTGTCCAGGCTCTCATCTAGCTGGCAGGTCCGAAGGCTCACTCGGTGGCAGGTTCTATGTTCCAGAGGTTGGCCCCGAGCAGACCCGCTGTCCAGGCTCTCATCTAGCTGGCAGGTCCGAAGGCTCACTCGGTGGCAGGTTCTATGTTCCAGAGGTTGGCTGATAAGTAATAAAATATATGTATTTTTAGTATAATTATTAGTATAGTTTTAATTAATATTATGAATTTTCTATGTAAATTAATGAATAAATTGCTTCTTTATTATTTCTGGTTTCTAACTTAGTTTTATTTTTGTTTTTGCAATTTTTTGCAAAATTTTCACAGGACACGCCCTCGGTCACGCCCGTGACCAAGGGCATGTAATTTTAAAGATCAAACATCAACGGGACGGCTCAATTCAGATCAAATCCCGACAAATCGCTCAAGTCACGCCCGAGGTCACGCCCGTGACCAAGGGCGTGTAATTTTAAAAGCCAAATTTCCAGCTGGCAGCCGTTTTCAGGTGAAATCTCGAAGAGTTGATCAAGTCACGCCCGTGACTCTACAAGTCACGCCCGTGTTCCAGCAGAGTCACGCCCGTGAGCCGCCAGCGCGTCACGTCTCGAAGCCGCGCCCATGCTGCCGACATCAGCCACCCATAGTCACGCCCGTGACTCACCAAGTCACGCCCGTGACATACCAAGTCACGCCCGTGTGCAGCCATGTTTGACGGCCAGACCTTCCAGAAGGCGGCGAATACAGCCGAGCAAATGTCACGCCCTAAGTCACGGCCGTGACATTCAAGTCACGCCCGTGACCTAGGGCGTGTAAAACTCAAATTTTCCCTATAAATAGAGGGGCTCGGCTGAAGTAATTTTCATCCAAATTTTGAGTGGTTTTTGTTGTATTGTGAGTTCTTTTGAGTGATTGTGAGCTTCTCTTATGCAATTCAGTTTAAGTTCGTTTGTAGTTTTTTTTCGTCTTCCTAGTCTAGTTGTAATGCTGATTTCAGAAATAAAATGATGTTTTTCTCATTTGGATCATCTTCTTTTTATTAATGTTAGCGTGTGTGCGTGTATGAGTTTAGCTTTATTGCTTTCATAATTTAGTTTTACTGCCTTTATAGTTAGTTTTATTGCTTTCATAATTTAGTTTTATTGCTTTCATAATCTAGGTTTGCTGTTTTCATAGCTTAGATTTACAAGCTTTCATAAAATAGTTTTATCGTTTTATTTTTCGCCTTATTTTATCGCTTTCATTTTAGAGTGTGTGCGTGTATGAGATAGTATTTTCCCCTTTTTTGTAACTTAGTTTTATTTCAATCTTTATATAACTACTATATACCACCCCCTTCTTGAATAAGAGGCTAATTTACTTTAGCACTTATTTAAGTCGGTTGGGACGGATATTATTTCTGCACCTTTATAAGTCTTTTCATTTCTATACCACCCCCTTCTTGAATAAGAGGCTAAGAACTTTTTAGCGCTTGTTTAAGGTGGTTGGGACGGATATTATTACTGTTTTTATATAAGTCTTTTTATTTCCTTTTTATCCGCTTATATCCGCTTTAATTATTAAACATGTATTTTTCAACCGATAATGCCGTCCCCATTCCGATGAGTGGCTAATTTCCTTTAGCACACGACGTCGAAGAGCATTGGGACACAAAAATAGTTTTTCTATAAAATTAAAACATCTCTTTCTAAAATAATTAACGCTTAAGGTTTACCCGAGAATCACGTTGAGTGGAGCCACATAATCGATGTGTGGTTTTCATTTCCGCTTTCGTACCTAGTTAGCCGAGAGGCTCGTGTGTACGGATTGATCACTCACGGGTAAAGAGAAGTGCGCTCTACCCTCGAGAGAGGACGAGGTAATTCTCCCGAATTGGAAATAAAAACCCAATAGCGGGGTTCACAACATAAAGCGAGTATTAAGAACATTCGATTGTAGAACGAGAGTTCGGTCGAATATTCATAATCTCAGGTGGGCGTACCCTCGAGAGAGGAGCGTTCATAATTATGGAACCTCCACGGCCAAGTCATCTTAATATTTTGAAAAGTCATCACTTTTAATTCTATGAAAAATCTATTTTCGTCTCAAGGTAATTCGACGTCGCGCGCTATATTTCTCATCGCTTAGAACTCTAGTTAATCGCTTATTATCATCTTTCGCATTTTATCATTTAGAACTCTAGTTAAATCAACTAAAAATATTATTCCGATAAGATAATAGTTCGTTCCTCGAAGTAGTATAATCAACACGACCCGCGGAAATATACGATCCCGATATTTTCTAAAAATATCCTGTATTACTTGCAATAAGGTATACTTGCCTTTACCAAATGATTAATTTGGACTAAAAATTCAAACACAGCTTTCCAAACTCATTTAGTGCAAAACTCTCCTTTTCTACTTTTTAATTCCATAGAATTCGGCGTTGTAGCCGAGGCGTGATTGTCAATATTCCGAAAGAAGAAAAAGACCGTTATTTCTATCCTTCGATAGGATAACGGTTAATTTCTCAAAGTAGGAGTACTTGCGAGACTCTTCGAAAACATCCGCCAATTCTAAACTCTTAATATAAAGGTTATCTTTTATTTATAAAACAAAAAAAAAAAAGTCCAAATCTAATCACCAAGTTTTTGGCGCCGTTGCCGGGGAACTTTGTGTTGTTATTTGAAAGTAGGAACTGCTATTAATTTTATTCCTTATCTATATATTTTTACTAAAAAAATAAATAAATAAATAAATAAAAAAGAGCACAAAAAAAAGGGTTACAAAAAGTAATATAAAAAAATATAAATATAAAAACTTATATTTAAAAAAAAATAATAACAATAAAACAGAAAATCCAAAAATATTGCTTTTAGTATATGACCCGAGGAAACTCGTCGGACGATTCGACTATTCCTTTTGACCCCGAAATCGAGCGCACTCTTCGTGAGCGCATCCGATCTCGTGATCAAAACTTACTCGAAACCCCCGAAGAGTCAATCGGAGATACTGTAAATATGGGCGATCCAATTCCAAATGCGGCCCCGGCCCGGACCATGGCATATTATGCCCGGCCGAATTTGGAAGATACAGGATCCAGTATTACTCGCCCGACAGTTAATAATAATAATTTCGAAATAAAATCCAGCATAATTCAAATGGTACAACAGTCGATTCAGTTCGACGGTTTGCCAGATGAGGACCCAAATCAGCACCTTTCAAACTTTTTAGAAATATGCGACACCTTTAAAATTAATGGCGTCACTGATGACGCCATTCGTTTACGCTTATTTCTGTTTTCGCTACGGTCAAAGGCCAAATCATGGTTGACTTCTCTTCCGAGAGGGTCCATAACCACGTGGGCCCAATTGACGGAATTTTTCTTAACTAAGTATTTTCCTCCGTCAAAAACCGCAAAACTACGCACGGATATCACATCCTTTGTACAATTCGATTCTGAGTCTCTTTATGAGACTTGGGAGCGTTTTAAGGAATATTTGCGTAGGTGTCCTCATCACGCGCTACCAACTTGGCTACAGGTCCAAACGTTTTATAATGGTTTAAATTTTTCTACGCGGCAAATGATTGATGCGGCTTCCGGGGGAACGTTAAACAACAAAACCCCGGAGACCGCTCAAGCTCTGATCGACGAAATGGCCATGAACGCGTACCAATGGAACGTGCCAAGGTCACGTCCTACTAAACCGGCTGGTCTTTTTGAAGTGGACGCCACTACTTTCTTAGCCTCACAGGTAGAGCGGCTAAGTAAGCAGGTGGCGGAAATGACTGTTTCCTCCTCCACTCCCGCTTGGACTAATAATAATAACGTAATCGAAGAATCGGTGGATTACCTCGGTAATCCGGTTAGGCCCCCCTTCAACCCTAATAACAACCCGTATAGTAATAATTATAATCCGGGTTGGAGGAGCCACCCTAATTTCTCCTGGAGCAATCCTAACAATGCTCAGAGGCCCCCACATATGAATCCTCAAGGATTTCCGCAAGGATTTCCGCAGGGATTCCAGCCTCCTCCTCCAAAACCTTCGCCGCTCGAAGATGTTTTGTCTAAATACATCGCGTGCAACGATTCAAATATCCGGAATCTTACCGGATCGATTAAAAACTTGGAAAACCAGGTTGGACAACTTGCAAAGATGGTCTCCGAGCGGCCAAACGGAGCTCTACCAGGGAATACGGAGCCGAACCCCAGGGAAAATGCCAACGCTATAACCCTTCGAAGCGGCAAGGAGGTCGTCTCCCCATTGCGGGTTGAGCCTAAGGTATGCATTTCGCCTCCGACCCCTCCACCCTCTTCCTCGATTCTAATTGTTCCGGATTCTCCGGTTGCGCCGAATGTTTCGAGTCCTCGAATTCCTTACCCGTCTAAAATTAATAAAGAGAAGGAGGACGAAAATTATCAAAATTTTTTGCGTATTTTAAAACAAATTCAAATAAACGTCCCCTTCTGCGAGGCACTCTCCCAAATGCCGAAATATGCGAAATATCTTAAGGAGTTGCTTTCTAATAAAAAGCGACTCGAGGATGTTTCGCGTGTTTCCCTTAATGCGGAATGTTCGGCTGTTCTCCTTAACAAATTGCCACCAAAACTGAACGACCCGGGACGGTTCTCCATCCCGTGTCTCTTTGGCAATATGTTAATAAAGTACGCTCTTGCGGACTTAGGCGCCAGCATCAATTTGATGCCTTTTTCTCTTTTCAAAAAACTTAATTTAGGCGTCCCGAGTCCGACAAAAATGAGCATCCAACTCGCGGATCGCTCGGTAAAGTACCCAATCGGGGTAGCGGAGGATGTTCTGGTCAAGGTCGACAAGTTTATCTTCCCGGTAGACTTTGTCATCCTGGACATAGAGGAGGACGTCGAGGTACCCATCATCCTCGGTCGCCCCTTTCTCGCAACCTCCCGCGCGTTAATCGATGTCAGTAACGGTCGCCTCCTCCTTCGAGTTGGAGACGATGAAATTACTTTACATATCAACCCCTCCATGCGGAACTCACTATCGAATGATGATTCCTGTTTCAATTTGGAATCCGCGTTTGTGGACGAGTGTTCTTCTCTTTCAGAATTGCTATCCCTAATGATAGACGATTCGGATCTGGCGAATCAACCTCCTTTAGAAGAATTACCGCCAGATTCGCCTTTCGAGCCTTTCGATTCAAAAGATTTAAAAATCTCCACTTCCTATGAAGAACCTCCGGTCTTGGAGCTTAAGCAACTCCCCGACTATTTAAAATATGCTTTTCTAGCCGCGAACTTAAAACTTCCGGTTATAATATCTTCTACTTTAACTGATTCGGAAACATCCGAATTGGTTGAAGTTTTATCTAAACATCGCCGTGCAATTGCATGACAAATTTCTGATATCAGGGGAATTAACCCCTCATTCTGCTCCCACAAAATTTTTCTCGAAGAAAACCCTCGCAAAACAATTCAGCCTCAACGGCGACTTAACCCGAACATGCGGGAAGTCGTTAAGACTGAAATTATTAAATTCCTCGACGCGGGGATTATCTATCCTATTTCCGACAGTACGTGGGTAAGCCCCGTACAAGTCGTCCCTAAAAAAGGCGGTATAACGGTCGTGGAAAACACGAATAACGAATTAATCCCAACTCGTACTGTTACGGGTTGGAGGGTGTGCATCGACTACAGAAAACTAAATGATGCCACCAGAAAAGACCACTTTCCGTTACCGTTTATTGATCAAATCTTAGAGCGTCTCTCCGGTCACCCTTTTTATTGCTTCCTTGATGGTCTCTCGGGATTTTTCCAAATCCCTATTTCACCCGAGGACCAAGAAAAAACGACTTTTACTTGCCCTTTCGGCACCTTCGCATATCGAAGGATGCCGTTTGGCCTCTGTAATGCGCCAGCTACATTCCAAAGATGTATGCTGGCAATATTTGGCGAGCTAGTAGAAGACATAATGGAAGTCTTCATGGACGACTTCTCCGTCTTTGGAGACCCTTTTAAAAATTGTTTAAAAAATTTAGATAGAGTCCTCCAACGGTGCGAGGAGACGAACTTAGTCTTGAACTGGGAGAAATGCAACTTCATGGTCCGAGAGGGTTTAGTCCTCGGCCATAAAATTTCTTCCAAGGGGATGGAGGTCGATAGGGCCAAAGTCGCTATAATTGAACAACTTCCTGTTCCTTCGAACGTCAAATCAATTAGAAGTTTTCTTGGCCACGCAGGTTTTTATCGGCGGTTTATTCAAGATTTTTCAAAAATAACCAAACCGCTAACTCACCTCCTGGAAAAGGATTCCCCATTCATTTTTGACACGGCCTGCGTAGAGGCGTTTAATTTTATTAAAAAAGCAACTTATCAATTCTCCAATTTTGGTGGCGCCAGATTGGTCTCTTCCGTTTGAGATTATGTGCGACGCGAGCGATATCGCGGTAGGAGCCGTCTTAGGCCAACGCGTAAATAAATATTTTCATCCAATATATTACGCTTCTCGCACACTCAATGCTGCACAGGCTAACTACACCACGACGGAAAAGGAACTTCTCGCCGTCATCTTTGCTTTTGATAAATTCCGACCCTACGTAACACTTTCACACGTAATCGTTTTCACTGATCACTCCGCCTTAAAATATCTTTTGGCCAAAGTTGATGCTAAGCCTCGCTTACTTCGATGGATCCTCCTTTTACAGGAATTTGACTTAGAGATCCGGGATAAGAAGGGGGCTGAAAATTTAGCAGCCGACCACCTCTCACGTTTAGAACACCTCGTCACAGAAGCGCTCATCGAACCAGAAATAGACGATCGATTTCCTGAGGAGCGCCTTTTAATCATAAATAATACAAAAACTTCTTCTACCCCTTGGTTCGCAGATTACGCGAACTATTTAGTCGCGCGGGTCCTTCCAAAAGATTTTTCGACTCAGCAGAAGAAGAAATTCTTCTCTGACTTGAAAAACTACTTTTGGGAGGACCCCTTTCTCTTTCGAGTCTGCGCAGACCAAGTGATACGAAGATGTGTTTCCAGCGAGGAGGGTGCGCAAATATTGCGACACTGCCATGAGGGGCCGGCTGGAGGGCATTATCAAGCCAACCGGACCGCGCGGAAAGCGTTAGAGTCAGGCTTTTATTGGCCCACTCTCTTTAAGGATGCTCACACTTTTGTGAGTATATGCGATAGCTGCCAGCGGTCGGGTAACATCTCTCGTCGTGACGAGATGCCCCAAAATTTTTATTTAGAATGCAAAATTTTCGATTTGTGGGGCATAGACTTTGTAGGCCCCCTACCTCCTTCTTATAATAATCGCTATATTTTAGTGGCGGTCGACTACGTATCTAGGTGGGCGGAAGCGCAAGCTCTGCCCACCAATGATGCGCGAGTCGTCGTCCATTTTCTAAAAAAATTATTTTCTCGCTTCGGCACGCCCCGTGCAATAGTAAGTGATAGGGGCACGCACTTCTGCAATACCCAGTTTTCAAAAATTTTATCTAAATACGGCGTCACGCATAAGCTCGCCACCGCCTATCACCCCCAAACGAGCGGCCAAGTAGAGGTAGTAAATCACGAGATAAAACGCATTCTGGAAAAACCGTCTCTTTAAATAGGAAGGATTGGTCCTCAAAACTCGACGACGCGTTGTGGGCGTATCGTACGGCATACAAGACCGCTATCAGTTGTACGCCCTATCGATTAGTCTACGGCAAAGCGTGCCATTTACCGGTAGAGTTAGAACACCGCGCTTTTTGGGCCTTAAAATTTTTAAATCTCGATTCGAACTTAGCCTCCGAGAATAGGAAATTCCAACTCAATGAACTCGATGAATGGCGTGCGAACGCTTATGAGAGTAATAAATTTTATAAGGAGCGTTCTAAGTTCTACCACGATCGAAAAATTAAATTTCCAAAAACTTTCGCGCCGGGCGATCTTGTCCTTCTTTATAATTCACGTCTCCGTCTTTTTCCGGGTAAGCTCAAATCCCGCTGGTCCGGCCCCTTTGCAGTCAAAGAGGTTTGGCCGTATGGGACCGTTCTTATCTCTCACCCCGAAAAAGGCAATTTTAAAGTCAACGGCCACCGTTTAAAACTATATCTTGCGGGCGATCCGGTGTACGGACACACTGAATCTTTAACCCTCCCCAATTTATAATCTCACCACGCCAAATGCGTCAAGCTACGCGACGGTAAACAAAGCGCTTGTGGGAGGCACCCCATATTTATCTAATATTTTATTATGCTTTGTTCTTTTTATATGTTTTTGCAGGGTTTCCTCCGACCCCGCCAGCTTTAATTCAGGGAAGCCTTTTTGCTTCCTCTTTCCTTTTGTATATATTGCATTGTTATTTTCCCTTCTTCATACTTACATTACAACATTGAGGACAATGTTGGGTTTTAAGTATGAGGGTGTATTTACCATTTTCATTTCAAAAAAACAAAAGCTAAAAATAAAAAACTTTTTAGCTAAAAATAAAAAAAATTAATAAACCCTACTTTACTTTATGTATTTTTTGTAGTTGAAAATGCTAAAAAGCTAAAAAAAAAAATTAATAAACCCTACTTTACTTTATGTATTTTTTGTAGTTGAAACAGCTAAAAAGCTAAAAAAAAATTAATAAACCCTACTTTACTTTATGTATTTTTTGTAGTTGAAACAGCTAAAAAGCTAAAAAAAAAAAAGCAAAAAAAAAAAAAAACTTTCCAAAAAAATTAATAAACCCTACTTTACTTTTATTCTTAAAGCATTTAGTTTCGAGAGTATATGTTTGTGGATTTTCATAATCGCTAGTTTTACTATTCGTTTGTTTATCTAAGATCGATAGATTTAAACGTTCGCGGTTAAGCTTTAAAGAATATCTTATGTTTTTAATTTAAATAGAGGCTTTGTTATCAAGCACTACTTCTACTAGCTAAAATAGAGACATGTGTATTATGTTGGCAAAACAACTTTAGACTGCAATTATCCCTACTTTATGTCTTCAGGAATCTAGGAATATTCAACTTACTAAGGTTGCTCTCAAAACATTTTTTTATTATTATTCTAGAATTTCTCTTGAAAACCCCTTGTATACACCAATTTAGCATGGCAAAATGTCTCTTGAAAACCCCTTGTATACACCAATTTAGCTTGGCAAAAACAAAAAAAGATCTTATGTCAATGAGAATACAAAAATTCCGTAAACATAGGCACCCAATATTTGTTAAAAGAAATCCTATGTCAATGGGAATTAAAAATTCCGTAAACATAGGCATTGGGTAACTAAAAAGGTCAATTTTCCTTCGTACATCAACGATGGGAGTCAAAGGAAACTATAAAAAAGGGGTGAGAGGATAAAAATTCATCACCCCTAATTCAAGTACTCTTCTATTTGCCAAGGCTTTTCCCCCCTTTTCCCTTAACCAAATTATTGTTTCTAGTTTTAATTCAAAAAAATTATTTGAGAGCATAATTAGTAACTTATATTTTTCCTTCGTGTTTCTTTAAACAAAGGTTATTATAATTTCGATCTAATCTCGTTTACTAATGATTGCAATTTTGTTTGCTATTTGGTTAATTAAGAAGTCTTTTGGCCAGGACATTTCTTTCTACTTAAATCATTTGCATAATTTAGGACTTAACTCTTATTACTCCGAATTTTTATTTTTCAGTCTCTTATGATTAAAATAAAACGATAGCCAAAAATTAGAACTTATGTTAATCCCGTATAGATCTCTCTTACTTTTGCTCTGGAATAGCAAAAACTTAAGTATGGGGGTATTTGATAAGTAATAAAATATATGTATTTTTAGTATAATTATTAGTATAGTTTTAATTAATATTATGAATTTTCTATGTAAATTAATGAATAAATTGCTTCTTTATTATTTCTGGTTTCTAACTTAGTTTTATTTTTGTTTTTGCAATTTTTTGCAAAATTTTCACAGGACACGCCCTCGGTCACGCCCGTGACCAAGGGCATGTAATTTTAAAGATCAAACATCAACGGGACGGCTCAATTCAGATCAAATCCCGACAAATCGCTCAAGTCACGCCCGAGGTCACGCCCGTGACCAAGGGCGTGTAATTTTAAAAGCCAAATTTCCAGCTGGCAGCCGTTTTCAGGTGAAATCTCGAAGAGTTGATCAAGTCACGCCCGTGAGCCGCCAGCGCGTCACGTCTCGAAGCCGCGCCCATGCTGCCGACATCAGCCACCCATAGTCACGCCCGTGACTCACCAAGTCACGCCCGTGACATACCAAGTCACGCCCGTGTGCAGCCATGTTTAACGGCCAGACCTTCCAGAAGGCGGCGAATACAGCCGAGCAAATGTCACGCCCTAAGTCACGGCCGTGACATTCAAGTCACGCCCGTGACCTAGGGCGTGTAAAACTCAAATTTTCCCTATAAATAGAGGGGCTCGGCTGAAGTAATTTTCATCCAAATTTTGAGTGGTTTTTGTTGTATTGTGAGTTCTTTTGAGTGATTGTGAGCTTCTCTTATGCAATTCAGTTTAAGTTCGTTTGTAGTTTTTTTTCGTCTTCCTAGTCTAGTTGTAATGCTGATTTCAGAAATAAAATGATGTTTTTCTCATTTGGATCATCTTCTTTTTATTAATGTTAGCGTGTGTGCGTGTATGAGTTTAGCTTTATTGCTTTCATAATTTAGTTTTACTGCCTTTATAGTTAGTTTTATTGCTTTCATAATTTAGTTTTATTGCTTTCATAATCTAGGTTTGCTGTTTTCATAGCTTAGATTTACAAGCTTTCATAAAATAGTTTTATCGTTTAATTTTTCGCCTTATTTTATCGCTTTCATTTTAGAGTGTGTGCGTGTATGAGATAGTATTTTCCCCTTTTTTGTAACTTAGTTTTATTTCAATCTTTATATAACTACTATATACCACCTCCTTCTTGAATAAGAGGCTAATTTACTTTAGCACTTATTTAATCGGTTGGGACGGATATTATTTCTGCACCTTTATAAGTCTTTTCATTTCTATACCACCCCCTTCTTGAATAAGAGGCTAAGAACTTTTTAGCGCTTGTTTAAGGTGGTTGGGACGGATATTATTACTGTTTTTATATAAGTCTTTTTATTTCCTTTTTATCCGCTTATATCCGCTTTAATTATTAAACATGTATTTTTCAACCGATAATGCCGTCCCCATTCCGATGAGTGGCTAATTTCCTTTAGCACACGACGTCGAAGAGCATTGGGACACAAAAATAGTTTTTCTATAAAATTAAAACATCTCTTTCTAAAATAATTAACGCTTAAGGTTTACCCGAGAATCACGTTGAGTGGAGCCACATAATCGATGTGTGGTTTTCATTTCCGCTTTCGTACCTAGTTAGCCGAGAGGCTCGTGTGTACGGATTGATCACTCACGGGTAAAGAGAAGTGCGCTCTACCCTCGAGAGAGGACGAGGTAATTCTCCCGAATTGGAAATAAAAACCCAATAGCGGGGTTCACAACATAAAGCGAGTATTAAGAACATTCGATTGTAGAACGAGAGTTCGGTCGAATATTCATAATCTCAGGTGGGCGTACCCTCGAGAGAGGAGCGTTCATAATTATGGAACCTCCACGGCCAAGTCATCTTAATATTTTGAAAAGTCATCACTTTTAATTCTATGAAAAATCTATTTTCGTCTCAAGGTAATTCGACGTCGCGCGCTATATTTCTCATCGCTTAGAACTCTAGTTAATCGCTTATTATCATCTTTCGCATTTTATCATTTAGAACTCTAGTTAAAACTAAAAATATTATTCCGATAAGATAATAGTTCGTTCCTCGAAGTAGTATAATCAACACGACCCGCGGAAATATACGATCCCGATATTTTCTAAAAATATCCTGTATTACTTGCGATAAGGTATACTTGCCTTTATCAAATGATTAATTTGGACTAAAAATTCAAACACAGCTTTCCAAACTCATTTAGTGCAAAACTCTCCTTTTCTACTTTTTAATTCCATAGAATTCGGCGTTGTAGCCGAGGCGTGATTGTCAATATTCCGAAAGAAGAAAAAGACCGTTATTTCTATCCTTCGATAGGATAACGGTTAATTTCTCAAAGTAGGAGTACTTACGAGACTCTTCGAAAACATCCGCCAATTCTAAACTCTTAATATAAAGGTTATCTTTTATTTATAAAACAAAAAAAAAAGAAGTCCAAATCTAATCACCATTGGCCCCGAGCAGACCCGCTGTCCAGGCTCTCATCTAGCTGGAAGGTCCGAAGGCTCACTCGGTGGCAGGTTCTATGTTCCAGAGGTTGGCCCTGAGCAGACCCGCTGTCCAGGCTCTCATCTAGCTGGCAGGTCCGAAGGCTCACTCGGTGGCTGTTTCTCAGTTCTCAAGAGATGATCTCAAGAGCATTCGCATAAGACCACGCGCCGGAGAGAGGATCACACCCCACTCTCTTAACTACTTAAGCGAAACCCCATGATACGCGAATGATAAGGTCCACTGGGAAGCGAGAAGTTGAAGAGGGGCAACACACCTAAGTCATCTCCGAACACTCGCTGGGTAGCCGGGACGGTTACTCTACGACCTAACGTCCTGGTAAGCCTAGCGAGACGTAGCAGCGAATGATAATAAAGTTTGAGATAGCATAAAAACTGAGATTACGCAGAAATTGAGATAGCACAAAAATTGTAATCCATAGATATATCTTTCAGGGGCATTCACCCAATTCGTGGTTACACCAGAAAAAGAAAAGGTAAATACAACAAAAAGAGGAAAGTACAGAGGGCCCCCCTCAAGGGTCACCAGACTCCTCCGAAGAACCTTCGCTCTCATCCTGGGCGGGGGCATCTTCTCGCGGCGCGACGCTGTCGTCCTCCGGGAAAGGGATCGGAATGTAAAGCTCCGGAACTACTTGGCGAGTGGTGAGGCATTCGGCCTCCGGCTTCAAATACCCAGCCCGCCGCAGCACCTGCAACGCGTGCTTGACGGCGCGTTGCGCATTCTCCTGAAGCAGTTGCTCCAGCTCGTGATGGGGGTAAAAGTGCCCCCCATCACCCGGGGCGAGTGATGTCATCCCGGCTTCTCGCAGCAGCTGGGTCTCGGCTTTGGCGAGACGGACTTCCTCCTCGAGGTCGACCACCCGCGCTCGGAGCATCCCAGCACGTGTTGCATCCTGGAAAAATAAAGTGATCATGATGAGAGGAATATGGGACAGTCAGTAATAACCATTCGCAGGAGTAAAAGTAAATGTACCTCTACAACCGGGCGGTTGGCGAGAAGAGCTTCCACGGTTTTCAGTCTTTCCCTGAGATCACTCGCCTCCTGGGAAAGAAGAGCCCTGGTCTCCTCGACCTTGGCCAGGTTCCGCGAGACCTCAAGGCTCCGGCGAGAAGACATATGCGAGAGCTCGAGAGCGCGCAGCATAGCCCGGGCGGCTTCGTGGGCGAGAACTTGAGTCTTCTCCAAATCGAAGACCTCGACGTCCTCCCGGCCATAAAGGGCATACGCCAGGGCATAGGCCTCGCCGCTAGCAATGTTGGTCTCCACCCAAGATGGATGGAGAGTGGATAGCGAAACCCTGTTCGCGTTCCTGTCCCACTTCAGCAAAGGAGCCCCGGAGGGGTCCACGTACCTCTCGCCGTTCGCGAAGTTGCAATGGTCCCGGGGCAACGGAGGCGGCGGCAGCGCCGATTTCTCCGGAGGAGCATTCGCACCAGGCGCGTCGGTCCCCAGGGTTGAGGGTGGAGCACTCGCCCCAGAGGATTCGCCCAGAACCCCCTTGCCCTTCGCCGCGGGTGGACAGGGCGACTTCGAGGGAGGAGGGGAAGAAGCCTTCACCGACTTTCGCTTCCGGCCACTAGGCTTGGAAGAGGAAGGTTCCTCCCGGCAGGCATCCGCGGCGGCTTGCGCGAGAGGTGGGCAAAACCCAGGAGGACGCGGCGGATGAACGGGAAGATTACGCACACCTGCATGATATTGCGAGTGGTTTAGGCGAATGGTGTAAGAATCACAACCAAGATGAATTCGAAAGTCTTGGAATCTTACCCTCGCCCTGTGGAATGAACGGGAGCGTGTCGACGTTCCGCCGGAGATAGACAAGGTCCATCCCGTACTGCAGAATGTATTGATGGAGTTTCGCCTCATGCCCCCCTAGGGTCGGGGGGCGGAAGGTTGACTCCTCCTCCTGCACCGGGGCGAGAAGGGTGTTACCTAGGCTCCCGCTGACGAAGATGAAGCGGCGAACCCATTCGTGGTTCTTGTTCGGGAGCCCGTAGTGTTTGAGAGGGCTTAGACCCGAGAAGAAGGAGATGCCGCCGGTGCAGCGGAAGGTGTAGAGTTTGCGGAAGACGGGCAGCGAGAACTCGATCCCTTCTTCTCGCAAGTAGCTCGCGTACCCGACCAGCATGGCTATGGAGTTGGGGTTGAGCTGGGCGGGCACGACCCCGTAGTACCTGAAAGTCTGGCGCAACTCCGGCCAGATGGGGAGGCGAAAGCCCACCTCAAAGTGCTCTAGCGGGATCGCGAGAGCACAAGGCGAGATGGAGTTCAGGCGCTCTTCAGGCCTGGGCTTTCGCCCCTCGAACCCCCCAGGGACGTAGTCAGCAACTGCCGTCAAGTAGGCCTCTTCGGAGAGGTCGCAGGAATCAAATACATGATTGACGAATGCGCTGGCACACTTGCCCCTTCCTTCGGCATCGGCACCCATCTCGCGAATGAGGGGAAAGAAAGGAGCAGCAAAGAAGGGAGAGGTGCGAATGCTAGAAGCAAGGAAAGAGAGGGAGCGAATGGTGATGTATTTATTACGGTAGTTGAAGGGCCTATTTATAGAGGCATTAAACGGCGTTTGGGCTTTCGAGGCAACGGGGGGTGCGGATAGCAATCTGCGGCAGCCCGGCGCCTCGAAACCCGGTCCAAATCTCTCTCGCCCATTAATGGCGAGTGACCTATAACTATTCGCTCAACGGCTTTGCGAAAAGGGTTAGGAAAGCATTCGTAAAGCATATCATTCGGCAATACCTAGGCAGGTTATGAAAGAAGCAAAAATGGTCAGGTAAGCATTCGCAAAACATATCATTCGGCGACAATCAGATAGGCTGAGGAAAGTAAATTGCGATAAATAGAGCATTCTCAGAATCATAATATACAAAGTTATTACAGACAAATATTAATGTTCGACACTCGCGGCGAGGCGGGTAGGAAAAGAAAGAGATTATGGCATCTGGGTCAGTACTCCACCCAAACCCATCGACCTCGCTTTCGCGACCCGGCTTCTGGGGGCATTCGCTGACGATAGTATGTCATCATGTTGGTGATCTCGTGCGAAGCCAGTTGGAGCTGGTCCCGGGCTCTCGCCGCGTGCCTTTCAGGCGACAGCTCCCCACCTTCGCCCCCCAGTCGCTCCACCGTCGCTCCACCGTCGCGAGAAGCCACGAGTAGTCCCTCCGGAGTTCCTTCAGCTCGCGCTTGATCTCCAGCTTCTCCTCGTCCACCTGGCCGGCAGCATTTCGCTGGAGGTGGATAAGCTTCCCAAAGATCTCCGTGATTCGCTCCTTCAGGGTCACGTGGTCAGATGAGTCACCCAAGAAGTCAGCGAGATCACCTGGGGAGGGAAGGGGCGAGAGCACCCCGTCTTCCCCCTCATAGTAGGACTCAGGGGGGGAGACCTCCCGATACCCTATGAGATTATAAAAGGATCAGTACGATGAAGTTAGCGAATGCGGCAAGGACAAGATAGAGGCCTGACCTGGGGCGGGTACCCTGTGGCCTGAGGGGCGAGAAGTATGGGGGTGTACTCCGGGCAACCCGGCGAAAGGGGGGAAAACCTTCCCTTTTCCGGGGCGGAAAGGCGGTGGAGGAGGAGCCTGATCATCCGCCGGGGGATTCGCGTTATCTTCAGCACGGAGGTGCTGACCCGGCTCCCGCTCGGGGTAGACCCTCTGTTCATTCGCTGTAACAGAAGGGTTCCGCTGGGTTGGGGAAGGTAGAAGAATAGTGTCCCGTAGCGAGACGTCAGGGTTGAGGGCTGCGAAAAGTTGAGGGTCAGAAACAAGCCGTCTCAAAGGTAAATCGGAAGGGTTCCAAAACTTACTGGACTGAAGTACGGTCTCGCCCGGAGGAGGGGGAGGAGCCAGGTCAGGGTTAGGGGGAGGAGCCAGGTCCAGATCTGGAGGAGGCCCCTCAGACTCGGGGGGTGGCGCCGCGACACTATTCAAGACGACCACGTGGTCGTCCTCTGGCACCGAGGTCCCCTGCGAGTGGTCAAAGCAATTTTGGAATAAGGGTCCGAACTAAAAGGTAAGGCGGGAGGAATTCCCATACCTGGGTCCCGAGGTCAACAGGAGTACGCGCCGGAGATTCAACCACGGTCTCGCCTTTTTGACGATTCAGCCGAATCGTCTTGGCTCGCCGCGAGACGTAGGGGGCGCTCGGGTCTCGCTTAGATGTCAGCCAGGGAGCGAATCTGGCAGTTTTCGGGGCGGTTGCAACCTGGGCCGCGGCCAGGCGCTCGATCATCTCTTGCGAGAGGGGTTTCGCGGAAGGCTTATGAGAAGACATTGGAAGTGGCGAAAGGTCAAGAGAGAGAAGAAATCTTGAGCCGAAATGTGGAAGTGGTCCAGAAAAACCTGACACGGGATGTATATATATAGGATAACGGTGGGACCCACAGAATCTTGCGGGGTCCACTCAACAAGCACTCACCAAATAAGGGGTTGGACTGTTCTTTCCGAGTGGACGAGCCACTCGCAAAGAGCGGGGATTGTGTACAACCCGTATTTGGCGAGTGGGTCCCTCGAGTCAGTTGATGGGACAGGGGTCAGCCAGACCATTCGCCCGTACCGAGACAGGAAAAAGGATCCCCAGATTAGTGGGGGTAGGCTGCAGGCGAGAGGGAGCCTGACGAGTGGTGCCTCCACGGACCATTCGCTCAGGGGCTTGAGCATTCGCCCAGTCAAGCGGGAACTCGGCGAGTGGTTCCCTCACGGACCACTCGCCCAGAAGGCAGTGAGGAGGAAATGACCATAATACCCCTTGTGGTCTGCATATAGCGCTTCAGAACAGCGGAGTTAGGCTATTCGTAGACCAATTTGGGGTGCGTTTAGTAAAATTAAAAGGCGGATTCATGCTATTTGCAGACCAGCCTAAGAAAAACTATAAATAGACCCTTAAGGGTACCTTGGAGGAGATCCGATTTTAGATAATCCTCTCCTCTAGGCTAGTTTTGGTTGGCAGCCAGTGCCCTCCAAGGTGCCCGGTTGAGCTTTGGTTTGGGAGGGGAAGCTCTCTAAGATCTTCCGGGTGTGTGGCGGGACCTCCTCGCTTCAGCCTTGGGTCTATTCCGTTTCCAGCATCCACCGTCAAGAGAGTCTAGTGAAGGAGAAATAAGCATCGGCTACACCCCCAGTGGGTCCGAACTCAAGAGACCAGTTGCTGGTTTCAACAACAGTTGACTGCAGACTCTCGAATTCATCCCCTTCATTTCCCTCAATATCAAAAAAATTTGTTTAGTGCATCAGCCGAAATATCCACAGTTTTTCCTCGAACAAGCACATTGTCATCTGTCCGAAATGAAAGGTTAGCGTAAAATTCAAACACCCATGGAAGAATGGCCTCAGTTCGTGGATGACAAAAGGTTTCCCACCCTAACTGATTTATTTGTCGCACGTAATTTTCACTCCATGGCTTCGTCTCAATGTCAAACCCACGTTCATATAGAAAGTGTTTCAACTTTATGTCGTCAAATCTCGCCTGAGCTTCATCATTCACAAATCGCAAGATCGGTTGTGGTCTTTCTTTTCGCTTTCCTTTCCGGTTGGACGACATTCCTTAATGAACGATGTAGGTGCTTAGAGACAAACCTATTTCGCTATGTTTGGAAACGAACCCAGAAAATGAGAAGGCTTACAGGATTGGTGGTCGAACGTTGATGTAGCTACAGGTAATCGGCTCCCCCTCCGCTCGTCGCTCGGAATCGCCCCCCTTTTGCCGCTCGTCACTCGGCTGTCTAATTCTAGGGCACGCGGAAATGAAAGGGTTTGGAGGGATCGGGTTTGAGATTTATGTCGAAAGTAATGAGGCGTGAGTCGTTTAGACCGAACCGGTTCAATATGGCGTGAAAAGACAGAGGCTAAAATGTTACAACTTCCGAAAACGATGTTGCAACATAAAATTTCTTTAATTAAAGATTTGACAGAAGTCAAAATGTTGTAACTTACAAATACAGTGTTGCAACAATCTAGTGCTCGATTTTTGTTTTTAAATGGACACAGGAAAAATTCAATTAGAGGAAAGGGATTAATTAACTTACAAATTCTTGATCAAATGATAAAACATAAACTTAATTTAACACTATTAACAAACTTTTTATATGTTAAAGAAAAATTCTGGGTTGCCTCCCAATAAGCGCTTAATTTTAAGTCCCGGCAGGACTTTCTACACTCGATGATCTAGGCCAGGGTAATGACCGTCGCTTCCTCGCGATCATTATGCATGAAATAGTGTTTAAGTCTCTGTCCATTAACCTTAAAGTCAGTTCCATCTTTTTCGTTGTATATGGTGATAACACCAAAAGGGTGAACTTCTTTCACTCGGAATGGCCCCGACCATCTAGACTTTAATTTTCCCGGGAATAATTTCAATCTTGAGTTATATAAGAGCACGAGTTGACCTTCATTAAATTCCCTTTTTTCTATCCTTGCGTCATGCCATTTCTTAGTGCGTTCCTTATATATCTTAGCATTTTCATAAGCATTCAATCTCATTTCATCTAGTTCATTCAATTGAAAAAGTCTATTCTTACTTGCATCCCGAAATTCAAAATTCAGTTTCTTGATGGCCCAATACGCCCTATGTTCTAATTCCACTGGAAGATGACAAGCCTTACCATAAACCATTTTATAAGGCGTCACTCCTATGGGTGTCTTAAATGCAGTCCTATATGCCCATAACGCATCGTTCAGTTTCTGTGACCAGTCCTTACGAGATGTACTTACCGTCTTCTCTAGAATTGATTTGATTTCTCTATTTGAAAGTTCAGCGAGGCCATTGGTTTGTGGGTGGTATGCTAAAGCAACTTTATGTGTCACTCCATACTTCCGCAAGAGTGTTTTGAACTGCATATTGCAGAAATGTGCTCCTCCATCACTAATAATAGCCCTAGGTGTACCAAACCTTGTAAAGATATTCGACTTTAAAAATTTTAGTGCAACCTTGGCGTCATTCTTCTGGGTGGCTATAGCTTCGACCCATTTAGACACATAGTCTACCGCTAAGAGGATATATAAATTTCCATTTGAGTTCACAAACGGACCCATGAAATCAATACCCCAAACATCAAACACCTCTACTTCCAAAATGTTGTTCAACGGCATGTTAGCTTTACGATGTAAATTTCCTGTTTTTTGGCATCGATCACATTGTTTTACAAATAAGTGTGCATCCTTGAATAGTGTGGGCCAGTAAAATCCAGCCCCTAATACTTTTATAGCGGTACGTTCTCCCATAAAATGTCCTCCGTAAGGAGATGCATGACATTTTTCTAAGATACTTTGTACTTCTATCTCCGGAATGCACCTACGCATCAATTGATCGGGGCAGAGTTTAAATAAATACGGAGCATCCCAAAAGTAGGATTTCACCTGATGGAGAAATCTTTTTCTTTGCTGATAGTCCATATCGGAAGGAAAGACATTGCTAACTATGAAATTAACAAAATCTGCATACCAAGGCACGCTACCATCAGTGATCGCTAATAATTGCTCGTCAGGGAAATCGTCTCTAATCATAACTTGATTATCTTTTTCACTCTCTTGTTCTAATCGTGATAAATGATCAGCAATAGGGTTTTCAGCCCCCTTACGGTCTTTGATCTCCAGATCAAATTCCTGTAAGAGAAGAACCCACCTGATTAATCTAGGCTTTGCATCCCTCTTATCCACTAAATACCGAATTGCCGAATGATCAGTATAAACTATCACTTTAGAGTTAATTAAGTAAGACCGGAACTTGTCAAAGGCAAAGACTACCGCTAATAGCTCCTTTTCTGTTGTGGTATAGTTTATCTGAGCATTCATGAGCGTTTTACTGGCATAATATATAGAGTGAAAAATTTTCTCACGCATTTGTCCTAACACAGCTCCAACTGCATAGTTACTAGCATCACACATTAAAACAAATGGTGCTGACCAATCAGGTGCAATAATAACAGGAGACGATACTAAACTTTGCTTTAATATCTGAAATGCTTTAGAACAATTTTCATCAAAATTGAAAGGTGTGTCTTTCTCAAGTAAACTACACAATGGCTTTGAGATTTTTGAGAAATCCTTAATGAAACGTCTATAAAATCCAGCATGACCCAAAAAACTACGAATGCCTTTGACATTCGTTGGTGGAGGTAGTTTATCAATAACCTCAATCTTTGCTTGATCAACTTCCATACCTTTGTTGGAAACTTTGTGTCCTAGCACAATCCCTTCTCGGACCATAAAGTGACACTTTTCCCAATTCAAGACTAAATTGGTTTGAACACACCGACCCAAAACCTTTTTGAGTACATCCAAACAACTATTAAATGACTGAGAAAATACAGAAAAATCATCCATAAATATTTCAATGCCTTCATCAATAAGATCAGTAAAAATTGAAATCATACATCATTGAAATGTCGCGGGAGCATTACACAACCCAAATGGCATTTTTCTGAATGCAAAAGTTCCATAGGGACATGTGAATGTAGTCTTTTCTTGATCTTCTGGTGCAACCATAATTTGGTTGTATCCAGAATATCCGTCCAAGAAACAGAAGTATTCACTACCCGCTAATCTATCTAATACTTGATCAATGAATGGTAGCGGGAAATGATCTTTCCTAGTGGATTTGTTCAGTTTTCTATAATCCATGCAAATTCTCCAACCGGTGACAGTTCTAGATGGTATTAACTCATTCTTTTCATTTTTTACAACAGTCATGCCTCCCTTCTTAGGTACACATTGCACCGGGCTCACCCACTTACTATCAGAGATGGGATAAATAATGCCGGCATCAAGCCATTTGATAATCTCTTTCATTACTACTTCCTTCATGGGAGGACTAAGCCTACGTTGATGTTCTATGGACCCCATTGCATCATCTTCCAATAGAATTTTATGCATGCAGATGGATGGGCTAATCCCTCTAATATCGGCAATGGTCCAACCCATAGCCCCTTTAAATTCTTTTAAAACTTCTAGTAATTTGTCTTCATTCTCTTGTTCTAACGATGCATCTATAATGACCGGCAATGTGTTCTTTTCTCCAAGAAATACATACTTTAAATGTTCAGGTAGAGGCTTCAATTCTAGAATTGGGGGGTCCAAAATAGATGGTTTCATTACTTTGGGTTCACTAGAGCGATTTATTATCTCAAATTTCTTTAGAAAGGGTAGCCCTTCTTGTGAGTCAAGAAATTTAACACATTCTTCTATTTCTAAATCTTCTCCCCATTCTTCATTAGTTAGAATTGTTAAAAGTTGTTGCTCTAGATCATTTTTGACATGTAGTAGTTTGGTAGGCTCCTCCATTTCTTCTATGGAAAAACATTCTTCGCTATCATTTGGAAATTTAAGAGCTTTGAGAATATTAAACTTCACTTCTTCATCATTTACTCTCATCGTTAACTCACCCTTTTGGACATCTATAAGCGTCCTCCCCGTGGCTAAAAATGGCCTTCCTAGGATAATGGGTACATCCTTATCCTCATCCATATCTAAAACAACAAAGTCGGCCGGAAAAATAAATTTCTCCACTTTGACCAATACATCTTCAACAATTCCCTTAGGAAATGCTAAAGTTCTATCGGCTAGTTGAAGGGTAAGAGATGTTGAAGCAATCTCTCCGAGGCCTAACTTTTTGTAAATAGATAATGGCATTAAGTTAATACTAGCTCCTAAATCACATAACGCTTTACCGGAAAATTTAACTCCTATCGAACATGGTATAGTAAAGCTTCCGGGATCTTTTAGTTTAGGTGGTAGTTTCTTTTGCAGAATCACGCTACACTCTTCCGTTAGCGCTACTATTTCTTTATCAACGAACCTTCTTTTTTTAGATAGAATATCTTTCATAAACTTTACATAACTAGGCATTTGTTCCAATGCCTCAGCGAATGGAATATTTATGGTCAGTTTCTTAAAGATATCCATGAACTTTTGAAATTGTTTATCTAGCTTTGTCTTTGCTAGCCTAGAAGGGAACGGTGGAGGAGGGTAGACAATTTCTTTCTTTTTATTAGTTTGTTGCACTTCCTCTACTCCCGGCTCCTCATTTTCTATTGGCTTTTCTTCTTCTGATTGACTTTCTTTAATAGCTTTTTCACGTTCTTCCTCTTCTCTAATCCTCTCCAATACCCCATCTCCGCTTGAAATTTCTACACCACTCCTTAACGCAATGGCTTTGCAATGGTTAGGTTGATCATCTCTTGTAGGATTAGATGTCGTATTAGAGGGTAATAATCCAACTGGTCTCTGACTTAGCGCATTTGCTAGTTGACCCAATGTGGATTCCATAGATCTAAGAGATGATTCAATCCCAACCATCCTAGACTCACTCTTTTGAAACATTCCTAAAATGACGTCATCCGGTAATTTTCTAGTGTTCAATTGGTTATTAGGGGGAGGATTTTGTATTGGGTTAATATTTTGGTTAAATCCCGACGGTTGATTCATTACTTGATTGTTTTTCCAAGAAAAGTTAGGATGTTGTCGCCACTCGGGGTGATAATGATTTGCAAAGCCAGGTGGAACTTGCCTAGGTTGTCCACCAATATAATTTGCTTCTTCAGTGACTTGATTTAGTTGCTCTACCGTGAGTGGTGCATTAGATGTAGGGTTAGATAAAGAATCTAACCTCTTATTAATTATGTTGAATTGTGATGCCATTTGAGCAGCTAATGATGTAATTTGATCTACTTGGTGGACTCCTACTGGATTGCTAGTCCCTTGTCTTTCATAAGCTTGGTAGTTATTAGAAGTAAGATCTTCCAATATAGCATAGGCATCCTCCGGATACTTCTTCAGTAGTGACCCTCCTGCAGCACCATCAACCAAAATCATGGTTGCGGTTTGCAACCCATTATAAAATGCGGAGACTTGTTGATGTTGGGCTAATCCGTGGTGTGAACATTTTCGCAATAGATCTTTAAAACGCTCCCAAGCGTCATAAAGAGTCTCTCCGGGGCCTTGCATAAACGTTGAAATATCCCTAATAAGCTTTGCAGTTTTTGAAGGTGGAAAATATTTATTTAAAAATTTCTCAACCAGATGATCCCATGTGGTGATTGACTCCTGAGGCACTGATGCTAACCAATCACTAGCCCTCCCTTCTAAAGAAAACGGGAATAATCTTAATAGGATTGCATCGTCAGACGCACCATTGCATTTAAACATATCGCAAATCAATAAAAATGTTCTTAAGTGAGCAGTTGCGTCTTCATGATTTAGACCTCCAAATTTACTATGTTGTATTAATTGCATAACTGTAGAATC
This sequence comes from Dactylorhiza incarnata, assembly GCA_033032865.1. Classification (NCBI taxonomy): domain Eukaryota; kingdom Viridiplantae; phylum Streptophyta; class Magnoliopsida; order Asparagales; family Orchidaceae; genus Dactylorhiza; species Dactylorhiza incarnata. The sequence goes on along the minus strand of JAWHQI010000348.1, from coordinate 813,536 downwards.
CATTTTAAAGTTGTTAGCTTCGATTGGGGGTCTGACAATACTAAAGTGCAACCCTCCTCTTAGAGGTGCATTATAATCCCGACAAGTCATTCTTGGTTCAGGAGGTTGAACATTTTGTTCAACTTGTCCGTTGGGATTCGCTTGTTCCTCATTGTCATTCCCATTGGCTTGTCTATTATTATTATCCATCGCAGGATGAATAATATTTTTCGCTTTTCGGCTTTTTCTATTTTTTCTACAAGTGCGTTCAATTTCAGAATTTAACGGAAGTATATCAACGTTCCGATGTCTGGACATGCATTAAACAAAACTCTAGATATAAGCACAAACAATATAGAATAAAAACTTGATCTCTAAATACTTAGGGTTTACTAATATTGCAAGAAATGTTCTATTAGACCGTACCCTTCCCCGGCAACGGCGCCAAAAACTTGATACGCGAAAAGCAGATATATAATTTACGCAAGTGCACGTGTCGGTTCAAGTAATAAAGTGTAAGTAAAGTATCGTTCCCACGAGGAAGTGTCGAATCTAATGCTCGCAATTACTAGCTTAACCTTTTCTTTAGATCCAAGTGAATTAATTAAGGTGATTTATGTTAACAACGAGAAATCAAAATCTAGTTTCTATAATAACTACTTTAGAATACTTGTAATCAGTTTAGGAAGATAGTCTCGTACATTGCTTTCCTCTGCTTGTTGTAATGTTTTCTTAAAGTGATTTATCATGAATGTTGAAATGACTATCATGCAACGATTTGAAAATGGATCTCGCTATCTCTCGATATCCGACATCCGTTTACCCCGTATTTCCCTAGTTATCTCTAACATAGGTAACAATAGAGAGTAACATCAAGTACGCAAATCAATGCTGCTACCGAGAAGACGAAATCTCTTTCTCCCTTCAACGATATATTAAAATTTATGATACACTTACGCCACTCCTCTCTCGAATCTCGCAGCGTAGTATTAAGGCGGAAACTTTGGTGAAATAATTACGCAACTCCTCTCTCGAATCTTGCTGCGCAAAATAAAACATTCACCTAGCCTGACTCCTCTCTCGAATCTCGCCAAGCAAATTAAAGATGAAAACTTAAGCCAAAATTTCCAGAATAAAAATCATAGATTCAATAACAATATAATCTCAAGCATTCATGACAAGGAATTAAGGTTCAAAACATCACAACAAATCAAAGTACTCACACATACAAGACTAAGAGAATTTAGTTCATCACGAAGATCAAACACAACGAAACTGGATAGATCTTACAAGACATGATGTTTAGAGATCTAAACGCTGCAGGAAATTGTACTCAGAATTGCGCAAATGTCCTCCTTGATGAAGATCCGCAGCGTCCTTCTCCTCGTTTTCTCGCCCTAGAACAGTTCTCCCTTTCGATTTTCTGATCCTCCTCTTACTTCCCTCTCCTGTGCGATGATAATCCCTCCTCTACCGTCGAGACATGTTAAAATGCGAAATAGATGCAACCACCCATCATCGTAACCGCCAGAAGTACGTGGAGTAATTTCGTATTTAAATCTGTCAGAAACCGTCGGCATGTTGCAACATCATTTTTTTGAACTGCAGGATATGTTGCAACATGTTTCTATACTTTCTTTATCAAACAGAGGCCACAATGTTGCAACATCATATTTTTGAACTGCATGATATGTTGCAACATGTTTCTGTACTCTTCAATCTGCCAAACAACTTATCAAACAGAGGCAAAGATGTTGTAACATGTATTTTCTGAACTACGAACTATGTTGCAACATTTCTTTCTGCACTTAATTATTTGTCTTCATCATTGACTCTTCAAAATTGATACTTCAGAATTTCTGCGCAATAACATATAAAATGACGATAATACCCAAACTTTCAACAGGAACATATATTACTCATGTTGATAACTTTTTAACTCATAATTATCAAATATTTTAATCAAAAAGGTAATAATTAAAGCACATGATAACTTCCTTTTGGGAAGTTATCAAGCTCCATAGCTGGAGGTGGAGGATCCGACCCAGGTCGCTCGCAACCCCCAGTGGATGGAGCGATGTTGGAGATGTTTGAAAATTTCAGGCAAGAGATCCTGCAGACCTTGCAGCTAACTTTCGCCACGATAGGCAAAGGCAGGAGAGAAAGTGGTCCGGAGGCCTCACCGCAAAAGGTGGGCGAGAGCATCCTCGGCCAGGCATCCGGGAAAGAAGTGACCCAAGTGGGCGAGTGGGGAGGTCCTCGACCCCCACTCGCCGAGACCCAAGTGGGCGAGTGGGGAGGTCCTCGACCCCCGCTCGCCGAGACCCAAGTGGGCGAGTGGGGAGGTCCTCGCCCCCCACTCGCCCAGCCCCAAAGGGGGGCGAGCATAGGAGGTCCTTTTTGTGAGCTGATCCTCTCAGCCCCGATTCCGGAGGGGTTCAAGGGGGCGGAGATGTCTCACTACTTCGGCAAGGATGACCCCGTCTTGCACCTGCAGTGGTTTGAGGACATGGTCTCCATCATGCCCATGTCGGACGCCTTCAAGTGTCGGCTCTTTGCCGTCACCCTCAAGGAGAAGGCCAGGGACTGGTTCCATCAGCTCCCTGCAGGATCCATCTACGCCTTCGAAGACTTGCGCCGAGCTTTTCTGCTACACTTCTCGACGTCAAGAAAGAAGAAGAAAGATGCCGAGGCACTTTTCAAGATCAAACAAGAGCCAGGGGAGTCGTTGGCTCACTATCTGGAACGGTTCAGGGAGGAGGTTCTCCTCGTCCAAGAAGTGCCCGGGTACACCCTCAAGCTCGCCTTCACGTTGGGGCTGCGGGAGGGCTTCTTCAAGATGGACCTTAAGAGAAGAGCTCCTTTGTCCTTTGAAGAGTTGATGGAAAGGGTGGCAGAAGAAGTCAAGAGTGAGGAGGCCAACCCGGAGTTCGTGAGAAGGCTGGCCAAGCTGAGTGAGCCAGAGGCAAGGCAGCAGGGGGGAAGAATAGGGGCTCCCAAGAGAAAGTTCGACCAAGAGGAAGACAACTTCCAGGAAGAGGGGGTTGACCTCCCTAGGTGGGGGCATAGGCCAAGGGCATCCCCTCCACCGCCTCAACAGACCATGGCGATTGGCTGGGAAAAAAGGAGGAGAGTCAGAAAAGCAGGGAGAAGAGGAAGAGGGGGTAGGGTGGAGTTACCCTATTGTGGCCTCCACGATGAGGAAGGTCACGCGACGATCAACTGCCCTGAGTTCTTGGAATTGAAGGAAGCGAGGGGTTTGGTGCGGCAACAACAACAACCAAATGGGAACGAGGGAGACCACCCTCGGCAGTAGGAGACCAAGTTTGTCTAAGTGCTCAGTTTCTTCTCTCCACCCTTAAGTTCATGTAACGTGGTTGTTTACCTAGTTTTTTCCTGCATGTAATGTGATGATTAATGTAGTGAAAGTTTTCAAATACTTAGCCCCGACGCTGGCCCGCTGACCAGGCTCCCATCAAGCTGGCAGGTCCGAGGATCGCTCGGTGGCAGGAAAGTCCCAAGTACTTAGTCCCGATGCTGGCCCGCTGACCAGGCTCCCATCAAGCTGGCAGGTCCGAGGATCGCTCGGTGGCAGGAAAGTCCCAAATACTTATTCCCGATGCTGGCCCGCTGACCAGGCTCCCATCAAGCTGGCAGGTCCGAGGATCGCTCGGTGGCAGGAAAGTCCCAAGTACTTAGTCCCGATGCTGGCCCGCTGACCAGGCTCCCATCAAGCTGGCAGGTCCGAGGATCGCTCGGTGGCAGGAAAGTCCCAAGTACTTAGTCCCGATGCTGGCCCGCTGACCAGGCTCTCATCAAGCTGGCAGGTCCGAGGATCGCTCGGTGGCAGGAAAGTCCCAAGTACTTAGTCCCGATGCTGGCCCGCTGACCAGGCTCCCATCAAGCTGGCAGGTCCGAGGATCGCTCGGTGGCAGGAAAGTCCCAAGTACTTAGTCCCGATGCTGGCCCGCTGACCAGGTTTCCATCAAGCTGGCAGGTCCGAGGATCGCTCGGTGGCAGGAAAGTCCCAAGTACTTAGTCCCCATGCTGACCTGCTGACCAGGCTCCCACCTAGCTGGCAGGGTCAAGAACCGCCCAGTGGCCGAAAATTCTCCTATGTATTTTTCCCCCGAGGTGGTCTCGCTTGTCGGGCTCTCCCTAGCCGGCAGGGTTGGAAGACCTCTCGGGGAGGCTATGTATTTTTCCCCCGAGGTGGTCTCGCTAGCCGGGCTCTCACTTGCCGGCAGGGTTGGAAGACCTCTCGGGGAGGCTATGTATTTTTCCCCCGAGATGGTCTCGCTAGCCGGGCTCTCACTAGCCGGCAGGGTTGGAAGACCTCTCGGGAAGGCTATGTATTTTTCCCCCGAGGTGGTCTCGCTAGCCGGGCTCTCACTTGCCGGCAGGGTTGGAAGACCTCTCTGGGAGGCTATGTATTTTTCCCCGGAGATGGTCTCGCTAGTCGGGCTCTCACTAGCCGGCAGGGTTGGAAGACCTCTCGGGAAGGCTATGTATTTTTCCCCCGAAGTGGTCTCGCTTGTCGGGCTCTCCCTAGCCGGCAGGGTTGGAAGACCTCTCGGGGAGGCTATGTATTTTTCCCCCGAGGTGGTCTCGCTAGCCGGGCTCTCACTAGCCGGCAGGGTTGGAAGACCTCTCGGGGAGGCTATGTATTTTTCCCCCGAGATGGTCTCGCTAGCCGGGCTCTCACTAGCCGGCAGGGTTGGAAGACCTCTCGGGAAGGCTATGTATTTCTCCCCCGAAGTGGTCTCGCTTGTCGGGCTCTCCCTAGCCGGCAGGGTTGGAAGACCTCTCGGGGAGGCTATGTATTTCTCCCCCAAGGTGGTCCCGCTAGCCGGGCTATCACTGGCCGGCAGGGTTGGAGGACGTCTCGAGGAGGCGCTGTGTTTTTCCCGAGATAGTACCAATAACCGGGTTCCCATCGACACTCGTCGAATATGCAGGGTTGGACATTTCTTTCCGAGCGTGAGCCACGCTCGAAAAGAGCGGGGATTGTGTACAACCCCGATATTGGCCGAGTATACTCCCTAAGGCTCATTGGAGCATCATGGTAGCATCGACCCAAGCAAGAAGGGAGGTAGAGGCAAGGGGGACGAGCGATGAGGGAGGAAGCCTCCTGCTTGCCCGACCTACATAGGGGAGCGAGAGGTGGAGGGACAAGACCCCACCCCCAGGGGGGGGGGGGAGCCTGGGCTGCTTCCCGGGGGCTCGCCCCGTTCCCACTAAGGGGGGCGAGCCCGGGCTGCTGCCCAGGGGCTCGCCCCCGCTCCCAGCTAGGGGGGCGAGCCCGGGCTGCTGCCCAGGGGCTCTCCCCCGCTCCCAGCTAGGGGGGGCGAGCCCGGGCTGCTGCCCAGGGGCTCGCCCCCGCTCCCAGCTAGGGGGGCGATCCCGGGCTGCTGCCCAGGGGCTCTCCCCCGCTCCCAGCTAGGGGGCGAGCCCGGGCTGCTGCCCAGGGGCTCGCCCCCGCTCCCAGCTAGGGGGGGCGAGCCCGGGCTGCTGCCCAGGGGCTCGCCCCCGCTCCCAGCTAGGGGGGCGAGCCCGGGATGCTGCCCGGGGCTCGCCCCCGCTCCCCAACCAAGGGGGGCGAGCCCGGGCTGCTGCCCGGGGGCTCGCCCCCGCTCCCAACATTGAGGGGCGAGAGGAGGAGGTGCGAGCCCCCCTCTCGCCCCTCCCCCACGTCCAAGGAAGGGGCGAGCTTCTCTCGCCCCCACGCCCAGTAGGGGGGCGAGCCCAGGAGGGCATTCGGTCTGCGTTTAGCGCCGTGGGACGGCGGGATTTGGCTATTCGCAGTCCAGTTTTGGCTATCTGCAGCCCAGTTCAAGGGTATTTTGGTAATCTGGCAGACCAGTTTTCGGCTATTTGCAGCCCAACTTCAGAAATCCTATAAATAGGACCAAGGGGGCACCATTTGGGGGGATCTCATTCTAGGCTAGCTCTCTCTCTCACTCCCTCCCCAAGTCTCTCTAGGGGGGTGAGGAGAGCCTCCAGTGGTGCCCAAGCTTAGTAGTGGCTTGGGAGGGGAAGTTCCTAAGGGGCCTCCGGGTATGTGGCGGGACCTCCCCACTAAGCCCTTGGTCCAGTCCCTAGTTCCAACACCTTCAACCTAGAGCTCTCCCTTGGGAGGAGTAAGGATTGGTCGCCCCTCGGCTAGCTGAGGGCCCCGAACTCCACAGAGACTAAGTCTTGTTCGCAAGTCTCGGTTTCAACAATTCTGCCACTAGCCGAATTTGACGTTATCTTGGGGATGGACTGGCTTGCATAGCAGCGAGGTAGTATCGACTGCCAGTTGAAGGTGGTAACCCTGAGAGGAAAAGGTAGAGCAGAGGTCAAGTTCGAAGGCCTAAGCGGAGTGGCTTGCTCCCTGATTTCCGCTATGCAAATGAGGTGTGCGGTAAACCAAGGAGGTGAGGCGTTTATAGCTTTGTTGGAGACTCACTCCACAAGATTGGCTATTGGAGATGTTCCGGTGGTGGAAGGGTTTGAGGATGTATTCCCTGAGGAGCTTCCCGGAGCACCTCCTCAGCGCGAAATCGATTTCTCGATAGAGTTGGTACCGGGTGCGAGGCCGGTGTCGCGTCCTCCGTTTAGGATGGCACCGAAGGAACTGGCCCAGCTCTTCGCCGTGGAGCGCGCCGGTTTTGTTCGTGAAGAAAAAGGACGGAAGTATGCGGTTGTGCATTGACTACCGCGAGCTAAATAAGTTGACCGTCAAGAATAAATATCTGATTCCCCGAATCGATGATTTGTTCGACCAGTTAGTGGGGTCGGTGGTGTAATCCAAGTTGGACTTGAAATCAGGGTACTACCAGTTGAAGATTCGAGAAGAGGACATTGCCAAGACAGCGTTTGGGACTCGGTATGGCCACTATGAGTTTTCGGTGATGCCGTTCGGATTGACGAACGCGCCATCTGTGTTCATGGATTTGATGAACAAGGTTTTTCGGCCATTTTTAGATTCGTTCGTGGTGGTGTTCATAGATGATATTCTGGTTTATTCGAAATCGAAAGCGGAGTATGAGTCTCACTTGAGGGTAGTATTGCAAACTCTAAGGGAGAACCAGCTTTATGCTAAGTTCTCGAAGTGCGAGTTTTGGATCGAGAAGGTGGCCTTTTTGGGTCACGTAATCAGTGGAGATGGGGTGGCGGTAGATCCGGCGAAGATTGAAGCCATTAGAGATTGGCCTGTATTGAGAACCGTGGCGGAAGTCCGGAGCTTCCTTGGACTAGCCGGTTACTACAGAAGGTTCGTGGAGAACTTTTCGCGGATGGCTTTGCCCCTCACCACTCTTACTCGCAAGGACCAGAAGTTCATGTGGACGCCGGAGTGCGCCCGTGCGTTTGAGAATTTGAAGGAAAGGTTGATGTCTGCTCCGATCCTTAATCTTCCTAGTGGGACGGAAGGATTTCAGATTTTCAGTGACGCGTCAGGTTGCGATTTGGGTTGCGTGCTAGTGCAGCACCGCAAGGTGATAGCGTATGGGTCAAGGCAGTTAAAGACTCATTAGAGAAATTACCCTGTCCATGATCTGGAGTTGGCGGCGGTAATCTTTGCGTTAAAATTATGGCGGCACTACGTTTATGGTGCAAAAGTGGAGATCTTCACGGATCACAAAAGTCCGAGGTATCTCCTAGACCAAAAGGATCTGAATATGCGGCAGCGTAGGTGGGTCGAGTTCCTTGGGGACTACGACGTGAAGATTCAGTATACACCAGGTAAAGCCAACGTGGTGGCGGATGCCTTGAGTAGGAAGTACTCCAGGCAAGGTAATTGGATTGAGGCGCATGATGAGCGTTTGGTGCGAGACTTGGAGTCTCTTGACATTGCTTGTGTAGCTAGAGGTGAGTCTAGCGTGGCTAGGTTGAACTGGATTGAAGTGCAGTGTGATCTAACGGATCGAATCCGAGAGGCGACTAGTGCAGACGAAGAGTACCAACGGTTGGTGTTGGAAGCTCAGCAAAGCGAAGACAGTGCTTGGGAGATGGTCGGTGGGATTTTGAAGAGAGACGGAAGGGTGTGTGTTTCGCGTTTTGGCAAGCTCCGTGAGGAGTTGATGTTTGAGGCTCACTTTACGAAGTACTCCATTCATCCAGGTAGTACAAAGATGTACTCGGATATGAAGAAATCCTTTTGGTGGCCGGGATGAAGCGGGACGTAGTTGAGTATGTAAGCCAATGTCAGACTTGTGCTTTAGTAAAGGCTGAGTGCCAAAGGCCCGGTGGGTTCTTGAAGCCTCTTCCTATCCCCGAGTGGAAATTCGACGATATCTCTATGGACTTTGTACATGGCTTGCCTCGATCGCAGCAGGGTAACGATGCAATTTGGGTGATAGTGGATCGCTGACCAAGGTGGCTCACTTCATTCCGAATCAGAAGGGCGATGGTGTAGAGAAGCTCGTGGAGCTTTACATTCGAAATGTTGTGCGGTTGCACGGGATACATAAGAGCATTGTTAGTGATCATGATGGGCGGTTCACGTCGAAGGACTGGAGGTTAGTGCAGAAAAGTTTAGGCACCAAACTCAAGTTTAGTACCGCATTCCATCCGCAGACCGGCGGTCAGACGGAGCGAACGAACCGTACATTAGAGGATATGTTGAGGATGTGTGCTTTTGACTTTGGTAAGAGTTGGGAGGACCACCTTTTCATGGTGGAGTTCGCTTACAATAATAGCTTCCAGGCAAGTATCAAGATGGCACCATACGAAGCGTTGTATGGAAGGAGGTGTCGAACGCCAATGTCGTGGGCGGAGGCGGGAGACACTAAGCTTTTGGGAAAGCAAGTGGTGGCAGATGCTTGTGAAATGGTGCGGATGATCCAGGAGCGCATGAAGGTTGCTCAGGACCGGCAAGCGAAGTACTTTAACGCGCGCCATAGAAAAGTGGAGTTTGCAGTGGGCGACATGGTCTACTTGAAGATCAAGCCGTTCAAGGGTGTTTCGCGTGTGCGGCGACTCAAGAAGTTGAGTCCGAGATATTTGAGCCCGTTCGAGGTTACGGAGCGTGTAGGCGAAGCAGCCTATCGTTTGGCATTGTCCGCTGAGCTGAGTGGATTACATGATGTGTTCCACGTCTCTGTGCTGAGGAAAGCTTTGGTAGAGCCAAGCGTCGTGGTTGAAGCGGCGCCGGTGCCGGTGACAGAGGATTTGAGGACGAGGGTTCGTCCGGTTTGCGTGAAGGACTCGGAAGTCCGGCAGTTGCGTAACAAGGAAGTTAGGCTCGTGAAGGTGTGATGGGACAATTGCGGGCGAGATGAATTCTCTTGGGAGCGTGAGCAAGGGATGCGGGAGGACTTCCCAGAACTTTTTTGCATCAGGTATGCATCGCAATTTTCTGTTTCAGTTTTGAAATTTCGAGGACGAAATTCTTCTGGGGGGGGGGGGGGGGGGGGTGGAGTTGTAACACCCTAGTTTTGCTGATCTGAGAATTAACGCCTCGCATTAGGTCTTCGTCGCTGAAAACTGCCGTAATGGTAGATTTTTCTTAAACAGACGAGCTGTTTGACAAGCCCGATGGCATGGAGAGCCAGGCGAGGTGGGTCTCGGCGTGAGTTCTTGGCCTTGGGCTATGATGCCCTTTGGGGGAAGCGTTGAGTACCCCGTGATTATGCTGATGATGTATGATGTTGTGTTAGACTCATACGCTTTAGGGCGTCTTGGGTGAAACCCGGGTTTGCATTCATATCGCATTTGTAGGCCACTTTATTACTTGCTCAACATAGAAACGTGGATGTTGTTTGTGACACTCATGCATGTTGTTTTATATTGCTTCTTTCCGTATTTTCATGTGCATACGAAGTGCTGACTTGCAGGGTGATGTAGTTCCCCGGGGTCCGCTAGGACGGCCGAGAGGAGGGGCGTTGTTACACCATTTGTGGTCAGCCATAGCTGGCCCTCATTTACCGCTCTTTGTGATTTGGATGCAGGCCAGGGATCGCAGGCTGGAACGAGCTCGCAGGCCAAAAAGGTCTAAAGCCTCGTGAAGTGTTCACTCTATTTTCCTGCATTTTGTACTCATCTTTTTATGTTCCGGCTTGCATGCCGAGGTAGCTTAGGGAAGCTAGTTTCCCCCTCTTTTGGGATTTTACATTTGTGATGAGTGTTTGATGACTTGGACTTTGGTTTTGTAAGGCCTTAAGGCCAGTTTCGCTCCTATGTTATTTGTGGACAATCTCTGTGGTTTTTTTTAGTTTTGTTTCCGCTGTGTTGTCTAAGTTTTGAGCTTGGTAGTTTATATCATCTTTTAATGCTGAAACTGTGGCGGTTATATGTTGTGGGGTCCCGGCCGGACCCATGTTATATGGTCATTACAGGGGAGGTGTTACACATAGGCACCTTGGGAGGGACTCTCTTCTTCTTCTCTCCCTCGCGTGTGACTAGTGAGCAAGCACTCCAACCCTCTGTCAGCTAAGGTCGACGGTGAGGTGTTCCTTAGTGCCCTCCAGGGTGCCCAGACTCAGCATTGGCTTGGGAGGAGAATCTCTCGTTGATCTTCCAGGTTTGTGGTGAGACCTCCTCACTGCAGCTTAAGGGGTCTGTTCAGGTCTTCAGGTCTTCGTAGGTGCAAGGCCTTTCGGCTCTTAACGATCGGTCACGTGTTCTGGCTCAGGTGAAGTAAGGGTCAGCTGCATACCCGTTGCGAATGTTGAAGCCGGTTCTCTGGTTTCAACATTCATGATGATGCAATTCACATGAGGAAACACATATGACAAGCACAATATCCAAAAGTGAACGGGTGCAGTTCACTGATCAATCGAAGGACAAAGATAGAGAAGAATAATAATGAGAAAATGGCGCTAACACAGAAGGACGTATGAAAGAACACTACTGAGAAATTGGTTTCAAAAAACATTCTACAAATCACGCACAAAAAAAACACAAGATTTTATGAAATACACATGCTTCTTTTGAAAATCAAAATCTTTATTCAAGAATAGTCCTATTCAAAAAGCCCGGCTGGGACCGGGCCGATCGGGCCTGGGTTTTTTGCCAACCTGGCTCGACCCGAGCCCGACTTGAATCGGGTCGGACCGGGCTCGGGCTCTCTCTCGAAGAAGGAGCCTGATAAGGCCCTCCAGCCCGGCCCGGGGCGGGCCTGCCTGATTTCCCAATAGGCGGGATTTTAATCCCGCCTAAATAAGGCGGGATTTTAATCCCGCCTAGATAAGGCGGGATTTTAATCACGCCTAATAGGCGGTGTTGAAACCAATAAATTTGTCTCTGTGGAGTTCGGGCCCTCAATAAGTTGGAGGGTGACCTCACACTTACTTCTCCCAAGGGAGAGCTCTAGGCTAAGGGGCTAAGGAACTAGGAATAAGGCCAAGGGCTTAGCGAGGAGGTCCCACCACACACCCGAAAGATCTTAGAGCGCTTCCCCTCCTAAGCCAATGCTAAGCTTGGGCACCTTTGGAGGCTCTCCTCACCCACTAGAGAGATTTGGGGAGAGAGATAGCCAAAAGAGAGATACTACAGAGAACCCCTCCAAATGGTGCCCTCTTGGTCCTATTTATAGGATTTTGAATTGGGTCTGCAAATATCCAAAATCTGACCTACGAGATTACCAAAATACCCTCGAATTTGGCCTGCGAACATGTAACGGCTCAAAATGTGAATTGACGCAAATCGATAATATAATTCTATATAGTTCCCCTATGATGAAAACCAAATCAGTGTCAACGAACCGTCGCTTTGACAAATGAATGTGAGTGTCGTTAATATGTTGAGGCATTCAACATGTTTTAGCGAAATATGAATTTTCCTAAATTCAACAATTCACCGGATGGTTGAGTTGGAATATATATATATATATATTGAGTTTTGTTTATGAACTTGTAAATTTCTTATTGTCGGCGGCAATGTAGGATTAAATGATATGGTTATGCACCTTGGTGTGCATAAAATGGAATTGGGGGTGCTAATAGGCTAATTAGTGTGCCAATAAGGAAAATGGTGATTGGCTAATAGTTGATTCAGGCATTATTAAGTGGGCTGGTTATGACCTATCCTATCTCTTTAAGCATATTAGGGCATATCTTATACATTAAGCAGAATTATTGTGAAAGGCGGTGGGCTCTCGGCTCTTATATGCTTATCCACGGTATTTACACGGGGAGGATGTTCTTTCTGCCGTCTGGAGCTCTTGTCGGACACGAAAATGCTAGGGCTTGCCCGGTTCCTCTCCGATCTACTCGATCGTCTTCCTCCCTCTCATCGACTGGGCTGGAAGTGCTCGGCAAGGCTTGATGGTTAGCTCTTGTTGGTGCTGTTGTTGGCTTCGTTGGAGTCGAGGCTTCGACCGACGTATTTCGTCTTCCAATTTCTCACTGTGAGCTTTACTCTTTCTTTACCCTGTTTACTTCTTTATGGGTTGCAGAAGTCATGAAATCAAAAGTTTTATGGTTAGGGTTTTGCTTGGCCGATTGTTATAAGTTCCTTCCTTCTTCCTCTCCGCCTCTAACTTCCTATTTCTGGGTGTTGAATTTCTTCATAAGATCAAACAAAGAGTTTAGCTGTGGGATCTGGTTTGGTTTTGGTTGAAGTTAGATCGGCTGTATGGAGTTCCTGGGGGTTTCTTCCTGGGGATTTTCTGAGTTTGAATCGGATTCATACTGATTCTTGATGATTTTATAGTTAGTTTTGATGGGGGTTTCGATTCTTCTTCATGCTGCTCCTTACAATTAACTACTGTCTAGTTTATATATGAGGAGAATTCCTATATGGCTGCTACTGTTTTACCATGGTTTCAAAAGTGGGTTTTTGAACTTAATTCTGCATATGAATTTGGCTTTATGTTGCATTCTGACCGGCTGTTGAATTCATATGTAAGTAGGGTGTGGGCTCCTCTTTTAACTGAGTTAAAATAGTGGGTTGAACTTCAGCTCCTGATCTCCTTGCCTGTTGATTTAAGCTCTATCAACTCTGCTGGTTACCTATTTTATTTGCATGTTTGAGGTCATTTCTATGACAGTGTATGCATTTATATTATGGGGCTTTACCTTAATGCTTATATATGAGATGGGGAGTTGTTGGTGTTAGTTAGTATGGCCAACTGTTGATATTCCTCTTTCCAATTATGGTTACTGGTTCTGGGAGGGCTATTTGAATTTCGGCTACTGTTTTATGACCCTCTTGCAGTTCAGTTTTGCTGTTTTATTTCTCTTATACAGTTCCATTTCATGGTTTATTGAGAGAAGAAAAGAAGCTAGCTTTGGATTTGTTTGTTCATGCTTTGTTCTATCATAGATTCGAATCACTAGCCGCACTTCAACCTGGGACAACTGTATGAAAATAGCTTAGATACAGAAATATGTGGGGTCGAAATAGGGGCCTCACAGAACAGCCAAATCCCGCAGTTCTACGACGCTAAACGCAGACCATCCTGCATACTGGAGCTGGGGCGAGAGGGGGGCTGGCCTCCCCTCCTCCTCTTGCCCCCTCTGCTGTGGGCGGGGGAGAGAGGGGGGTCTCGCCCAACCTCCTCTCGCCCCCCTATGTTGGGGGCGGGGGCGAGAGGGGGTCTCGCCCAACCTCCTCTCACCCCCCTCTGCTGGGGGCGGGGGCGAGAGGGGGGTCTCGCCCAACCTCCTCTCGCCCCCCCTCCCCCCCCCCCCCCCCCCCCCTCTGCTGGAGGCGGGGGCGAGAGGGGGGTCTCTCCCAACCTCCTCTTTCCCCCTCTGCTGGGGGCGGGGGCGAGAGGGGGGTCTCGCCCAACCTCCTCTCGCCCCCCTCTGCTGGCTGGGTGGGCGAGTGGGAGGCTTCCGCCTCCACCGCTCGCCCTCCTCTCTCCCTACCCTAGAACATGCTGAAAGATGTTTTTAAAAGACCTCTTGGGGCCCGGGAACCCACTCGGTGAATACAGGGTTGTACACAATCCCCGCTCTTTTCGAGCGAGGCACACGCTCGGAAAGAAAAGTCCAACACTGCTTATTCGGCGAGTGCCTTCCTGAGGGCCCGGCTAGTGGAGCCACCTCGGGGGAAAAAAACTTGCCCTCCCCAAGAGGCCATCCTACCCCGCCGGCTAGTGAGAGCCCGGCTAGCGGAGCCACCTCGGGGGAAAAATACTTGCCCTCCCCGAGAGTCCATCCTACCCCGCCGGCTAGTGAGAGACCGGCTAGCGGAGCCACCTCGGGGGAAAATACTTAGAGAACTTTCGGCCACCGAGCGGTTCCCGGCCCTGCCAGCTTGATGGGAGCCTGGTCAGCGGGCCAGCATCAGGGCTAGGTACCTTTGAAACATCCGGCCACCGAGAGGTTCCCTGCCCTGCCAGCTTGATGGGAGCCTGGTCAGCGGGCCAGCATTGGGGCTAAGTACCTTGAGATCTTTCTGCCACCGAGCGGTTCCCGACCCTGCCAGCTAGATGGGAGCCTGGTCAGCGGGCCAGCATCGGGGCTAAGTATCTTGAGATCTTTCTGCCACCTAGCGGTTCCCGACCCTGCCAGCTATATGGGAGCCTGGTCAGCGGGCCAGCATCGGGGCTAAGTACCTTGAGATCTTTCTGCCACCGAGCGGTTCCCGGCCCTGCCAGTTAGATGGGAGCCTGGTTAGCGGGCCAGCATCGGGGCTAAATACCTTGAGATCTTTCTGCCACCGAGCGGTTCCCGGCCCTGCCAGCTAGATGGGAGCCTGGTAAGCGGGCCAGCATCGGGGCTAAGTACCTTGAGATCTTTCTGCCACCGAGCGGTTCCCGGCCCTGCTAGCTAGATGGGAGTCTGGTCAGCGGGCCAGCATCGGGGCTAAGTACCTTGAGATCTTTCTGCCACCGAGCGGTTTCCGGCCCTGCCAGCTAGATGGGAGCCTGGTCAGCGGGCCAGCATCGGGGCTGACAGCTTGAAAATTTTCATAACTTTGATCATCATATTACATGAAATAAAAACTAGGTCCGGAAGTGAACCAACGCACTACATGGATTTAAAGAAAAACTAGGTATGGAAACCAAAACTCGATCTCCTACTTCCAGGCCTGGTCTTCCTCGACCTCCTCCAGTTGCTGTTGTTGCTGCCTAGGACCCCTCGCCTCCCTCATTTCCAAGAACTCAGGGCAGGCAGACGTCGCGTGACCTTCCTCCTCGTGGAAGTCACAGTAGGGTAACTCAACCATATCCCATCGTTTTCCTCTTCTTTCTGCTTTCCTGGCTCTCCTCCTTCTCCCCCAACCGATTGTCATGGTTTATTGAGCTGGTGGAGAGGGCGCCTTTGGTCCCTGCATCCACCCTGAGGGGTCGGGCCTCTCTCCCTGGAAGTTGCCCTCTTCTTGGTCGAACTTCCTCTTGGGAGCCTCTACCCTCCCACCCTGCTGTCTTGCCTCCGGTTCGCTTAGCTTGGCCAACCTTTTTCCGAACTCCGGGTTGGCTTCTTCACTCTCAATTTCTTCTGCCACCCTTTCCATCAGCTCTTCGAAAGATAGGGGGGACTTTCGCTTCAAGCTCATCTTGAAGAACCCCTCCCGCAGCCCCACTGTGAAGGCGAGCTGGAGGGTGAACCCTGAAACCTCTTGGCAATGTAAAACCTCTTCCTGGAACCTATCAACATAACGAGCCAGCGACTCCCTTGGCTCTTGCCTGATTTTGAAGAGTGCTTCAGCATCCTTCTTCCTCTTCCTTGACGTCGAGAAGCGCAGCAGGAAACCTCGACGCAAGTCTTCGAAGGCATAGATAGATCCCGCAGGGAGATGGTGGAACCAATCTCTTGCCTTCTCCTTCAGAGTTGTCGTAAAGAGTCGACACTTGAAAGCGTCCGACATGGGCCTAATGGAGACCATGTCCTCAAACCAATGCAGGTGCAGAACTGGGTCATCCTTGCCGGAGTAGTGAGACATCTCCGGCCCCCCGAACCCCTCTGGAACCGGAGCTGAGAGAACCAGCTCACAAAAAGGACTTTCCTTGCTCGCCCCCTTTGGGGCTGGGCGAGTGGGGGTAAGACACCTCCCCAATGGCCCCCTTGGGGCTGGGCGAGTGGGGGTCTGACACCTCCCCACTGGCCCCCTTGGGGCTGGGCGAGTGGGGGTCTGACACCTCCCTACTCGCCCCCTTGGGGCTGGGCGAGTGAGGGTCTGGGACCTCCCCACTCGCCCCCTTGGGGCTTGGAGAATGGGGGTCTGGGACCTCCCCACTCGCCCCCTTGGGGCTTGGAGAATGGGGGTCTGGGACCTCCCCACTTGCCCCCTCCTAGGGGACTGGGTGAGTGGGGGCCGAATGCCTCCCCACTCCCCCCCACTGGCACCTCCTTCCTGGGCTGCTGGCCTGGAGGGCTCTCGCCCACCTGCTGAGACGGGACCTCCAAACCACTTCCTCTCCTACCTTCGCCTATCATGACAAAGGTTAGTTGCAAGGTCTGCAGGACCTCTTGCCTGAAATTTTCAAACATCTCCAACATCGCTCCAGCCACAGAGGGTTGCGAGTGGCCTGGGTCGGATCCTCCACCTCCAGCCATGGAGCTCAACTTGTGACTTTCTTGAGTTGGTCACTCTCCACGCTCACCGTACCATAATGTTGAAACCAATAAATTGGTCTCTGTGGAGTTCGGACCCTCAACAAGTTGGGGGTGACCTCACACTTACTTCTCCCAAGGGAGAGCTCTAGGCTAAGGGGCTAAGGAACTAGGAATAAGGCCAAGGGATTAGCGAGGAGGTCACATCACACACCCGGAAGATCTTAGAGCGCTTCCCCTCCCAAGCCAATGGTAAGCTTGGACACCTTTGGAGGCTCTCCTCACCCACTAGAGAGATTTGGGGAGAGAGATAGCCAAAAGAGAGATACTAGAGAGAACCCCTCCAAATGGTGCCCCCTTGGTCCTATTTAGGATTTTGAACTGGGTCTGCAAATATCCACAATCTGACCTACGAGATTACCAAAATACCCTCGGATTTGGCCTGCGAACAGCCAAATCCTGCTTTTTTACGGCGCTAAATGCAGACCGAACCTGCTAAACGCAGACCATCCTGCTTACTGGAGCTGGGGCGAGAGGGGGGCTGGCCTCCCCTCCTCCTCTCGCCCCCCTCTGCTGGGGGCGGGGGCGAGAGGGGGGGGGGGGGGGGGGGGGTCTCGCCCAACCTCCTCTCGCCCCCCTATGCTGGGGGCGGGGGCGAGAGGGGGTCTCGCCCAACCTCCTCTCGCCCCCCTCTGCTGGGGGCGGGGGCGAGAGGGGGGTCTCGCCCAACCTCCTCTCGCCCCCCCTCTGCTGGGGGCGGGGGCGAGAGGGGGGTCTCGCCCAACCTCCTCTCGCCCCCCTGTGCTGGGGGCGGGGCGAGAGGGGGGTCTCGCCCAACCTCCTATCGCCCCCCTCTGCTGGCTGGGTGGGCGAGCGGGAGGCTTCCGCCTCCACCGCTCTCCCTCCTCTCTCCCTGCCCTAGAACATGCTGAAAGATGTTTTTAAAAGACCTCTTGGGGCCCGAGAACCCACTCGGCGAATACAGGGTTGTACATGCGGGATTAAAATCCCGCCAGCTGGCTGGATTTCCCGCCGGCCCGAGTGCATGGCCCAGGCTAGGCCCAGTGCCCGGGATTTGCCCGGGCCGGGCCGGGCAACCGGCTGATATGGGGGCCTTTTAAGGCCCCCAAGCTTGGCCTTGGCCCGGGCCGGGCCTAGCAGGGCTTTTTCCGGGTCGGGCCTAGCAGGGCTTTTTTTTGGGCCGGGCCTGGCCGGGCTCCTCGTGTAACGGTCCAGGCAACACGGGACCCAGCTGGCACCGCCGGCACCGGCGGCTCAGGCCCGTCAACACGGGACCCAGCTGGCACCGCCGGTTCAGCCTGACCACAACTGGTCAACAACAAGCCTTCAGGCCGTACACCCCAACGCCTCTCTGGCCCTGTTTCTCAGGCGCAGCGCGTTGTTGGAGGGAGGTTTCGAACCCACAACCTCCCTTGAAGCGATCCCTCCGTCTTTTTTGTCGCCGGGAGGGGGTATGTGAACTGAAACGAGAGGTCTGACGACTTCCGATGCCTTCGAGGAAGAGAACGACAGGAGCGAGTTCTTCGCGGAAATGATTTGCACGAATAAAATTTTAGGGCAAGTTATTTAGTATTTTTTTAATATTTTTTTTATTAATGTCATGATCGTCAGCACATATCGTATTTCTGTTTGCACATATCATATTTATTAGTGTATAGAGTTGGAGGAAATGTTACGTGCCGATAGATTTATTCGATGGATTGTGGGTAAAATCTATTTATCGGATACATTTTTTATTTTTTCACAAAATAAATCACGGAATATTGATCCATGTATTTTTATGATTATTCTAAGTACACATATGTATATATTTCGTGAGTGTTTTTTTGAACCATTTTACAATTGTATTTGACAACTACAAATACGATCATTTTACAACTGTATTTAACGTTACGACTATAATTTTAAAAAAAAATATCGACCAACAGAATACTTTGTATTGCCTCAACGCACAGTAAATTCTCTCGAAGAATTATTTAGGTTAAAAAAATTTTAATCCTTAAAATAATAAAACTACGGAGTCGTGCAGGAGTCAGGGTGGACCGTCCCCATCTTAATTTTATAATGTATATACCAAGGTGGACCGTCCGCTTCTTTTGACCACCAAATGCACCCGTACTTACCGTACAATCGTATTATATTAGCCACCCAAAACTTTAGTAATATATATACACATTACACACAAGCAATCTCGTGATTTCTTTATTCTCCAAATGCTTAATTTAACAAAAAATAAAGATACAAGAACATAAAAATATTATATAAATGTTTTACAATCTTAGCCCGAGAGCGCTCGAGCATGCAAACAGTCACAGAAAAGGGAAGTTGACAAGACAATTTTTTAACGTGGAAAACTCGTCAACTTAGTGAAAAATCACACGGTCGGGTCTGTGCCGACCAAAACTTCTACTATTTGTTGATTGTTGTACATAGATGTTTTGAAGAACTCGAGGGAGACATGCCATCTCTCGTTACAATTGTTGAGAGAGAGGTGCTCGGAGGGTAACATGTCACCGCACACAGAGCTAAGTCTTTTGTTTGCTGCAGAGGGGAATGTTGCGCTCTGAGTGCTCTGGAGATTTTGACTGCTGCTTGAAGGGTGGATCGAGGTGCTATGTGCGTCTTTGTCTTTACGGCTTGCCTCCTGCTGCGCGAGAGGAGTCTGAAGTGATGATCTTGAGTGCGTGGAGTGCTTGTTGCTGCGTATGCAGGGGTGTGCTTGGAGCGGTCTGGAGAGCGAAGCGCACGGAGGCGCGCTTGGAGTGGTCTTGAGAGCGGAGCGCTTGGAGCGGAGCGCGGAGGCGCGCTTGGAGCGGAGCGCGCGGAGGCGTGCTTGGAGCGGAGCGCACGGAGGCGCGCTTGGAGCGGTCTTGAGAGCGGAAGAAGGTCTTCGAAGGATCTTCCAGGCGCTCGAAGATCTTCGAAGGAGTCTTCGAAAGCAAGGGAGAACTTCAAAGGAGGATGAAGATCTTCGTCCATCTTCGAAGTGCTTAAAGATTATTCAAGGGCGTCTTCGAAGATGAAGGAGATCTTCAAGAGGAAGAGGAAGGAGGAGGAGAAACAGATGGAAAAAAGAGAAGCGTTGTGGTTCTATTTATAGTTTTTTAGGGTGACACTTTCATAATTAAATGAGTGGTTATGGTGGTTATGCTGCTACCTGCACACCATAACTAATTTATGTGTTATACACACACCATAACTAATTTATGTGCTATTCGCACACTCATTATGAATATGGCTACGCACACACCAGCTTGTTTAGTTTTGTGGTGATATGTATTCATATAACGAATATGGTTATGCGCACACCAGTTTGTATAATTTTGTGGTGATATATATTTATATATATGATGAATATGGTTATGCACACACTATAAACCATATTATTTGTTATACGCAGACCGAATTAAAGGACTTTATTATTTACACCCTCATGTTGGAGGATTTTACTATTTACACCCCCCGGGAATTTTTTTTATAGGTGTAGCGTTGCTACCTCTAGATGCGAAATTGATTTTGTAGGCTAGTATGTACATTTTTTTACAAAATAAAAATCTAAATCTTGATTCATATTTTTTTACGATCATTTTAAGATCTCATATGCATATGTTTTGGATAAATATTGTAAAAATATTACTATAGAAAAATTGTTTTTGTTAGTGTTAAATACAACTGTATTTTTTCCTGCAAAAAAGGTCTGAAAACACAGCTTTTTGGAACTGTATTTTCGATTACAACTGTAGTTAATAGGGAAAATACAATCCCGCAGCTAGAGGTAGCAACGCTACACCCATAAAAATATTTCTCGCCCCCATGTTGGAGAATTTGACTATTTGCACCTCATGATGGGGGGACTTTTACTATTTGCACCTCATGATAGAGGAATTTACTATTTGCACCTCATGATAAGGAATTTTACTATTTGCACCCCCACGATGAGAGATGTTACTATTTGTACTCCATGATGAGGGATTTCACTATTTGCACCTCATGATGAGGGATTTTATAATTTGCGCCAAATGTGGAGGAATTTACTATTTGCACTCAATGATGAGGGATTTTACTATTTGCACCTCATGTGAAGGAATTTACTATTTGCACCCCAAGATGGGGGATTTTACTATTTGCACCCCATGATGTGGGGTTTTACTATTTGCACCCCATAATGAGGGATTTTACTATTTGCACCCACACGTTGGGTGGTTACGGGGCTAATGGGGTTACTTTGGTCAACCTTATTTTCTCCACCAAATGAGGCGGGTGCTTTGGCTATTCGCAGCTCGGATTAGGGGGTATTTATCAATAATAAAATTATATTATAATAACATAATAATAATAATAATAATAATAATAATAATAATAAATGAGTTACGGTTCAGTCATGCTTCGATCCGGTTCAGATCAGATCTAGAAATTTTGAAATCGCTCAATACTTGTAAGTTACGTTTCGGTTCTGGTTCCGGCCCAGATAATGAAACGAAGGATCCGCTCCTAGATTAATATTGTTAACAGTTCCAAAATTCAAATTGAAACTAAATAATTCGGGAACGGTAGTTCAATTCTTTGTGATTTCAGTTTTTCGGTTATATATGACAGCTCTATAGCCGCTCATGGGGTTTCACCGTGTCCCAAAAGTGACAGTACCACCGTCGCCGCCGCCTCCTGAAAATTTTTGTTTAGATGAATACAAGATGTCAGCAACAATCAAAGTTTTATTGAGGCTACCGGGATATGAGCTAAATGAATATTGATGAGGTTCCCTCAAAATGGGTTCATTCAAACTAGAGATTTTTGTGCGATCTCGATCGGCTCGTCGGTACAATTCCAACGGGCCAATTCTCGAGCAATTTCGAGTAGGTTTGGTCTTCCAAACGGACGTCAAAACGAGCGACGAACATAACGCTACCCCCCCCCCCCCCCCCCCACACACACACACACTTTATCTCCTCCATGCGTGCAACCATCTCTCTCTCTCCCCACCGCACGACAACCGCCACGCCAACCGGGTCGCACCACCACGGTGCGGCCGAGGAGCAGCCTCCTCCCGTCGGGGTGCGGCCAGTGCCGCCCCCCTCTTTGGGATGCATGTGGCCAGGGCCTCACCCCCTTTCGGGTGCGGCCAAGGCCGCACCCCTTTTTGAGGTACAACAAAAGCCGCACCCCCCTTGGGGTGCGGTCAAGCCACACCCTACCTATGGTACGTGTGGCCAAGCCACACCCCCATTGCGGTAAGGACGGGGTCGCACCTCCCCGGTATGGCCTAATTGCACATCCTAAGCCCGCATTCACGGCGCGCGCGGAACGCCCTAAGTTCATGACACGCGTCGAACACCTCCAAGTTCACGACGCGTGTGAAACATCTCCAAGTTCAAGACGTGCGCCGAACATCTCCAAATTCACGACGCGTGCCGAACATCTCCAAGTTTGTGGTGTGCTCAGAGCACTTCTACCTGCACAGCGCGCGCTAAACGTCTCCGAGTTCGCAGCGCGCACGACAGTTAACTTTCTTAACTTTCCAGATCGCAGGTTTCGTTCATTGCTGTCATTGCAGTTAACGAAGCTGCCTGAACTGCCCGGGGGGCAAGGCAGTCATATCTGAAAAGTGGCGATCCGTGTGCTTCAGACCGACGAATGTGATTCGCCCGTCAGGTGGTTACGACGACGAAATTACAAGACTACTTCTGTCCAAAGCTATAAAAGGAGATCAGAACCCTCATTTGAAGAGACCTTTCCTTCAGCGCCCGTGAGAGCTCCTTCGAAGATCTTTCAGAGTTCTGTTTCGGTCTTCGAAGAATTCTTCGAAGATCTCTCGAAATTGATTTTGTAGGCTAGTATGTACATTTTTTTACAAAATAAAAATCTTAATATTGATTCATATTTTTTACGATCATTTTAAGATCTCATATGCATATGTTTTGGATAAATATTGTAAAAATATTACTATAGAAAAATTGTTTTTGTTAGTGTTAAATACAACTGTATTTTTTCCTGCAAAAAAGGTCTGAAAACACAGCTTTTTGGAACTGTATTTTCGATTACAACTGTAGTTAATAGGGAAAATACAATCCCGCAGCTAGAGGTAGCAACGCTACACCCATAAAAATATTTCTCGCCCCCATGTTGGAGAATTTGACTATTTGCACCTCATGATGGGGGGACTTTTACTATTTGCACCTCATGATAGAGGAATTTACTATTTGCACCTCATGATAAGGGATTTTACTATTTGCACCCCCACGATGAGAGATGTTACTATTTGTACTCCATGATGAGGGATTTCACTATTTGCACCTCATGATGAGGGATTTTATAATTTGCGCCAAATGTGGAGGAATTTACTGTTTGCACTCAATGATGAGGGATTTTACTATTTGCACCTCATGTGAAGGAATTTACTATTTGCACCCCAAGATGGGGGATTTTACTATTTGCACCCCATGATGGGGGGGTTTTACTATTTGCACCCCATAATGAGGGATTTTACTATTTGCACCCACACGTTGGGTGGTTACGGGGCTAGTGGGGTTACTTTTGTCAACCTTATTTTCTCCACCAAATGAGGCGGGTGCTTTGGCTATTCGCAGCTCGGATTAGGGGGTATTTATCAATAATAAAATTATATTATAATAACATAATAATAATAATAATAAATGTGTTACGGTTCGGTCATGCTTCGATCCGGTTCAGATCAGATCTAGAAATTTTGAAATCGCTCAATACTTGTAAGTTACGTTTCGGTTCTGGTTCCGGCCCAGATAATGAAACGAAGGATCCACTCCTAGATTAATATTGTTAACGGTTCCAAAATTCAAATTGAAACTAAATAATTCGGGAACGGTAGTTCAATTCTTTGTGATTTCAGTTTTTCGGTTATATATGACTGCTCTATAGCCGCTCATGGGGTTTCACCGTGTCCCAAAAGTGACAGTACCACCGTCGTCGCCGCCTCCTGAAAATTTTTGTTTAGACGAATACAAGATGTCAGCAACAATCAAAGTTTTATTGAGGCTACCGGGATATGAGCTAAATGAATATTGATGAGGTTCCCTCAAAATGGGTTCATTCAAACTAGAGATTTTTGTGCGACCTCGATCGGCTCGTCGGTACAATTCCAACGGGCCAATTCTCGAGCAATTCCGAGTAGGTTTGGTCTTCCAAACGGACGTCAAAACGAGCGACGAACATAACGCTACCCCCCCCCCCCCCCCCCCCACACACACACACTTTCTCTCCTCCATGCGTGCAACCATCTCTCTCTCTCCCCACCGCACGACAACCGCCACGCCAACCGGGTCGCACCACCATGGTGCGGCCGAGGAGCAGCCTCCTCCCGTCGGGGTGCGGCCAGTGCCGCCCCCCTCTTTGGGATGCATGTGGCCAGGGCCTCACCCCCTTTGGGGTGCGGCCAAGGCCGCACCCCTTTTTGAGGTACAACAAAAGCCGCACCCCCTTGGGGTGCGGTCAAGCCACACCCTACCTATGGTACGTGTGGCCAAGCCACACCCCCATTGCGGTAAGGACGGGGTCGCACCTCCCCGGTATGGCCTAATTGCACATCCTAAGCCCGCATTCACGGCGCGCGCGGAACGCCCTAAGTTCATGACACGCGTCGAACACCTCCAAGTTCACGACGCGCGTGGAACATCTCCAAGTTCAAGACGTGCGCCAAACATCTCCAAATTCACGACGCGTGCCGAACATCTCCAAGTTTGTGGTGTGCTCAGAGCACTTCTACCTGCACAGCGCGCGCTAAACGTCTCCGTGTTCGCAGCGCGCACGACAGTTAACTTTCTTAACTTCCCAGATCGCAGGTTTCGTTCATTGCTGTCATTGCAGTTAACGAAGCTGCCTGAACTGCCCGGGGTGCAAGGCAGTCATATCTGAAAAGTGGCGATCCGTGTGCTTCAGACCGACGAATGTGATTCACCCGTCAGGTGGTTACGGTGGTTACGACGACGAAATTACAAGACTACTTCTGTCCAAAGCTATAAAAGGAGATCAGAGCCCTCATTTGAAGAGACCTTTCCTTCAACGCCCGTGAGAGCTCCTTCGAAGATCTTTCAGAGTTCTCTTTCGGTCTTCGAAGAATTCTTCGAAGAATTCTTCGAAGATCTCTTTTGGCCTTTGAAAATTTCATTTCCTTTCGAAGGTGACTTGAAGATCTCCCTTAGGCTCTAGGAGATCTCCTTCATCATTAGTGATTTCTCTCTTTCTTTCTCTCTCTCTCTCTCTCTCTCTTCTCTCTTCTCTGCACCCCCTGCAATGAGCGGTGACATGTCACCCTCTTGCATTCTACAAGTTGTTACACCAAAAGAGATAATGAATTTGGTCGACACTGATCCGGCTCAGTGATTTTTCATTTCCGGATTTTTAACGTTAAAAGTCTTTTTGTCGGCTGTCTCAGTTTACTTTGACTTATTGCGCGCTTGGCTAACTCTAGAACTGAAACGGTTCAGCTCGACCGGTCTACAAGAGTGTCGAGCGACCCGCAACAAATATAATATTTTTTTATTGTAAAGAAGAAAAATACTATGAGAACAAAATGAGAAGAAAAATGTTTCACGAAAAAGAATATTTTTTCCCCTTCTAATATAGTCTAGATAGATAAATTAGCACACACTCGAATAAAACAAACGAATCTGATGATTTCTGGCTCACTCCTCACGCTAGAGTCTCCACTCGCCAATACATAACGAAGATCTTTGTGATTTCTCAATACTTTAATTTTGTGATCTGGTTATGTACTTATGTTAGTGTATATTATAGCCAGGTGTTACTAGGATAAACAGTAAAACAGATTCATTTATCATAATATAAGAACAATGGTTTATATACCTGATATAAAACTTTGAATATATCTCTACTCCTAAGTATGTAGCCATTTGATAATTAGCTTTGGTCACAAACTTCCATTTAAATAATGTTGCTATAGTTCTTTAATGTACCGTGGCTTATCAATTAATTGATTGTACAAAAAACCTGTCAAAAGAATAAAATAAAATAAGATGGTTTAAAATGATTTTCATGATTCAAATTTATTCCAAAGATTTTTTTGTGAAAAAGTATACAAAAAATCGAAACCTAACTGCAAAAAACAGATCAAAAACTGAACCGACTATGAACCGAAACGACCGGGTTTGGTTCGGGTTGGTTTTAAACTACCGAAAATCGAAGGTTGTGGGTCCGGTTTCAGTTTGGGTCCAAACCGGCCCAAACCGAACCGCTCAGGCCCCTAGAAATTTATTTGATTTCGAGCTAGTTGCGTCCAATCGAAAACGGTCTGAGCTATTTTAATATGGCTTAACATCTAAATTAGCCTCAATTTTGAGTCCATCCAAAATCAACTCGGTTACTAGACTAGCATTTGCTTTCATAGCAACCCAGTATTTATATCATGCACAGTACTTAAGCTAAATAAAATGTGGGACGAACAAAGAAACTATCGCGAGAGCATCAATGGTGGAAGCAACTCTTTTGTAATATTCAAATTTATAGAGATTAAGGCTTCATTTGGCTCGACGGTGGCGGATGCAGCCGGCGGGTCCAAACGGAGCATTGGAACCGGAGGGGGAGGCGGGGCTGGAAACGCTCCATTTAGGCGCCTTTTCTTCTGTTCGGCGGGTGCAAACGGAGCAAACGCCGCCGATGCCCATTTGTTTACCCTCCGTCTGGCGGCATTTGCTCCAAACGGAGGAGACGAAACTCCCAACCAAACAAAGCCTAAAAGGATGAAGATGGTGACTGTTGTACACACGTAAAGGCCTCATGGCGAACCCAAAGAAAGCCTCGCAGAAGAGAGGCGAGGGCAACGATCGAAGCATGCACGAACCCCAGATATATACGTAGCCGCGCGCAAAGGCGCGCGGCAGCGCGCGGGCTACACCCCTCGCCGCAAGGAGATAGCCCGAACGCGTCCCGACCGCACCACCTTGGGGGCCCGGCTCACTTGCACCCCCCAAGGAGAGCGGTCGGCCGAGTCGCACCCCCCAAGGGGGTGCGAGCCGGCCACACCCCCCAAGGGGGTGCGGGCCGGCCGCACCCCCCCCCCCCCCCCCCCCCACCCCCCAAGGGGGTGCAGGCCGGCCGCACCCCCCAAAGGGGTGCGGCCAAGCCGCACCCCCCAGGGGGGTGCGGCCCAGCCGCACCCATTATGGGGTGCGGTCGGGCCGCACCCCCCCCCCTTTGGGTGCCGCCAAGCCACACCCCCCTTGGGGTGCGTCCAGTCCGCACCCTCCCTGTTCGGGGGTGCGCGGCCGTACCCACTCCTCCTAGGGGTGCGGTCCGGCGCCCTCTCCCCGTCGGAAGACTTCGACCGCTCGCTAGGGAGCGGCTCCTCGATTCACCGTCCGTCCGAGGCATCTCCCGTGGCCCGCCGCGCATTCAGGAGCTTCAGCGCTAACCCGCGCTCAGAGCGTTTCTGAGCGCAGTCGGGAAGCCTTCTCACTTTTTGTCTTTCCGGCTTCTCACTTTTTGTCTTTCCGGCTTCTCACTTTTTGTCTTTCCGGCTTCTCACTTTTTGTCTTTCCGGCTTCTCACATTTTTGGGTTTCAGGCTTCTCACTTTTCAGGAACAGTTAGTCGCCTTTTTCGCCTCCAACGGAACTGCCCGAACCGCCCGAGCTGCCCAAGCTGCCCGAGGGGCAAGGTGGTCATTTGCGAAAAATGGCGATCCGAGGGCCCCGAACCGGAGAATATGATTCGTCCCCTAAACATTTATGGAAACTGCAAACGGCGAGATTACCGGACTACCCCCGGCCAAAGCTATAAAAAGGGCCCTGGGGCTTCATTTGAGAGGACCTTGACTTCTGGACCCGGGAGAGCTCCTTGCAGACTTTTGCGGAATTCTCCTTCAGCGCTTGAAGATCTCCTTCGGGACTTGAAGATCTTCATCTTCCAGAAAGGCGACCAGCGTTCTCAGAAGAGAAAGGCGACTGGCCTTCTCACTTCCAGAAAGGCGACCAGCGTTCTCAGAAGAGAAAGGCGACTGGCCTTCTCACTTCCAGAAAGGCGACCAGCGTCCTCAGAAGAGAAAGGCGACTGGCCTTCTCACTTCCAGAAAGGCGACCAGCATTCTCAGAAGGGAAAATGACTTAGTTTTTCCGAGAGGTGGCCTGTCACTCTCGGAGCTCTCTCACTCTCCAAGTATTGTAACGAGCAGCGGTCTGTCGCGCTCGAGTTCTAGTTTCCAAATTGTAACCCCCCAGAAGATAGTGAAGTTTGGTCGGCACAGCTCCGGCCGCGTGGTTTTTTACCCTTTCCGGGTTTTCCACGTTAAAAACTCCCTGTGTACTCAGCGAATCTCTAATTGACTGTTTGCGCGCTTAGTTCGCTCACGAGCTAAGGTGGTTCAAGTGAATCGGTCTACCAAGAGCCCTAAGCGTTCCGCAACAGTTTGGCGCCGTCTGTGGGAAGGATTCCCAGAACTTTTTGAAGGCCAACTGCAATGGCAAGGAAGAGTGCTCGCACTGCAGAAGGATCAGTGCTGGAGGGACGCGTCGACCCAGCTCCCTCCCCCTCGCAAATCAATGCACCACCCGCAGAGCAGGCACCGCCTGCACCAGCAGCTGGGCTGGAGGTGTTTATGCGGCGAATCGAAGAACACCAAGCCGAGATGTTGGCTCTCGTAAGGGATCTCGGGGCTCCTCAAGCTCCGGTCCAGCCGCCAGCTCCGAACGCACCGCCGCCCCCAGTTCTAAACCTTGTCCCGAACCAAGAAGCCGTCCAGGAAGACGAGGCTTCAAAAGGATTCTCCAACGCGGCGAGTTCCGCTCACCTTGCCCCGCCGGCTGGAGGCCCGGAAGCTGACCACCGTCGCCATCACCCCAGAAGAGCTGCCCCTGAGCGGGTAACGGAAAGGACTACGCGCGAGGAAATACGTGATATGATCGAAGAAGAGTATGCCCAGGCAGGACGACGCGCCGCGCTCGCTCGCCGCCCCGCGCATTAGGGCTCCCCCCTGTCACCGTAAGTCCTAGCTCATCCAATCCCGAATGGCTTCAAGCTTCCTAACATCGAGACATTCGACGTGACGGACGACCCTTTGGAACACGTCAATCACTTCACCACCGTCATGAGGATTTACAGCGCTCCTGATCAGCTCCTCTGCTAGGTATTCCCGGCAACCTTGAAAGGGCAAGCGCGCACTTGGTTCCATTCTCTGCGGAATGGGGCCATCAACAACTTCACGGAAATGGCGCAACAGTTCGTGGATCAGTTCATCGCCAACCGCCGAATTGTCCGGGATCCCTCCCATCTCTCAGGGATCCGCCAGAACGACGGAGAGACACTCAAGGACTTCTTCCGACGCTTCACTACCGAGGCACGGCAGATCCCAGGGGTTGACCCCGAACTCTTGCGATGAGTTTTCTTAGGAGGACTCCGCCCAAGTGGATTCTATTCAGCTCTCATGAGAGAAACCGTACCAAGCTATCCCGACCTTGTTCACAGGGTCGAAGCGCAAATAGCTGCAGATGAGGCCATCGAAGCGCACCGTCGGCAGTTCGAAGGAAGCCAGGGAAAGAAAAGGGGAACAGAACAAGCCCCTCGCGAACGAGAAGATCGTCGCGGCGAGGAGCGCCGGAGAGACGGACGTCGGCGTGACCCCCGAAGGGATCTGGGACCGCAGCCGCCCAGGACCTACACCCCGCTGAACACCACCAGAACGAACGTGCTCTACGCCATTCAGAACAACCCCGAACTTCGCATGCCCCGGGTACCCCCGCCAAATCCGAGGGGTGACCAGTCCAGATACTGCGAGTTTCATCGGGGAACCGGACATACCACCGAAGAGTGCACCAGGCTCAAAGACGAAATCGAGTGCCTCATCCGCCAGGGACTCCTGGGAAGATTCCTACAAGGCCAGATTCCCAATCAGCCCCAACAGCCCAGGGAGGAAGGGGAGCAGCCCCCCGCCCCCCGAGGCGCAGGTGGAGGAAGGCCGATGGTGGGAGAAATCGAGACGATCGCCGGGCCCCCAGTCCTGGCGTCGCAAATCCTCTCGATCGCCCAGCCCGTGAAAGACCACGAAGACAAAAAACTCAAGCAGGATATTACGATAGCTTTCGGAGATGAAGACTTACGAGGGTTGCGGCTTCCACACCAGGATCCACTCGTGATCAGCGCGGGGATCGGGGATCCCTGCTTTAAAGTAAAGAGAATACTAGTCGACAATGGAAGCTCGGCCGATGTCTTGTTCCTCTCCACCTTGCAAAGTATGAAGCTCACCAAAGACCAGCTCAGTCCAGCAGCCGGGCCCGTCTACGGCTTCAACAACAGACCTGTTTCGGTGCAAGGCATGATCATTCTCCCAGTCACATTGGGCGAATTTCCAAGACAGTCAACGCACAACATCCAGTTCATGGTGGTAGAGTCCACCTCCGCCTACAATGCCATCTTCGGGAGACCGCTCCAGTCAATCTTCGGGGCAATCCCCTCCATCCCACACCTAGCTATGAAATTCCCCACTGCCGCAGGAATAGGAGTCGTAAGAGGAGACCAAGAGGCAGCCAGGACCTGCTACCTGAAGCAGGCTCAGCCAGCAAGGGCGACCGCTCTCAACATCAATAACTTCGACCTGCAAGACGAAGCAACTCTGCAGCGAGGAGCGCCCGTTGAAGGGCTAGTAGAAGTACCGCTCTCCCGACGAGACCCGACTCGAACTATTCAGGTCGGGTCACTCTTAACACCACAAGAGCGAGAGAAGTTCACCATCTTCCTGCAGGAGAACGAGGACATTTTCGCATGGAGCCCGGAGGACATGCCCGGGGTAGATCCCAACGTCATCTACCACTCGCTAAACATCAACCCCGCCTGCAGACCCGTGATTCAGAAAAAGAGGAACTTCGCCCCCGAGCGCCTAAAAGCAATTGAGGAAGAGGTAGCTAAGCTCCTGGAGGCACGATTCATTCGCGAAGCAGAATATCCCACGTGGCTTGCCAACGTGGTCATGGTCAAGAAGGCCTCGGGGAAGTGGCGAATGTGCGTCGACTACAGCAACCTGAACCAAGCCTGCCCGAAGGATAGTTTCCCCCTGCCAAGGATTGACCAGCTCGTCGACGCTACAGCAGGCCATGAGCTACTCAGCTTTATGGATGCTTATTCAGGTTACAACCAGATAAGGATGAACCCCGCAGACGAAGAGCATACTGCCTTCCGCACCGACCTGGGAGTCTACTGTTACAAGGTAATGCCTTTCGGCCTCAAAAATGCCGGAGCCACCTACCAAAGGCTGATGAACAAGGTCTTCAAGGACCTCATCGGGGAAACGATGGAGGTTTACGTGGACGACATGCTAGTAAAGAGCGTCCACCGACGCGACCACTTGGAAGACTTGGAAAAGTGCTTCCAGCTTCTCCGTCGCTTCCAGATGCGGCTCAATCCTAGCAAGTGTGCGTTTGGTGTGACGGCGGGGAAGTTTCTAGGTTTCATGGTAACCCATCGGGGAATTGAGGCCAACCCCGAGAAGATCAAGGCGTTGGAGGACATGTCGCCACCTCGCTCAATTAAGGAAGTACAACGCCTAAACGGGAGGATCGCTGCTTTGTCCCGTTTCCTATCACGAACGGGAGACAAGTACCTCCCCTTCTTCAAAATCCTCCGGGGAGCACGACATTCAGGTTTCCAGTGGACGGACGAGTGCCAAGTGGCCTTCGAGCTTCTCAAGCAGTACCTGGCTTCGCCACCGCTTCTGTCAAAGCCCACCCCCGGGGAAACTCTGTTCTTGTACCTGGCCGTGTCGCCTACGGCTCTTAGCTCA
Source organism: Dactylorhiza incarnata (assembly GCA_033032865.1). Classification (NCBI taxonomy): domain Eukaryota; kingdom Viridiplantae; phylum Streptophyta; class Magnoliopsida; order Asparagales; family Orchidaceae; genus Dactylorhiza; species Dactylorhiza incarnata. Next base: position 782,349 of record JAWHQI010000348.1, on the reverse strand, counting down.
GTGCTCGTGAAAGACGAAGGAGGGGTGCAGCGACCGATCTACTACCTCAGCAAAGTCCTCACCGACACCGAAACCAGATATCCGGCAGCAGACAAGACAGCCTTGGCTCTTGTTTTCTCGGCTAGAAAACTCAGACCCTACTTCCAGGCTCACGCAGTCAGGGTATTGACACAACTCCCACTGCGGGCGATCCTACAGAAGCCGGAAGTCTCGGGGAGACTTGTAAAGTGGGCCGTAGAACTCGGCGAGTTCGACATCCAATTCCTGCCTCGCCCCGACATATAGTCGCAGGTGCTCATCGACTTCGTGGTAGAATACACCATTCCGCCAGAAACAACCCTCATCAAAGACACCACTAGCACCCGGTGGACCCTCTATGTCGACGGCGCCTCGGGAGCTGAAGGGGCCGGAGCAGGATTACTCCTCATAAGCCCCGAAGAGATCACCCTGGATTACGGACTCCGGCTAAAGTTCCCCGCAACCAATAACATCGCAGAATACGAAGCACTGATCGCCGGTCTCCGGCTCGCTATCGATTGCAAAGCCGAGAACCTAACGATTTATACAGACTCTCAACTCGTGGTCTCACAGGTTGAAGGAAATTATGAGGCTAAGAGCGAGCAGATGGCGAAGTACCTCGCATTCGCAAAATCACTTCTCCAAAAGATCTCATCATATCAGATTCTACACATCCCCCGAGAGAAGAATACCAGGGCGGATGCTCTATCCAAGCTCGCCACCTCACCCTCCAGCTATCAATCTCGAAGACGCCGAATCGAAGAAGTCGTGATCCCAAGCATTCAAGGGCCATGGGAAATCACAACCATCCACCAGGAAGAGTCATCCTGGATGACCCCATTGCGAGCTTAGCTCGAGCAAGGGCACCTTCCTGAAGATCGCCTAGAGGCGCGAAGGCTGCGAATGCGGGCGGCATCGTTCACCATTATAGACGGGGAGCTTTACAAACGGGCATTCTCAGGACCATATCTGAAATGCCTGCCGGCAAGCGAGGCGGACTACGTACTCAGGGAAGTACACGGAGGAGTCTGCGGGGAGCACCTAGGCGGGAAGGCATTAGCGCGGAAAATACTGCGTCAAGGCTTCTATTGGCCGACAATGAGAAAGGACGCGGCCGACTTTGTCCAGAGGTGCAAAAGCTGTCAGCTACACGCCAACATGCCCCATCAACCCCCGGTCTCACTTACCACGCTGCAGAGTGCGTGGCCATTCGCACAATGGGGGATCGACCTCCTCGGTCCCCTACCTCCAGCATCTGGACAGAGGAAGTTCATCATCCTAGCCATCGACTACTTCACCAAATGGGTGGAGGCGGAGCCCCTGGCCAAGATCACCGAAGAAAACGCCAAACAATTCGTCTGGAAGAACATCGATTGCCGCTTCGGCATCCCGGCTACGATCATTGCCGACAACGGCACTCAATTCACTGGGAAGTCCTTCACCAAGATGTGCGAGGATCTGAAGATCAACCTGCGCCACACGTCCGTGGCGCATCCACAAGCCAACGGACAAGTAGAAGTCACGAACCGCACCATCCTCAAAGGACTGAAAACACGCTTGGAAGAAGCCGGGGGACAGTGGGTAGACGTGCTCCCGAATGTATTGTGGGCATATCGCACAACAGAGAGGACTCCTACAGGAGAGACACCTTATAACCTCTGTTACGGAACCGAAGCTATCATCCCCGTCGACATCGGCGTTCCGAGTGCTCGAGTACTCACCTTCGACCCCAACAAGAATGATGGACTGCTCCGAGAAAACCTCGATCTAATCCCCGAAATCCGAGACAACGCTGCTTGCCGTGCTGCACTCTACCAAATGCGTGTAGCCCGGACCTACGACAGGAGGGTGAAGCCCAGACCAATCAACGTAGGAGATCTCGTCCTACGCAGCATCGAGGCCGCCGGTAAAGGCCCCCAAGGAGACAAGCTCTCAGCGGCCTGGGAAGGCCCGTACGTAGTCACCGCAGTCGCGAAACCCGGAACATACAGACTCAGGACGGCGGAAGGGAAGACTTTGCCACGCACCTGGAACGCTCAAAACCTGCGCCGCTTTTACCAGTGATCCCGGGACCTCTACCATGTACTAAGCCACGAGCTCAAACTCGTGCAAACTTATCTTCAATTTCTGTACCAAGCCACGAGCTCCGACCCGTGCAAATCTATCTTACAATTTATGTAAAAGCCGCGAGCTAAGACTCGTGCACCTATCTTATCTTACATAAAGCTGTGCACCGAATGATTTCTTATTGAAAAGCTATGTTTTGACACCTTCACACACTTAAGAGAAACTTTACAACGAGGCCCTGCCTCGTGGGCTTTGCACCGCCGTCGATTGAAGGTTCGCCCTTCTCCTCCGCCGTCAAGTCCCAGCGTCGTAGGGGCCTGCCCCCCTTACGTACGCCCCCGGTTTGAATACACCAGCTATTCACCGACCACTTCGGGGCCCTGCCCCGGGGACTTTGCACCGCCGTCGATTGAAGGTTCGCCCTTCTCCTCCGCCGTCGAGTCCCGGTGACGTCGGGGCCTGCCCCCCCTGCGTTCACCCACGGTTTGAATACAAACGCTATTCACCGGCCAAGCCGCGAGCCCGACTCGTGCAAGAAAGCCGCAAGCACAGACTTGCGCAAGCTAAATTTTCTATTGTGAAAAAAGCCGCGGGCTCAGAACCGCGCAAGCTAATCTGTCACTTTGCAGAAACCCCACAGCCCACGCGGATATCAGAACCTGGCGGCAAGCCCATGACAACCTCAGAGAACCAACACCCTCCGACATCAACTCCTACCCAAAAAAGCGCCACACAAAGGACAAGGGATAAAGCCGCCGAAGAAAAATCAAAACCTTCGAACTCCTCGCTCAGGAACTCGGACTCCGAAGGTTTGGGGGGCTTATGTTGTACACCCGTAAAGGCCTCAGGGCGAACCCAAAGAAAGCCTCGCAGAAGAGAGGAGGGGGCAACGATCGAAGCATGCACGAACCCCAGGTATATACGTAGCCGCGCGCAAAGGCGCGCGGGCTACACCCCTCGCCGCAAGGAGATAGCCAGAACGCGTCCCGACCGCACCACCTTGGGGGCCCGGCTCACTCGCACCCCCCAAGGAGAGCGGTCGGCCGAGTCGCACCCCCCAAGGGGGTGCGAGCCGGCCACACCCCCCAAGGGGGTGCGGGCCGGCCGCACCCCCCCCCCCCAAGGGGGTGCCGGCCGGCCGCACCCCCCAAAGGGGTGCGGCCAAGCCGCACCCCCAGGGGGGTGCAGCCCATCCGCACCCCTTGTGGGGTGCGGCCAAGCCGCACCCCCCAAGGGGGTGCGGCCAAGCCGCACCCCCCAGGGGGGTGCGGCCCAGCCGCACCCATTATGGGGTGCGGTCGAGCCGCACCCCCCCTTTGGGGTGTGGCCGGGCCGCACCCCCCCTTTGGGTGCGGCCAAGCCGCACCCCCCTTGGGGTGCGGCCAGTCCGCACCCTCCCTGCTCGGGGGTGCGCGGCCGTACCCACTCCTCCTAGGGGTGCGGTCCGGCGCCCTCTCCCCGCCGGAAGACTTCGACCGCTCGCTAGGGAGCGGCTCCTCGATTCACCGTCCGTCCGAGGCATCTCCCGTGGCCCGCCGCGCATTCAGGAGCTTCAGCGCTAACCCGCGCTTAGAGCGTTTCTGAGCGCAGTCGGGAGGCCTTCTCACTTTTTGTCTTTCCGGCTTCTCACTTTTTGTCTTTCCGGCTTCTCACATTTTGTCTTTCCGGCTTCTCACTTTTTGTCTTTCCGGCTTCTCACATTTTGGGTTTCAGGCTTCTCACTTTTCAGGAACAGTTAGTCGCCTTTTTCGCCTCCAACGGAACTGCCCGAACCTCCCGAGCTGCCCAAGCTGCCCGAGGGGCAAGGTGGTCATTTGCGAAAAATGGCGATCCGAGGGCCCCGAACCGGAGAATATGATTCGTCCCCTAAACATTTATGGAAACTGCAAACGGCGAGATTACCGGACTACCCCCGGCCAAAGCTATAAAAAGGGCCCTGGGGCTTCATTTGAGAGGACCTTGACTTCTGGACCCGGGAGAGCTCCTTGCAGACTTTTGCGGAATTCTCCTTCAGCGCTTGAAGATCTCCTTCGGGACTTGAAGATCTTCATCTTCCAGAAAGGCGACCAGCGTTCTCAGAAGAGAAAGGCGACTGGCCTTCTCACTTCCAGAAAGGCGACCAGCGTTCTCAGAAGAGAGAGGCGACTGGCCTTCTCACTTCCAGAAAGGCGACCAGCGTTCTCAGAAGAGAGAGGCGACTGGCCTTCTCACTTCCAGAAAGGCGACCAGCGTCCTCAGAAGAGAAAGGCGACTGGCCTTCTCACTTCCAGAAAGGCGACCAGCATTCTCAGAAGGGAAAATGACTTAGTTTTTCCGAGAGGTGGCCTGTCACTCTCGGAGCTCTCTCACTCTCCAAGTATTGTAACGAGCAGCGGTTTGTCGCGCTCGAGTTCTAGTTTCCAAATTGTAACCCCCCAGAAGATAGTGAAGTTTGGTCGGCACAGCTCCGACCGCGTGGTTTTTTACCCTTTCCGGGTTTTCCACGTTAAAAACTCCCTGTGTACTCAGCGAATCTCTAATTGACTGTTTGTGTAAGACCCCCCCTCCCAAATCGACGGTCCGACCGGGGGATCTTATCGCACACCACCCCTTTAGCACGACGCCGAAGCGACTCCGAAGGGTGAAGGCACAAGCTTCTCCAACCCTTTTCCTTGAACACTCCGAGGTCACGCCTAGGGGTGGTGTTAAGCGAAAGTCACTACACACCAACAGAGTAAGGAAGCAGTATTTTAGCGGAAGACATTATTAAGGAGTGCGCTTTGTTACCCTTAGCGGAAGACATTATTAAAGAGTGCGCTTTGTTACCCTTAGCGGAAGACATTATCTATAGCGGAAGATTAAATATCACAGAAACCATAATTTCAAAACCTGTATGAGTAATATTGATTTCGTCGCCGCAATGAATCCTATCCATCAAGGCTTCATTGCGTCATATATGTATACCCTGAGATAGGGCGCAACAAAAGGAGATGCGGCTTAATAACGTATACCTGAAGTAGCCTGCTCGGTGGCCTTCTCCACCCATGAGTGTTGTCCCTCATCTGCACCTGTCACCTGTGCTAAAGACAAGTTATTAGAACTACAAACAGAATCCAACTCTTACTATCACACAAACATAATATAACAATTATAAGGAAGGGGATATCTGGACTTTTATTGGGCCGAGGCGGTCTTCCCACGACCACCGCCTACGTACTCCGTATCATCCTGCATACGGCCTCAGACCCACGTAGTTCTATTAGTTTCGCACGGGTTGCCCTCCCAGACCATCCATCGCGCGGGTTGCCTTAGAGTAAAACTCATAGGCCATCCGATTTTATCCCAAGGCACGATATATTCCCGTAGGAATATTTCCCGAAGGCACAACTTATTCCCCGTAGGAATTACTTTCTCGAAGGCAACATTTCATTCCCGTAGGAATTACTTTCTCGAAGGCAACATTTCATTCCCGTAGGAATTACTTTCTTGAAGGCAACATTTCATTCCCGTAGGAATTGCTTTCTCGAAGGCAACATTTCATTCCCGTAGGAATTACTTTCTCGAAGGCAACATTTCATTCCCGTAGGAATTACTTTCTTGAAGGCAACATTTCATTCCCGTAGGAATTGCTTTCTCGAAGGCAACATTTCATTCCCGTAGGGATTACTTTCTTGAAGGCAACATTTCATTCCCGTAGGAATTGCTTTCTCGAAGGCAACATTTCATTCCCGTAGGAATTACTTTCTCGAAGGCAACATTTCATTCCCGTAGGAATTACTTTCTTGAAGGCAACATTTCATTCCCGTAGGAATTGCTTTCTCGAAGGCAACATTTCATTCCCGTAGGAATTACTTTCTTGAAGGCAACATTTCATTCCCGTAGGAATTGCTTTCTCGAAGGCAACATTTCATTCCCGTAGGAATTACTTTCTCGAAGGCAACATTTCATTCCCGTAGTTTTGTAGAAGGAGAGAAGACGAACTCTTTATAAGCTTAGCATATCTCTATCCGGGAAGGTACCACTAATTTAACTCGGCTGGCAATCAAATCCAACCTGCCCACATAGGGCACAATTGCATTCATGTAGACCTTCGTCGATCATTTCGGTGCTTGGCGATCAATCCCAAGTCATCTCCATAAGACCCGCTTGTATTTATGTAAACTTCCGTCAATCACTTGAATGCTTGGTAATCAAGCCCAAGACACCCATAAGCTTTATAGGCACAAGAAGTAGCACAGTAGTGTGAAAGAGAGAAATAAGATGAAGAGTAGACGAAACTAGATAAGGTTTAGAGTCTACCATTTGTCGGAGGAGGAAGAGATGAAGCTCCCTCAATCGGATACCAAACCAGATGAAGATAGGCTCAAGTAAGAGGCGGAGAAGGGGTTCCTCTTGGGTGATGCTTATGGTGTGAGAGTCCCCCATAAATTTCATGCCTAGGCATGTGATCGCATTCCTAATCTCTACCGATTCGGAGTAGCACGACTCCATTCCTCACCAAATCGAAACGACAGGGAAAACTAATAAGTGGCAGTTTCCTGCCATGGGAGGGAGAATTGAGGTAGGAGGAGGAGGAAGAGAGGGCGAAGCTATCATACCTTGTCGTGAGCTATGAAGGGCAACCCCCTTATTAAAAATACAGCAGCAGCCCCCATTAGACCAAGAGGGGACAAGAGCAGCCCCAAATCAATAAGGTAAGAGAGCAGCCCCACAAATCAGCTCACAAGGCAGCCCCCAATTCAACAAGGAGCAGCCCCCAACATAAAGGAACAAGGCAGCCCCTCTAATTAAAATACAGCAGCAGCCCCAACACAAATCAGCTCACAAGGCAGCCCCCAATTCAACAAGGAGCAGCCCCCAACATAAAGGAACAAGGCAGCCCCTCTAATTAAAATACAGCAGCAGCCCCAAACAACCAACCTGCAGTCCAAGTTAACAAGGAGCAGCCCCAAAACAACAAGGAGCAGCCCCCAAACTAACAAGGAAAGGAGCAACCCAAAGCAACAACAAAAGAGGCAACTCCAACTCAACAAGGCAAGAGAGCAGCCTCACATCACCCTACCTGCAGTCCAACTAAAGAAGGAGCAGCCCCCAAACCAACAAGGAGAGGAGCAGCCCAAACCACCAACCTGCAGTCCAAGTTAACAAGGAGCAGCCCCAAAACAACAAGGAGCAGCCCCCAAACTAACAAGGAAAGGAGCAACCCAAAGCAACAACAAAAGAGGTAACTCCAACTCAACAAGGCAAGAGAGCAGCCTCACATCACCCTACCTGCAGTCCAACTAAAGAAGGAGCAGCCCCCAAACCAACAAGGAGAGGAGCAGCCCAAACCACCAACCTGCAGTCCAAGTTAACAAGGAGCAGCCCCAAAACAACAAGGAGCAGCCCCCAAACTAACAAGGAAAGGAGCAACCCAAAGCAACAACAAAAGAGGTAACTCCAACTCAACAAGGCAAGAGAGCAGCCTCACATCACCCTACCTGCAGTCCAACTAAAGAAGGAGCAGCCCCCAAACCAACAAGGAGAGGAGCAGCCCAAACCACCAACCTGCAGTCCAAGTTAACAAGGAGCAGCCCCAAAACAACAAGGAGCAGCCCCCAAACTAACAAGGAAAGGAGCAACCCAAAGCAACAACAAAAGAGGTAACTCCAACTCAACAAGGCAAGAGAGCAGCCTCACATCACCCTACCTGCAGTCCAACTAAAGAAGGAGCAGCCCCCAATTGCAATACTAAAAGGCAGCCCCCAATTGCAATTAAAAGGCAGCCCCCCAAATGCAATACTAAAAGGCAGTCCCCAATTGCAATACTAAAAGGCAGCCCCCAATTGCCATTAAAAGGCAGCCCCCCAAATGCAATACTAAAAGGCAGTTTAACATGGTAAGGCTATCCGGAATCCACAAACAGAGAGGTTGGAAGATGGATGAAGAGAAAGAGAGGTGGGGTAGAAAACCAGAGGCTCAGATGACATCCAAACTAGTCGAGGAAAAGGAGAAAAGAAGAAAGAAACTCCCATCTTCCAACGTCCTTCCAACAATAATAGTTGCACGGGTTGTCTGAGAAGGATCTTCCCAGGCCATCCTCGATGTCCTAAACATGGTGGGGAAAAATTCTAGCATCATTTCATTTCAAACTATCATCCATCATCGCCTCCAATAGTTCGACCCGCTATATCAGTATTTCATCAGCTCCAAAGAAATGTATGTACATATATATCTATATATATATGTATGTATATAGAAAGAGAGAAAAAGAGGGCAATATCCTAGGCACTTAAGCAATCAGCCCACAAGGCAGCCCCCAATTCAACAAACCTGCAGTCCAACTCAACAAGGAGCAGCCCCCAAACCAACAAGGAAAGGAGCAGCCCCATTTCAACAAACTTGCAGTCCAACTCAACAAGGAGCAGCCCCCAAAATGATAGCATGAAAACAGCCCCAATTAATAGGTATTATAAGAGCAGCCCCCAACATGATAGTATGAAAACAGCCCCAATTAATAGGTATTATAAGAGCAGCCCCCCCAACATGATAGCATGAAAACAACCCCAATTAATAGGTATTATAAGAGCAGCCCCCCAACATGATAGTATGAAAACAACCCCAATTAAATAAGTATTATAAGAGCAGCCCCCCAACATGATAGTATGAAAACAACCCCAATTAAATAAGAGAAACAAAGGGCATCCCCCAAATAGTAAAATTAAGGATCCCAACTGGATTATAAAATTGCAGCCCGAACAAAATTGAAAGGATTCATGTCTAACATAACTACAGGAACCAACATAGCCACAACCCTCTATTAAAGTATAGGATAAACAGCAGCCCCCTCCTATCAAGGTATAAGATCAACAACAGCCCACTATTAAAGCATAAGATCAACGGCAACCCCCTCCTATCAAGGTATAGGATCAACAACAGCTCCCAAAATAAATAAATAAAGCAACCCAGAATTTCTGTTCTAACAAGAATCAGAAGGCCGAACCCCAAAGGGATCCCAAAATCTTGCCAACAACCAAGAAGAAAAAGAAAATGAAATTTGCTGCGCTTAAGAAATCCAGAAGAAGAAATACCAACAAGTAAGAGATCCAGCCAAGAGAGAAGGAGGGAGGGAGGAAAAGTTTTCTTGCCATACCTTGCCGTGAATCCCTCTGCCAGGACAGAGCTTCGAAGAGGAGGAAGAGGGAGAGAGGAGGGCGTTCTTACCGTCCACCATCGCCCTTGGAAGAGGAGAAGAACGATCGAGGAGTGCGCCCCCAGGACGCACTGCGGTCTGCCCTTTCATAGCCGACGAGCTCCAATCCCCTGCCCCCACGAGCTCGCCTTTCGCCCACGGTTTCTCCGCCCTGGTTTCATCGCTGAAGCTGGTTTTTGGAACAGGGCCTCTCACTCATGTGTTTTTTTATATATATAAGCTTATATATGTATATGTATATATATATATACCATTACACACACACACATATTTACACACGTTTATATATATCAAAGCATGCAAAGTGCTCGCGAAAAATGATGCGCAAAGGGTGTCGTTGTGTTCGTACCAATCATACGAAGTTAACGAAATTATTTGAAGTTGATTCCGAGTCCGTTCATTCATAATTATTCACTCAAAACAGTACGTAGCTCAAAATAGGTTATTTTGGCTAACTCTCTCCAATCTCATCAGATTTGGTTGAAACGAATTTCATTACGCTAGAATTGATCACGCGAGTCCGTTGCAACTGACTAGGATGAAATTGGGGCTTGTTTACCCAATATTCTAAAATGACGTTGTTGCGGCGCTCGGTATCACTCAAAACAGTCGTTTTCTCCAAACGACCTCGGATCGGGACGAAACGAATTCCGTTGCACTCATATTGACCATACGAGTCTAACGTAACTGACGGAAGTCGATTCGGAGCACGTATGCTCCATATTCTAAAATTGCGTCGTCGTGACGCGCTGCGATACTCAAAACGGTCACTTTCACCAAATGACCTCGGATTGGAACGAAACGAATTCCGTTGCACTCATATCGACCATACGAGTCTAACGCAACTGACAGAAGTCAATTCAGAGCATGTATGCTCAATGAACAACTTTGACGTTGTGGCGAAGCACGATGCTACACAAAACAGTCATTTCTCTAAATGATCACTTCTATGTGGTGAAGGTCGGGTCGTGATTGCCTGATGACCCGACCTAGGTTCCTCCAAGGGTTCACCCGAACCGACTAGACCCCTTTTTAAAGTCGGGATGTTACAATCCAATAAAACAAAGAAAATTTTCGTCCCCGAAAATACGAGTGGGTCATGGAGATTCAACACGGGACATATTGCAGACCACTAGAGGTGTCAAATGATCCCAAATTTTAAGGGTCTCTAGGTTTGGTTTTACCCAACGAGCTGTGTTGATGGCTCCTGTCATGTAGTATGCAAGTAGCTTACGTGAACTACGGGGTTGCTGTCAGTGGAACATATAAAAGTTTTAACTTGCATAAGCTTTGTAACACCTATCAACATATGCCCGACTCCCATACGAAGGTTATATGTTGGTAGAACAGATGAAAAATGTAAATAAGCAGTAAAAATCCATAAACATATAACCAACTCCCATACGAAGGTTATATGTTAATGGTACAGATAAAATTGCAAATAGGCAGTAAAAATCCATAAACATATAACCAACTCCCATACGAAGGTTATATGTTAATGGTATATGCAGATATGTATGTTTTGATGCAAATGATGCATATGCAAATATGTATGTTTTGATGCATATGCAAGCCATGCATAACGAGTACTCACGATTCAATCACAACACACAATGTTGAAACAGTTTGACCGCTTTTCTTCCAGCAGGGTTGCGACCCCCGCGGGCCTCACCGATGTGGCCGTCGGTGACAGTGGCCGGTCCTGCCACTTCTGGGTGTGGACGTACCGCACTACCCAGGCCCTAATGTACAACCCAGTGTACTCCTGGATGTGAGCAACATCCGTCAATTACAAAATTCGGCTATCCAGCAGAGGGACCCTGCGGGGAAATAATAAATAACCTCTCGGGGTTCACACACTCCCTAGTACCTCATGAGTCGTCAACCTTCCCATTCCTGTATGAACGGTCCTTGGGCATGACTGACCCGCCACGGTAATCACATAAAATGTTTTACCAGTTTGCTCTTTTCGTTGAAATATTTTGACCGCTTCTTTTTGCAGGGTAGCGAACCCCGCGGGCCTCACCGATGTGGCCGTCGGTGACAGTGGCCGGTCCTGCCACTTCTGGGTGTGGATGTACCGCACTACCCAGGCCCCAACGTACAACCCCGTGTACCCTCGGACGTAGGAGACATCCGGTAATAACTGAATTTGGTCAACCAGCGGAGGGACCCAACGGGGCATGTAAGATACAACCGAGCTCCCGGGGTGCACACCTCCCTGTCGCCTAGAGTCGTCAACCTTCCCGCACCGGTACGTACGGTCTACGGGCATGACCGACCCGCCACGTTTCCCAAAGCAAGCAAGCAATCAAATAGGTAACCATCACCTTCGGGTCCTCAGTGGCTTACCCTTTTTAACGAGGCTTCCCGGCTGGCTGAGTATGTAACCATCGCAAGTCCTGAGAATGTTTAACAATGTACTTTTTGGATTGTTTGTATACAAGCTTTTATAAATTTGCCACACATTTACTTCATTCCAGCACGTCGCCTCAGTAGTCATTTCCTGACGTATTAACGTTATTGAAAAGACTAACATTTTATCATAGCTCTTTTACGATTGCACGACTTTATTTTCAACAGATCGTTAAATTGATCAAGTCAAATCATACTTCATATTTGCAATTGTTAGAGCAATTCTCCATATACACGCAAAATTTCATTTGATTAGCTCACCTCAAACGAAATTTTGAAAACGAGAATTTTAATCCCAATAAAACAAATAGGCTTAAACTTGGGATTGAAATTCGTAATAGAATCCTTACATTGCACACATAATTTCATACGATTAGTTTACCTCGAATGGAATTTTGAAAACGAAAATTTAACCCCAATAAAACAAAGAGGCTTAAACCCGGGGTTCAAAATTTGAAATGGATGTTTGTAGGGTTTTACGGGAGTGTTTTATGGAAATAAGATAGATGATTGTTCGAGATCAGATGTAGTAAAAGACATTTAAGTGTCGATCTGAGTTATCAAAAATATTTTGCATGACCAAAACTGAATTTGATAAGTTCGAGTGAAAATGTTCATATATATGCTAAGTTTGTTGCCAACTTTTATCTTTTAGGTCCACCACCGCTTCCGCTGCAGTGGTTCGTCCCGAACCACGCTACAGCGATTGGCGGAACAATAGGTGTTTCTGTGATCATGAATAGGTCGAAAGATTGGTTACGCTCTGATCCATTTGTAAGACCCCCTCTCCCAAATCGACGGTCCGACCGGGGGATCTTATCGCACACCACCCCTTTAGCACGACGCCGAAGCGACTCCGAAGGGTGAAGGCACAAGCTTCTCCAACCCTTTTCCTTGAACACTCCGAGGTCACGCCTAGGGGTGGTGTTAAGCGAAAGTCACTACACACCAACAGAGTAAGGAAGCAGTATTTTAGCGGAAGACATTATTAAGGAGTGCGCTTTGTTACCCTTAGCGGAAGACATTATTAAAGAGTGCGCTTTGTTACCCTTAGCGGAAGACATTATCTATAGCGGAAGATTAAATATCACAGAAACCATAATTTCAAAACCTGTATGAGTAATATTGATTTCGCCGCCGCAATGAATCCTATCCATCAAGGCTTCATTGCGTCATATATGTATACCCTGAGATAGGGCGCAACAAAAGGAGATGCGGCTTAATAACGTATACCTGAAGTAGCCTGCTCGGTGGCCTTCTCCACCCATGAGTGTTGTCCCTCATCTGCACCTGTCACCTGTGCTAAAGACAAGTTATTAGAACTACAAACAGAATCCAACTCTTACTATCACACAAACATAATATAACAATTATAAGGAAGGGGATATCTGGACTTTTATTGGGCCGAGGCGGTCTTCCCACGACCACCGCCTACGTACTCCGTATCATCCTGCATACGGCCTCAGACCCACGTAGTTCTATTAGTTTCGCACGGGTTGCCCTCCCAGACCATCCATCGCGCGGGTTGCCTTAGAGTAAAACTCATAGGCCATCCGATTTTATCCCAAGGCACGATATATTCCCGTAGGAATATTTCCCGAAGGCACAACTTATTCCCCGTAGGAATTACTTTCTCGAAGGCAACATTTCATTCCCGTAGGAATTACTTTCTCGAAGGCAACATTTCATTCCCGTAGGAATTACTTTCTTGAAGGCAACATTTCATTCCCGTAGGAATTGCTTTCTCGAAGGCAACATTTCATTCCCGTAGGAATTACTTTCTCGAAGGCAACATTTCATTCCCGTAGGAATTACTTTCTTGAAGGCAACATTTCATTCCCGTAGGAATTGCTTTCTCGAAGGCAACATTTCATTCCCGTAGGGATTACTTTCTTGAAGGCAACATTTCATTCCCGTAGGAATTGCTTTCTCGAAGGCAACATTTCATTCCCGTAGGAATTACTTTCTCGAAGGCAACATTTCATTCCCGTAGGAATTACTTTCTTGAAGGCAACATTTCATTCCCGTAGGAATTGCTTTCTCGAAGGCAACATTTCATTCCCGTAGGAATTACTTTCTTGAAGGCAACATTTCATTCCCGTAGGAATTGCTTTCTCGAAGGCAACATTTCATTCCCGTAGGAATTACTTTCTCGAAGGCAACATTTCATTCCCGTAGTTTTGTAGAAGGAGAGAAGACGAACTCTTTATAAGCTTAGCATATCTCTATCCGGGAAGGTACCACTAATTTAACTCGGCTGGCAATCAAATCCAACCTGCCCACATAGGGCACAATTGCATTCATGTAGACCTTCGTCGATCATTTCGGTGCTTGGCGATCAATCCCAAGTCATCTCCATAAGACCCGCTTGTATTTATGTAAACTTCCGTCAATCACTTGAATGCTTGGTAATCAAGCCCAAGACACCCATAAGCTTTATAGGCACAAGAAGTAGCACAGTAGTGTGAAAGAGAGAAATAAGATGAAGAGTAGACGAAACTAGATAAGGTTTAGAGTCTACCATTTGTCGGAGGAGGAAGAGATGAAGCTCCCTCAATCGGATACCAAACCAGATGAAGATAGGCTCAAGTAAGAGGCGGAGAAGGGGTTCCTCTTGGGTGATGCTTATGGTGTGAGAGTCCCCCATAAATTTCATGCCTAGGCATGTGATCGCATTCCTAATCTCTACCGATTCGGAGTAGCACGACTCCATTCCTCACCAAATCGAAACGACAGGGAAAACTAATAAGTGGCAGTTTCCTGCCATGGGAGGGAGAATTGAGGTAGGAGGAGGAGGAAGAGAGGGCGAAGCTATCATACCTTGTCGTGAGCTATGAAGGGCAACCCCCTTATTAAAAATACAGCAGCAGCCCCCATTAGACCAAGAGGGGACAAGAGCAGCCCCAAATCAATAAGGTAAGAGAGCAGCCCCACAAATCAGCTCACAAGGCAGCCCCCAATTCAACAAGGAGCAGCCCCCAACATAAAGGAACAAGGCAGCCCCTCTAATTAAAATACAGCAGCAGCCCCAACACAAATCAGCTCACAAGGCAGCCCCCAATTCAACAAGGAGCAGCCCCCAACATAAAGGAACAAGGCAGCCCCTCTAATTAAAATACAGCAGCAGCCCCAAACAACCAACCTGCAGTCCAAGTTAACAAGGAGCAGCCCCAAAACAACAAGGAGCAGCCCCCAAACTAACAAGGAAAGGAGCAACCCAAAGCAACAACAAAAGAGGCAACTCCAACTCAACAAGGCAAGAGAGCAGCCTCACATCACCCTACCTGCAGTCCAACTAAAGAAGGAGCAGCCCCCAAACCAACAAGGAGAGGAGCAGCCCAAACCACCAACCTGCAGTCCAAGTTAACAAGGAGCAGCCCCAAAACAACAAGGAGCAGCCCCCAAACTAACAAGGAAAGGAGCAACCCAAAGCAACAACAAAAGAGGTAACTCCAACTCAACAAGGCAAGAGAGCAGCCTCACATCACCCTACCTGCAGTCCAACTAAAGAAGGAGCAGCCCCCAAACCAACAAGGAGAGGAGCAGCCCAAACCACCAACCTGCAGTCCAAGTTAACAAGGAGCAGCCCCAAAACAACAAGGAGCAGCCCCCAAACTAACAAGGAAAGGAGCAACCCAAAGCAACAACAAAAGAGGTAACTCCAACTCAACAAGGCAAGAGAGCAGCCTCACATCACCCTACCTGCAGTCCAACTAAAGAAGGAGCAGCCCCCAAACCAACAAGGAGAGGAGCAGCCCAAACCACCAACCTGCAGTCCAAGTTAACAAGGAGCAGCCCCAAAACAACAAGGAGCAGCCCCCAAACTAACAAGGAAAGGAGCAACCCAAAGCAACAACAAAAGAGGTAACTCCAACTCAACAAGGCAAGAGAGCAGCCTCACATCACCCTACCTGCAGTCCAACTAAAGAAGGAGCAGCCCCCAAACCAACAAGGAGAGGAGCAGCCCAAACCACCAACCTGCAGTCCAAGTTAACAAGGAGCAGCCCCAAAACAACAAGGAGCAGCCCCCAAACTAACAAGGAAAGGAGCAACCCAAAGCAACAACAAAAGAGGTAACTCCAACTCAACAAGGCAAGAGAGCAGCCTCACATCACCCTACCTGCAGTCCAACTAAAGAAGGAGCAGCCCCCAATTGCAATACTAAAAGGCAGCCCCCAATTGCAATTAAAAGGCAGCCCCCCAAATGCAATACTAAAAGGCAGTCCCCAATTGCAATACTAAAAGGCAGCCCCCAATTGCCATTAAAAGGCAGCCCCCCAAATGCAATACTAAAAGGCAGTTTAACATGGTAAGGCTATCCGGAATCCACAAACAGAGAGGTTGGAAGATGGATGAAGAGAAAGAGAGGTGGGGTAGAAAACCAGAGGCTCAGATGACATCCAAACTAGTCGAGGAAAAGGAGAAAAGAAGAAAGAAACTCCCATCTTCCAACGTCCTTCCAACAATAATAGTTGCACGGGTTGTCTGAGAAGGATCTTCCCAGGCCATCCTCGATGTCCTAAACATGGTGGGGAAAAATTCTATCATCATTTCATTTCAAACTATCATCCATCATCGCCTCCAATAGTTCGACCCGCTATATCAGTATTTCATCAGCTCCAAAGAAATGTATGTACATATATATCTATATATATATATGTATGTATATAGAAAGAGAGAAAAAGAGGGCAATATCCTAGGCACTTAAGCAATCAGCCCACAAGGCAGCCCCCAATTCAACAAACCTGCAGTCCAACTCAACAAGGAGCAGCCCCCAAACCAACAAGGAAAGGAGCAGCCCCATTTCAACAAACTTGCAGTCCAACTCAACAAGGAGCAGCCCCCAAAATGATAGCATGAAAACAGCCCCAATTAATAGGTATTATAAGAGCAGCCCCCCAACATGATAGTATGAAAACAGCCCCAATTAATAGGTATTATAAGAGCAGCCCCCCCAACATGATAGCATGAAAACAACCCCAATTAATAGGTATTATAAGAGCAGCCCCCCAACATGATAGTATGAAAACAACCCCAATTAAATAAGTATTATAAGAGCAGCCCCCCAACATGATAGTATGAAAACAACCCCAATTAAATAAGAGAAACAAAGGGCATCCCCCAAATAGTAAAATTAAGGATCCCAACTGGATTATAAAATTGCAGCCCGAACAAAATTGAAAGGATTCATGTCTAACATAACTACAGGAACCAACATAGCCACAACCCTCTATTAAAGTATAGGATAAACAGCAGCCCCCTCCTATCAAGGTATAAGATCAACAACAGCCCACTATTAAAGCATAAGATCAACGGCAACCCCCTCCTATCAAGGTATAGGATCAACAACAGCTCCCAAAATAAATAAATAAAGCAACCCAGAATTTCTGTTCTAACAAGAATCAGAAGGCCGAACCCCAAAGGGATCCCAAAATCTTGCCAACAACCAAGAAGAAAAAGAAAATGAAATTTGCTGCGCTTAAGAAATCCAGAAGAAGAAATACCAACAAGTAAGAGATCCAGCCAAGAGAGAAGGAGGGAGGGAGGAAAAGTTTTCTTGCCATACCTTGCCGTGAATCCCTCTGCCAGGACAGAGCTTCGAAGAGGAGGAAGAGGGAGAGAGGAGGGCGTTCTTACCGTCCACCATCGCCCTTGGAAGAGGAGAAGAACGATCGAGGAGTGCGCCCCCAGGACGCACTGCGGTCTGCCCTTTCATAGCCGACGAGCTCCAATCCCCTGCCCCCACGAGCTCGCCTTTCGCCCACGGTTTCTCCGCCCTGGTTTCATCGCTGAAGCTGGTTTTTGGAACAGGGCCTCTCACTCATGTGTTTTTTTATATATATAAGCTTATATATGTATATGTATATATATATACCATTACATACACACACATATTTACACACGTTTATATATATCAAAGCATGCAAAGTGCTCGCGAAAAATGATGCGCAAAGGGTGTCGTTGTGTTCGTACCAATCATACGAAGTTAACGAAATTATTTGAAGTTGATTCCGAGTCCGTTCATTCATAATTATTCACTCAAAACAGTACGTAGCTCAAAATAGGTTATTTTGGCTAACTCTCTCCAATCTCATCGGATTTGGTTGAAACGAATTTCATTACGCTAGAATTGATCACGCGAGTCCGTTGCAACTGACTAGGATGAAATTGGGGCTTGTTTACCCAATATTCTAAAATGACGTTGTTGCGGCGCTCGGTATCACTCAAAACAGTCGTTTTCTCCAAACGACCTCGGATCGGGACGAAACGAATTCCGTTGCACTCATATTGACCATACGAGTCTAACGTAACTGACGGAAGTCGATTCGGAGCACGTATGCTCCATATTCTAAAATTGCGTCGTCGTGACGCGCTGCGATACTCAAAACGGTCACTTTCACCAAATGACCTCGGATTGGAACGAAACGAATTCCGTTGCACTCATATCGACCATACGAGTCTAACGCAACTGACAGAAGTCAATTCAGAGCATGTATGCTCAATGAACAACTTTGACGTTGTGGCGAAGCACGATGCTACACAAAACAGTCATTTCTCTAAATGATCACTTCTATGTGGTGAAGGTCGGGTCGTGATTGCCTGATGACCCGACCTAGGTTCCTCCAAGGGTTCACCCGAACCGACTAGACCCCTTTTTAAAGTCGGGATGTTACAATCCAATAAAACAAAGAAAATTTTCGTCCCCGAAAATACGAGTGGGTCATGGAGATTCAACACGGGACATATTGCAGACCACTAGAGGTGTCAAATGATCCCAAATTTTAAGGGTCTCTAGGTTTGGTTTTACCCAACGAGCTGTGTTGATGGCTCCTGTCATGTAGTATACAAGTAGCTTACGTGAACTACGGGGTTGCTGTCAGTGGAACATATAAAAGTTTTAACTTGCATAAGCTTTGTAACACCTATCAACATATGCCCGACTCCCATACGAAGGTTATATGTTGGTAGAACAGATGAAAAATGTAAATAAGCAGTAAAAATCCATAAACATATAACCAACTCCCATACGAAGGTTATATGTTAATGGTACAGATAAAATTGCAAATAGGCAGTAAAAATCCATAAACATATAACCAACTCCCATACGAAGGTTATATGTTAATGGTATATGCAGATATGTATGTTTTGATGCAAATGATGCATATGCAAATATGTATGTTTTGATGCATATGCAAGCCATGCATAACGAGTACTCACGATTCAATCACAACACACAATGTTGAAACAGTTTGACCGCTTTTCTTCCAGCAGGGTTGCGACCCCCGCGGGCCTCACCGATGTGGCCGTCGGTGACAGTGGCCGGTCCTGCCACTTCTGGGTGTGGACGTACCGCACTACCCAGGCCCTAATGTACAACCCAGTGTACTCCTGGATGTGAGCAACATCCGTCAATTACAAAATTCGGCTATCCAGCAGAGGGACCCTGCGGGGAAATAATAAATAACCTCCCGGGGTTCACACACTCCCTAGTACCTCATGAGTCGTCAACCTTCCCATTCCTGTATGAACGGTCCTTGGGCATGACTGACCCGCCACGGTAATCACATAAAATGTTTTACCAGTTTGCTCTTTTCGTTGAAATATTTTGACCGCTTCTTTTTGCAGGGTAGCGAACCCCGCGGGCCTCACCGATGTGGCCGTCGGTGACAGTGGCCGGTCCTGCCACTTCTGGGTGTGGATGTACCGCACTACCCAGGCCCCAACGTACAACCCCGTGTACCCTCGGACGTAGGAGACATCCGGTAATAACTGAATTTGGTCAACCAGCGGAGGGACCCAACGGGGCATGTAAGATACAACCGAGCTCCCGGGGTGCACACCTCCCTGTCGCCTAGAGTCGTCAACCTTCCCGCACCGGTACTTACGGTCTACGGGCATGACCGACCCGCCACGTTTCCCAAAGCAAGCAAGCAATCAAATAGGTAACCATCACCTTCGGGTCCTCAGTGGCTTACCCTTTTTAACGAGGCTTCCCGGCTGGCTGAGTATGTAACCATCGCAAGTCCTGAGAATGTTTAACAATGTACTTTTTGGATTGTTTGTATACAAGCTTTTATAAATTTGCCACACATTTACTTCATTCCAGCACGTCGCCTCAGTAGTCATTTCCTGACGTATTAACGTTATTGAAAAGACTAACATTTTATCATAGCTCTTTTACGATTGCACGACTTTATTTTCAACAGATCGTTAAATTGATCAAGTCAAATCATACTTCATATTTGCAATTGTTAGAGCAATTCTCCATATACACGCAAAATTTCATTTGATTAGCTCACCTCAAACGAAATTTTGAAAACGAGAATTTTAATCCCAATAAAACAAATAGGCTTAAACTTGGGATTGAAATTCGTAATAGAATCCTTACATTGCACACATAATTTCATACGATTAGTTTACCTCGAATGGAATTTTGAAAACGAAAATTTAACCCCAATAAAACAAAGAGGCTTAAACCCGGGGTTCAAAATTTGAAATGGATGTTTGTAGGGTTTTACGGGAGTGTTTTATGGAAATAAGATAGATGATTGTTCGAGATCAGATGTAGTAAAAGACATTTAAGTGTCGATCTGAGTTATCAAAAATATTTTGCATGACCAAAACTGAATTTGATAAGTTCGAGTGAAAATGTTCATATATATGCTAAGTTTGTTGCCAACTTTTATCTTTTAGGTCCACCACCGCTTCCGCTGCAGTGGTTCGTCCCGAACCACGCTACAGCGATTGGCGGAACAATAGGTGTTTCTGTGATCATGAATAGGTCGAAAGATCGGTTACGCTCTGATCCATTTGTAAGACCCCCTCTCCCAAATCGACGGTCCGACCGGGGGATCTTATCGCACACCACCCCTTTAGCACGACGCCGAAGCGACTCCGAAGGGTGAAGGCACAAGCTTCTCCAACCCTTTTCCTTGAACACTCCGAGGTCACGCCTAGGGGTGGTGTTAAGCGAAAGTCACTACACACCAACAGAGTAAGGAAGCAGTATTTTAGCGGAAGACATTATTAAGGAGTGCGCTTTGTTACCCTTAGCGGAAGACATTATTAAAGAGTGCGCTTTGTTACCCTTAGCGGAAGACATTATCTATAGCGGAAGATTAAATATCACAGAAACCATAATTTCAAAACCTGTATGAGTAATATTGATTTCGCCGCCGCAATGAATCCTATCCATCAAGGCTTCATTGCGTCATATATGTATACCCTGAGATAGGGCGCAACAAAAGGAGATGCGGCTTAATAACGTATACCTGAAGTAGCCTGCTCGGTGGCCTTCTCCACCCATGAGTGTTGTCCCTCATCTGCACCTGTCACCTGTGCTAAAGACAAGTTATTAGAACTACAAACAGAATCCAACTCTTACTATCACACAAACATAATATAACAATTATAAGGAAGGGGATATCTGGACTTTTATTGGGCCGAGGCGGTCTTCCCACGACCACCGCCTACGTACTCCGTATCATCCTGCATACGGCCTCAGACCCATGTAGTTCTATTAGTTTCGCACGGGTTGCCCTCCCAGACCATCCATCGCGCGGGTTGCCTTAGAGTAAAACTCATAGGCCATCCGATTTTATCCCAAGGCACGATATATTCCCGTAGGAATATTTCCCGAAGGCACAACTTATTCCCCGTAGGAATTACTTTCTCGAAGGCAACATTTCATTCCCGTAGGAATTACTTTCTCGAAGGCAACATTTCATTCCCGTAGGAATTACTTTCTTGAAGGCAACATTTCATTCCCGTAGGAATTGCTTTCTCGAAGGCAACATTTCATTCCCGTAGGAATTACTTTCTCGAAGGCAACATTTCATTCCCGTAGGAATTACTTTCTTGAAGGCAACATTTCATTCCCGTAGGAATTGCTTTCTCGAAGGCAACATTTCATTCCCGTAGGGATTACTTTCTTGAAGGCAACATTTCATTCCCGTAGGAATTGCTTTCTCGAAGGCAACATTTCATTCCCGTAGGAATTACTTTCTCGAAGGCAACATTTCATTCCCGTAGGAATTACTTTCTTGAAGGCAACATTTCATTCCCGTAGGAATTGCTTTCTCGAAGGCAACATTTCATTCCCGTAGGAATTACTTTCTTGAAGGCAACATTTCATTCCCGTAGGAATTGCTTTCTCGAAGGCAACATTTCATTCCCGTAGGAATTACTTTCTCGAAGGCAACATTTCATTCCCGTAGTTTTGTAGAAGGAGAGAAGACGAACTCTTTATAAGCTTAGCATATCTCTATCCGGGAAGGTACCACTAATTTAACTCGGCTGGCAATCAAATCCAACCTGCCCACATAGGGCACAATTGCATTCATGTAGACCTTCGTCGATCATTTCGGTGCTTGGCGATCAATCCCAAGTCATCTCCATAAGACCCGCTTGTATTTATGTAAACTTCCGTCAATCACTTGAATGCTTGGTAATCAAGCCCAAGACACCCATAAGCTTTATAGGCACAAGAAGTAGCACAGTAGTGTGAAAGAGAGAAATAAGATGAAGAGTAGACGAAACTAGATAAGGTTTAGAGTCTACCATTTGTCGGAGGAGGAAGAGATGAAGCTCCCTCAATCGGATACCAAACCAGATGAAGATAGGCTCAAGTAAGAGGCGGAGAAGGGGTTCCTCTTGGGTGATGCTTATGGTGTGAGAGTCCCCCATAAATTTCATGCCTAGGCATGTGATCGCATTCCTAATCTCTACCGATTCGGAGTAGCACGACTCCATTCCTCACCAAATCGAAACGACAGGGAAAACTAATAAGTGGCAGTTTCCTGCCATGGGAGGGAGAATTGAGGTAGGAGGAGGAGGAAGAGAGGGCGAAGCTATCATACCTTGTCGTGAGCTATGAAGGGCAACCCCCTTATTAAAAATACAGCAGCAGCCCCCATTAGACCAAGAGGGGACAAGAGCAGCCCCAAATCAATAAGGTAAGAGAGCAGCCCCACAAATCAGCTCACAAGGCAGCCCCCAATTCAACAAGGAGCAGCCCCCAACATAAAGGAACAAGGCAGCCCCTCTAATTAAAATACAGCAGCAGCCCCAACACAAATCAGCTCACAAGGCAGCCCCCAATTCAACAAGGAGCAGCCCCCAACATAAAGGAACAAGGCAGCCCCTCTAATTAAAATACAGCAGCAGCCCCAAACAACCAACCTGCAGTCCAAGTTAACAAGGAGCAGCCCCAAAACAACAAGGAGCAGCCCCCAAACTAACAAGGAAAGGAGCAACCCAAAGCAACAACAAAAGAGGCAACTCCAACTCAACAAGGCAAGAGAGCAGCCTCACATCACCCTACCTGCAGTCCAACTAAAGAAGGAGCAGCCCCCAAACCAACAAGGAGAGGAGCAGCCCAAACCACCAACCTGCAGTCCAAGTTAACAAGGAGCAGCCCCAAAACAACAAGGAGCAGCCCCCAAACTAACAAGGAAAGGAGCAACCCAAAGCAACAACAAAAGAGGTAACTCCAACTCAACAAGGCAAGAGAGCAGCCTCACATCACCCTACCTGCAGTCCAACTAAAGAAGGAGCAGCCCCCAAACCAACAAGGAGAGGAGCAGCCCAAACCACCAACCTGCAGTCCAAGTTAACAAGGAGCAGCCCCAAAACAACAAGGAGCAGCCCCCAAACTAACAAGGAAAGGAGCAACCCAAAGCAACAACAAAAGAGGTAACTCCAACTCAACAAGGCAAGAGAGCAGCCTCACATCACCCTACCTGCAGTCCAACTAAAGAAGGAGCAGCCCCCAAACCAACAAGGAGAGGAGCAGCCCAAACCACCAACCTGCAGTCCAAGTTAACAAGGAGCAGCCCCAAAACAACAAGGAGCAGCCCCCAAACTAACAAGGAAAGGAGCAACCCAAAGCAACAACAAAAGAGGTAACTCCAACTCAACAAGGCAAGAGAGCAGCCTCACATCACCCTACCTGCAGTCCAACTAAAGAAGGAGCAGCCCCCAAACCAACAAGGAGAGGAGCAGCCCAAACCACCAACCTGCAGTCCAAGTTAACAAGGAGCAGCCCCAAAACAACAAGGAGCAGCCCCCAAACTAACAAGGAAAGGAGCAACCCAAAGCAACAACAAAAGAGGTAACTCCAACTCAACAAGGCAAGAGAGCAGCCTCACATCACCCTACCTGCAGTCCAACTAAAGAAGGAGCAGCCCCCAATTGCAATACTAAAAGGCAGCCCCCAATTGCAATTAAAAGGCAGCCCCCCAAATGCAATACTAAAAGGCAGTCCCCAATTGCAATACTAAAAGGCAGCCCCCAATTGCCATTAAAAGGCAGCCCCCCAAATGCAATACTAAAAGGCAGTTTAACATGGTAAGGCTATCCGGAATCCACAAACAGAGAGGTTGGAAGATGGATGAAGAGAAAGAGAGGTGGGGTAGAAAACCAGAGGCTCAGATGACATCCAAACTAGTCGAGGAAAAGGAGAAAAGAAGAAAGAAACTCCCATCTTCCAACGTCCTTCCAACAATAATAGTTGCACGGGTTGTCTGAGAAGGATCTTCCCAGGCCATCCTCGATGTCCTAAACATGGTGGGGAAAAATTCTAGCATCATTTCATTTCAAACTATCATCCATCATCGCCTCCAATAGTTCGACCCGCTATATCAGTATTTCATCAGCTCCAAAGAAATGTATGTACATATATATCTATATATATATGTATGTATATAGAAAGAGAGAAAAAGAGGGCAATATCCTAGGCACTTAAGCAATCAGCCCACAAGGCAGCCCCCAATTCAACAAACCTGCAGTCCAACTCAACAAGGAGCAGCCCCCAAACCAACAAGGAAAGGAGCAGCCCCATTTCAACAAACTTGCAGTCCAACTCAACAAGGAGCAGCCCCCAAAATGATAGCATGAAAACAGCCCCAATTAATAGGTATTATAAGAGCAGCCCCCCAACATGATAGTATGAAAACAGCCCCAATTAATAGGTATTATAAGAGCAGCCCCCCCAACATGATAGCATGAAAACAACCCCAATTAATAGGTATTATAAGAGCAGCCCCCCAACATGATAGTATGAAAACAACCCCAATTAAATAAGTATTATAAGAGCAGCCCCCCAACATGATAGTATGAAAACAACCCCAATTAAATAAGAGAAACAAAGGGCATCCCCCAAATAGTAAAATTAAGGATCCCAACTGGATTATAAAATTGCAGCCCGAACAAAATTGAAAGGATTCATGTCTAACATAACTACAGGAACCAACATAGCCACAACCCTCTATTAAAGTATAGGATAAACAGCAGCCCCCTCCTATCAAGGTATAAGATCAACAACAGCCCACTATTAAAGCATAAGATCAACGGCAACCCCCTCCTATCAAGGTATAGGATCAACAACAGCTCCCAAAATAAATAAATAAAGCAACCCAGAATTTCTGTTCTAACAAGAATCAGAAGGCCGAACCCCAAAGGGATCCCAAAATCTTGCCAACAACCAAGAAGAAAAAGAAAATGAAATTTGCTGCGCTTAAGAAATCCAGAAGAAGAAATACCAACAAGTAAGAGATCCAGCCAAGAGAGAAGGAGGGAGGGAGGAAAAGTTTTCTTGCCATACCTTGCCGTGAATCCCTCTGCCAGGACAGAGCTTCGAAGAGGAGGAAGAGGGAGAGAGGAGGGCGTTCTTACCGTCCACCATCGCCCTTGGAAGAGGAGAAGAACGATCGAGGAGTGCGCCCCCAGGACGCACTGCGGTCTGCCCTTTCATAGCCGACGAGCTCCAATCCCCTGCCCCCACGAGCTCGCCTTTCGCCCACGGTTTCTCCGCCCTGGTTTCATCGCTGAAGCTGGTTTTTGGAACAGGGCCTCTCACTCATGTGTTTTTTTATATATATAAGCTTATATATGTATATGTATATATATATATATATACCATTACACACACACACATATTTACACACGTTTATATATATCAAAGCATGCAAAGTGCTCGCGAAAAATGATGCGCAAAGGGTGTCGTTGTGTTCGTACCAATCATACGAAGTTAACGAAATTATTTGAAGTTGATTCCGAGTCCGTTCATTCATAATTATTCACTCAAAACAGTACGTAGCTCAAAATAGGTTATTTTGGCTAACTCTCTCCAATCTCATCGGATTTGGTTGAAACGAATTTCATTACGCTAGAATTGATCACGCGAGTCCGTTGCAACTGACTAGGATGAAATTGGGGCTTGTTTACCCAATATTCTAAAATGACGTTGTTGCGGCGCTCGGTATCACTCAAAACAGTCGTTTTCTCCAAACGACCTCGGATCGGGACGAAACGAATTCCGTTGCACTCATATTGACCATACGAGTCTAACGTAACTGACGGAAGTCGATTCGGAGCACGTATGCTCCATATTCTAAAATTGCGTCGTCGTGACGCGCTGCGATACTCAAAACGGTCACTTTCACCAAATGACCTCGGATTGGAACGAAACGAATTCCGTTGCACTCATATCGACCATACGAGTCTAACGCAACTGACAGAAGTCAATTCAGAGCATGTATGCTCAATGAACAACTTTGACGTTGTGGCGAAGCACGATGCTACACAAAACAGTCATTTCTCTAAATGATCACTTCTATGTGGTGAAGGTCGGGTCGTGATTGCCTGATGACCCGACCTAGGTTCCTCCAAGGGTTCACCCGAACCGACTAGACCCCTTTTTAAAGTCGGGATGTTACAGTTTGCGCGCTTAGTTCGCTCACGAGCTAAGGTGGTTCAAGTGAACCGGTCTACCAAGAGCCCTAAGCGTTCCGCAACAGTGACAAAAAAAAAGGTATCTTAAGAAGCATAATGCATACCAATTGATGATGCCATTTCTAATGAGGTTTGTTTACTATCAATTACAACCTTTGAAGATAGCAACAACCGAAGCCTAACGAGAACGCAAATTCGAAGGTGGTGACAGTACAAATCAACTAAGGCAAGAAACACGCGCGCGTGATCGTAAGTTGGCAGAACGATGATTGAATTTGGTGGCATTTCTAACGACATACATTGAATGCCAAACTGTAGCAACGGATTTGGGGGAAAAGCTATTGACATTAACTGCTTGGTGAATTAAAGAAGGTGTATGAATTAACTGGATTTTATATCAAAACCAAGCTTTTAAAAATCGGACCGGACCGGCCGGTCGGACCGGACACCCAGCCGGTCCGGCCCAGGTAAGATAACCGCTCCATCGGCGGACCGCTTAAAAACCGCGGAACCGGGCGGGCGGACCGGTGGGCCGGGAACCGGGCGCGGTTGTAGGCAACCGGGCGGGCCAAGACCCAAAATTAAATAGCAGAAATTAACACAGAGGGGGGTTTCGAACCCGCGCCCATGCAAGTTTAAGAGGCGCTATCCACCTGGCCAACTAGATTTTATGTTTTTAGGCTATCATATATTATATACATATAAATATTAATGTATCTATTAAATAAAATTTATAATATTGTACATATCTAAATAAATATAAAATAAATATTTTTTAGATATATTATTATATTAACAAATTAAATTATGTTTTAAAAATTAAAGTTGATGATATATTTTTAATATATACACACATCTATCCTTCAATTAAAATTTAGATTCCGTTTGGCACGGTGATGGTGGTTATGAATACGGTGGTTATGAACCGTCATTCTTGAACGCCCGAGCTTATCTAAGAAACTTCATCCACTTTTATGTTCAAAAGTAAAAAAAAAACTAGTTTTATTTTCTTGATTGTGATCTTAACCGTTGTCATGCCAAACATCAATTCTATTACGATGATGTTTTTGTCCAAACGCCACGCCACGCCAAAAATGTCATGCCAAATGGAATCTTAAAAATATGAATATAGTGATAATGAATACATCATTTTTATTTGTATCACAATAATATAATGATAATAAATTACTCATTTATGTGCAAATTTTTAATATAATGTTAATTATTTTTATTTTCTAATGTATATAATATATATATATAACGGTTCGACCCCGGTTGAACCGGTTGGACCGGTTGAACCTTGAACCTTTCCCTCCGCCAGTTCGATGTCCGGTCCGATTTTCAAAATCTTGATCAAAACTAGAAGAAACGTTATTATGGTTAAATGTTAATTTGAATCTTAAATATATCATGCTTTTTTGAACTTCAGCTAGCCAGACCGGTGGGGTCCAGGTTTTCTTTCTAGCAAAGATTCTCTTGATCCACGTGGACCAATCAACTATTTTCAGGCAAAATCTAGCACCAGTTCAAATTTTTATTGATATTTTGAGAGAGATGATTGAGGTGAGCTACTTAACAGGCCGGCTATATTGCCAGTAAACCTTAAAATTTGGGCCTACAATAATTTGAATAATGGACCGTTGGCCCAATATCTATTTGGGCTAATTAAATTATTTAGCCTGTATAAATATTGGGCTAAATTGAATTAAATTTTGCAACTCTAATATTTGATAAAATAATGATAAACTCGGCCATAATATTAAATTAATTTTCTTGAAGGAAGCTTCGTCTCTCGCGATTGGAATTAAATCGTTGATTCCAAATGGAGGCCGTGTTTTTTCTCGAAAAACTCATCAGAGATAAAACGCTTAGTCATAGAAATCTCTAAAATGTGTAGTGAGTGCAGTAAAAACTATAGGTTAAAATGTATATGAGAAAGTTAATTAAAATTTAATTTGAGAAATTAATATTTGGATCATATCAAATGTCTACACTGAGTATATTTCCTTGATATGTGTAAGTAAACATTGAGAATGTCAACAACATATGTGTTTGCAAATCTCTCCATCGGGATTCAAAAAACATAGTCTAGAATCAGCGATTGAAACGGGTTCTCCTGCATCAAAGAAATTGACCGCGGAGCCGATTAATCTTAAATGTATATAACCTAGAAATTACATAACTTCACCAAAAACACTTATCTTTATTCTTCCCACAATTATATTTTCATTCTTAGACACACACAAACAAGCTGTTTTGAGAAGTAAAGCAAAGCTATGTGGGGGGAGAGGTAGATGACTGTTGCGAGTGGGAAGGGATTTCATGTGATGGGATTGGATTGGTTACCGGCCTCTCGTTGTTGCCGATCAAAGGCCTCAGAGGTGAAATCTCCAATTCGATTGCAGATTTGCCCCATCAGCTCGCTCGACTGAATTTGTCGTATAATCGGCTGACGGGCAGCCTCCCCGCCCCCCCTGAAAATCTCACACTGCTGAGCCTCGTCATCTTGGATGTCAGCTCCAACCTTCTCTCCAGCAAAATCTCGCCGCCTCCGTTGTTAGGTAACGAGTAGAGCGAGCGCAAATATTGGATTGAGGCAAGCTAAAATCGGGTTGCGAATAACATTTTGGGTTGTGATTAACATTAGGATGCGACAAACCAAATACGAGTTGCAATTAGTAAAAGGTACTCTCTCTATATATCTCTCTCTTCTGGATTAATTCACATACAGTAATCATCTTTGTTTTGGGTGCACTACTATTTTATTCGTTGCAGCCTGCACTGTTTTGAAACTCATAGTCCAAGCATACATATATGTATATATGCACGTGTATGACTGCAGTAGCAGTACTTCGACAGTCGCGGATGTTTCATGTGTGTTGTGTCCAACGACGACGATATCTCGCATTTTCCACATGAATTAGGTCAATTTTGTTCTACTCTAGGTTAATTATTTTATTAATTAGCTTTATTTTTCTCTTCTTAACTTATATTTCATATTAAAGTTAAATTTAGAATCATTTTCTTATTTTTTTTGTCCGTTAAATTAATTAATTTAAATATACAAAAGACATCAAACAAATTCAGTGGTAAAGAATAAAACTATAATTTTTGCGTCAAAATTAGGACTACCAGATGAATCTGAAATGCTATCAAGCGCGACTAAGGCTCCGTTTGGGGGGACTTATTTTCACCGGTCAAGCGGTTACGACCGCTTGAACCGGACCCTAATTAAAGTCCGGTTCATGCAGTCGTAACCGCTTGACCGGTGAAAATAAGTCCCCCCAAACGAAGCCTAAGACTAAATTGAGGTAGAAAAAACTAATAATAATAGAAAGAAATATTAAGATACTAACAAAAATGAACAAATTAAATCGCGCCAAATGTGCTGAGATGGCCTTAAGCTTATTAATTAGTACATCCTCGCTATCTTCGACCATCTATTTTTTACTATCCTCAGCTAACCGTCATAGAATACATGTTTGACATGTTAATTGTTGAAGTTCCTTATGTGAGGTCGCACTTTCATAACCACCGCGCGCTTTCACAAACGCCACCGTTTTGGCACGGTGGTATGAACCATCTTTAGTTACCGCCGCCGCCGATCACCTAGGGACGAATTTCACCTACTTTTAGGCTCAAAGGTAGTTTTTTTTCTTGGTGATGGTCATAGCATAGATTCATAAAGGTGGAGTTTTTGTCCAAACAGGAAGAACACCACGCCAAAAGGAACCTTAATTAGTAGCCATCCGAGAGCTACACCCTACCGCTTGGCCTTAAATTCCTATTCCGAACGAATTTCTCTTTTCTGTTTTGTAATTTTCTCAGAGAAAGTTGACCAAGAGCTAGAGAGAGAGAGAGAGAGAGAGAGAGAGATGGTGACGTGCGATGACGTCCTCCTAATCTTAATATCATCGTCGTCATCATGAATAAAATGTGACCATGGGATCAAGAAAATCTGTAAAACAGGATGCAACAGAAAAGACAAAACTGTTACTTTTACCACCTTTCTTAACCAAATATCTTACTATCTTACACGAGCATCATGAGCGGAGGAGAGGAGAGAGAGAGAGGGAGAGATCTAGAGAGAGAGAGAGAGAGAGTGAAGTAGAGAGAGAGAGAGAGAGAGATCTAGAGAGATGGAGAGAGAGGATGAAGGTGATGATGGCGTGTTATATAAGTAGCAGAGTAAATAGAGCTGTCCCATCGTCGAGACCGTGGCCTTCAGTGTGGGCAGTTAAGCAAGCAGCTGCCTTGATCACGTTCTCGGCCATGCCGCCGAGCTGTCAACCTCTCTCTCTCTCTCTCTCTCTCTCTCTCTCTCTCTCTCTCTCGCTTTCCGTTCAACAGCGTTTCCCGCCGGTGACAGAGAAATACAGCAGGATTCACGAGCACATGCGTGAGCCCCGCCGCTTCTTTTCACATTCTTCTAGGATCGGATCGCCCGGAGTTTTTAATTAATTTCTGAGATCAGAAATTTATTCTTTTCATTTTAATCATAAAATACGTCCAATATTACATTTATGTATATATATATGCATTATACATGTTTAATTAATATCACGAGATAAGATCAAATTTTATATACTGTCAAATTAAATTTGATGCTGACCAGAAAATGTTAAATTATGCATATTAGATTGACTCTTTTTCCCGGTGAATGAGGGTACAAGCAGAGGAAGTTTTTTTTCTCTCCTCTGTTCATCATTTTTGACACGTAATTAGTCATCATCAGCATACGTACAATCTACAATCGAACCGCCAGCCAAACACAACGAAAAAAAGGAAAAATATTGCGCGATCTGTAAATATTGCTCAATATGTAATAAACATTAGAAAATATAGAATTAAATATAATTTATAAGAAGAGGATCTACCAAAATCTGGAAGACTGAATCTGTATCCAAGCGAGCCTGCGGGTCTGACCGGCCCAACGGACCCAACACGGGATGACGGGGGAGTCGTCCCAGTGAAATCCGGTCCGGTTCAGAGACTGAGCCGAAAAGTAGTCCCATATATGCATCGTCTTCTTCCTCGCTGGCATGGATGGGTCGATGGGTCTCGTCGTAGCATTGATGGGAGCTGATTACAGAATTCAAAGCCCCGCAGCCGCATTCCCCAAAATATCACCCAAATGACAAAACTCGAAGATGGAAAGTAATAAATCTCTCGTCCCCGCGGTTCGAGAGTTTCAAGCAGCGAAGCAGAAATGGCTACCGGCATAGCTCGCAGCACAGCTAAACTCTCTCGGTCGTACGGCGCGCGGTAGCCTCCTCCTCCCCTTCCATTGGTGGGTGGATGACGGAAGCGACCTTTGGTCTTCACCCCCACCGCCTCACTAAAAACATGTCCCTCCTCCGCCATCCCTTTACCGCATCTTCTTTGTTTTCTTTCAATTTTAAGATCATGCAGTCTCTCTCTCTCTCTCTCTCTCTCTCTCTCTCTCTCTCTCTCTCTGCGTTTGATCGTGTCTGTTTGCTTAATTGCCCCTCACCTGTTTGTTGAAAGTCCAAAACGAACTTTATCAGTTCTGACAACGGCTATATTTGTGGGCATCAAGCCATGCATGCATGATGCCGCTGTTAATATTGCCTCGCTTCTTCTTCTTCTTCTTCTTCTTCTTCGCGCCATCCTCTAATCAGCTTTTCAATTGGGCCAGGTGGCCTTTTCACTCTCTATCTCATCCCTCTGTACTAACCACCCCCTACTGCATGCCCACGTCATGAAATCTGCTGTTGACAAATTATTGCCTTCATCCCATCACATTCTAATTTGAATCATGCGGTGCTTAGATTATGATGCACATTAGTATGATGTCAGCAAATACATTAGTCGGTTTGACCGTTAATGTCCTAGAGAAAGTTCTTTTGGCGAGGAGATCTCATGCTCCTTCGTTTGTAAGAGATTGATTTTAAAAAATTAGCTTTCAATCCAATATCAATATACGCGGGAATTGACATTGGTTTAATTAATTCCGATTTTGTTGTTCGCAAAATTTTGTTTTTCAAGTGCGGGCGGATATTTAGCCTGGGCACGAGTTTTCGGTCCGAACGCAAATTTTTCGCCAATGGGCGGGTTTTTCGCCCGACCGCGTATTTTTCGCCCCAGACACGCATTGGCGCACGTTTTACGCCCGACCGTGTGTTTTTCGGCCTGGGCGCAAATTTTTGGCCCTAGCGCGAGCTTTTCGCCCGGGCACGCATTTTTTGCCTCTCGGCGTGTTTTTCGGCTCGAAAGCGAATTATCGCCAAAGCGCGCTTTTTTCGCGCCAGAGCGTGTTATTCGGCCCGAGAGCCAATTTTTCCCCCAGGTGCGCATTTTTGGGCCAGGGCGCGAAATTTTCGCCCGGGTGCGCGTTTTCTCAAGTGTGCTCTTCTTTGTCCCTGACGCGAATTTTTCGACGGGTGCGAATTTTTCCCCCATGTGGGCATTTTTCTCATGCGAGAGTTTTTTGTTAAAACGGGAATTTTTTGCTCGGACACGTTTTTCAGCTAAGACGCATATCTTTCGCACGGACGCGCATTTTTCCCCCGTGTGCGCGTTTTTTCGCACGGGAAGAAGTTTTTCGTCCTGAATGCAAATTTTTCGCTTTGACACGCATTTTCTCTTCTGGGACGAAAACCCGCACCGGGACGAAAAATGCGCGCCCTGACCTAAAAATCGCCCGACAAAAAACTCACGTCCGGGATGAAAAACCCTCTCCTAGGCAAAATGAGCGCCCGAGCAAAAAACAGGAATTTTTCGGCCAGAGGCGCATTTTCGGCCCGAACGTGAATTTATCGCCCAGTGGTGCGGTTTTCGCCCAGGCGCGTGTTTTTCGGCCCGAATGAAATTTTTTCGCATTAGCGCACGTTCTACGCCCGACAGTGTGTTTTTCGGTCTGGGCTCGAATTTTTGGCCCTAGCGCACGCTTCTTGCTCGGGCACGCATTTTTTGCCTTGGAGCGTGTTTTTCGGCTCGGAAATTTTTTTTCATCATGACGCGCATTTTTTGCCCCGGAGCATGTTATTCGGCCAGAGCTCCAATTTTTACCCAAGTCGTGCATTTTTCACCAGAGCGCGCATTTTGGGCCATGGCGCGAAAATTTCGCCGGGTGCGCGTTTATCTCCCGTGTGCTCTTTTTTGTCCCTGACACGATTTTTTCGACAGAGTGCGAATTTTTCCCCCACGCGCGCATTTTTTGCTCGGGCAAGCGATTTTTTTCTCATGTGTGCGAAACGGGCATTTTTTTCTCGGGCGCCCATTTTTCAGTTCAGCCACTCATTTTTTGCACGGGCGCGCGTTTTTCGCACGGGAACAAGTTTTTCGGCCTGAACGCGAATTTTTCGCTCGGACACACATTTTCGCTTTCGAGGCGAAAACCCGCTCCCGAACGATAAATGTGCGCCCTGGACTAAAAATCGTCGGGGCAAAAAACTCACGCCCAACGAAAAACCCGCTCCTAGGCAAAAAATGTGTGCCCGAGCCAAAAACACGAATTTTTCGGACTGGCGAACGTTTTCGGCCTGAACCCGAATTTTTCGTCCATGTGAGCGTATTTCGCCCGGGTGCGTGTTTTTCCCATACGTGTCTTTCGGCCCGGATGCCATTTTTTTGCATTAGCACACGTTTTACGCCCGACCGCGTGTTTTTCTGCCTGGGTGCGAAGTTTTGGCCCTTGGGAGCGATTTTTGCGTCGAAGCGTGATTTTCGGCTCGTAAGCGCATTTTTCGTCTGGGCGCGCATTTTTCGCCATAGAGCATGTTTTTCTGCCCGGGCGTCAATTTTTTACCGAGACGCGCGCATTTTATGCCAGGGCGCACAATTTTGGGCCGGGGTGCGAAATTTTTGCCAGGGTGCGCGTTTTTCTCTCGTGTGCTCTTCTTTGTTCCCGACGTGAATTTTCCCCCCATGCGCGCATTTTCACCTGGGCAAGCAATTTTTTCTCACGCGTGATTTTTTTTGCCAAAACTGGCGTATTTTGCTCGAGCACGCGTTTTTCAGCTCAGATGGGCATTTTCCGCACAGGAGAGTGTTTTCCCCTGGGTGAGCGTTTTTCGCACGGGCACAAGTTTTTCGGCCTGGACGCGAATTTTCACACCCGGCCAAAACACCTGCTCCCGCACAAAAAAAGCGTGTCCTGCCGTAAAAATCGCCCGGGCGAAAAACTCACGGTCGGGATGAAAAACCCGCTTTGTAGGAAAAAATGTGCGCTTGAGCTAAAAACACGCGTCAGAGATGGAAAATGCGTGGCCGAGTGAAAAACTCGTGCACGTGAAAAAATTCACCTTCGGACAAAAAAATCACCTTCGAACTGAACAACACACTCACGGGCCGAAAAACGCTTGCCCATCTGAAAAATGTGCGCTTGGCCAAAAAACATGTGCCCCGACAAAAATTTCCCGTCCGACCCAAAAAATGCTCTTCCGGGCAAAAAACGTGCGTCTGGGCAAAAAACGTGCTCCCAGGCCGAATAATGCATGCTCGGGCGAAAAACGCACGCTCGGGCAAAAAATTCATGCCCAGGCCAAAAAAAGCGCTCACTTAGTGAACCAAATTCGAAATCTAGGAGGGGTTATAGAGGAAGAACAAGTCGTCGAAAGGATCCTCAAATCACTCCTGAGATCTCACAATCACATTATCTCAGCCCTTCTTGAAGCACATGGCTTTGACACAATGATTCTGACTGAGCTAATGGGCTCATTGCAGTCACACGAAGATCTCCTAACCTAAGACATGTCAGTGTTAGATAAAGCCTTCCAAACAAAAATGACTTTTCAAAACAAGGATTCAGAGAGAAAGAAAAACGGATCGGGAAGTTCAAGGCACACACCCTTTAAAAAAAACATAAATTTGAAAACTGAAACACCAACAAACCTACAGAAACAACGAGTAAAACCCCCAGTGCCATCAGTGGCATGTATTGCATCATCTGCAAGAAGCGGAATCACGAAACAAAGGACTGCTTCTTCAGATGTAAGAAATGCAGAATTCGAGCAATTCCAAAAAAACTATTGGTACAAACCAAAAGAAGAGGCAAAACTCACTGAAATGGAACCTGACCAATTTCTCCTCTTGTAACTCTGCCCAAGAAGAAGAAAACTCCTCCACCTGGTTCGTTGGCAGCGGCTGTTCAGGCCACATGATAAATAATAGAGACTTTTTTATTACCCTCGATGAGAGACACAATTCAGAAGTCGTGTTAGGGGATCAAAAGAAGAGGAAGAATGTAGTAGGGAGAGGAATCATCTCAATAACAACACCTGAAGGCATAACTAAATTAGTCTGAAATGTTAAATTCATGCCGACACTTACACATAATCTGCTGAGTGTTGTCCAACTCTTAACCAAAGGATATAGAGTGGTCTTTGATCAAAGAGCATGTCACATTATTAAACCTGAAAGAAACACCATCGTAGCCTCAACTCACATGAATCAAAGTAACATATTCACTCTATGTTTAAAGCCTACAGTTTTGAGATCCCGCTCCTGCGCGTAGGGTTCCTCACGACCACGACATTTATATGGCATCATAGGCTTGTTCACCTAAATTTCTCCTCCCTCCGACAAATTCAGAACAACAATTAGTAGAAGGTCTCCCAAATTTCCAACCCTCTGCAAAAACTGCAATGCCCGGGTAAAAGGAAAATCACACAGACTCCTGTTTCCACTTTTTGTCCACCAAAGTGTTGGGCTAGAGAGCACAAAAGCCCGACCAGAACACCTGCAAATTAGTTCGAGCAAGTATCTGCACGTCCGCTTAGCGGTATGCCGATACACAACCAAAACACAGCACAAAATAACAGTAATAAAAGGTGACACACAGATATAACGTGGAAACCCAATAGGGTAAAAACCACGGGACGATCGGAGTCCAACCCGGAAAGCCGCCACTAAAAATGTGTAAAACAGATAGGCAATTACAAGGCTTTCCCTCCTCGATCAACACAGGATCTTCACCAACTTCGCACCACACAAGAATACACAATAAACAGTAGCAAGAAAATTGCAAGTTACCGACAGTGGCCGACGAGACGGATTACACAAATCCTCTCCAAGATGCCTCTTCGAATACTTGCCAAAGTCTGCTCCAGATCCAATCCGTGTATGCGAAGTATTCCTCGTCAACGTCGCAGAGACGTCCGAAAGCTCTTCCCAAATCAAGACGCTTGCCACAAAGGCCTCTCTAAGAACTCTTTCAATGCTTGAGATAGGAGATGAGTGGATGCCTTACCCCTCCTCCTTCATGCCTATTTATAGGCCAAAACCAAGGGGTAGATGGTGGTAGATGGCATGTGGAGGAAGCTTCCTTGAAGCTTCCATGAAGCTTTCATGAAGCTTCCCTCGGTCAAAGTACACATGTCAAATAATATGAAGCTTCCTTTGGCCACCTTCCTAGAAGCTTCCTTTAAGAGCACATGTTGACTTCCCCTCTTTCCAGGAAGCTTCCTTCAAGTCAAAGACGACTAGCCTCTTTTCACACTTAGGAGAAAATACCTCATCACAAAGAGCCACGGGACCTCTAGATCACCTCCACATTGACTTATGGAGACCTGCAAGTGTCTCCTCTCTTGGAGGAAAAAGATACTACTATTAATTGTAGACGACAACAACCGCTATATGTGGATGTTTCATCTCGAACAAAAAACAGAAGCACTCTCTCACTTCCAACGTTACAAAGCACAAGTAGAAAATCAACTATGAAGAAGAATTAAGACAGTGAGAAATGATAAAGGGGGAGAGTTCTTATCCTCATAGTTCAACTTAATGTGCCAAGAAGTTGAAATTCACAAAGAACTCACAACCCACGACACTCCACAACAAAACGGGGTTGCAGAACGTCGAAACAGAACCATTGTTGAAATGGATAGAATCATGACGATCCACAAATCTGTCCCCAAATCACACTGGGCAGAAGCTGCGACAACTACAATTTGTATATTAAATTGTTGAGTCCCCGCCAGATCTCTAATCGACACGACACCATATGAAGCATTACTTAATCAAAAGCCCAAGATCTCCCATTTAAGGGTATTCGGCTCCATTGCTTATGCCCATAAAACACACACAAAAAAGAGAAGCTAGCTCGATGAAAGTAATCAAAAATGCATCTTACTAGGGTATATCAATGAAAGTACAGGCTGCCGTCTGCTTGAAGCTCTCAACAATGAGAAAATTTTATATACGCCCAATGCATCATGAGCATGGTGCGTTTGACATATTTTATTCCCCAAAATGAATTTATTTGCTAAAATTTATATTTTTTTAACAAAATAATTAACTGAATATAAATTCAGGTATTTTTACGGTTATTTTAATTACTCGTATGCATATATTTTGAAATAAAAAGTGTAAAACTACAATTGTAACTTTTTTTTCAGGAATATATATATTTTAAACTATTTTACGACTGTAATTTTGCGGTAAAAATGAGTGTCAAGATACAGTTCATTGAAACTGTAAATTACTTTACAACTTTAATGTTGCAGAAAAAATCGGTCCACGCACCATGCTCTTGGTGCGCTTAGCGTATATAGAAAATTCGCCCCTCAACAACAAGTTCATCATCTCACGAGATGTAACATTCCATGAAGAAGAAAATTGGGACCGGGCGTAAGACTTGGATTGACCACGTCAAGCTCTGCCATTACTGGTTGAGTTGGAACTTCATCCTAACTCCATCCTGTAGAATGCGAGCAATTTTGAGCTCATTGAAGAGAAGTCTGATCCAGAATCCTCAGTGCTCGTGAAAACTAGGGCTTCGTTTGGCGTGGTGATGGCGGTCGTGAACGTGGTGGTCATGAACCATCGTTCATGAACGCTCGACCTCACCTAAGAAAATTCATGCATTTTAAGCTCAAAACTAGTTCATTTTCTTGGGTAGCGGTCATAACCTTTGCCTTGCCAAACATACATTCTATGATAATTGTTACGGTACTCGCATGGTTCTATTTTTGAACAGGCCTGCATACCGTACACCCCAACCCATCTCTGCACACGAAGCGTGGTCCATAAGCAGCGGGTTGTTGAGGTGGTGATTTGAACTCGCGACCTCCTTGATAAAGGGACTTAGCGTCGGTCTTTATCACCAACTGAGCTGCAGCTGATCAACTAACAGAGCTTGCAATGCTCCTAATGCTCTATGTATTTATTATATGTAATATATATTAGATATTTATGGGAGAATAAAAGGTAGCTAAATCACGTTAGAATAGTTGGTAATACTTTTTGACGTAAATGTAAAATAAATTAGCATATTTCATTTCTCAAAGTAATTTTTAGAGCCGTCAACGCTGACTGTTTACCACCAAATTGAAGTCAACCGGACTGTAAACTGTTTGGCTGTTTGCTCGGTTTACCAAAATTTAGTAATCCGTCGGCGAATAAGAATGTTTAAATTGTGGGGACCACTCTTTCTTTTTTGTCGAAGAAAAGTATGTTTGCTGGGATGGTGGGACCCATAGAGTGAAATGGAGGTTTTCTATTGGTTTAGGGCAGCAAACAACATGTGCTCAGCCTAGGCTAACTCTGCCGTATTTTTTGAAAATAAATAAGAAAATATAAATTAAAACCACTCTTTAAATTTGTTAAATTTGTAATAAAAATGAGATAAAATTGACACTAACACCAAAAATTAACTCATCTTCTATTATAATAATAACTATATATATAGAGAGATCTTAAAAAAAAATTAAAGCAACTTTGTATAAATGTAAAAATTGTAATAAAGAAAAGGTAAAAATAAAAGATTGTTTTACTAGGTGATGTTTACTTTTGTAATGTTGTATGTATATATAGTATAGACATGAGCGGACCCATGTTAAGACACGGTCGGGCAAGTGCCCGACCGTGTTTTTCGCGAAATCCCGCTAGGGCAGAACTGGGGTCGCGATTTCGACGGTGCCGTGCTTCGCAATTTCGACTTTCGACGGCGACGGTGTTGTGCTTCGCGAAATCCCGCTGGTATCTTCTTCTTCTTCTTAACAGTCCCTTCTTCTTCTTCTTCTTCTTCTTAACAGTCCCTTCTTCTTCTTCTTAACAGTCCCTTCTTCTTCTTCTTCTTAACAGACCATTTTTCTTCTTCTTCTTCTTCTTCTTCTTCTTCTTCTTCTTCTTAACGGTCCCTCCTTCTCCTCCTTTTGTTGATCCTGAAATCCCCTCTCTTTTCTCTCCTCCTTGTTCAATTTTGGGCTTTTCGACAAATCAAAAATCTGACTTCAGTTTGTTACTGTATTCATTTTTGTAATTTGCAAATCTGAAGCAACTAAGCTGATAGTGTAGACTGTGTAGTGAATCATATTTCATTGATTGAGGGTTTTATAATTTTATTTTTGCAAGTGAGTTCCGTTTGAAATCTGAAATTTGAGTTCTAGCTGAATTTTTCTCTGTACTTCTGCCCAGCCTTCTTCGGGAGGTCCATGGCTTAATTCCAACTCTCTCTTCATTAGCTCTAACGAAATTGTGAACATACATAAGGTGAGTTGAAGGGAAAATACCATTTTTTTATTTTAAAATTTTCTTCTGGTTCTCTCCAACAAATCTCCATTGTGGGTATAAGTTATAAATTTTAGATTTGCAAGTGAGAACATATTGTTTTTGCATCTTGT
Source organism: Dactylorhiza incarnata (assembly GCA_033032865.1). Lineage (NCBI taxonomy): Eukaryota > Viridiplantae > Streptophyta > Magnoliopsida > Asparagales > Orchidaceae > Dactylorhiza > Dactylorhiza incarnata. The sequence goes on along the minus strand of JAWHQI010000348.1, from coordinate 742,359 downwards.
TTGTCAAATTCATCTATTTTTCTAAAATTCTTTTTATAGATTCAATCTAGGTTAACAATAATTGCAACAATAGTTTACTGATTTATCATGTCTAAAGTTCATGCCTCTTGTTTAGCAATATTAGTGTGTTTATCATGTTGAGATTTATTGTGCCCGGGCTGACCGAAAATCCTAGTTCCGTCACTGCCTACGGACCAAAACAGAAGGGCCCTTGAGCATTATTCTATTTATAAAAGGATCAAAGTGGTACTAAAGAATAAAAAAATTTGTATAAATTAAGTTTGCTTTTTTAATATTTTATTTTCTTTCCGCTCCTTTTTATTATTCACCCTACTTTCATCACGGGGACAAAGTCTAACGAGCCTTGTAGGAACAATCATGCACTTATCCAATTGATTCATAAATTTTAACTTATGAAAGGGCCGGGGCGCAATCATTTCCTCTAAGTAAAATGACATCACAACATTCTGTACTAAGCGTCGAAGGCTAGGCGGTTATTCTCATTTGAGTTAAAGGTCGACAGAGAATAGTGGTGACGCTCTTACGATTATTGAGAGTCATTGTGGCTCATATATCTGGATACTAGATTTCGGTGCTTCGCAACACGTGCTTAAATGCAAAGATGTTTAGTTCACTAGAGGTGGCAACTGGGTCTGTCATTCTGGGTGATGGCTCAGCATGTGAGGTCATGAGGACAGGGACAATGGACATCTATACGCATGATGGAGTATTGCATAGGCTTGAATGAGTACATTCGGTACCCAAGTTTCATAGAAATTTGTTATTGCTGGGCAGTTTGGACTCAAAAGGTTGCAACTTAATTTCGGGAAAGAGATGGAGTTTTAGACGTGAGGGTGCGCCGTGCGTATGCGAGCTGAGCATCGCAGTAGTTAATATCGGCTAATGGGGACCACGATGCAAGGTGGTGCCCCCACGATTTTTGCGACTGACATATTGGATGGCCATGGTGGTGCTCAGGATTACACGCCCTTTTGGGACTCTGGTTATGCAAGTCAAGTTCAACAGTCTGATTGCGATGACATTCATGGTTGGTTGAGCTTGAACAGAGATGAGTCGACTGGAGCAGGTTGGTTTATGCCACATGTCTTTAAAGTGGTGCTTATTGCAGTCTTGTGCTTATTGCAGTGCTGCGTGCAGAGTTGCTCATGTTGGGATTTCCGGTCGCGAATCCCAAGAACAACTAAATACATAATCACAAGAAAATACGTACTTTGCACAATTTTATTAGCACAATAAAATATATAAGTACTCAAATTAAGAGATACACGTCCGAAAATATACTGCAAAAGAACGAGTTACGATAATCCGCAGAAGTAATATGAAAATAATTAACTACAATCAAAGAACTATCACTCAGAGTTATCATGACTCTCAGTGATGGTATAAAAACCATCACCATCCACTCATAGATATTGTAAGACCCTCTTTTTTTTGCACTTTCCTGGGTCCTACCGCCCAGAACCGCCGTCTTGCGGCAGCACCATTATGCTCATGGTCGCCTCCACAAGACGTCGATTCTGCCGACTATTCATCATCATCCAGGCGAACCATAATCACAGTAATTGAAGTATTTAAATGAAACAAGTCCACAAAATCACATTATAAATTTATCATAATACAAGATTATAATGTCCACGATGAGAAAGAACTAAAAGAATAGGGGCTTATGCCCGGTACATGATCAAATATAGTGCAACAACACTCTCACTCTACATTTATGTGGAAGCTATCAAACTCTGTCTTCATGCATCTGTAGTTGCTGCTGCGACGACGCGTAGTGGTTGCTCTGCTTCATCCCATCTTCCTGTCCTGTCTCCTGAACAGGGTCCTGCTGTTCCGACACATCATCCCTAAAATGATGAGATCCACCGACCGTCAGTCTATAAGACTCAGCATATTCCTCACCGCCTCCACCCGCGACTCCTAGGCACCGTGCGGGAGGAGGAAGCGGAGGACATCAAAGGGTAAATCAAAAGCAGGTGACAGTGGCGAGACTAGCAAGTATATAGATACTAAACAGTAATGAAAACATCTCTACCCTAGCAGGAGTATGTATATAAGCAATAAGTAAAGAGCAGTATAAGTAAAAGAGTAGGTATAATAAATAAGAGCTGCTATAAATGTAACCTTAACTTATATGCACACACAAAAGCACATAAGCTAAGGGATCTGATACTAAGGTAAACTCATCGTATAAAGGAGCTCATACTAGTTTATACGACGAGGTCTCTGTTTTATGCAAGAATGCTATGCTATGATATGCAATGCAATGCAATGCAACACAATGGTGCAACTCACGCACACGACTCTGTACGTACAGACCTTTAGTTCCCATTTTTTGGAGGTAGCTAACCTCTCGAACACCTCCCGTCGTGGTCAAACGGTGGTAGAGGAGCAGGCATCTCCTCACCTAGGTGGGTAAGTCACACTACCAGACCTAGGCCCTAACGTACGCTGTGATACAGGTACCCGGTACTCACGAGCTCCTACATACTAAACTGTATTGGCCAGGCAGGGTTTAGGGAATCCGTCCCGTCGGACGCGCAGTAAGACAACCTGCCCCCCCATAAAACCACTAGCACTGCCGAGTCAACGAACTACTGTCGGTGTGGCGACTAAGACAGAACCGAAGACCCACCACATCTTATACACAAGCAACATGTATTAACCCTTACTACTGAGCCTCCAGCTCGCAATTCTAAATCAACATTTATAAAGTAGAGCCTACCGCTCACCATACTATATCAGTCTTATATTTAAACTATGAGCCTACCGCTCGCTAGACTACACCAGTCTTATATTTAAACTATGAGCCTACCGCTCGCTAGACTACACCAGTCTTATATTTAAACTACGAGCCTACCGCTCGCTAGACTACACCAGTCTTATATTTAAACTACGAGCCTACCGCTCGCTAGACTACACCAGTCTTATATTTAAACTACGAGTCTACCGCTCGCTAGACTACACCAGTCTTATATTTAAACTACGAGCCTACCGCTGGCTAGACTACATCAGTCTTATATTTAAACTACGAGCCTACCGCTCGCTAGACTACACCAGTCTTATATTTAAACTACGAGCCTACCGCTCGCTAGACTACATCAGTCTTATATTTAAACTATGAATCTACCGCTCGTTAGACAACACTAGTATTATATTTAAACTACGAGCCTACCGCTCGCTAGACTACACTAGTCTTATATTTAAACTACGAGCCTACCGCTCGCTGGACTATCCCAGTCCTTCCTTACAACCTGAGCCTACCGCTCGCAGGACTATCACAGTTTTTTCTTATAACCCGAGCCTACCGCTCGCAGGACTATCCCAGTCCTTCCTTATAACCCGAGCCTACCGCTCGCAGGACTATCCCAGTCCTTCCTTATAACCCGAGCCTACCGCTCGCAAGACTATCTCAGTCCTTATTTCATTCCTTCCCAAATTTGGGAGGGAGATTATGTTTCAAGTTCTCCTACTTACTATTCTTGTCTATTGTTATTTGATCTTAGCAGCTTGGGGTGAATCCTGGACTTCCCGTGGATTACCCGGTGAAGGGCTCACAACGGTACTAGGGAATGTGATGGTGACTGAAGCCCAAATCCCCCTTTCCAGGATATTTATTTTATTTAGTTGTTACCCATTTTGTACGCCCATTTGCTCTCCAATTGCTCTAAAATCCTAAGGTGGATTACCATTTGACTCGGACAGACATGTGTCGGTGTTCTATTGAATACCGAGCCATGTCATTCCTAGTGATTGACTATTTTCTTGTGTTATCTCTCAATCACAATTTTCACTTCTTGCTAAGTCATCATTCGCCTCCCCTAATAGGTCCTTGTCAAATTCCTGAATTGATAGTTTTACTAAATGCACCCAGTCTTTATTTCCGATGACTGCCATTGGAGACTAATCATTCAACCTAATTGGGCATCTGCAATTCTCTTAGAGTTAGTAACTCTAGGGGTGGTGACCATAAGGAAGGGGTCCAAATTTATGTTTTCAATTTCTACTGTTCGCAGACCAAGGTGGAATTGAACTAGGTTTGACTCTTAAGATGCAACCTTGGTCCTATCAAGTCCTAATGAGTTCCAAGTTTTTACCATAGGTTCGCAATTTGTAATGATCTAACAACCTCAAATCCTACACTTCATACTCTTCCAGGAAATTCTTAATCATAGTTCTATTCAAATAGATGTGATGAAGGTAAAGTTTTACGCAACAAGTATCATCTATGGATCTCTATAAATTCCGATGAATTCACAATAGTATAGTATTGGTCTAAAAACCTCAAACCATAAGTTTCACATTTTTCTAGGGATTATTTGACCATGATTTATATTTAACAAGAATGGGTGCAAATAAAGATTTATACTACAAGTATCATCTATATATCTCTATAAATTCTGATAAATTCACAGTAGCATAATATTGGTCTAAAAACCTCAAACCCTAAGTTTCACATTTTTTTCCAAGGAGTATTTGTCCATAATAATCATTTAATACAAGTGGTGTGCCAAAAAGGGTTTATACTACGACTACCATCTACAGGCCACAATAAAATCTGATAAAATCATAGAAGTATAATATTGACCTAAAAACAGAAATGCCTAAGTTTCATAATTTTCCAAGTAGTATTTGTCCATAATATTCATTTAATACAAGTGGTGTGCCAATAAGGGTGTACACTACAATCACCATCTACAGGTCACAATAAATTCTGATAAAATTACAGTAGAATGATATTGACCTAAAAACAACAGTGCCTAAGTTTCATAATTTTCCAAGGATTATTTGTCCATAATATTCATTTAATACAAGTGGTGTGCCAATAAGGGTTTACACTACAACCACCATCTACAAGTCACAATAAATTCTGATAAACTTACAGTAGTATGATATTGACCTAAAAACATCAATGCCTAAGTTTCATAATTTTACAAGGATTATTTGTCCATAATATTCATTTAATACAAGTGGTGTGCCAATAAGGGTTTACACTACAACCACCATCTACAAGTCACAATAAATTCTGATAAAATTACAGTAGTATTATATTGACCTAAAAACATCAATGCCTAAGTTTCATAATTTTCCAAGGATTATTTGTCCATAATATTCATTTAATGCAAGTGGTGTGCCAATAAGGGTTTACACGACAACCACCATCTACAAGTCACAATAAATTCTGATAAAATTACAATAGTATGATATTGACCTAAAAACATTAATTCCTAAGTTTCATAATTTTACAAGGATTATTTGTCCATAATATTCATTTAATACAAGTGGTGTGCCAATAAGGGTTTACACTACAACCACCATCTACATGTCACAATAAATTCTGATAAAATTATAGTAGTATGATATTGACCTAAAAACAACAATGTCTAAGTTTCATAATTTTACAAGGATTATTTGTCCATAATATTCATTTAATGCAAGTGGTGTGCCAATAAGGGTTTACACTACAACCACCATCTACAGGTCATAATAAATTCTGATAAAATTACAGTAGTATTATATTGACCTAAAAACATCAAAGCCTAAATTTCATAATTTTCTAAGGAATATTTGTCCATAATATTTATTTAATACAAGTGGTGTGCCAATAAGGGTTTACACTACAACCACCATCTACAGGTCACAATAAATTTTGATAAAATTATAGTAGTATGATATTAACCTAAAAACAACAGTGCCAAAGTTTCATAATTTTCCAAGGATTATTTGTCCATAATATTCATTTAATACAAGTGGTGTGCCAATAAGGGTTTACACTACAACCACCATCTACAGGTCACAATAAATTCTGATAACATTACAGTAGTATGATATTGACTTAAAAACATCAATGCCTAAGTTTCATAATTTTACAAGGATTATTTGTCTATAATATTCATTTAATACAAGTGGTGTGCCAATAAGGGTTTACACTACAACCACCATCTATAGGTCACAATAAATTCTGATAAAATTACAGTAGTATTATATTGACCTAAAAACATCAATGCCTAAGTTTCATAATTTTCCAAGGATTATTTGTCCATAATATTCATTTAATACAAGTGGTGTGTCAATAAGGGTTTCAGCACAAATAGATCAATTTAGGGCTTTTTAGTAATTGGCTCAATTTCCCCAAATTGGTGGTTCTATGATGGGGATTTTGGGCTCATTAGGTCCCCTAGGGAGTTTGCCACATGATGGTGGGTCCAATTTGATCATTTGGAGTTCAATTGCCCTTATTTATGGAGGTTTGACCTAGGTGGCCTAAGGTTGACTTTTGGTCAATTTGACCAATTTGGTTGGCCTCAAAGGTCCCTAGTGGTCTACTCACCTCCTTGGATGGTCATGGGGGTCATGGTGAGGTTAGGTTGGCACATTGGAGTCTGTTGGTCACCCCTAGGTTAGGCCATCAAGATTTGCTATATGCACCCCAAAATGCATTCCTTCCTATCTTAATGAGTTCATGGGGCCTCTTTAGCCCACTTTGCATACTTGATCCATCCTAGGGGGATCTCCATGGCTATGTGTGATGCTCAAGGTGCTTTAGTCTCTTTCAGTCCACTTTACACTAGGGTGGCCCATGGTCATCCTAGTGCCCGGTGTCACTTATCCTATTTTTGTCATGACTTGTCATGGCAAAAATTCTCTAGGGGCCTATCAGTTTGGGGGATGTTACAGATATAGCGTCACCACACCCGCATCTGGACGTCTCCAGAACTCTGCGCACGTTGTGGGCAATTTCTCCCGATGTGACTGCTCTGTCTATAGTGGTAACAAATAACTCCCTTCGACGCCGACCGAGCCAGTGCATTCCTCGATCCCCTGTCGAATGCTCTCCCTCATCCATCTACCGCCAAAATATGCTCACCCCAAGGAGCAGGGTCCTTCATCATCTGACTGGACAATAATGCTGATGTGACCTTCTATAGCCCCACTATGTCCTTCCCATATAGGAGCGTGGTCATTATGCGTTTAAAGGACAGCGGGAGTGAGGTAAGAAGTAATAGGGCCTTATCTTCTTCCTCCACCTTTGCACCAACCACATGCAATTAATTTAGAAGGTCGTTGAACACATTAAAGTGCTCCTGCAGGTTGTCACTGTACAACCCTCATTCTCCGAGGTAGGCCCATTCAAAGCCACGTAGGCTGAAGTCAAGGTCAAAGGGTCAGCACAGGAGCCGGCAATCCAAGACACAAGGCAACTCAGCCAGCAGGAGCAAGAGGCGAGCTGGGCGAGCAAGGGGCGAGTATGGCGAGCAAGGGGCGAGTATGGCGAGCAAGGGGCGAGTATGGCGAGCAAGGGGCGAGTATGGCGAGCAAGGGGCGAGCAGAGGCGAGCTTGGGCGAGTATCTCACGAGTATGGGCGAGTATCTCGCGAGTATGGGCGAGTATCTCGCGAGTATGGGCGAGTATCTCGCGAGTATGGGCGAGTAGCCCTTGTAACTCGCGAGCAGAGGCAGTATACTCGCCTGTACCCCCCTAGGATTTCTCTATAAATAGACCCCCATGGGTACTAGAAATGGCACTTTTGGGAAGTGGTCGAAGTCCCCCCAAGTTGGATACTCGCCAAATCCATGCTCGTCTAGTACCTCACCCAGCTTTTGGTTGCGGAGGGGAAGTTTCTCCCAAACTTCCGGGTACGTGGTGGGACCTCCCTGCTGGAGCACCTGGGGTGTGCTTAGTCATTTTCTCTCTACTATTTTAGCTATCAGAGCCGTGAAGTTGGACCGCAGGATCAGTAGCCTCCGGCTGCATCGGTCCGAATTTTGAGGTCAGGATTTTCCTGGCGTCAACACTTTGGTGCGGTGAGCGTGGATCGTAGTCGGAGGAAGAAATTTTTGCGAGAAGGCTTCATGGCTTAAAGTGGCGAGATGGAGGCCAAAGGCAGCAACTCGCGAGCATTCGACAAGTTGGGCGAGTTCCAGAGGCGACATCCTGAAGGCGAGTTCCAGATGGCGAGATCCCTACTCGCCAGAGTCGAGTTCCAGATGGCGAGATCCCTACTCGCCATAGGTGAGTTCCAGATGGCGAGATCCCTACTCGCCATAGGCGAGTTACAGAGATGGCGAGATCCCTACTCGCCAGAGTCGAGTTCCAGATGGCGAGATCCCTACTCGCCATAGGCGAGTTCCTGCAGGCGAGATCCAGAGATAAGTTCAGACCAGCGACTTTACTCGGAAGAGAGGCGAGCTTCCTGGATAGTGGCGAGATCCTTCCTTACTCGCCATCCCTACTCGCCCATAGGCGAGCTTCCTTGTTACTCGGCATAGGCGACTTCGTGCAGGCAGGCGAGCTTCTTCAATAATCGGCCATAGGCGAGCTCCTTCAATACTCGCCCATAGGCGAACTTCTTCCTTACTCGCACATAGGCAAGCAGCATCAAATGAGGCGACTTCATGCAGGCGAGCAAGATTCTTCTATACTCGCCCATAAGCGAGTTCTCTACTCGCGAGGGTGAGTTCTCTACTCGCAAGGTGGTGAGAACCTGGTGCCTAGTTCAAGAGTGGCGAGTTCCTGAAGGGCGATTTCAAGATCTGGCGAGTATGGAAAATAAAAAATTTCCAGGGGCGCTGCCCCCTTGACCCCCGTCCGCTGACCGGGAGCGGAACCCCCGAACCCTCTGCGTAGGGGGTCTTATGTAAAAAGGGACACTCCTCCCCTCAGTTTCCTCCTTCTTCAATGTCAATGATTTCCACACATGATCATACTGACGGGTGCTTTGGTAAAGCCCGTGAGTGCTTTTGTCTGACTTATAAACAGGATGATTCATGACGAGTTCGCCACCAAGGGAAAGCACATAAAGCTACTCGCGAGGTCTCCAAGTTGATGCTCGGCGAGCTCCTAGTCGCGATGGTCTTCTTCAGCAAACTACTCGCGACGCCTCCAAGTTGATGCTCAGCGAGCTCTTAGTCGCGGTGGTTTTCAAAGCTAGGATTCCGCAAGCTCATACTCGCGATGATCTTCATCAAGGGCGTATATTCCACGAGGATGTTTACTCGTGATGTCGTCAAGCTAGGATTCAACGAGCTCATACTCGCGATGAGCTTCATCAAGGGCGTATATTCCACAAGGATGCTGACTCGTGACGTCTTCAAGCTGGTATTCTGCGAGTTCCTACTCGCGATGATCTTCATCAAGGGCTTACATTCCACGAGGATGTTTACTCGTGACGTCTCAAAGCTGGTGTTCCGCGAGCTTCTACTCGCGATGATCTTCATGAAGGACTTATGTTCCATGAGAATGCTTACTCATGACGTCTCCAAGCTTGGTATTCTGCAAGCTTCTTATCACCGATGATCTCCTTCCGTCGGCTATGATCCATGAGGGGTCTTACTCAAAAGGTGAAACAGGTTGGGTCGGCATTCAACACCCAAGTGGGATGGAGACCTGGGGATGGTGTGTTCCTTTGGAACCTCCCCGACTGTCAGTCCCCTTCATGGTGTGTTCTATGAGATGAAGAACTGCTCAGAAGTACCTAAAGGCTCAACAAGGAGATCACTTGTCATCGAGAAGCTCGAACTGAACTAGGAGGGATCTTTCATTGTTCAAGAGGCATTCGAGACTGGCAGAGACCGCCTGTAGAATCATGAAGGGGAATCCCTTGGGAATATCTGGAGCGGCAATGACCTGAAAAGGTTCTATCCCTGAGCGGGAAGGTCTATTCCCCCCCTCCTTGTGTTTATTCCATTTAAATAAAAATTCCTCGCCCCCTGAAACATGGGCCGCGAGAGTTGTTTTTCTCTTCTGGCAAGAGCTTTTTGAAGTAGGTGAAACTGATCTCCACGACAGGTTGGGAAACGAGCCTCCGACTTGATTCTCGTAAAACCCAGAACGGGTGATGGGACAATGCCTCGGTATACGTCCCCCTAAGTCCAAGCCTCTGCAATGACAGCCGAGATCAGCTCCCCCCTTGCACGTTGGCCGCGGTTCCCACCGACTGCATTTCTCATCCGACTGGTGAGATTATCAGGAGAAAGTCTGGACGCCGACCTCCCAACTCGTCGAAGCGATGATCGATTTACCTGACTGAGGGACCCTTGTATAAAGGTGTCATTTGACCTCTTGCGACAAAGCCTAATATCTCTTGTATTTTATTCCAATCATATGGGTTGGTGCGGTTAATCCCCTCTGATTGTTGAGTGATAGCATGAAGACTCTTCTGCAACCTGGTGACCGATTGGGGGACAGGCCTCCGACTCGACTCTCGTAAAAACCCAAGTCGGGTGGTGGGATAGCGCCTCGGGAGAGAGTCCTCCTAAGACCAAGCCTCTGCATTGACCGTCGAGATCAGCTCCCCCCTTGCACGTTGGCCGAGTTACCCCCCGACTGCACTTCCCATCCGGCTGGAGAGGTTATCAGAGGAGAGTCCGGACGCCAACCCCCCAGCTTGACGAAGAGATGATCGATTTGACCGATCAGCATTCAGCAAACGCAATAGGATGGAGGCCTCGGGATGGTTTGTCCCCTTGGACCTCTCCACCTCTAGTTGAGCTCGGCTCCTAGAAGGTGTCGACCTTCTCTCCACCTCCATTTGAGCTCGGCTCCTGTGAGGTGTCGACCTTCTCTTCACCTCTAGTTGAGCTCGGCTCCTAGAAGGTGTCGACCTTGTATCCGCTTCTAGTTGAGCTCGGCTCCTAGAAGGTGTCGACCTTGTATCCTCTTCTAGTTGAGCTCGGCTCCTAGAAGGTGTCGACCTTGTATCTGCCTCGAGTTGAGCTCGGCTCCTAGAAGGTGTCGACCTTGTATCCGCCTCTAGTTGAGCTCGGCTCCTAGAAGGTGTCGACCTTGTATCCGCCTCTAGTTGAATTTGGCTCCTAGAAGGTGTCGACCTTGTATCCGCCTCTAGTTGAATTCGGCTCCTAGAAGGTGTCGACCTTGTATCCGCCTCTAGTTGAGCTCGGCTCCTAGAAGGTGTCGACCTTGTATCTGCCTCTAGTTGAGCTCGACTCCAAGAAGGTGTCGACCTTGTATCTGCCTCTAGTTGAGCTCGGCTCCTAGAAGGTGTCGACCTTGTATCCGCCTCTAGTTGAGCTCGGCTCCTAGAAGGTGTCGACCTTGTATCCGCTTCTAGTTGAGCTCGGCTCCTAGAAGGTGTCGACCTTGTATCTGCCTCTAGTTGAGCTCGGCTCCTAGAAGGTGTCGACCTTGTATCCGCTTCCAGTTGAGCTCGACTCCTATAAGGTGTCGACCTTTTCTCGCCAGAAAGACAGCTCGTCGAATAAGGGTTGGATGATTCTTTCCGAGCAACTACGTTACTCGCAAAGAGCGGGGATTGTGTACAACCCTCATTCTCCGAGGTAGGCCCATTCAAAGCCACGTAGGCTGAAGTCAAGGTCAAAGGGTCAGCACAGGAGCCGGCAATCCAAGACACAAGGCAACTCAGCCAGCAGGAGCAAGAGGCGAGCTGGGCGAGCAAGGGGCGAGTATGGCGAGCAAGGGGCGAGTATGGCGAGCAAGGGGCGAGTATGGCGAGCAAGGGGCGAGTATGGCGAGCAAGGGGCGAGTATGGCGAGCAAGGGGCGAGTATGGCGAGCAAGGGGCGAGTATGGCGAGCAAGGGGCGAGTATGGCGAGCAAGGGGCGAGCAGAGGCGAGCTTGGGCGAGTATCTCGCGAGTATGGGCGAGTATCTCGCGAGTATGGGCGAGTATCTCGCGAGTATGAGCGAGTATCTCGCGAGTATGGGCGAGTAGCCCTTGTAACTCGCGAGCAGAGGCAGTATACTCGCCTGTACCACCCCCCTAGGATTTCTCTATAAATAGACCCCCAGGGGTACTAGAAATGACACTTTTGGGAAGTGGTCGAGGTCCCCCCAAGTTGGATACTCGCCAAATCCATGCCCGTCTAGTACCTCGCCCAGCTTTTGGTTGCGGAGGGGAAGTTTCTCCCAAACTTCCGGGTACGTGGTGGGACCTCCCTGCTGGAGCACCTGGGGTGTGCTTAGTCATTTTCTCTCTCCTATTTTAGCTATCAGAGCCGTGAAGTTGGACCGCAGGATCAGTAGCCTCCGGCTGCATCGGTCCGAATTTTGAGATCAGGATTTTCCTGGCGTCAACAGTCACCCTCTTGCATCTTCAGCCCATTCAATCGTTGTTTGAACAATAATCTTGTGGTCAACGACTTGGCCAGATACAATCTTTCAAGCTTATCCCAAAGCTTGATTGCAGACTCCTCGACGTCAATGTTAAATAGCACCTTGTCATCAATGCACATCCTGATGGCGCTATTGACACGCTCATCCAATTCAATCCACTCCTCATCCTTCACTTTAACAACCAATTTTTCTCGTCCCCGCAAAACCCGCATCAACCCCTACTCAACTAGCATATCTTTGACGTGAATCTGTCACAGATTAAAATTTCCGTTGCCATCGAACTTCTCCACCGAGTGCCAAGCCAAAGTCTCATTCTTTCCCACCATAGTTGCCCTCTGGTATGACTAGGAGACCTGATTAATTCAAGGTCGAATTTGAAAAGATGCGAAAAGGACCTAGTCGTTCACCACCGGAGTCAAATCTTTCCTCAAATGTTCAATCAGTCACCTATAGAATCTATCTTTGATCGCGGAAGGGCAATCCCCCGGAATAACTAAATACAGAATCACAAGAAAATACGTACTTTGCACAATTTTATTAGCACTGTAAAATTAATAAGTACTCAAATTAAGAGATACACGTTCTAAAATATACTGCAGAAGAACGAACTATGAAAATCCGCAAGAGTAATATGAACTTGACTGCAATTCGTAAAACAGACACACAAGATTCGTACCAGAATGAACATTCGTCGTCGTTAACTGACCATCCGTCGCCGCCACCATCGAGAAGAGATCCAAGTCAGGAATTGACCTTGTCGTGAGCGCGCAGCTCGCCAATATCACCACTTTTGCACAACCACGGCCTACGAGCATGCAACCACTGAGCACCACGCACCTTGCCGCAACCCGCGAATCTGACGCCTTGCCGCTACCGGCACGTTTTCGCTCTTCGTTGCCGATGCAGCCCGCAATCAGATGTACGTCGACGCCCATCGTCGTCTTCGGCAGTGCACTACCACTCTCCTCTTGAAGTATTTTTACCTCTCTTTGGTTTGACTTTTGGTGTGTCCACATAGCTTTATATGTTTCCCTCTCTTTTTATAAAGCCAAAATTCAATAATAATGGTACATGAAACACATGTTGCGACCTCTTTCTTAGAAGCTTCTCATGCATGCACCCATTCAAAACACATGGACGACTTGAGGAAAAGTCTTCATTGGCGTTTGGTATGTGAGAAATGTGAATCATGTGGGTTTGAAAAATCAAATCAACATCTCAGTGCAGTTGATGCTACGAGCAGACGATGCTTAATGCAGTTGGTGCTTCGTGCATAGATTGTTTATGGTACTTCCGGATCTCGAACCAAGTTGGTGCTATATTTATTTTTTCTGTTCGGTTCCGGATCAACATTTCCTAGGGTCTTCTAGAAGACACATGCGCGCGACAACATGCGTAACAACAAAAGTCATGATAGAAACCCCGAACAGTAATCCTGATAGATCGAGGCACATCTATCCAACATAGTACTTCGACGCTCTTCATAGGTGCATGAGGATGGATCGGCATCCGACAACCCTGTTTCAGTCTCGTGATTCGTCGGAGCAAGGCCGCGGCCGACTACGCGGGCAAGGCTTCTGACATATGCAGGATTTTGTTCAGAGAATTAGCTTGGTGGTGAATTGCAACATTAATATTTCACATGGCATATCTACCATCGCCTGCTCGGATCCAATAATCCCTCTTTGCTTATACGAAAAGTGCGCGCATCTCATTCCAGCCGAGTATTAAATTTAGTAGCAGTTAATGCACACACGCTGCTGGTAATATATATATATATATATAAATATAAGAAGTGTATAATTAATCATAAGGGAGGAATTAATTAGAGAGTAATTGCAGATTAATAATAAAGTGTGGGGTCCGGTAATTGGGATTAATAATGGGTGGGGCCGGGGGTGGGGGGATATATGTGTCAGTGAGGTCAGCGGGGGGCATTGGTTTGATGTCGCGGCAGTTTTCTCTCCTCAGTCCCACTCCCGCCTGTTGTCACTGTAGCAGCTGCCTCCTCTTTTTTGTGCTAAGGAATCGAGCTTCTTCATGGGATGGCTAATGCCTTCGTCCTCCTCTACCTCTCTCTCTCTACTCTCTCTCTTCGCTCTCAGCGTTTCAATTAATTTAAGCTTTTTAAAATGGAGCAAATGATCCAGGCCGTCAGTTACTGCGCCATATTTATTATTTATTTTCCCATCTTCATCCCCACCACAGACACACACCACTTGATTGCAATCACAGGCTGCATCAGTCGCTTTTCCCTGTGATGATCAAAACCATGCATGAAGCCATTCAATATTAGCCTCCGCCCAGCTTCCTCTCATTATTCCCTCTCCGCCGCGAAACCCACCTCATCCATCTCCATCCGCCGCGCCGGTACCATCCATCCATCTCAGTACGTATAGTACCTACTCTTCTCCGGCCACCACTTCCGTTCAATTCTGAAATGGCTTCGGATTCCAAAACTAGTAGTGGTGGTGCTGCTAAAGCAGCGGCGAAGAGCTCCGGCTGCGGAGGCGGAGGGACGGGAGCGGCGGCAGGGCTCAGGCTGCCGGAGCAGGGGCTGAATTGCCCGCGCTGCGACTCCCCGAACACCAAATTCTGCTACTACAACAACTACAGCCTCACTCAACCGCGCCACTTCTGCAAAAATTGCCGGCGGTACTGGACCAAAGGCGGCGCTCTCCGCACCGTTCCGGTGGGTGGCGGCTGCCGAAAGAATAGGAAGTCGTCGAAGCCTTCTTCCACGGCATCCTCCGCATTGCCCTCCTCCCTTCCCGCCATCATTAACACCGAGCCTCCCAATTCCCTCGCCCAGACCGCCGCCGCCGCCGCCGTGATGGACTTCCACCTCGGAAGCTTCCTCCCCTTCTCCTTCGCACCCACCACCACCACCAACGCAGCGGCCTCCTCCATCGAGTCCCTGAGCTCCATCAACCAAGACCTCCATTGGAAGCTTCAGCAGCAGAGGATGCAGATGCTGTTCGGAGGGGATATTCAACCCCACCACCACAAGCAACTGAGCGCCGTCTCTTTCATGGACAACAACCAGCTGGTGGAGCCCTGCTGCCTCCCGTTGGCCGCAGAGAAGAACGACAATGGTGAGATATTTGTAGAGAGCAGTTCCGGCCAAGGGAATGGGCCCCATAGCAGGAGCTCTGAAACAGCTGCAGGGACAGCGTGGTTCCTGGACGGACCCTTCGCCATGCCGTCAGCTTCTTCTGCTGCTTTACACGACGGCAACAGTGCCGCCGCCGCCGCCGCCGCCATCAATAACGCCAACTCTGTAACAGATTGGAATGGGATCGCCGCCGCTTGGATTGATATGCACCACTTCACCGCTCTGCCTTAATTAATAACTAATTAAGCACTACTCCCCATAATTAACCAGGTTTAATTACCACTTCATTTGATGTTTTATTATTATATATATATATATATATCTGCTAGTCTTGAGTTCGAACTGCGGCTGATCGATCCACGAATGCTGTTAATTTGTCTTCTTCTTCTTCTTCTTCTTCTTCTAAAAATTGTATCTTGCATGCTTTTCTGATCATCAAGTGATTTAAAATTGTCTTTTATGCTGTGTTGTTAGGGTTCTGTTTCGGTTTATGAAATTAAAGCGGTGCCGGCGATGGAGAAACAGACTGTAGGTGAAAAAAGTGCGAGGCTTGTGTTGCCTTTCGTACAGCGGCTTAATTGGCTAATTATATGATTTCTTAATAAGCTATTAATTGGTATCAGCACCGCTGTATTTTTGGTTAATTATAATGCTTTTATTTTTTATTTTATTTGCGTGGAATGATTTGTTAGCTTCACAGGAAATTATAGTTTGACTTATTATCTTGCAAATATTACATATTCTCGCATTCCTGTATAGAAATCTCTTGTATTCAGAAAAAATATTTGAATTCTTAGTATATATTTTCATTTTTTTCACCTGGAGACAGTAAATTGCATATCTTGTTCAAGCATGCTCTAGCATATATATATATATATATATATATATATATATATATATATATATATATATATATATATATATATGTAGGGTTATTTATCGGGACCTCTCGAAGTTTGCATAATTACAACGCACATCCCTCTAACTTTTGAAATTACAAAAATCTCCTTTAATGTTTACATTTCATAATATCCATGCACAAAAGTACCTCCTTAGAGCACTTTATATACATATTCCTAGCTAGCATTAATTATTGTAAGTGCTGATATATTTATAAGTGCAGCTAGATCAAGTTATTTTCCACAACACACTAGCTGATACATGCACTTACAATTATTCCTTGAAATTGTGAAAAAGTAAGTTGATACGAAACATCCAAGAAGTTATTAATACAAAATTTGGCTATCTTTACATGCTGATTTTTTCGTTGTATAGCAGTTGTGACTGTAATTGCCAACGCATAATATTGTGTTTGTTGTGCAAAAAGCTCTAGAATGCACATCTCCAAAGATGCAAAATTTATCATTGAAATAAAAAAGGCACTGGTGGCGGTTCAAAAAGTTGTTTTGAACAAATCTGTAGATTGTTTGAAAAATCTCTATTTAAGTGTTTTTTAGAAACGAGTTAAGTTTTATTATTTGAAAGAACAATTTTTTAATAATAATTGTTTAGATTTTAATAACAATAATGTGTTTATGCTAATTATTTACCACTTAAATGAATAAATATTATTTAAATTCTTAATAAGTAGGTTATAAATGGTCAAAGGTCAAAATCAAAGATCGCAAATGAGTGAAGAATCACAAATGAGAGAAGAAAACCTTCGAATAAAATTAAAAGGAGGGAAAGCTGAAAGCAGATAAAACGGTATTTAGAAAGCCCTGTTTGATCGGCTACTCAAAAAGCCCTCAAAACACTTTTCTTGTATAAACTCTTTTGAAAACACTCCTCATCCAAACAACCTAAAAGGGTGATGCTGATGGGAATAGAACTTTTCCTGCCGTCACCACATCCCCCGACAGAGCATTATTTAGATTAAACATGACAGCAGAGAATAAATAGCAAAAATTGGTCAAAGAAGCCCGAACCTTTTCCTTATAATATAATGACCTTAACTCACCAATAATGTTATGCATGTACAACCCTCATTCTCCGAGGGTGGACCCCCCCCCCCCCCCCCCCCCCCCAAGGCCACGTAGGCAGAAGTCAAAGTCAAAGAGGTCAACACAGAGCCCGGCAGATCAAAGCAGAGCAGAGAAGACCTCAGCGAGTATGCAGGCAATACTCGCCAGGGTGGCGAGTATGGAACAGAAGACCTGGCGACTATTAGCCCGGCGTGTGCGAGCAGCACCCAATACTCGCCAGATGGGCGACTATGGCAGGATACTCGCCGAGTAACCCATAGTCGCCGGGTTGGGGGCTGGACTATAAAACCCCCCTACCCCTTGGTTTTCCTATAAATAGGACCTCAGGGGTACTTGGATTGGCACCTGGACTTGAGCTTTCGAAACCCTGCTCTTGCATTCTAAAATCTGTCGCACTTGGTCGCTACTCCCGGTACTAGCCAAGTCGGTGCCTTCCTCGTACCTTGCTCGGCCATTCTTTGGTCTTGGAGGGGAAGTCTCTTCGGAGCTTCTGGATACGTGGTGGGACCTCCCTGCCGCAGCACCTGGGGTCCGGTTCGTTGCTCTTCGAGCTTCGTCGTCGTTGCCAGCCAAGTCATCTCGTTGGACTGCTGGGCGAGTAGCCTCCGGCTGCATCGGTCCGAATTTTGAGGTTAGGATTTTCCTGGCGTCAACACTTTGGTGCGGTGAGCGTGGACCGTAGTCGTTGGAAGAAAGTTCGGCAAGAAGGCGAGATGGTCGTAGGTGGCGACCATGAGGAGGAGGTCGGCAACTCGACGGGAACTGGCAGGTTCGTGACGCTGGAGGTTTTCGAAGCCTTCGCGCAGCGCATGGAGGGAGCCATGCGAGCAGCGCTTCAGCCGCGCGCCATTGTTACTGCGACCTCGCCGCATCGCCCAGTTCCGTCCGAGGGAGGGAGTCCCCCTCGGCGAGCAGGAAAGGAGCACATGGAAGATGAAACCGAGCGACCAAGGAGGTCGCAATTCTACCAGCCAACCTCGCAAGGTATTCGCTTCCGCGAGCCGTGCGAGCAGGGGAGATACCCGGATACTCGCCCATATGGCGAGTATGGTGGTGATACTCGCCAAGTGGAGGATCGTCGCCGGGCAGGAGGGAGGAGCCCCTTCTGCGAGGAGATTCTCGCCGCGCCCGTGCCAGAAGGATTCAGGGACCCAGCCTTGAATTACTATTCGGGAAAGGAGGACCCCGTCAGGCACATCCAATGGTTCGAGGATATAGTCTCTATCCGAACCATGTCGGACACCTTCAAGTGCAGGTTGTTTGCCATTACCTTCCGAGCAAAGGCCTGGGACTGGTTCACCCAGTTGCCCGCACGCTCAATCTACTGCTTCGAAGACCTGTGTCGTGGGCTGACGACCCGGTTCGACACGGCCAGGAAGCTGAAGAAGGAGGCAACGGCCCTGTTCTACCTCGTGCAAGAGCCAGATGAGGCACTGGGACCTTACATCGAGCGCTTCCAGGAGGAGGTTCTGCAAATCCAGGAGGTGGATAGCAACATCCTGTTGCTGGCCCTGACATTCGGCATCAGTCAAGGCCTCTTCAAGTTGGAGCTCAGTGAGAACCCACCCTACTCCTACGACAACCTCATTCAGAGGGCCAATAAGTTTGTCCGGGGAGAGGCCTCCAACCCTGACTTCTTGGCAAGGTTGGCACGGGTGACCAGAGGCGACCGTGGAGAGAGGGATGGGATCCCTGAGAAAAGGAAGAGAGAGGAGCCCCGAAGGGAGGAAAGGAAGTGTCCGGAGCGGCAAGAAGAGAAGAAGAAGGAGGAGCTCAGGAGGAAGGAAACCGGGAGGATCGTGGAGAGAAGGCCCGTCGAGTCCCCTGAGCGTCAGGAGGAGGGAAGACGCTACCAGGTCCCCGTCAACCGGCCACCTTGGAGGCCGGCTGGACGGCACCAGCGTCAAGACCAAAGGGGGAGATCCCCAGAAAGAAGGCCCTTTCGCCAACCAGAGAGGCGTCAGGAGAGGAGGAGAGATGAAGCAATGGCGGTAGCCGGGCGAGGCCGCCGTCAAGGAAGGAAGAAGCCGAAGCCTAGGAGGCGTCAAGCAGAAGAGGTTCCTCTCTACTGCGACTTCCACCAGGTGGGGGGACATGCCATGGCTGCCTGCCCAGACTTTTGGGAAGCCCGGAGGAGGCTGGCAGCAGGAGAGGCTGGAGTAGAGCAGAGGAGGATGGAGGCCCCTGCCGAGCCACAGGCAGGACAGGCCGCAGTCGTTCGCAGGAGGAACGAGGATCGGGTCGACCAGGGAGGTCGGGGAGACCTGGGCCAGGGAGGCCGAGTTGGAGTAATCCATGGGGGAGCAGGGCTGGAAGCTTCCCGCAAGGGAAGCCTCCATCAGATCTACCGCAGGAGTGTCTCCTCCACCTCACAAGCACCTCCCCCGATAGAGGAGATTAACTTTTCCGAGGAGGACATGCTAGGGAACGCGAACCCCTTCCATGATGCCCTCGTGATTCAAGCCGCGGTGGAGGACTTCACCGTTGATCGGATTCTGATCGACAACGGTAGCTCTGTAAACGTCATCTTCAAGGGGACGTTTGACGGACTGGGAGTCGAAGCTGCCAGGGTTCGGGCACCTGATGGTCCCCTCTTCGGCTTCTTCGGAGAGAAGAAGGAAGTGGAAGGAGGAGCTGATCTCCTTGTAACGCTCGGTGGCACCTCCATCAGCTGTCGATTCATCATCGTCGACGCCCCGAGCTGTTACAGGGCCATCTTTGGGAGGCCGCTTCTCAACGCCTTCAAAGCCGTCCCATCCTCCTACCATCAGTGCTTGAAGTACTGTAAGGGAGACGTCCAGGTGAGGATCAGGAGCGATCCAAGAGCCGCTAGGGAGTGCTATCTTAGCGCCGTCAGTACCATCAGCTGGATGGCTGACGCGGAAGAGTTCGGAAGAGTGCTGGAGAGCCCGGCCAGGCTAGAAGTGGCTGAAGAGGTCGAGGAGATCGAGGTACTCTCTGTAGTGGGAGTGCCGGGGCTGCTGAAGATTGGCGGGTCGCTGAAGACCGAAGAGAAGATCGAGATGGCGGCGTGTCTGCAGAAGAACGTCGACATCTTTTCTTGGAGCGCAGCCGAGATGCCAGGAGTCGACCCTGAGGTTGCGTGTCATCGCCTCAACCTGGATCCCACTGTCCAGCCCGTCCGCCAGAAGAAAAGGAGAACCGCCACCATCCTCGCCAAGCCAATTAGGGAGGAGGTTAAAAAGCTGCTTGATGCAGGTTTTGTGTCAGAGATCCAGTACCCAGGCTGGGTCTCCAATGTTGTAATGGTGACAAAGGCGGGGGGAAGCTGGAGAATGTGTGTGGATTTTTCCTTAATGAATAAAAGCTGCCCGAAGGATTGTTATCCCTTGCCTCGAATCGACGAGCTGGTTGATTCGGCCGTCGGTTTTTCTGTGATGAGTTTCCTTGATGCGTTTTCAGGATATCACCAGATCCGGATGCATCCCCCCGATTGCCGCGATGTCTCCTTCATCACCGACGATGGCTGCTACAGCTACAAAATGATGTCCTTCGGTTTGAAGAATGCGGGAGCCACCTATCAACGGATGATGGACCATATTTTCAAGGAGAAAAAGGGGAGGAACCTGGAAGTGTATGTGGACGACCTCTTGATCAAAAGCAAGAGTGTCCAGGAACACATAGCCGATCTGGTAGAGACCTTCGCGACGCTAAGAAGATTCAAGATGAGGCTCAATCCGACGAAGTGCGTCTTCGGAGCGGGCAGGGGGAAGTTCCTGGGACATCTCCTTACTCCGAGGGGAGTAGAGCCTAACCCCGACAAGGTTAAGGCGATCCTGGAGATGCCATCCCCAAAAACGATGAAGGAAGTCCAAAGGTTGACAGGCAGGCTGGCGGGTCTTAGCCGCTTCCTCTCGAAGGCCGGAGAGAAGTGCTCTCCATTCTTCAAAACGCTCCGCAAAACAGAAAGCTTCGAGTGGACCGAAGAATGTGAGATAGCATTCGGAAGGCTGAAGGAGCAGTTGACTCAGACACCTCTCCTTCAGAGCCCGAAGGAAGGCGAAGACCTGCTCATCTACCTCGGAGTAGGAGCGGAGGCAGTTAGCTCCATCTTGGTCCGTGAAGAAGGGAAGAGGCAGCTACCTATCTACTATGTCAGCCGGGTGCTGAAGAAGGCGGAGCTGAAGTATCCAATCCTGGAAAAGCTTGCCTTCGCCTTGGTGGTGTCGGCACGGAAGCTCCGGCCTTATTTTCAGGCTCACTCCATCCGAGTGGTAACTGATCATCCTCTCCGCAATATCCTGGAGGGAGTGGAGCATTCAGGGAGGTTGGCGAAATGGTCGGTAGAACTCAGCGAGTTCGACATTTCCTTCTCTCCCCGAGTAGCGATCAAGGCCCAGGCAGTAGCAGACTTCTTGGCTGACTTCTCGGTGGAAGCGGAGGCAGGAGAAGAGGGGCTCAATCCAATTCCTTGGAAGATGTTTGTTGATGGAGCTTCGGGCAAAAGCTCTGTAGGGGTGGGCATCGTGCTCGTCAGCCCACAGGGAATAAGAATCGAGCAAGCCGTCGTGATCCTCTTCCCCGTCACAAACAACCAGGCAGAATACGAGGCAATAGTGGCAGGCTTGCGCCTTGCCAAGGAGCTGGGGATCCGTGATGTCCGGGCTTTCACAGACTCGATGGTGGTCGCATCGCAGATTCGAGGCGAGTTCGAGGTGCGCGACACCATCTTGCAGAAGTACCTGGTAAAAGTGAAAGGGCTGATGGGAGGCTTCCAATCCTTCTTCGTCGAGCATGTGCCAAGCGAGGAGAACTCGGCAGCAGATCGCCTCGCCAAGTACGGGCCAAGGGCCGGAGGAACTATCACCGAGCTGTTCCGCCCGTCCATTGAAGAGGGAGAGATGATGGAGATCGAGCAACGCCCCTCGTGGATGGATCCCTTCGTGGCATTCCTGGCCAGCGGCCAGCTCCCGGCAGACGAAGGGGATAAAAGAAGATTTCGGTATAAGGCGGCATACTACCTCCTGCAAGACGGGGAGCTGTACCGCAAGACCATCTCGGGCCCCCTGGCCAGATGTGTTTCCGAAGACCAAGTACCCCGAGTGTTGGAGGAGATCCACTCGGGAGAGTGTGGAAGTCATTCTGGGACTCGCACTTTGGAGCAGAGGGTATTGAGGCATGGTTACTTCTGGCCTACTATCCGGAAGGATGCGGAGATCTTCTCGAAGAAGTGCCAGAAGTGCCAGCTCTTCGCCCTGTAACACCTCCCCTGTAATGACCATATAATATGGGTCCGGCCGGGACCCCACAGCATACAACCGCCACAGCTTTAGTATTAGAAGATGATATTAACTACCCAATCTCATAACTCAGACAACACAGCGGAAACAAACTAAGCCACAGAGATTGTCCATACTACAAAGGAGTCCAACTGGCCTTAAGGCCTTACAAAACAATGTCCAAAACATCAAACATTCCAATAATAAAAGACATCCCAACAAAAGGGGAAAGATAGTTTTTCCCCAAGCTACCTCGGCATGCAAGCCGGATATAACAAAGTACGAAGAAAGTGATGCAGGAAATCAACTAAGCACTTCGTGAGGCTTTAGGCCTTTTTGGCCGGCGCGCTGGGTCCAGCCTGCGATTCGTGCCCTGCAACCAAATCACAAAGAGCGGTAAACGAGGGTCAGCTATGGCTGACCACAAGCGGTGTAACAACATCCCTCCTCCCGGCCGTCCTAGCGGACCCCGGGGAACTACTTCACCCTGCAAGTCAGCACTTCGTATGCAAATGTACATAAAGGAAAGCAACATAAATACTGGCATGAGTGTCACAAGCATCATCCACGTTTCTATGTTGAGCAGGTAATAAAAGGGGCCTAACAATGCAAAATGAGTGCAAGCCCGGGTTTCACCCAAGGCGCCCTAAAGCGTATGAATCTAACACATCATCACACATCACCAACACAAGGGTACTCATTACTTCCCCACAAGGGCATCAAAACCCAAGGCCAAGCGCTCTCGCTGAGACCCACCTCGCCTGGCCCACCATGCCATCGGGCTTGTCTGACAGCTCACACGCTCGGGCCGCCAACAACGCACCAAGACCGCTTCTATGAATTCTGGCCAATCAAAACGTCCCAAGGCCCTGGGCTTACTCTCGGGACAACGTCCACCGATTGCCTCGCCTGGCGACCGTCAACGGACTCAACCGTAGCACAGACATTCTCGTCAGTCAACAATCGAAGGGACTAATCTTGCCGGGACACTCTCCACACGTGAATCTCAGTCTTCACGGGATAGCCAGCCGACCACAAAGACCAATCGCGCCTTCGCACAACACTAGGCATCACAAGCCCCATAATCCGCACATTATTTCTCCGCCCTAAACCCAACATTCGTTACCACACGAAGCTACAAGGGCATCACAACGACGAGTTCGCCGTAATCGGATTTCTAACAAAACCCCTAAAATGTGCGTAAATCAACATCACCGGATCGGACCAACGGCCACAAATCCGGCTTCACCCACAATGCCTAATCCGCTAGCGGAGCGGATCTCTAGTGCAAAACATGCCGGGGACGGACACAATCAACCCGGTGGTTTCTCTTGAACCAAGGCGACCCGGATCCCTCTCACTCGACGGATCCGGTGCCAAAATGCAGAAAAAGAAGAGATGCCAAACGCGCATCCTAAAGACCGGGAGGAGAAATGTCGTTACCTTTTGAGATCTCCTCCTAGCCATGAGAAGCTTGCAAACAACCGGTGGAGAAGAAGCGCCTTGATGCCCTCTACGCACTGCCGGTCTCGGATCGGCGAACGGAGCTCCGAAGCTCCGAAGCTCCGGCAATGGCGGATTCCCCTTCTTCCTCCTCCTTGCCTCCTCCTCCTTTCTCCAACCTAAGAGAGAGAAAGCCTTGGAAATAATGAGGGTTTAACTCCTCTACCAAGCCCTAAACCCCCCCAGCCATCCATCGCAGCCGTTGGATCAAATTCCAATAGATTTGGACGGACCGATCTCCTTCTCCGCTCAAAATCGCGGAGCAGAATAAACAGGGCGCACGATCACATGCGCACGGTCACTGGTCGTGCGCGAAGAGGACACTGGTCGTGCGCACTGTTCGAGACAGAACTCTGAATCCTTGCGACTAACGCACGATCACATGCGCACGGTCACTGGTCGTGCGCGAAGAGGACACTGGTCGTGCGCACTGTTCGAGACAGAACTCCGAATCCTTGCGACTAACGCACGATCACATGCGCACGGTCACTGGTCGTGCGCGAAGAGGACACTGGTCGTGCGCACTGAACTGCTATGGAATTCCTAGCCTATCCCGAGCGCAGCACTACCACCCCGCCTACCTCGCTGAACTACGATTTTTGGGGTGTTACAACTCTTTTATTGTAACGTCCCAAGGCCTTGGGACGTTACAAAAAAAGTGCACTTTTTTTGTAACGTCCCAAGGCCCTGGACTTACCATCGGGACAACGTCCACCGACTGCCTCGCCTGGCGACCGTTACCGGGCTGCAGCCCAAGCACCCCAACCCCTCTCCAGCCCACAGGCGGGTTGTTGGTGGCCACAGCCTCCCTTTGATGAGGCAAACTCGATAGTCAAGCATGCACCACGGGAACTTCCCAGGAGGTCACCCATCCCAGTACTACTCCAGCCCGAGCACGCTTAACTATGGAGTTCTTTCACTTCTCATCACCAATTGAGCTGCAGCTCAGTTGGTGATGAGAAGTGAAAGAACTCCATAGTTAAGCGTGCTCGGGCTGGAGTAGTACTGGGATGGGTGACCTCCTGGGAAGTCCCCGTGGTGCATGCTTGACTATCGAGTTTGCCTCATCAAAGGGAGGCTGTGGCCACCAACAACCCGCCTGTGGGCTAGAGAGGGGTTGGGGTGCTTGGGCTGCAGCCCGGTAACGGTCGCCAGGCGAGGCAGTCGGTGGACGTTGTCCCGATGGTAAGTCCAGGGCCTTGGGATGTTACACGCCCCCCTTCAGTTGCAGCCGGCCCAGCAGCTCCGATTGATCATCTCCCCATGGCCGTTCGCCATCTGGGGCATGGACTTGATCAGCCCTTTCCCTCAAGCCAGTGGACAACGAAAGTTCGTTCTCGTCATGATCGACTACTTCTCCAAGTGGATCGAGGCCAAAGCCCTGGCCAAGACTACCTCTCAAGTCGTGAAGAACTTCATCTGGGGAGAGATCGTCTGCAGATTCGGGATCCCTCTCGCCTTCATTACCGACAATGGTCCCCAGTTCGCCAGCTTAGAACTGGAGGACTTTTGCAGGCAGCTAGGAACCGACCTTCGGTTCGCCTCCGTACATCACCCAAGGAGCAATGGCCAGGTGGAGGCCGCCAACAAACTGATCATCAACCTACTGAAGAAGAAGGTGGAGAACCTAAGAGGTAACTGGGCGGACCAGCTCCCCTCGGTCCTGTGGGCTCTGAGGACCACTCCCAGCTCAGCCACAGGGGAAACACCGTTCAAACTCTCTCACGGGTCGGAAGCTCTCATTCCAGTAGAGTTCGAAGTCAGAAGCCCAAGGGTGGTAGCTGCGGAGAACGGAAGCGAAGAATGGCGACTAGAGAATGAAGAGGTTCAAAAGCTATCTCTCGACTACATCGAGGAACTCCGAGATTTAGCTTCAGCCAGGCAAGAGGAGATCAAGCGCCGGATGGCGAAACATTTTGACAAAAATGTTCGCCTCAAACAATTCCAAGCGGGCGATCTGGTCCTAAAAAAGGTGGACGCAGCAGGAAGGTCTGCGGCCGTTGGGAAGCTCAACCCGAACTGGGAAGGACCTTTCATCATCCAGGAAGCACTCCTGACAGGAGGATACCGCTTACAGAACCAAGAGGGCGAGCTGCTAGGGAGCACCTGGAGCGGTGATGACCTGAAAAGGTTTTATCCCTAAGGGGGAATGTGTATACCTCATCCTTGTAAATTCATTTCTTTGAATAAAATCTGCATCTCCCTGAAACATGGGACGAGGCAGCTTCTTTCGCATCAACAAAGTTTTCATAATAAAGAAGTCAGGTAAAGTCAATCTCCACGCTAGGTTGGAAAATGAGCCTCCGACTTAACCCTCGTAAACACTCAGAACGGATGATGGGACAGTGCCTCGGGTGTGCGTTCCCTTAAGACCAAGCCTCTGCAATGACGGCCGAGATCAGCTCCCCCCTTGCATGTTGGCCGCGGTTCCCACCGACTGCATTTCTCGTCCGACTGTAGAGATTACCAGGAAGAAGTCTGGACGCCGACCTTCCGATTCGGCGAAGGGATGATCGATTTCACTAGCTCAGGGAACCCTTGAAAAAAGGCGTCGTGTACCCTCGAGAGCTAAAAAGCTCGCAGCAAAGCATTTCATTTTCTAAATTATTGTGTTAGATCATATGAGTTATTGTGCCTAAAGTGTGCTTAACTCCCTGCTAAACTCATTGAGCAACAGGAAGCAGGTCCGATCCACATCCAGCATCCAAGTAGGATGGAGGCCTCGGGATGGTGTGTCCCCTTGGATCTCCCCGACTGCCACTCCCTGCTTGACGTCGTCCTACATCAACATTCGCCGCCGCAGGTTGGAAGATGAGCCTCCGACTTGACCCTTGTAAAAACTCAGAACGGATGATGGGACAGTGCCTCGGATGTGCGTTCCCTTAAGACCAAGCCTCTGCAATGATGGCCGAGATCAGCTCCCCCCTTGCATGTTGGCCGCGGTTCCCACCGACTGTATTTCTCGTCCGGCTGTAGAGATTACTAGGGTAAAGTCTGGAAGCCGATACTCCAACTTAAGAAGGGGAGCGATCGATTCGACCGGCCAAAGGATGGAGACCTCGGGAGGGTGTATCCCCTTGGATCTCCCCGACCGTCATTCCCTACTTAACGTCACTCTTCGTCGACATCCGGCATCCAAGTAGGATGGAGGCCTCGGGAAGATATGTCCCTCCAGGCCTCCCCGACTGTCGTTCCCTATCTCTTTCCCCTTCAAAATTTATTGAACGAGTCTAATGAACTCTTCACCAGGTACAGAGCGGGGCCTTGAGAGCATGTGTCCTTCGGAACCCTCCAAGTCGCCTCCACAGCTCGACTCCACCAAGGGAGATATTGAAGAGTGCGAGTATACATGCGCGAGTACCTAGGCGAGTATACAGGTGCGAGCATAATGTGCGAGTATACAGGTGCGAGCATGACGTGCGAGTATATAGGTGCGAGAATGAAGAAATGCGCCATCTCGCCGCAATCCTAAGAGCCTAGCGAGCACACAATCTCGCCTCGAGCCTAGGAGCTTAAGCGGCATTCAGACAATAAAGCAAACACCAAGAAAACAGGCGAGCAAAAGCTTTGACTTTTCCATATGTAAATATTTGATGTCTATAAACAAAAGAATCTGCAAGGTGTTTACAAAAGGTCGTCGGGCGAGCAAAAAAGGGTGCCCAGGCGACTAAGCGACATTCTCTCCATCAATGTCTGCATCTGGCTCGTCGCCACCATCGTCGCCACCATCGTCATCAACATCATCATCATCGTCGTCATCCTCATCCTCGGAATCGTCATCCTCAGCACCACTGGACGGCGGCGAGGATGCCCGCAAGGGGGAGGTGGACTCCTCGGCGAGCAGCGCCGGGATGATGTCCTCCACCGTTAACTCCATGGCCGCCGGCTTCAGGAGATCGTCCGCCTTCAGCTGACTCAGGATGACGGTCCCAGTAGCTCGCGCGATCTCTCGACGAACGCGTGGCATATTGTCGCCATGCATCCGGATCTGCTTGCCGACCCTAGAGGGGCCCGCCACCGCTGGCTGTTGCTCGGCGGGCCGAGTTTCCAGCTCAGCGATGCGAACTTGGGCGGCCTCCAAGGCCAGCCGAGTGTCATCCAGCTCCTTCTCCAGCTGGGACACCTTTGTCGCCATCTCCACCTCAGCGACCTACAAAAGCAAGAGAAGACACAAAGTCAGCAAGTTATTCGGCAAAGTGGCGACTATCCCGAAGGCGAGTAGCATAGAGAAGCGAGTACCTCATGCTCCTTAGCCTTGAGCCCCATGGCGATCATTTTCTTAGTACTGATCCGGATCACCTCCTCATACTCCAGCAACCTCCTCGCCGTCATGTGCGCCAGCTCGGCGGAGCGCAGCAGAGATCGCGAGGTCTGGTGTGCCAAGTACTCGGCAGGCTCCTCCCGCAGCCTCTCAGCGTCCTCGCGACCATAGACGGCATGAAGCACGTCAAAGGCCTCGCCCTGATCCTCCCAGTCCTCTGACCAGGGGGGAAGGTTGGAGCTCAGAGATACCACATGATCGTCCTCCGACCAGGCGACTAGGCGGCGACCATAGGCGTCCTCACCACGAACACCCAAGTTGAAATTCGGGTGGGTATAGGGCTCGCCGGCCTCAGAAGGGTCCGCCTTCTTGCCAAGGTCCCGATGAGCGACCTCCTTCTTCTTCCTCGAGGGCTCGGAGGGCTCGCCCTCTCCTTCCGCTTCTTTGAAGGCCCAGATCCTTCGCCGATGATCAAGGGCTCATCGCCTCCTGGCGACAAGTCTATGGGCGAGTAGACCCCTTCCCCGCGAACAAAAGTCCCCGCACCTCCTTGTGTGGAAGCCGTCGCCTTCACCACCGCAGGAAGAAGCTCGCGCGGCAGGACATGGACTGCTGCAGCAAGAAGAGTAATAAGTCCAGTTAGTCGCCAAGATGAAGACGAAGAGCGAGTATTGCGAATACTCGCGCGGTGGATTACCTTCGCCTGCGAAAACCTCAACGAGTTCATCTACTCGCCTTCTCCAGTGCACCACATCAAGGCGGCGACCTTTGAAAGCCTCGAGCAGCTTCTCGCCACCCTCGCTTAGGAAGGAAACCCCGAAGACGCTCTCCGGTGGCTGGAAGGACTTGTCAGGGACGGCTTGAAAGTCGCCAGCGATGACGACTATTCGCTCTCCCCAGCGATGATTCTTGTTGGCGGTGCCGACCAACGTACAGACGTGGCTGCAGAGGAAGACGACGCCCTCGCCAGTCGCCATGAAATGGAATACTCGCCTAAAGACCGGCAGGTCGAAGGCTATTCCCTGGTCGCGCAGGTAGCAGAGGAAGCCCACGATCATCGCCACCCCATTGGGGTTGATCTGGGCAGGGACTATCCCAAAGTAACGGAGTATCTGGGAGAACTCCGTCCACAATGGTAGTCGCAAGCCCACCTCGAAGTGGCGAATAGGGATCACCCGCTCATTAGTCAAAACGGTGTTTAGTCGCTCGCTCTGACGAGGAAGCCTCGCGACATACCCTGGCGGGAGGTACTTCGCCCTGATGACCTCCAACTCTTTCTCAGTCGTGACTGCCTTCTTGAAGATGGTCGCCGCAAAATTCTTGGCGTGATTGGCACGCCGGATGGTCGCCTCGTCAGTCATCTTTTGAAAGGACGGAAAGAAAGGCGAGTATCAAAGAAGAGAAGGGAAAAGTGAGACGGAGGATACTCGCGCAAGAGTTCGGAACTCGCCAAAGCGTAATTAAGACTCACCCACCCCCCCTATTTATAGTGGTCGGGTAGCTTGGCGTATCGAGCACGACGGCGCGATCGGGAATAAGGGGGTGGCGAGTATCAATTTATAATCGCCAATAGCAACAAGCTCGCCATGCCTAAGACGGCGCGCAGACAATACTCGCTAAGGTAAAAGAAGATAGAAAAAATCAAGAAAACCATCGCAGAAGAAGAAAGCAGAAGCAAGTAATAAAAGGCGAGTTTCTGATACTCGCCAAATAAATATTAATCAATAGTTCAAGCAGTACAGGGATACTCGCCAAAAGGCGCCATGACCTAGAAAGAAGAAAAATAAAGAAAAAGGCAACATCTAGGGAGGAGCTTGCAGGTTCGCCTGAGTGTCTGGCTGTTGAGGTTGTCGCCCGACCCATCCCAAGCTGCGAGCTCGCCTGAAATGCTCGGAGGCCACAGACATCGCGTCCTCGCCCTGACGTAGCTGGTCTTCGATCCTCGCCAGCCGACCAACCGAGCCCATGCTCGCGCGCATCCCCACCAGCTCGTCGTGGTGCAGTTGTTGTCGATGTTCAAGCCTCCCAAGTCTGCGCTCAAGCTCATTGACCGACTGAAGGCGAGATTCCGTAGCGACCAGCCGAGTATCGAACTCTTCCAGTCGAGAAACCCGCACCTCCAACTCAGCCAGGCGACGATGAGCATCGCTGCTCGCCAGACGCTCTATGCGCGACTCCACGGCAGTCAAACGACGGTGAGCATCAATGCTCGCCAAGCGCTCAACCCGCGATTCGACATCAGTCAGGCGGCGATGGGGCTCGCAGATCGCCAAGCGCTCCAGCTTGGACTCCAGCTCTAGGATGGCGCGAGTAGCCCTCTCCTGGTACTCGCGAGAAGGAAGCCCGACCGCGTCGATCAAGGCTCCTATGGGAGTATGAGCGCGAGCTGCAAAGAGGGCAAAAATATCAGAGCTTTGACAACTGAAGTAACCAAGTGAAGATAGTGGCGACTATCATGAATGGCGACCAAATACCTGGCCGAGGACTACGAGAGCGATGGCGAGGAGAGCCCCTGCCTCTTTGGGGAGACGTGCTATGATGATGATCGCCTCGCCTAGCAGGATGGGATCCAGCCGTCTGATCCCGGCTAGGAGGCGCGTTCTCACGACCGCGACCATCGCCTGGTCGTCCTCCTCCCCTTGGAGGAAAGAAGCCCGAGGAGCCCCCAGTCCCGCCACGGCGCGAGGACTCGCCCTGATGAGTAGAAGGCGCAGTAGAAGTCGAAGGGCGCTGATCGCCCTGAAGAATATCGGAAGGAGGGAACGGAGGAGGTGGCGGAAGCACGCCTACAGGCAGCTGCGAGCTACTCGCTGTCCCCACAGACTGAAGAGGCGGTGGCGGTGGAGGCGGAAGCACGATGCCCGCCAAAGGAGCACGTTGCTCGCTCATCGGCCTCCTCTCCAGCGAGGAGCTGTGAAGAACTCGCCCTGAGCGACCTCCACCTCTAGGCGAGATCATAGGCGACGATCTCAGAGGGGGTGCAGCTACAGGCTCCTCCTGCGCACCGATGGTGGAAGAATCTGCGAGCATAGAAGAAATATTCAACAACCCGGACCAAGTCGAGGTCAGTTAAAAAAGGTGGCGAGTAGATTGCTCGCACCTCGCACGGAAGCGAGATTCTCCAACGGATTCTGGGCCAAGCTCTCAGGAACGCTCGTCTCCTTGGCGACATTAGGAGCAGGAAGATCAGCGGCCGGCGAGTCGCCCTCATTGGAGAGCCCCAGGTCGTCCAGCAGCTGCTGGTGTTGGTCGCCCAAAGGAGCAGCGACCTCTTCCTCGGCGGCTTTCTTCTTCTCCTTCTTCTTCTTCTTCTGGGCGAGCCTCTTCCTCTTCCTGGAAGATGGAAGGTCGCCAGATGCGGGATCCAGGTGAGGAGGGAGCGAAGAACCCTCAAAAAGGCCGACAAGACCAGCCATGGCCGCCTTAGCCTCGGCAGCATAGTCGCGCACCATCTTGAGCGAGTTCAGAAAAGACGTGCCATCAGAGACCCCTGCCCCTCTATTTATAGAGCTCGAGCGTCGGCCAGCGAGATGGCGAGTATAGGCCAATACTCGCCAAACAGGGAAGCTCGTCGAATGAAGGGTTGGATGATTCTTTCCGAGCAACTACGTTACTCGCAAAGAGCGGGGATTGTGTACAACCCTCATTCTCCGAGGGTGGACCCCCCCCCCCCCCCCCCCAAGGCCACGTAGGCAGAAGTCAAAGTCAAAGAGGTCAACACAGAGCCCGGCAGATCAAGGCAGAGCAGAGAAGACCTCGGTGAGTATGCAGGCAATACTCGCCAGGGTGGCGAGTATGGAACAGAAGCCTGGCGACTATTAGCCCGGCGTGTGCGAGCAACACCCAATACTCGCCAGATGGGCGACTATGGCAGGATACTCGCCGAGTAACCCATAGTCGCCGGGTTGGGGGCTGGACTATAAAACCCCCCTACCCCTTGGTTTTCCTATAAATAGGACCCCAGGGGTACTTGGATTGGCACCTGGACTTGAGCTTTCGAAACCCTGCTCTTGCATTCTAGAATCTGTCGCACTTGGTCGCTACTCCCGGTACTAGCCAAGTCGGTGCCTTCCTCGTACCTTGCTCGGCCATTCTTTGGTCTTGGAGGGGAAGTCTCTTCGGAGCTTCTGGGTACGTGGTGGGACCTCCCTGTCGCAGCACCTGGGGTCCGGTTCGTTGCTCTTCGAGCTTCGTCGTCGTTGCCAGCCAAGTCATCTCGTTGTACTGCTGGGCGAGTAGCCTCCGGCTGCATCGGTCCGAATTTTGAGGTTAGGATTTTCCTGGCGTCAACAATGCAAGTCATTAAAATTTGAATAATATAGTTATTCATCAAGTAGATCAAATTTTCCATTAAGACTAGAAGTCTTATATATGTGGGATATATCAAGCAAAGCCGGCTTAAATGTAGCAAGTAGAGTTCAAAGCGAGTATTAATCATGAAGGGTTCGACTACGGCTGTGGATCTTCGTCAAAAGCATTGCCGTAGCATTCCCCTCATAGCGAGATTAAAGTTGCAAGGATTTTACATGGAACACCAGTCACTAAAATAATTTTGAGAAAAAAAAAAGTTCGAAAAATTCAATGCCGGCACGGCGAGTATATTGGAATCATACATTGCACTTCCCCACATTACAAAACTATAATATGCTAACGAATAATTAATAAACACATGCAACACTAGCTAAAAATGAAGAGAGAAAAAAACACCACGCTCTGTGATTTTCTGGAATTGATCTGAGTGTCATATCTGCATCCATTCGCTCGCAACGCTATCACTGATATCCAAAGCATAACGGATCACGTAACAATTATATCCGCCTCCCATAAACCAATATAATTTAGACCAGAATGCAAGACAATGAGGCATGTTAACCAATTTATCCGTTAACAATGAGGCATGTTAACAGATCACATATAACGAATTTTTTTTTTTAAAAATCTCTCATGATCATACATATATTATAATGCATGTTAAATCAACTTTAATAAATGTGACGTGCCTAATGACAACCTATCATAATTAATATAGAAGCTCTACTAAAAATTAATAGATTTTATGAATTATCAGCATTATTTTTTAATTTGAAAATACAGTGTAATTATTTGAATGAACGCTGCATTTTAATTTTTTTGAATTAAATTATAACATATATTAAATCATTAAATTAAAACAATAAAACTATATTAGAAAATTTGAACGTTTCAGGAAGACTACTTTTCCCTTATAATATTGTAAAGATAAGGATCTGGACATTAATTAATAGCAAATGCTTATCATAAGCGAATTACCTTCTAATTAACTGGTCATAACATATTGGGGGAACAAGCATACGATCAAGGAATTGGCATGCGTTGGGCTTAATGGTGTTAAAGGCAAACCAGAATTGGCTATTGGCAATCCAATTTTTATGAATTATTAAGCGCTAATTGAAAATACGTTTTTTACATGCATTTTTAGGAAAAGTGTTCAACATGATAATTGTAGATCTCGTCGAGATCTACAACTTTCGTGTTGAACACTTTTCCTAAAAATACATGTACAAGCGTATTTTCAAAAAATTCGCTATAGTTACGATCAGGGAGACAATACACATTGTGCGTTCATTTCTCGACGAGATCTACAACTTTCGTGTTCAACACTTTCTTAAAAATGCATGTACAAAGCGTATTTTCAAAAGGCGCGTAATAACTCATAGAAATTGGTTTGCCAATAGCCAATTCTGGTTTGCCTTTAACACCACCCGGAGGTAGTTTATATATATATCCACTAATTAAATGAGAAAAATAATGAGAATATATAGAATTTGCAGCTATTTCATGCTGAATGAGATGTTCTTTATGGGGTTCCGCTAAAAATACAAAGTGGTCGGATCAAATCAATTAAACCAAGATATCAACCGGCTCAGCTCGCTGTGACGGTTTTAACTGGCTCAGATTCGTGCGATTCCGAGTCCGTTGGACCCCTCAAATTTTCATCGAAACGAGTTGGGGAGAATTTGGCCCGAGCAGAACCAGCCCGGCCCGGCCCAGTCCGGTCTCCTCCATGGAGCAAGAGGGCGGCGTCCACCGCTGCCGCCCGTCATTCTGGCCGCCGGATTGCGTGAGGGAGGGTGTCCCGTGCCCTCCCAAGGACGCGTGAGATCTCCCATCTTCTTCTTCTTCTTCTTCTTCCAAGGACCTTGAAATAGCCATTAATGGCGGATTGGATCTGGAACTTAATTTGAGAACACACGAGTTTTAAATTGCTTAACGAAACTTCGATTCGAAAGTGGCGCCAGATTTCTCTCGGAAAGAGCTACAAGATGAGTTATTCAATCAAAGATTTAATGTAGTTTGACGCTCTCCGAAGCGCCCTCGTGCGACGCTCTCCGAAGCGCGCTTGCAAACATAACTCTCCGGTGCATGCTCCCGCGCACTCCGCTCTTGAGTGCGCACCCACGCGCAAACCCACGCGCTTTGATCTCCAATGCGCCCCCATGCACGTAATTCTGAAGAACGGTCCAGGCCGTGTAGTTCCCAAAACGCGCTAGTGAGCGCAGTTCACCGGAACGCATGTGTGGGCGTACTTCCGAAGAGCACTCCAGCGAGCGTAGTTCACTAGTTCCCAAGAATGCTCTCGTGAGCGTAATTCCCCAGACCGCGCCCGTTCACGTAGTTCACCGGTGATCATCTTTGTTAACCTGCAGCTATTCCTCCAACATCCTCTCCTTTATCCACACTATACCTGCTGCTATTCTTGTTGCTTCATGCTTCATCTGTGAATACTATGCACCAGTAAACCTAAGAATTGTTCTAATTAATTATGGAAATTGTTATAAGCACACCAGTTTTGGCTATTCGCACACCAATTTCTATGAGTTATTACGCACCTTTTGAAAATATGTCTTATACATGCATTTTTAGGAAAAGTGTTCAACACGAAAGTTGTATATCTCGTCGAGATCTACATCTTTCGTGTTGAACACTTTTCCTAAAAATGCACGCACGAGGCGTATTATCGCCCTGATCGTAACTATAGTGAATTTTTAGCGAATTTTTGAAAATACGTCTTGTACATGCATTTTTAGGAAAAGTGTTAAACACGAAAGTTGTAGATCTCGACGAGATCTAGAATTTTCGTGTTGAACATTTTTCCTAAAAATGCATGGACAAGACGTATTTTCAGAAGCCGCGTAATAACTCATAGAAATTGGTGTGCGAATAGCCAAAACTGATTTGCTTATAACAATTGCCTTAATTATTTCTATTAATTTTCAAATCGATCCCATTATTCGATTTACAGTAGAATTTACATAGGGTCACGAAATAACTAGATGAAGAAATTCTGTGATGTTACAACAATACTCATATATTATCTTTATTTCTTTTTTAATTATCACACAATGCTAATCATTTTTCACATTTCTATAATTGCTTTATTAAAAATCGTCTGCAAACAGCAAGCATCATTCTTCCAAATAGTTGCATATTATTTTTGGCAATTGTTATTCACAGACCATAAATATCTATCCGCAGTCCAACTTTTTCTCATTTTATTTGAGTTTACAAATTGTTATCCGCAGACCAATTTTCTCGAATTCTTAATCTCCGATTGTAACCCCCCAGAATATAGTGGAATTTGGCCGGCACAGCTCCGACCGCGTGGGTTTTCACCATTTCCGGGTTTTCCACGTCAAAAGTCCTCGTGTCACTCATCGATTCATTCATTGACTGTTTGCGCGCTCGGTTCGCTTCCGAGCTAAGGCGGTTCAATTCGACCGATCTACCAAAGCACCCGAGCGACCCGCAACTGTAATTAATTTGTTTCTCAAGTTTTTGGTATGTTGGATTCATTTTTATGAGCTGGGTGGAGTGTAGTTGGGCCATATTGAGAGATTCAGGTTCTGTATGTCGTCGCTTTTTCTCTGGTGAGTTTAGACAAAAACGTTACTGTCGTAAGACATGCGTCTGCCGTGACAACTGTTATGACCGCGACTAACAAAAGAAAACTAGTTTTGAACATAAAAGTGGGTGATGTTCTTAGGCGAGGTCGGGTGCTCACGATCGACGGTTCTTCACCAACGCGCCCATGACCGCCACTAGACCTTACACCGGCATCCGACACAATACTAGACCCTATATTCCGCATCGTTTCACTGTTATATGTGACATAAAAGTGTGAATTTTAATCTATATATTCAAATATTTAACTTGGAATTCAATTTAAAATGAAATTCGGTCGGGAGAAGGAGATGGCTTCGGATTCCAAGCACAGCTTCAGCTTTAAAGGGATTTTGATTTGACGCCACTCCCTCGGCTTCCAAGCACGAGAATCGTCCATCGATCAAATCAGAGAATGCCGTAAGACAGATATCGACACCACGAAGTGCCGTTTGGGTCTGCTTTGTCGGACGGACCCTTCTGCGAAAATACCACTGGAAGTCATGTATCTGCTCCTCGAGGATTTTTTTTCCGTCGGGGCTTCTTTCCGAATTTTAGATTCTGGATTTTCGCTAACTTGACATGTGGAGAAATGAACGGTGGCGATTAAAACTATAAAAATTCAAAGGGATGTGATGAACCCGTTCAAATCTGGCCTGATCTCCTAGGAGATCTACCCGGACTCCACAGCCCGAACAGAAAAAAATTTGTCTACCGCTCAGCTAAGAGATAATGGGCATGATCGCGGTCTGGGATCTGAACTCCCCCGAATGTTGTGATAACGCTCCGATGCTTATCTTTGTAGGGCTAGGGTATAAGGCTCTATTTGAGGCGGCATCTGCTAGAGCGCTCCCCTCCCAGGCGATCGCCACCATGTCGAGCAAAAACCGCCGCTTGGGTGTTTGGGCAGGACGAGGTCAGGTTGGGAGGCAAAACAACATTAAATTTCGGTGCGGAACATCGGCACGCGGCGCGCTTGTGAGAAAATGGATTAATGTAAGTAATGAGCTTTGATAGACTAGCGCATGGGCTTTACCATGATTATTTATATTTCTGGACTTTTAATGACTACATGCACATTATCATTCCCCTGTAACACAAATCTAAAAAAAATCTTTATTAATTTATGGGCATTGTTATTGGCACTTCAACACTGACTATTATCACTAACCACAACACATTTTTAGGGCATTCCTAAAAAACTATCTGCACTCACCTATTTTCCTCCTTTCCAGCTATTGCTGCTCGCGTGCTCTCCCCGACACCTCCTTCTCTCGTTTCCTGCTCGCCCCTGACACCTACTTCTTCCCCCATTTCCTGCTCGCCCCCGACGCCCCCTTCTTCCCCCATTTCCTGCTCGCCCCCGACGCCCCCTTCTTCCCCCATTTCCTGCTCGCCCCTGACGCCCCCTTTTACCCCCATTTCCTGCTCGCCCCTGAAGCCGCCTTCTTCCCCCATTTCATACTCGTCCTCTTTTTATCCATTTGTATTTTTACTATTTTCTAAACCTTTTTTTAACCTTTTTTGGCCTTCCTTTAACTTGATAGGCAAACATGACGCCTATATTGTTAGACTTAAACTCATGCCTATTATTTAACGTACTTTTTTCTTCATTTCCAACTTTTTTCTTCAATTATTTGAAAATTTAATTGATTCCTTGCATAGTGAGTCTATTAGTCTGCTCGATAGTTTTGTCGCGGGCACGATTGTGTATAAGTTGTCCTCCTCGTGGTACAATTTCAAAACGGAAATGTACCGCAAGAAAATGCAGGTTGGTCTAAACGACCTCAAGCGTTTTATACGCATTGAGGACGAGAACAGGACGAAGCACACTTTGGAAGCTGTTGGCAAGCAGAAGGCTACTGCCAACATGATTTCAAGCTCCAAGCGGCCTCCTCCCCCTCACAAGACCAAAACGTCTCGTAGTAGCCCCCAGGTTGCAGGCCCGAGTAAACCCTCTAAGAAATTTAAGGGTAAATGTTATAACTGCAATAAGTGGGGACACTGCGCATCTGACTGCAAGCAGCCGAGGAAAGAAAGAACCCGGGCACCACAAGAAGGCAACCAAGCCCATCTGGTTAGCCAAGCTGAGCCATCCGACTTTGTTGCCATGGTCGGACCCGCGCCGGCCAGCACGGAGTGGTACCTGGATTCGGGGGCAACGTGCCACGTTTGCAACAATGCTAATCTTATGACAGAGCTGGAGGATGCAAAGGAATCAGTATCTGTGGCAAATGGAGGCACAACTGACGTGCTGAAGGTGGGGAATGCAACTCTACTGCTCTCCTCAGGTAAGTCTATATTTTTAAAGAATGTCAAATTTATTCCTTCTCCAGCTGCTAACTTAGTGTCTATTAGTTTGTTATGTGATGCGGGTATGTCGCTTAGCTTCTGTAGCGGCAGGGTGACTTTGCCAGTTAACTCGCACTATTTTGGATGTGCTTATGTCCAAAATAGGATGTACCGTCTGAGTTTAGCAAGTGAGGTAGTCCAACAAGTTCAATTGAACTTAGTTAGCCCTAGGACTCTACACGAGAGACTAGGACACGTAAACTACAGGAAAATGTTCCAAGTAGCTAGAACTCACAAGATCACATTAGACACCAAGTCTCTCGCAGTGGATGATATGCGTCGAGTACGACAATGTTAACTAAGTCTGCGCAAAAGACAACCTCGCCTTCGCGCTGCTTGAGCACCTCGCCTCCGCGCTGCTTGAGCACCTCGTCACCACACTGCTTGGGCACTTCGCCTCCTCGCTGCTTGGGCACCTCGCCACCGCTCTGCTTGGGCATCTCGCCTCCGCGCTGCTTGGGCACCTCGCCACCACGCTGCTTGGGGACCTCGCCATCGCGCTTCTTGGGCACATGGCCTCCGCGCTGCTTGGGCACCTTACCTCCGCCCTGCTTGGGCACCTCGCCACCGCGCTGCTTGGGCACCTGGCCTCCGCGCTGCTTGGTCACCTGACCTCCGCGCTGCTTGGGGGCCTCGCCTCCGTTCCTCAAAGATAAGAACGTAACAATCCCAGGTATGCAAGTAACTATTACTGAGGAGGATCCTGAATCAGTACCGAGCACCTCCTATTCCATTCCGGTAGATAACTCTGGCCTAGAGTCTAGAAGGGCTTCTCTAAGAGAGCGAATTCCCAGAACCTTCGGTAGTGACTTTGTGAATTACCACGTTGAGGCCGATCCATCCACCTATAAGGAAGCGATGAGATCCAAGGATTCACTACTCTAGAAAGAAGCTATAGATGAAGAGATGAATTCTCTTCTTCAGAATAACACCTGGACGTTGGTTGATAAGCCAAAAGGGCTAAAACCGTAGGGTGTAAGTGGGTTCTGAAAAAGAAATTGAATCATGATGGTAGCGTACCTAAGTATAAAGCACGCCTGGTGGCTAAAGGTTTCACACAAGTCAGCGGAGTAGATTACTTTGATGTATACTCACCTGTGTGTCACTTGACAACCATTCGGGTTCTCCTTGCTATTGCATCTATTGAGAACTTTATTGTTCATCAAATGGATGTTAAGTGTTGACGCCAGGAAAATCCTGACCTCAAAATTCAGACCGATGCAGCCGGAGGCTACTCGCCCAGCAGTCCAACGAGATGACTTGGCTGGCGACTACGACGAAGCTAGAAGAGCAACGAACCGGACCCCAGATGCTGCGGCAGGGAGATCCCACCACGTACCCAGAAGCTCAAGAGAGTCTTCCCCTCCGAAACCAAAGTGGCCGAGCTTGGTACAAGGAAGGCACCGGCTTGGCTGAAAGCAAGGGTGACGGGCTCGAGAGTTCGGGAATCGGGGTCCAAAAGCTCAAGTCCAGGTGCCAATCCAAGTACCCATGGGGTCCTATTTATAGGAAAACCAAAAGGTAGGGGGGCTTTTTATAGCCCAGCCCCCAACCCGGCGACTATGGGTTACTCGACGAGTACCATGCTATAGTCGCCCATCTGGCGAGTATTGGGTGCTGCTCGCACACGCCGGGCCAATACTCGCCCAGGGCTTCTGCTGTCTTCTGTGCGCGGCGAGCTCTTCTAGTTGATACTCGCCTACCTGGCGAGTATTGTCTGCATACTCGCCAGGGTCTCTTCTGCTTCTATCTTGGACTGCTGGTTTCTGTGTTGACCCTTTGACCTTGACTTCTGTCGACGTGGCCTTGGGGGGGTCCACCCTCGGAGAATGAGGGTTGTACACAATCCCCGCTCTTTGCGAGTAACGTAGTTGCTCGGAAAGAATCATCCAACCCTTATTCGACGAGCTGTCTTTCTGGCGAGTATTTGGTTTATACTCGGCATCTCGCTGGCCGACGCTCGAGCTCTATAAATAGAGGGGCAGGGGTCTCTGATGGCACGTCTTTTCTGAACTCGCTCAAGATGACGCGCGACTATGCTACAGAGGCTAAGGCGGCCATGGCTGGTTTTGTTGGCCTGTTCGACGGTTCTTCGCTCCCTCCGCGCCCAGGTCACGAGGCTGAGGATTTCCTCGCTTCTAAGAAGAGGAAGATGCTCGCGAAGAATAAGAAGAAAGGGAAAAAGAAGGTCGCTGAAGATGATGTCGCCGCCCCTTTGGGCGACCAACATCAGCAGCTGCTGGACGACTTGGGGCTTTCTAACGAGGGCGACTCACCGGCCGCCGATCCTCCTGCTCCAAATGTCGCCGAGGAGGCGAGCATGCCTGGGACCTCGGCCCAGAATCAATCGGAGAATCTCGCTCCTGCGCGAGGTAGAGAACTTCCTACTCGTCACATTCTCGATTAGTCTTGACTTGGTCCGTAGTCGCTAAATATTTCTGCTATGCTCGCAGATTCTGTGAAAATTTCTCGGACCTTGTGAGAGCAAGCAGGAATAACAACTAGAGATACAAGCCAAAGCAACCAGAAACAATCTTAGGCAAACAAATGATCTTTATTGATAGCAAACTTCAATTACAGCGCAAGACATGCTTGACGAGACATGATTTCGTCAGCACAAAACTCCAAAGAGAAGTACAGAAAAAAAAACTGATAACTGGAGACCGCCAAACCCGCGCGACCTCCCCTGCGATCTCTGATAGTTGCTAGACCGCAACTCTCTGCCGACCACAGAACACGACCAGACCGCTGCACAGACCGCTCCCTTCTTCCGACCTCCTGATTCTCCCGAACTCCAGCACCACAACTCCAAGCCGCAGACCGCCCGAACACTTCAGAGGAAGAAGTGATCGCTGCTGCCCACACTATCCGCAGAAGCTGCACAAGAAGAGTTCAATCAGAGACCGCCCGGTCAGAAATAAACAGACCGCAAGAACAAGAGCGAACTCAGCTTACACTTTGTGTGTCTAATTGCTGCTACAGTGGCCTCCTATTTATAGGCGTGGGACCTAATCCAGTCACCACCCTATGAGATAGGATCACCACCCCCCAGACCGCGCGACCAGATCGGTCAACCCGCGCGATCAGCAACAGTACTCCTGCTTCATTTTGGTGAATTCGCCAGCTTCAACATCGACCATGAAAGACCGCTACTCTCACAGCAGATCGCGACTTCAAAGAAGATCGCCAGACCGCCCGAAGCTATTCACCACCTGTGTTCGCACGAGACCGCGAACACAGTCAGTTCGCCATCAGATCGCGAACTCCTGTCTGCATGCCGATCTCCTCCTGAGACCGCGAACAGCAACCAGCTTGCATACCAGTCTCCTCCTGAGACCGCGAACTGAGACCGCGCGACTAAGACCCTTAGTCCGCGAATACCCCCAGAAAGCCCGGTCAGCTACCAGACCGCATTCCGGAGAGAACCTGGATCAAACTGTGCGGTCACACCAGACCGCCACAACCTTGAAGAGGACAATACGCCACGCGGTCACGCACAGACCGCGCGGCTCCA
Organism: Dactylorhiza incarnata; assembly: GCA_033032865.1. Classification (NCBI taxonomy): domain Eukaryota; kingdom Viridiplantae; phylum Streptophyta; class Magnoliopsida; order Asparagales; family Orchidaceae; genus Dactylorhiza; species Dactylorhiza incarnata. Next base: position 700,352 of record JAWHQI010000348.1, on the reverse strand, counting down.
CCTACAGCAGACTTTGGACAAGACCAGCGGTCAACCTGGGAGACCGCAGCTAGGCTTAGATCAGCCAGACCGCAGATGCAGACCGCCAAGTCGCGCGAACTCGCCAGACCGCCCGACCTCCTCCCAGACCGCCCAGGTCCAAAATCCTCCAAACTTCCACTTCAACAATTTCAACACTCCCCCTTGAAGTGGGAAGTTGAAACCAGCCCCAGTAAGCTCCTTAGCCGTGTGAACGGCCCCTTTGCCAGCGCCTTTGTGAAGATGTCTGCGACATTGTCCGCACTCCGCACATGCTCGACCGAAAGAGACCCCTCCAGCACCTTCTCCCGTATGAAGTGATGCTCGATCTCGATATGCTTGGTCCTCGCGTGACAAACTGGATTGGTTACCAGTTTAAGAGCACTCTCGTTGTCACCGCGTAGCAGAGTCGGCTCCCGAACCTCCTTGTGGACGTCTCCCACCAACCTCCTAAGCCAGATGGCTTCCTGAGCTGCCAAGGTCGAAGCCTTGTATTCCGCTTCCGTGGTAGAGACCGATACGGAATCCTGCTTCTTGCCGCACCATGATATAGCCGTGGGGCCCACCATGAAGACGAATCCAGACGTCGACTTTCGATCATCCGAATCTTCCCCGTAATCAGCATCCATGTATCCATGCACTTCGAAGCCCGCATCCCTCCTGTATAGGAGACCCATGTCCGAGGTCGCCTTGACATACTTCAGAATATTCTTGGCCGCTAGCAGATGAGGTACCCGTGGCTCCGCCATAAATCGACTCACTCTGCCAACTGCATATGCAATATTCGGCCTTGTGATCGTCAGATAGATCAAGCTCCCAACCAGAGCTCGGAACACCAACGGATCTTGCATAATCCTCCCCTCATCTTTCCGAAGCTTCATAGCCTTCTCCAGAGGTGTGGAAGTGCACTTCCCTTCCTTCATGCCGAATCGCTCCACAATTCGCTCCGCATATCCAGCCTGGGACACCAGCACTCCACTTTCCTTCCTCTGCACCTCGAGTCCAAGGAAATGGTGAAGCTCACCTAAGTCCTTCATCTCGAACCTGATAGCTAGCTCGGCCCGTAGCTGTGCTACTTCCTCCTTCGAGTTCCCCGTCACGATCATGTCGTCGACGTATAGCAGCACGATGACTTGAAGCTCCCCGCTCTTCTTGACGAACAAGCTTGAGTCTGAGTCTGAAGTACAAAACCCACAGAATAGGAGATATTCTGCGATCTTTTCGTACCACGCCCTCGGCGCTTGCTTCAACCCATACAGGGCCTTCTTCAGCTTGCAGACATGCTCCGGAAAATCTTCAGACACAAAGCCTGGTGGCTGGACCATGAAGATGTCCTTGTCAATCTCGCCGTACAAGAAGGCGTTCTTGACGTCGAGCTGCCAAATCTCCCATCCACTGAATGCCGCCAAGACAATGATGAACCGAACTGAAGTCATTTTTGCCACCGGACTGAAAGTCTCTTCGTAGTCTTCACCGTATTGCTGCGAGAACCCCCGAGCTACAAGACGAGCCTTGTACCGCTCGATACTGCCGTCAGCTTTCTTCTTCAATTTGTAGACCCATTTGCATGTTACAAGAGTAGTGCCCTTGGTCTTGGGCACAAGAGACCAGGTCTCATTCTTCTCAAGAGCTGTCATCTCTTCTTGCATTGCAACATCCCACTCCTTCACGCCTTGGGACTTCTCAAAGCTCGACGGCTCCCTCTCATCCAAGGGACCAGCGAAGAAACATGAGACAAAGCTCACTGCGTTTCCTCCTGTATAGCGATCAGGGGAAACGATTGCTCGCTTCGACCTCCTCAGCTCCTTCCCCTGAACCGCATTGTCTCCAGCTGCTTCTTCCCTAGCTCCTCTTCCAGACGTGCTAGGAGCATTGCTCCCCCTGCTCCCTGAACCAGAAGCCCCCGTCTCAGAACTAGAAGGAGATGGACCACCTGGTGACACAGGTAGCTCCACCTGAAGATTCTCCACAGCTTTCTCCGGCACCTCCACCCTGCTCTCTGGTAGCTCCACATCAGAAGACCCCTTGTAAGATGTCACCTCATCGAACACGACGTCGCGAGAAACAACAAATCTCCGCGTCTCCGGGTCCATGCACTTCCAGCCTTTCTTCCTCTCATCGTATCCCACGAAAACTAGCTTCCTTGCTTTCGCATCTAGCTTCGTCCGAAGAGCATCTGGAACATGCACGTAGCAGGTGGAGCCAAATACCCGAAGGTGAGCCACGCTTGGCTTCTCCTTGAATATCATCTCATGAGGAGTCAACATATTGATGGGACTCAAAGGCATCCGGTTGATGACGTAGGCAGCACAAGACATTCCCTCCGCCCAGAAGGACTTTGGGATGCTCTTGGCATGCAGCCAACACTTGCAGGTCTCCGTCAGATGACGGATCTTTCGCTCTGCAACTCCGTTCTGTTGTGGAGTATGAGCACAAGTGAGCTCCCTCCGGATGCCTGCCTTCCTGCAAAAACTGGAGAACTCAGCAGAGGTGAACTCCCCTCCGTTGTCCGTCCTCAGCTTCTTGATCCGCAGATTCAGCCGACCCTCCACGAGCTCCTTGAACTCCACAAACTTGGCAAACGCCTCCGCCTTCTCCTTCAGAAAATCAACCCAGACATATCTGGTGTAATCATCGATCAACACCAGCATATACCTGCTGCCTCCAAGGCTTGGGGTAGCAGTTGGTCCCATCAAGTCACCGTGGATGCACTCCAACGACACACTACACCTCGTCTGCGACTTATCAAACGGCAGTCGATGAGACTTGCCGAACTGACATCCTTCGCAAACATGACCTTCACCGCAGGAAGATAGATTTGGCAGGCCCTTAACCAAACCTCTCACCGCCATAGCTTTCAGCTTATCCATCCCTACGTGCCCCAACCTCTCATGCCATATCACGGCACCATCATTCGTCTTCATCTTGTCGACATAAGAACTTGTCGATAAAACGAACAAGTCTTTCGCTCTCCTCCCGACATGGACGACCTCGGCCTTCACGGCCTCTACATTACGTAGAAATTTCACTTCTGTTGGGCCGAACAGAACGTGATACCCAGCGTCAACAGCGTTGGTCACGGAGAAGAGGTTTTTCCTCATACCGGGCACATGATAGACACTCTTCAAGGTTAATGGCCCTCTATCACTGCCCAAGGAAACAACCCCGACCTTCTCGACTGCATGCACAGTATTATCTGCAGTAATAATAGCATTGTTACCTGTGTAGGGCTCCGCTGAAGAAAGCTTCGATCCATCCCCGGTGAGGTGATGACCACACCCCGAGTCCACGATCCAGTCCTCCTGATAGTTGATAGGAACCGAGACTCCAATAGAAGCCGAGAAGGCTCCTCCCCATCCTCCATCAATATGACTGGTCGGTGCTTCCTCCTTCTCAGCAGCATGCCCTGGCTGAGTATTCAGCCTGCAGTCCTTCTTGAAGTGCCCAACCTTCCCGCATTTGTAGCATTTGAGACCTTCCTTCTTCTTCTTCTCCTCAGCCTTAGGAGGATAGCCCCTCTCCTGCTGTCCAGAAGTTGAAGGCACATAGCCTCCAGCAGTCTTCTTCTTCTTATCCCACTTCTTCTTCTTTCCTGAGAAGAGAACCTCGCCATCTCCCCCAGACACGGACTCCCCCGCCATCTACCTTGCCAGACTTTCCTGCGATGCTAGCAGATTCTCCAGCTCTATCAAAGACGGCTGATTAGCCCAACCCTGCACCGACGTCACAAAGGCCACATATTCCTTCCGCAGGCCGCGGATGATGTGCCTCTTCAGCTTCGCCTCAGAAATTGGCTCATCAGGATCCAGTGCTGATATCTCAGCGCAGAGGTTCTTCATCTTCAGAAAGAAATTTGAGATAGAAAGATCGCCCTGAGCCGACCTTGCCAGCTCATTCTCCAAGAACTGCAACCTCGCTACATTCTTCTTATTAAACAGCCCATCCAGGGCTCTCCAGATTTCGGCAGCTGATCCACACCCTAAGATGTGATCAAATAGATCAGGTGAAATGGCACGCTTCAAAGTGAACTCGGCCTTAGCATTGGTCTTTCTCCACGCCCTCACGGCCAGACCATTGTCACCTGCTTCTGTTGCCTTCACCTCTTCAGTCGCATCTCCTCCAACAATCTCCCAGAGGTCCTCCCCTAGAAGATAGCTCTGCATACACGACTTCCACTTCTTAAAGTTAGTCGATGTAAGCATCTCAATCCCAAGACCTCTTGCAAATCCACCTTCCATTGTTTTCCTCTGGTTCCTTCTTCACAAAGGCGATGGCTACTCTAAGTTATTCGCTGCTCTATCCACTCCAACCTAGCTCTGATACCATGTGAAAATTTCTCGGACCTTGTGAGAGCAAGCAGGAATAACAACTAGAGATACAAGCCAAAGCAACCAGAAACAATCTTAGGCAAACAAATGATCTTTATTGATAGCAAACTTCAATTACAGGGCAAGACATGCTTGACGAGACATGATTTCGTCAGCACAAAACTCCAAAGAGAAGTACAAAAAAAAAAACTGATAATTGGAGACCGCCCAACCCGCGCGACCTCCCCTGCGATCTCTGATAGTTGCTAGACCGCAACTCTCTGCCGACCACAGAACACGACCAGACCGCTGCACAAACCGCTCCCTTCTTCGGACCTCCTGATTCTCCCGAACTCCAGCACCACAACTCCAAGCCGCAGACCGCCCGAACACTTCAGAGGAAGAGGTGATCGCTGCTGCCCACACTATCCGCAAAAGCTGCACAAGAAGAGTTCAATCAGAGACCGCCCGGTCAGAAATAAACAGACCGCAAGAACAAGAGCGAACTCAGCTTACACTTGGTGTGTCTAATTGCTGCTACAGTGGCCTCCTATTTATAGGCGTGGGACCTGATCCAGTCACCACCCTATGAGATAGGATCACCACCCCCCAGACCGCGCGACCAGATCGGTCAACCCGCGCGATCAGCAACAGTACTCCTGCTTCATTTTGGTGAATTCGCCAGCTTCAACATCGACCATGAAAGACCGCTACTCTCACAGCAGATCGCGACTTCAAAGAAGATCGCCAGACCGCCCGAAGCTATTCACCACCTGTGTTCGCACGAGACCACGAACACAGTCAGTTCGCCATCAGATCGTGAACTCCTGTCTGCATGCCGATCTCCTCCTGAGACCGCGAACAGCAACCAGCTCGCATACCAGTCTCCTCCTGAGATCGCGAACTGAGACCGCGCGACTAAGACCCTTAGTCCGCGAATACCCCCAGAAAGCCCGGTCAGCTACCAGACCGCATTCAGGAGAGAACCTGGATCAAACTGTGCGGTCACACCAGACCGCCACATCCTTGAAGAGGACAATACGCCACGCGGCCACGCACAGACCGCGTGGCTCCACCTACAGCAGACTTTGGACAAGACCAGCGGTCAACCCGGGAGACCGCAGCTAGGCTTAGATCAGCCAGACCGCAGATGCAGACCGCCAAGTCGCGCGAACTCGCCAGACCTCCCGACCTCCTCCCAGACCGCCCAGGTCCAAAATCCTCCAAACTTCCACTTCAACAATTTCAACAGATTCGTCTACCATCGGTGCTCAGGAGGAGCCTCTGGTCGTGCCTCCTTTGAGATCGTCGTCAATGATCTAGCCTAGGGGTGGTGGGCGTTCAACGTGAGTTCTCCACAGCTCTTTGCTGGAGAGGAGACCAATGAGCGAGCAACGGGCTCCTCTGTCGAGCAACGTGCTTCCACCACCACCGCCTCTTGATTCTTCGGGGTTGGCGAGCATCTTGCAGCTGCCCGTGGGTGGGATTCCGCCACCTCCTCCTTTTCCTCCTCCCGTCACGACTCAGGGCGAGCAGCGCCCTTCGATTTTGACCGCTCCTTCTACTCACCAAGGCGAATCCTCGCGCCGTGGTGGGACTGAGGGCCCTTCGGGCTTCTTTCCTCCGAGGGGGGGAGGGCGACCATCCGATAGTCGCGGTCGTGGGAACGCGCCTCCTAGCCGAGATCAGACCGTTGGGTCCCGTCCTACTCGGTGAGGCGATCATCATCACAACACGTCTCCTCAGCGAGGCAGGGGCTCTCCTCGCCGTCATTCTCGCAGTCCTCGGCCAGGTACTTGGTCGCCATTTGTGATAGTCGCCATTATCTTCACTTGGTTCCTTTAGTCGTCAAAGCCCTGATATTCTTACCCTTTTTTGCAGCTCGCGCTCGCACTCCCATAGGAGCCTTGATGACGCCGTCGGGCTCGCGAGTATCAAGAGAAGGCCACTCGCGCGATCTTGGATCTGGAGGCGAAGCTAGAGCGCTTGGCAGTCAGCGAGCCCCATCGCCGCCTGACTGACATGGAGTCGCGGGTTGAGCGCCTGGCGAGCACTGACGTTCATCGTCGCTTGATCGAGTTGGAGGTGCGAGTATCGCGGCTGGAAGAGTTTGATACTCGCCTGGCTGGTGCAGAATCTTGCCTTCACACCGTTAGCGACCTAGAGCGCCGAGTTGCGAGGCTCGAGCATCGCCAGCAGCTGCATCATGATGAGATGGTGGGGATGCGTGCGAGTATGGGCTCGGTCGGTCGGCTGGCGAGGATTGAAGATCAGCTGCGGCAGGGCGAGGACGCGATGTCCGTAGCCTTCGAGCACTTCAAGCGAGCTCGCAGCTTGGGCTGGGTCGGGCGACATCCTCAGCCTCCGGATCCTCAGGCGAATATTCAGGCGCCTCCTTAGGTGTTGTCCTTCTTTATTTTCTTCTTTCCATGTTATGTCGCCCTTGGCGAGTACCCTTGTAACTCTGAAACATTTTTGATTTGATGTCATATTATTTAGGCGAGTATTGGAAACTCGACCTCCATTACTTGCTCTGCTTTCTTTTTCTGTGATGGATTTTTTGTCTTGATTTTTTCTATCTTCTTTCATTTTGGCGAGTATTGTCTGCGTGTCGCCTATGCATGGCGAGCTTCTTTCATGTTTTTTCTTGCAGGTCTTCTCGCCTTGGAGGTCGACTCCTTGCTGACGTGTGCTGTTGAGTTGGCGACCTTAACTTAATACTCGCCACCCCCTTATTCCTGATCGCGCCGTCGTGCTTGATAAGCCAAGCTGCCCGACTACTATAAATAGGGTGGGTGGGTGAGTATTTATTACGCTTTCGGCGACCTTCCAACTCATACGCGAGTATCTTCCATCTTCCTCCCCTCTTCTTGTCTTCTTTGATACTCGCCTCTCTTCCTTTCTCTGCTCCAAGATGTCTGACGAGGCGACCATCCGGCGTGCCAATCACGCCAAGAACTTTGCGGCAACCACCTTTAAGAAGTCCATCACGACTGAGAAGGATTTGGAGATCTTCAGGGCGAAGTACATCCCGCCTGGGTTTGTCGCTCGGCTTCCTCGCTAGGGCGAGCGACTAAACACGGTCCTGACCACTGAGCGGGTGTTCCCTACTCGCCACTTCGAGGTTGGCTTGCGACTACCACTGTGGACGGAGTTCTCCCAGATACTCCGTTACTTTGGGATAGTCCCTGCCCAGATCAACCCCAATGGAGTGGCGATGATTGTGGGGTTCCTCTGCTATCTGCGCGACCAGGGGATCGCCTTCGACCTCTCCGTCTTCAGGCGGATATTCCACTTTATGGCGACAGGCGAGGGCGTCGTCTTCCTGTGCAGCCACGTCTGCACGCTGGTCGGCACAACAAATAAGAATCATCGCTGGGGGTGTTGGATCGGTCGGCGCCCTTAGAGGGGGGGGGGGGGTGAATAAGGGTCTTAAAAAACTATGGAATTTATTTATAAAAGCTTTGGAATATTGCAATATTTGAAACAATGAGAAATCAAGTAAAACAATAATAAAGAGATATGCTTTATTGATATTAAATAGTGTTTTACAAAACTTGATTTCTTTGACGCTAGAAATCGGAGGCGACTAATAAAAATTCTTTTTCGTTTTCTATACCGACTCGTATCCCCACGAACCGGTTGGCTTTAGCCGATCTCTCCCCAGATACGGCCTCAAGCCGCTCTAGCCGATCTATCCCCAGAAAGGCCTCGAGCACCCCCTAGATCTACTCCCTAGACCTAGTCGCCAACACGAGGCGAATTACCCCCTAAGTCTAACCCAGACCTAGTCGCCAACACGAGGCGAATTAACGAACCGTTTACAAGAATAAGAAATGAAATAAAAAGACAAACAATAATATAAAACTCCCTCTATGTGGATCTCCTGGAGAAGTGGACGAAGGCCCGCAGAGTATGATCGTAGTCGATGCGGCCTTTCGTCATGATGATGACGCGTGTTGAAATCTTCTCCACGGATCTCCTTCAGCTTTTCAGATTTGTGGGAGTATCTCTCTACAACTTCCTCTCACTGCTGTGGCACGAGGATCTGGAGTTTGGGATCTAAAGAGGATAAAGAATACGAAGGCAAGAGGTCCAATTTATAGCTTTCACGCTACCGCCGGTGCTAGCGCTACCGCCGGCGCTAGCCCGGATTAGGCAACATTTTGCGCGGCAGAATCTCCCATCCGCGGCAACCTCTTGCTCTATGCCTTAAGTGAGTCATGCTACCGTCGGCGTTATCTACTACCGCCGGCGCTATCCCTGGTTAAGAAACTCTTTGCGCGGCAAGATCTTCAATCTGAGGCAACAATTCCAGCAAGCCTTCTGTGCATCGAGCTAACGCCGGCGCTATCCACTATCGCCTGCGCTAGTGATCAGTTTGGAGTTGATGGCTCAATTTCGGGGGCAACCTCCATATGTAAACCTTGAGTCATTTTGACCAGTTAACCTGCACACTTAGATCACACAAGATTAAATACACACATAGGATTTGTTATTCTCAAACCTAGGAGATGCGGAAGACCGTGTTCCAACAAACTCCCCCTTTTGATAATAACAAATCCATTAATGATAAATCAGAGCATTAATCTATATAAGCATGAAGAAAACATATTTGTGTGTGTGTGAAAAGGATGACTTAGGATAAATAATGATTATAGCACTTTAGTATTGCTCCCCCTAAATACATGCCCCCCTATGTGAATGCTCTCCTAATATGTAAGCTATCATCTTAATTAATCATGTTGGGTTTTTATTTTGATAGCGGATTGTATTTATAGGTCTCCCCCTTGTGTAATTTATCATGTTAATTCTCCCCCTTTGTTATTAGCAAAAGTGGGTTAGGAGGCACAAAGCACTAAAAAAATGTGTAAATAAAAAAGAAGGCATGATCGAGTTTTTTTTTAAGTAAATGATAAGGAGTTTTAGACTTGTCTTTCATTGAAAATGATCAGAGTTATGACTTATTTTATCCCTTTTGTTTGTAGTTCTCCCCCTTTTATATATCAGAGTTTAAGCAAAAAAAAAACAATAATTTTCCCTTTAGGTAAGAGTTTTAAGCATAAAAAAATAATGATTTCCAAGTAACCAGTCTACCCAGACAATATGTCAACACCCTAGCCCCGTACTAAGTGACGGATGGGCATGAGGAGCTGCAAACAAGCCGTAGGTTAGGGTGTTAGTCCCTTATGCAAACACTAGACAAAACTCAACCTAGCACTCTTTCCCCCCAGTGCCTCGCAAGGCCCCACTGGAACCCTCCCCGGTTAAGGACAAGACATGACTAGAGATAAGGTTATCTAATGTCTACAACCCTACGCCCCCGCTATGGTGAGAAATGAAGTCATGGATAACAATTATTGGAAACATTAAGCATTTAAATCTAATGGGAATTTTCATAGCATATGGATTTTTATTAGACAATAAAATACTCTTAGCTATATTGAAATGAATGAATCAGAGTTTGAGCATTGCGGAAGATTTCGAAAAAGAAACATCATAATACTAAATTAAAGTTTAAGTTTAAAAAGGAGATGTTTTTTGAGTTTCCAAACTAACTTTATAGAGATAAGAGTTGAAGCATTTTGGAAGAAAGAAACAACATCCTTTTAGCAATGTTTCACATGTTGGAAGAGCTTTTAACATACACGTTTATATTGAAAGAAATCAGAGTTTGTTACTATAAAAATAATATGCGTGTTAGAACAACCAATGTAAATTTTACCAAGCAAGTCTACCATTTGTTTTTAATAAAAAATTGAGATTTAAGACTTGATATAAGCATGAAAATGCAAGGTAAAAGTGATATGGTGATAATGCGGAAGACTTGTAGAAATACATGAAACATCTTATTTTAATCAAGGATAATCCATAAAAAGATATATGAGTTAATTTCAAAAAGAAGATGTTTATGTAAATCATGTTTCAATGAAAATCTTTTATGGTTGACAAGAATAACGGAGCATGAAATAATACTATCACAAAGAGATTACTACAATGTTATTTCAATTCACAATTTCAAGTCATACCAAACATTGTAGAAAGCATGCTAGGTTATTTAGTGCATTTCATAAGTAAAGAGTAGTATAGAGTTTGCATTAGGATCCAATACTCATGAGAAGAAGTGTTATGGAAGATAATGATGTGCACATTAGTGTATTTTTGAGTAGAGTAAACAAATGTTTTAATCAAAAATACAAGTAATATGTAAAGTAAAGAGCACAATAAAACACAAATAATTTTACTTCCACTCACTTCAATGCACAAAGAAAAAATGTACAACAACCAAGGTGCTCTGCACACACAATGCTCATTAAGACTTATCAGGGTGCAAAGTAGTGCTTGGGGATCACATAATTTTATTCTTGTGTTTTTTTTTAATTGTGATCCAGTGTACTTAAGAATAAGTGGTTTTTATTTTGAAAGAAAGATATGGTTTGCACAAGATACTTTATTATTCTTTCCAAGGTGCTCAACCTCACAATGCTTATTAAGACTTATCAGGAGGTTCAAGTAGTGCTTGGTGGAGATAACTTTGTTAAATTATTTCATGATTTTTTGTTTTGTGCAAAGTTCTCCGAATACACTTGTTTTGCAAACCAATATAATTTATAAGAAAGATAACCACTTTTCTTAATTTGTAAAAGTGCAAATAAAGGAGTGTAGATAAGATACTTGTGCAATTTTAATTCATTGTACTAATACAGAACATACACAAGCATTCTTAGATTTAAACACAAATGTAGACAATGCCAAAAATAAGTGAGTGAATAAAGATCATTATCAAACATAAAACATTTACTCATACTTAGAGGCATGCTACACATAGTTCTACACAACTTTTACAATATAATTGATGCACACATTAATAGATGTATCAAAGCATGATGAAAGCAATGTTCAAAGTAGTTTGAAAAGATAAATTGCAACATCATAGAAGTTCTAAATGATGGGTTAAATCATGCTTAATTTTCAATACAGTCCATACAGTATTTTTGATATTTTTGAGAAATAATTTTGAATTAAAGTTTGAACTCATAAGATTGATCTTGGACTTCCCGAGGACTACCTTGTGAGAGGTTCGCCCGGTACTAGGTGATATGATGGGATGATAGCCCAAATCACCCTTTCGCAAGATACATAGAAAAGTTAAGTTCAGAAGAATAATTTTGATACTTGTTTTTGTTTTGTTTTATATTTTTGTAGTTGATTTTTACAAATAAAAGCATATTTTTGTAATTTTTGCTTTTGTAATTTTTATATTTGATTTTTGCATAAAGATGAACTTTAAATAAAGGAAACAACACAAGCGAAAAAACGAAACATATTTTTTGTAATTTGGTTTTTTTTTGTAGTTTTGTATTTGATTTTTCAAAAAATAAAGAAACACCGAAGTGCAAAACTAAGTAGAAAATATAGATCAAAATATTTTTAGGAATTTGTAGAAATTTTAAAAACACAGAAATTCGAAACTCGACGCTAGCGCCGGCGCTAGCGCTAGCGCGGGAAACAGTAAGTGATTTTTTAGGGTTTTGACAATTTTGATGCTTGAACTGGATTAGGTGTCCCATTAGTAGTTCCATGCTGAAGTTGCAGATTTTTAGGAGATGTTTTGGATGGTCCAAATTGCATGAAATGATAGCGTTTTCTTATATGACTTGGCAAAGTAATCATTGCACGAGTTATATTTAGTTATGTTTTCATTTTGATTTTTCTAAATACTTGTGCTTATAGGAAATGAAAACCCAAGATATCATGTTTGAACAAATCAAATATGCATGGTTTCGGAGAACAAGGCAAATAGTAACATGGATATGCCCTAACATAGATATAAATATTCTTTAGGTTAAAATAATGTTATGTCAAAGTTTGATTGTGTTTCAACTTAGAGACCTAGAATGGAGTGATAATTCTATTTTATTTGATATCAAAATGATTCAAGGGTCTAAATTAGAAATATATATTACAATACACACATAATACATCATAACACCAACCATTATAATGTCAATTGTTATCATATAATTTGTGATAGTTTTTTATAGATGATTCTTGATATGAATTATGATTTTAGAGATGTTTGGCAAAGGATATCACTAGATCATGGTGGTGTTTGTGAATTCAATATTCATTATGAAGATAACTCCTTTCAATACATTTTAGTGATTTTCCTTTAATTAAGAATTTTGAATATTTATATGTGATTTTTTATAGGTGAACAATAGTGATGGTTTAGATCATGTTTGACATCAAGGAGTGAACACAATATATATATATATATATATATTTTTGTGAACAATGACAACCATATTGAAAGTTGAACTTTTATTTAGATCTTGAATTTTCTTTAAGTAATTTCACTAAACCACTTGTTGGTGAAGGCTAAGAATCTTAATAGCCTAATAACCGGATTTAATTGAAAATATCTTATAGCAAATTTAAAGTTTGATTCATATGGATAATATAAGATATTTAGAAGCAATGAATATAAGAATAAAAGATAGGTCATCAAAATAAAAATATGATTTTGAATTTGATCAATTTGATTTTATAAACATATTAAGCTTTTAAGAGATAAGATCATATTTTCAATATTGTGTAGGATGACCATGACATGATATTTCAAAAGCAAAAGAAAATAAACAAAAAAAAGGTTTAAGCATATCATGAAGTAGAGAAATGATATTTTATTTTTAATTGATTTCTACTTCATGCAAATGATGGGATACTAATGAGTAAGAGATTTAGGTATCCAAAGAGGACCGGGAGTAGTGGTTCCTTTGGGTACCCAAATATAGCGAGATGACTTTTGGGGAGACAAGTACGAATGGACCCTTTCAAGTGGAGTTGATGTTTCATCTTTAATTTTGGGTCTCCACTCATACTTAGGTTTAATATTATAATTTTGCATTAAATTTCCATATATATTAAATTTAGGCTTAAAATAATGATGACTATTGAAATCATTTTTCATAGGAAACTTTTGAAATTTTGATTTTAATTTTGAAGAAACATAGTTTTGTAAATGATGGTGATTTTGATTTACAAATCCTTTATGTTTTTTATTCCCATTATTAGACTTAGTTATGATATTCATATTCATGTTCAACTTACTTTTGGATATTTCTTGATATTGAGAATTTGTATTTACAATTTTCATAAGCAAGTTAATTTTTGATTTTAATTCATCATTTTTAATTTTAAAATTATGTCTAGCTTTATTATAAGCGATTGTGCTATTTTTAAGAGTGGAAACAATTGAATCTATATGATCTTGATAGTTGTTTCTATATTCATCAAATGTTTCATCCATCTCTTTAATTTCAATTTTATAGTCCTTACACTTAGCACAATTACTTTTTAAAGATGAATTTTCTAAACATAATTTTTCATTTTGTTCTCTTATAAAAATAATTTCTTTTTCAAGTTCCTTAAGTCTTTCCTTAATAATATCACAATCAAAACAAGGTTTTGTGTTTTTAAGTAAATGACAAGATGGTGAAAACACATCACAATTTGATTCTAAATTAACATTAGCTTTTAATCGCTTATTTTCTAAATGTAAATTTTTAATAGTGATTTTCAATTTCTTGATCTTACGTTTAGCAGTTTTTAGTATATTGAAACTAGAAATGGAAGTTATCACAAAAGAAGAAGATTTAGTCTTCCTTACAGCGCTATTGGAGGAGGCAGATTGTGAACATGAAATTCCTTCGTCATCTTTTAGTTCTTCCTCCATTATAGATGGATCTATATCTTCCTTTTCCCTTGGTGTATTGTTCTCCTTTTCTATTTCAATATTCTCCATGGCTTCGCTCCGAGAGAGATCTTCTTGGATGATTATGGATGCTTGTACGTTCTTTTCCTCCTGTGTTTGTTCCACACATGCGAGAGGAAGATCATACATTTCTTCAAGAAAGCGCCATATTTTGTATGCACTAGAAAAGCAATATATGAATTTGAAGATTTCATTAGATAGTGCACAAAATAAATAGTGTTTGGCTTTGGCATTTAGCTGACGTTCTTTGTTATTTGATTCATCTGCACGCCTTATAATTGCTAAGTTCCATACTTCGATGTCTAAAGTTTTAATAAATTTTTCCATTAATAATTTCCACCCTTTATAATTTTTCCCTTCGAATAAAGGTGGTTTAGGAGATTTTTCTTCTTCATACAAATTTACCCTACTAGTAGAAGCGAGATCATGAGACGCCATTATTCCCGGTTGTTAAGCCGATTTGGAATAACCTAGCTCTGATACCACTTGTTGGATCGGTCGGCGCCCTTAGAGGGGGGGGGGGGGTGAATAAGGGTTTTAAAAAACTATGGAATTTATTTATAAAAGCTTTGGAATATTGCAATATTTGAAACAATGAGAAATCAAGTAAAACAATAATAAAGAGATATGCTTTATTGATATTAAATAGTGTTTTACAAAACTTGATTTCTTTGACGCTAGAAATCGGAGGCGACTAATAAAAATTCTTTTTCGTTTTCTATACCGACTCGTATCCCCACGAACCGGTTGGCTTTAGCCGATCTCTCCCCAGATACGGCCTCAAGTCGCTCTAGCCGATCTATCCCCAGAAAGGCCTCGAGCACCCCCTAGATCTACTCCCTAGACCTAGTCGCCAACACGAGGCGAATTACCCCCTAAGTCTAACCCAGACCTAGTCGCCAACACGAGGCGAATTAACGAACCGTTTACAAGAATAAGAAATGAAATAAAAAGACAAACAATAATATAAAACTCCCTCTATGTGGATCTCCTGGAGAAGTGGACGAAGGCCCGCAGAGTATGATCGTAGTCGATGCGGCCTTTCGTCATGATGATGACGCGTGTTGAAATCTTCTCCACGGATCTCCTTCAGCTTTTCAGATTTGTGGGAGTATCTCTCTACAACTTCCTCTCACTGCTGTGGCACGAGGATCTGGAGTTTGGGATCTAAAGAGGATAAAGAATACGAAGGCAAGAGGTCCAATTTATAACTTTCACGCTACCGTCGGCGCTAGCGCTACCGTCGGCGCTAGCCCGGATTAAGCAACGTTTTGCGCGGCAGAATCTCCCATCCGCGGCAACCTCTTGCTCTATGCCTTAAGTGAGTCATGCTACCGTCGGCGCTATCTACTACCGCCGACGCTATCCCTGGTTAAGAAACTCTTTGCGCGGCAAGATCTTCAATCCGAGGCAACAATTCCAGCAAGCCTTCTGTGCATCGAGCTAACGCCGGCGCTATCCACTATCGCCTGCGCTAGTGATCAGTTTGGAGTTGATGGCTCAATTTCGGGGGCAACCTCCATATGTAAACCTTGAGTCATTTTGACCAGTTAACCTGCACACTTAGATCACACAAGATTAAATACACACATAGGATTTGTTATTCTCAAACCTAGGAGATGCGGAAGACCGTGTTCCAACAGGGGGGAGCGACTAGTCATCATTGCTGGCGACTTTCAAGCCATTCCTGATAGGTCCTTCCAGCCGCCGGAGAGCGTCTTCGGGGCTTCTCTCCTAAGCGAGGGTGGCGAGAAGCTGCTAGAGTCCTTCAGGAATCGCCGCCTTGATGTGGTGTTCTGGAGGAGGCGAGTAGATGAACTCGCCGAGGTTTTCCCAGGCTAAGGTAATCTATCGCGCGAGTATTCGCACTACTCGCTCTTCGTCTTCGTTCTGGCGACTAATTGGAATTACCTCTCTTCTTGTTGCAGCAGTCCATGTTCTGCCACGCGAGCTTCTTCCCGTGGTGGTGAAGGCGACGACTTCCACACAGGGAGGTGCGGGGAACTCTGCTCGCGGGGATGGGGTCTACTCGCGATCGACTTGTCGCCAGGAGGCGATGAGCCCTTGATCGTCGGCGAAGGATCTGGGCCTTCGAAGAAGTGAAAGGAGAGGGGCGAGCCCTCCGAGCGCTTGAGGAAGAAGAAGGAGGTCGCTCATAGGGACCTTGGCAAGAAGGCGGACCCTTCTGAGGCTGGCGAGCCTTTCACCCATCCGAACTTCAACCTGGGTGGACGTGGCGAGGATCTCTATGGTCGCCCCTTGGTGACCTGGACGGAGAGCGCCCACGTGGTGTCTCTAAGCTCCAACCTCCCGCCATGGTCGGAGGACTGGGAGGACAAGGGCGAGGGATTCGACGTGCTCCACGCCGTCTATGGTCGCGAGGATGCCGAGAGACTGCAAGAAGAGACCTCCGAGTATCTCGCTCACCAAACCTCACGATCTCTGCTGCGATCTGCCGAGCTGGCCCATTCGACGGCAAGGCGATTGCTCGAGTAAGAAGGGGTGATCAAGATCCAAAGTAAGAAGATGATCTCCATGGGGCTCAAAGAGAAGGAGCATGAGGTACTCGCCTCGCTTCTATACTCGCTTGTGGGATACTCGCCACCTGGCCGAATAGTTTGCTTACCTTCTGCGTCTTCTCTTTTTGCAGGCCGCCGAAGTGGAGATGGAGAAGAAGACCTCCCAGCTGGAGAAGGAGCTGGACGACACCCGGCTGGCCTTGGAGGCCGCCCAAGTTCGCATCGCTGAGCTGGAAACTCGGCCTGCCGAGCAACAGCCAGCGGTGGCGGGCCCCTCCAGGGTCGGAAAGCAGATCAGGATACTCGGTGACGATATGCCTCGCATTCGTCGGGAGATCGCGCGAGCAACGGGGACTGTCATCCTGAGCCAACTGAAGGTGGACGACCTTCTGAAGCCGGCGGCGATGGAGCTGACAGTGGTGGACCTCATCCCGGCGCTGCTCGCCGAGGAGTCCACCTCTCCCTTGCGAGCATCTTCCCAGCTGTCTGGTGACTCCGAGGATGATGACTCCGAGGACGAGGATGATGACGATGGCGGCGATGAACCAGATGTTGACATTGATGGCGAGGATGACGCCTAGTCGCCTCGACACCCTTTTTTTTTTCGCCCGGCGACCTTTTGTAAGCCCTTTTAAGATTTTTTTGTAATGTACATCAAACATACAAATGATAAAGGACAAAATTTTGCTCGCCTGTTTCTTCTGCCCTGCTTCCTGTCTTGACTGTCGCTTAAGCTCTTAGGCTCGAGGCGAGATTGAGTGCTCGCTAGGCTCTTAGGATCGGGGCGAGATTGAGTGTCGCTAGGCTCTTCGGCTCTGGGCGAGATTGAATGCTCGCGCCTGCCTACTCGCACCTGTATGCTCGCTTGTGTATACTCGCAGGTATATACTCGCCTATCCGGCGAGTATTACCTTCATACTCGCCTTTTCAATGGTTCCTTCTGCTTGAGTCTAGTCGTGAGGGGCACTTGGAGGGTCTCGAGGGACACATGATCTCAAGGCCTTGCCTTGCACCATCCCGAGGCCTCCATCCTACTTGGATGCCGGATGTTGACGAAGGATGACGTCAAGTAGGGAATGACAGTTGGGAAGGTTCCAAAGGAACGCACCATCCCGAGGTCTCCATCCTACTTGGATGCCGGAATGTCTCCATTCTTCGGTCGGTCGAATCGGTCTTGCCCTTTCCCAAAGTTGTAATGCCGGCTTCCCGGCTTTTCCCTGGTAATCTCTTCAGTCGGATGAGAAGTGCGGTCGGTGGGAACCGCGGCCAACGTGCAAGGGGGGAGCTGATCTCGGCCGTCATCGCAGAGGCTTGGACTTAAGGGAACGCACACCCGAGGCACCATCCCATCATCCGTTCTGAGTTTTTTACGAGGGTGTAGTCGGAGGCTCGTGTTTTAACTTGCGGCGGTGAATGTTGATGCAGGACGACGTCAAGCAGGGAGTGGCAGTCGGGGAGGTCCAAGGGGACATACCATCCCGAGGCCTCCACCCTACTTGGATGCTGGATGTGGATCAAACCTGCTTCCTGTTGCTCAACAAATTAGCAGAGAGTTAAGCACACTTAAGCACACCAACTCACATGATCGGACAAAATATTTTAGAAAAAACGGTTTGCTTCACTGCGATCTTTCAGCTCTTGAGGGTACACGACACCTTTATTCAAGGGTCCCCTGAGCTAGTTAAATCGATCATCTCTTCGCCGAATCGGGAGGTCGGCGTCCAAACTTTTCTCTTGGTAATCTCTTCAGTCGGACGAGAAATGCGGTCGGTGGGAACCGCGGCCAACGTGCAAGGGGGGAGCTGATCTCGGCCGTCATTGCAAAGGCTTGGACTTAAGGGAATGCACACCCGAGGCACTGTCCCATCATCCGTTCTGAGTTTTTACGAGGGTTAAGTCGGAGGCTCATTTCCCAACCTAGCGTGGAGATCGACTTCACTGGCCTTCTTTTTTAAAAGACTTTTCTGAGATAGGAAGGACTGCCTCATCCCATATTTCAGGGAGACGTAAATTTTTATTTATAAATAAATTTACAAAAGGAGGGAGTATGTACATTCCCCTTAGGGATAAAACCTTTTCAGGTCATCGCCGCTCCAGGTGTTCCCTAGCAGCTCGCCTTCCTGGTTCTGCAAGCGGTATCCTCCGGTCAGGAGAGCTTCTTGGCTGCTGACCTGCCTGCCGCGTCCACTTTCTTTAGGACCAAGTCACCTGCTTGGAAGTGTTTGAGGCGGACATTTTTGTCAAAATGTCTAGCCATTCGGCGCTTGATCTCTTCTTGCCTAGCTGAGGCCAGGTCTCGGAGCTCTTCGATGTAATCAAGGGACAGCTTCTGGGCTTCCTCATTTTCCAATCGTCATTCTTCGTTTCCGTCTTCCGCGGCTACCACCCTTGGGCTTCTGACTTCGAACACTACTGGAATGAGAGCTTCCGACCCGTGAGAGAGCTTGAACGGTGTCTCCCCGGTAGCTGAGCTAGGAATGGTCCTCAAAGCCCAAAGGACCGAGGGGAGCTGGTCTACCCAATTACCTCTCAGGTTCTCGACTTTCTTCTTCAGCAGATTGATGATCAGCTTGTTGGCGGCCTCCACCTGACCGTTGCTCCTGGGATGGTGTACGGAGGCGACTCGAAGATTGGTTCCCAGCTGCCTGCAGAAATCTTCTAATTCCAGGCTGGCAAACTGGGGACCGTTGTCGGTGAAGATGGCGAGAGGGATTCCAAATCGGTAGACGATCTCTCCCCAAATGAAGTTCTTCACGACTTGAGAGGTGGTCTTGGCCAAAGCTTTGGCCTCGATCCACTTAGAGAAGTAGTCGATCATGACGAGAACGAACTTCCTCTGGCCACTTGCTTGTGGGAAAGGGCCGATCAAATCCATCCCCCAGATGGCAAACGGCCATGGGGCGGTGATTGATCGGAGCTGCTGGGCCGGCTGTAACTGAAGAGGGGCGAAGAGTTGGCACTTCTGACACTTCTTTGAGAAGGTCTCGGCATCCTTTCGGATAGTAGGCCAGAAGTAACCTTGCCTTAGGATCCTTTGCTCCAAAGTGCGAGTCCCAGAATGGCTTCCGCACTTTCCCGAGTGAATCTCCTCCAACACTCGAGGTACTTCGTCTTCAGAGACACATCTGGCCAGGGGCCGGAGATGGTTTTGCGGTACAGCTCTCCGTTTTGCAGTAAATAGTACGCCGCCTTGTACCGGAATCTTCTTTGATCACCTTCGCCTGTTGGGAGCTGACCGCTGACTAGGAAGGCCACGAAGGGATCCATCCATGAAGGGCGTTGCTCGATCTCCATCATCTCCCCTTCTTCAATGGATGGATGGAAGAGTTCGGTAATAGTTACTCCAGCTCTCGGCCCATACTTGGCTAAGCGATCTGCTGCCGAGTTCTCCTCTCTCGGCACATGCTCGACGAAGAAGGACTGAAAGCCCCCAATCAGCCCTTTCACCTTTACCAAGTACTTCTGCAGGATGGTGTCGCGCACCTCGAACTCGCCTCGAATCTGCGATGCGACCACCATCGAATCCGTGAAAGCCCGGATGTCACGGATCCCCAACTCCTTGGCAAGGCGTAAGCCTGTATCTATGGCCTCATACTCTGCTTGGTTGATTGTGACGGTGAAGAGGATCTCGACGGCTTGCTCGATCCTTGTTCCCTGTGGGCTGACGAGCACGATGCCCACCCCCACAGAACTTTTGCCCGAAACTCCGTCCACAAACATCTTCCATGGGATCGGATAGAGAGCTTCTTCTCCTGGCTCCGTTTCCATTGAGAAGTCATCCAGGAAGTCTGCTACCGCCTGGGCCTTGATCGCTACCCGGGGTGAGAAGGAAATGTCGAACTCGCTGAGTTCTACCGACCATTTCGCTAACCTCCCAGAATGTTCCACTCCCTCTAGGACATTTCGGAGAGGATGATCAGTCACAACCCGAATGGAGTGAGCTTGAAAGTAAGGCCGGAGCTTCCGCGCCGACACCACCAGAGCGAAAGCGAGCTTCTCCAGGACTGGGTATTTCAACTCCGCCTTCTTCAACACCCGACTGACATAGTAGATGGGTAGCTGCTTCCTTCCTTCCTCTCGGACCAATACGGAACTCACTGCTTCTGCTCCGACTCCCAGGTAGATGAGCAGGTCTTCCCCTTCCTTTGGGCTCTGAAGGAGAGGTGTCTGAGTCAACTGCTCCTTCAATCTTTCGAACGTCGTCTCACATCCTTCGGACCACTCGAAGCTTTCAGTTTTGCGGAGTGTTTTGAAGAATGGAGAGCACTTCTCACCGGCCTTTGAGAGGAAGCGGCTAAGACCCGCCAGCCTTCCTGTCAACCGTTGGACTTCCTTCATCGTTTTTGGGGACTGCATCTCCAGGATCGCCATAACCTTGTCGGGGTTAGGCTCTACTCCCTCCGGGGTAAGGAGATGCCCCAGAAACTTTCCTCTTCCTGCTCCGAAGACGCACTTTGCTGGATTGAGTCTCATCTTGAATTTCCTTAGCGTCGCGAAGGTTTCCACCAGATCGGTCACATATTCCTGGACGCTCTTGCTTTTGATTAAGAGGTCGTCCACGTACACTTCCAGGTTCCTCCCCTTTTGTCCCTTGAAGATGTGGTCCATCATCCGCTGGTAGGTGGCTCCCGCATTCTTCAAACCAAAGGGCATCATCTTGTAGCTGTAACAGCCATCATCGGTGATGATGGAGACATTGCGGCAATCGGGGGGATGCATCCGGATCTGGTGATATCCTGAAAACGCATCAAGAATGTTGAAACCGACTACTCAGTCTCTGTGGAGTTCGGGGCCCTCAACGAGGCTGAGGGGCGACCAACCCTTACTTCCCCCAAGGGAGAGCTCTAGGTTGAAGGTGTCGGAACTAAGAACTGGACCAAGGGCTTAGCGGGGAGGTCCCGCCACGTACCCGGAAGTCCCCTTGGAACTTCCCCTCCCAAGCCACTACTAAGCTTGGGCACCACTGGAGCCTCTCCTCACCCCCTAGAGAGACTTGGGGAGGGAGAGGGAGAAGGAGAGAGCTAGCCTAGGATGAGAGATCTCTCCAAATGGTGTCCCCTTGGTCTTATTTATAGGATTTTCGGATCTGGGCTGCAAATAGCCTAAACTGAACTGCAGAATACCCAAAATACCCTCGGATCTAGACTGCGAATAGTCAAAACTGGACTGCAAATAGCCAAATCCCGCTGTTCTGGGATGCTAAACGCAGACCAACCCCCCCCCCCCCTCCTCTGGAACTGGGCGAGAGGGGTTACCTCGCGGAGCTCGGCGAGCCTCCTCGCTGGGGTGGGACGAGACCAAGGGTCTTCCCCCTACTAGGCTCGCCCCTACTAGGGTCGGGGGCGAGAGAGGGGGTCGGCCCCCCCTCCTCTCGCCCCTTGCTGGGCGCGGGCGAGAGGGGGGGCACCCGCCCCTCCTCCTCTCGCTCCTGGCTCGGCGCGGGCGAGAGGGGGGGGGGGCACCCGCCCCTCCTCCTCTCGCCCCTGGCTGGGCGCGGGCGAGAGGGGGGCACCCACCCCTCCTCCTCTCGCCCCTTGCTGGGCGAGGGCGAGAGGGGGGCACCCGCCCCTCCTCCTCTCGCTCCCTCACTTGCCTCTTACTCCAGCTGGACGAGCGGGAGGTTTCTGCCTCTACCGCTCTCCCTCCTTTCTCTCTGTCTTGGATCATACTACAAATGAGGCTCTAAAGACCTCTTGGGTCCCGGCAACCTACTCGGCGAATACAGGGTTGTACAAAGAAAACTCATCACAGAAAAACCGACGGCTGAATCAACCAACGCGTCGATTCGAGGCAGGGGATAACAATCCTTCGGGCAGCTTTTATTCATCAAGGAAAAGTCAACACACATTCTCCAGCTACCCCCCGTTTTCTTCACCATTATAACATTGGAGACACAGCTTGGGTACTGGATCTCCGATACAAAGCCTGCATCGAGCAGTTTTTTCACCTCCTCCCGGATTGGCTTGGCAAGGATGGTGGCGGTCCTCCTCTTCTTCTGGCGGACGGGCTGGACCGCGGGATCCAGGTTGAGGCGATGACATGCAACCTCAGGGTCGACTCCTGGCATCTCGGCGGCACTCCAAGCGAAGATGTCGACGTTCTTTTGCAGACACGCCGCCATCTCGATCTTCTCCTCCGTCTTTAGCGATCCGCCGATCTTCAGCAACCCAGGTATTCACTCTGCGGAGAGTACCTCGATTTCTTCAACTTCTTCGGCCACCTCCAGCCTGGCCGGGCTCTCCAGCACCCTTCCGAACTCTTCTGCGTCAGCCATCCAGCTGATGGTGCTGACGGCGCTGAGATAGCACTCCCGCGCGGCTCTTGGATCGCTCCTGATCCTCACCTGGGCGTCTCCCTTGCAGTACTTCAAGCATTGATGGTAGGAAGATGGAACGACCTTGAAGGCGTTGAGAAGCGGCCTCCCAAAGATAGCCCTGTAACAGCTCGGGGCGTCGACGATAACAAATCGACAGTTGATGGAGGTGCCACCGAGCGTTACAAGGAGGTCTGCTCCTCCTTCCACTTCCTTTTTCTCTCCGGAGAAGCCGAAGAGGGGACCATCAGCTGCTCGAACCCTTGCTTCTCTGACTCCCAGTCCGCTAAACGTCCCCTTGAAGATAACGTTTACGGAGCTACCGTTATCGATCAGGATACGATCAACGGTGAAGTCCTCCACTGCGGCTTGAATCACGAGGGCATCATGGAAGGGATTCTCATTCCCTAGCATGTCCTCCTCAAAAAAGGTGATCTCCTCCATCGGGGGTGGTGCTTGCGAGGTCAAGGCGACACTCCTGCGGTAGATCTGATGGAGGCTCCCCTTGCGGGAAGCTTCCAGCCCCGCTCCCCCATGAATTACTCCGATTCTGCCTCCCTGAACCAGGTCTCCCCGACCTCCCTGGTCGACCCGGTCTTCGTTGCTCCTTCCAACGACGGCAGCCTGCCCTGCCTGCGGCTCGGCGGGGGACTCTATCCTCCGCTGCTCCCCTCCACCTTCCTCTGCTGCTAGCCTCCTCCGGGCTTCCCAAAAGTCTGGGCAGGCAGCCATGACATGTCCCTCCGCCTGGTGGAAGTCACAGTAGAGGGGAACCTCTTCTGCTTGACGCCTCCTCTGCTTCTGCTTCTTCCTTCCTTGACGGCGGCCACGCCCGGCTACCGCCATCGCTTCGTCTCTCCTCCTCTCCTGACGCCTCTCCGGCTGGCGAAAAGGCCTTCTCTCTAGGGATCTCCCCCTTTGATCCCCACGCTGGTGCTGTCCAGCCGGCCTCCATGGTGGCCGGTTGACGGGGACCTGATATCGCCTTTCCTCCTCCTGACGCTCCGGGGACTCGACGGGCCTCCTCTCGATGCTCCTCCTGGCTTCCTTCCTCCTGGGCTCATCCCTCTTCTTCTCTTCTTTCCTCCTTTCTTCTCGCCGCTCCTGCCTCTTCTTTTCCTCCCTCCGGGGCTTTCATCTCTTCCTTTTCTCAGGGATCCCATCCCTCTCTCCTTCCTCGCCTCTGGTCACCTGTGCCAGCCTCGCCAAGAAGTCAGGGTTGGAAGCCTCTCCTCGGACAATCTTGTTGGCCCTCTGAATGGGGTTGTCGTAGGAGTAGGGAGGATTCTCGCTGCGCTCCAACTTGAAAAGACCTTGACTTATACCGAACGTCAAGGCCAGTAACAGGATTTTGCTATCCACCTCCTGGATCTGCATAACCTCCTCCTGAAAGCGCTCTATATATGGTCCCAATGCCTCGTCCGGCCTTTGCACCAGATAGAACAGGGTCGTTGCTTCATTCTTCAACTTCCGGGCCGTGTCGAACCGGGTCGTCAGCCCACGGCACAGGTCTTCAAAGCAGTAGATCGAGCCGGCGGGCAACTGGTGGAACCAGTCCCAGGCCTTTGCACGGAAGGTGATGGCAAACAACCTGCACTTGAAGGCGTCCGACATGGTTCGGATAGAGACTATATCCTCGAACCATTGGATGTGCCGGACGGGGTCCTCCTTCCCCGAATAATAATTCAAGGCGGGGTCCCTGAACCCTTCTGACACTAGCGCGGTAAGGATCTCCTCGCAGAAGGGGCTCCTCCCTCCTGCCCGGTGACGATCCTCCACCTGGCGAGTATCACCTCCATACTCGCCATATGGGCGAGTATCCTGGTACCTCGCCTGCTCGCCCGGCTCGCGGAAGCGAATCCCTTGCGAGGTTGGCTGGTAGAACTGCGACCTCCTTGGTCGCTCGGTCTCATCCTCCACGTGCTCCTTTCCTGCTCGCCGAGGTGGACTCCCTCCCTCGGACGGAACTGGGCGATGCGGCGAGGTCGCCGTGACCTCGGCGCGCGGCTGAAGCATTGCTCGCATGGTCCCCTCCATACGCTGCGCGAAGGCTTCAAAAACTGCTAGCGTCACGAACTCGCCACTTGCGGACTGGTTGCCGACTACCTCCTCATGGTCGCCAACTGCGACCATCTCGCCTTCTTACTGAACTTTCTTCCAACGACTACGGTCCACGCTCACCGCACCAAAGTGTTGACGCCAGGAAAATCCTGACCTCAAAATTCGGACCGATGCAGCCGAAGGCTACTCGCCCAGCAGTCCAACGAGATGACTTGGTTGGCGACTACGACGAAGCTAGAAGAGCAACGAACCGGACCCCAGATGCTGCGGCAGGGAGGTCCCACCACGTACCCAGAAGCTCAAGAGAGTCTTCCCCTCCGAAACCAAAGTGGCCGAGCTTGGTACAAGGAAGGCACCGGCTTGGCTGAAAGCAAGGGTGACGGGCTCGAGAGTTCGGGAATCGGGGTCTAAAAGCTCAAGTCCAGGTGCCAATCCAAGTACCCATGGGGTCCTATTTATAGGAAAACCAAAAGGTAGGGGGGCTTTTTATAGCCCATCCCCCAACCCGGCGACTATGGGTTACTCGGCGAGTACCATGCCATAGTCGCCCATCTGGCGAGTATTGGGTGCTGCTCGCACACGCCGGGCCAATACTCGCCAGGGCTTCTGCTGTCTTCTGTGCGCGGCGAGCTCTTCTGGTTGATACTCGCCTACCTGGCGAGTATTGCCTGCATACTCGCCAGGGTCTCTTCTGCTTCTATCTTGGACTGCTGGTCTCTGTGTTGACCCTTTGACCTTGACTTCTGTCTACGTGGCCTTGGGGGGTCCACCCTCGGAGAATGAGGGTTGTACATTAAGACTGCGTTCTTGAACGGAGATCTGACCGAAGAGATCTACATGAGTCAACCTGAAGGTTTCATTGTAGACGGCCACGAAACGAAAGTCTGTAAATTACTTAAGTCTTTATACGGACTAAAGCAAGCATCGAAATTATGACATGAGAAGTTCGACTATAGTGTAAAGAACATGGAATTCATGTCGAGTCTCTCGGATAAATGTCTTTACATACGTAATAGATTGGATAAAGTCGCCATAATATGCTTGTACGTGGATGATATGCTTATTCTGGGGTCTGATCAATCTGAAGTGGATGACGTTAAGTCAGATCTCATAAAAGAATTTAGCATTAAAGACCTAGGTGTAGCTAACACTATACTAGACATGCAAGTGAGCTTTGGGAAGAATGGTATTTCCCTAAGTCAAAGCCACTACATAAAGTCCATGTTGGACACGTGGGGATACAGTGCCAGTAGAGCATCTGAGACACCATACGACTACACTAACCGCCTAAAGCCCAATGAAGGAACTATGGTTAGACAGTTAAATTATTCTAAACTTCTTGGTAGACTCATGTATGTCATGGTCTGCACTAGACCTGACATAGCCTTTACGGTCGGCATGTTGTGCAGATTCACTAGTAATCCTGGTAAAGACCACTTGAACGCCTTAGATAGGCTAATGAGATACTTAAAGCACACCCAAAAGTATGCTTTAGTTTACACTGGTCATCCTTCAGTTCTTGAAGGTTATTTTGATGCATCATGGTGCTCAGAATTAAACGACAGCAAGTCCACTAGTGGTTTTGTGTTCACACTAGGAGGAGCAGTTGTAGCCTGGAAGTCCAAGAGGCAATTTTGTATTGCACTCTCTTCTATGGAATCCGAACTCTACGCTCTTGCGTCAGCAGAAGAAGAAGCTGAATGGCTGAGATATTTGGTGATGGACATTCCTTTGTCGAGTCTGAAAATGAGTTCTGTTGCACTTTACTGCGACAATCAGGCTACCAAAACGATTGCTACGAACCTTTTGTTCAATGGCAAAAGAAGGCATCTCAGGCTGAAACAATCCTGGTTGACCTCTCTCACAAGTCAAGGGATTATGACCCTAATTGATGTGAGATCGAAAGATAATGTTGCAGACCCTTTGACCAAAGGATTGAATAGAGCTCTCACAATCAAAACATCGGGGGAAATGAGATTAAAGTTCATAGAAATATGAAACTTTCCTCCGTAGTTTATGTTTTAACAGTGAGAACCTATAGTCGCAACATTCAAGCATCTAAAAACAGACTGAAAACCCAAATAACTTCTTGATGAAAACCCAAGATGGTCTGGTGTCGTTTATTCCACATTTGATAACCAAGCAACTTTCTCATTGTAAGTTGATTCAAGAGTTATTCAACTGGAAATTGAAAGTCGTTGTAAATGTTAATCTAAACATTATTGGTCACAACACATTATTCCACATTTAATAATGTTGCACGTGATGTGTGCCCACATGTGTTGGTGAGGCACATAGTGATCAGTAATGAGTAAGATAACGTGACTAGTCCTAGTTAGATTGGATGAGATGCTGACAGAGTTACTTCACCGTTGCTAGAAGTGCTAAGCTCATTTAGTAAGAGCTAGTTTACTTTAAACGTTACTGCATATGATTATGAATTCATAGAGTCTGACTCGTGAAATTCCTTGCAGGCTACAGTGGATCGAGATTATGGAGGAGATGTAGACCTGGACATGGATGACGATGATCTACTAGACGAGTAGAATCATCAAACGTTTAATTTCATGTTATGTTTTGTAATAATTATTCAGGCTATATTTTTTGGGATAGAATCTGTGGTTTTCTGACTTGCCGTTTAGGCAAAAACCTTTTCATATGTTGATTAGTATGATCTATCCTAAATGCTTTGTTTAGTTTGTTTATTATTTTGTCTACTCTCCAGCACCCCGAAACGTTACGTTATTTGTCACGAATATAGGAGGAGATTGTAAGAGTATATTCGGATGAATAACTAGCTCGGGGGCTATGCGTGTGGAAACCCTAGGTATTCTGCTATATATACCTAACTGGAGGCAACAGAGAATTAGTTCCACTTAGACTTTCCTCCGGAAGTTTCGAGCTCCCTCTACACAATATATAATATACGTTTAAACCCTTTGCTCAATTGTACTGTACAATGGCTAAACGTTCTTCTGATTTCTATATGTTGTAGATTAATCATTTGATCAGAAGTTGTCTAAACTGTGATCAAGCTACCAATAGAAACTTCAAAAAACTTTTTCTTAAGTGACTATGTTCACTCTCTACCTGTTTTATTGTTGAGTTTTCTAAGTGTAGGTAATTTCTTAAGTGACTATGCCTACTCCCTAAGAAACTTTTCTAATATATCTACTCTCATTGGAGGAGGTTTCATTATCCACTTGCAAATTGATGAGAGAGTTCTTGTATCCGAACAAACCGCGTGCTATACACGTGTGGACCCCATATATTTAAATAACTAATAGTTCATATTTAACAAATTAAATAATTTTTAGTTTAAATAGCTCATTAGCCACGCAAGCTTAAAGTCGGTGATCACACTATATATCGTTATACATAACCTTCTTTTTGAGGGATACAGACTCACCCTTAAACACTTTCCTAGACACCAATTAGGCGATTTAAATTTTTAGCTTGCAAGTGAAATATTTTAAGATACTCATCTTTATCCCGCTCTTAATTGTGTCTACCCCGCTCAAGTTGGCTAACCTATGTCCAATGGGTCAAATCTTATTATTTTATTTATTTTTGCTCTTAATGTGAACTGGCTTTGATACCACTCCGTCACAGCCTAGCTCGGTAAACTCGAGTTAATGAGGTGAGAACAGAAAGATGATTAATAATCTTTTCCAGCACATAGATTAAAAGCAAAAAATAAAAATGTTGAGTTGGTTTATTTTTCAAAACTTGCTTTCATTCCACCCAACACAACCAAGTGTGTTAAGTCTTATTTGAAGACATTATAAATCCTTATGTGCTCCTTGTCTTCCATTTATTTATTAATTTTTGACTTTATAAAAGGAGGATGAGGCAAATCATGAGAGACACAAAAGAACAAGGAAAAGGAACCGTGAGTATGCCTATAGAAATTCTGCCTTGGAGGCACTATCTATTAGAATCTTGTAATAATCTAGAAGTAATAAAAAGATTAGTCTTACTGTTAACGTGATATGAGCTTAATTATATGGTTGCATATAAGAACGTGTGAAAAGCGAATAGATTGACCGTGTTGGTTTATGCTATATTGAATATAAATGAAACCAGAATGAAAATTCCTGATACCATAAATGCTCTCTTTAGATTTGCGAAATCCCTCTCTCTAATATATGATAATGTGTAGTTTTGGAAACTATTAGAGTGCTTTTGGGGTGTGCTTGAGAAACACACCCTATTAGATTTTCCAAGAGCATCTTGGAAAAATAACAGACATCATTATGCCTCTCATTCTAGTAGCGCGAAATTGAAATAGAGAGAGGACGAAGAAGATAATCTTCTCAGGAAGCGAAACTAGTATTTCTTAGCAAAGAAGGTTGATCATCTTTCAGCCCCAACCTTGTTGGAAGGACTATGAGGTGTTTTCGGTGTCCGTGTGAATACCTTAGAGACGTGAATCCTATTCTCCATTTTGGTCTCAAACGCCAGTTATTTCTCTCGAAATTTGATTTCGACGCAATTATAAACTCGGTTCTTGATTTGCTGGTTTTTGCATGAATCTTATCAAAGACTTCTTATATTTTCAGTTGCTCATTTGATGCCCTAGAAACTCAGCACTATCATCTGTGAGTTTTTTGAAGAAAAAAAGAAGGATGTGTGTGGAGTGGCAAGCTGAGTACAACGACTAGCGTGAACGGCGACGGGATGCATGTGCGTGGCAAGGTTAATTCCCGACTTGGATTTCTTCTCCGGTGATGGTGGTTCGTCCGACGATGATGAAGGATTGTTTTGATCCTTATGCGTCCTTTTGCGAAAACGGATTGCAGCCAAGGTTTTATAGACTCCGCGGATTGTATTGTTGTTCGTCTTCTTCTACGGTATTTATCTTGCGCATTGTATTTCTCTTTATTTGAGTAGTGAGAATATTGTTATGAAATATCGTTGAATTTTCACATTTTATTTACTTGTATTTGCGACTATCTTGAAGAAGTATTATGTATCATTCTTGTTATATTATTTGGTTCGGATCCCTTATTTGGATCCACCGTTTATGATTATATATATTTATATATATAGGGATATGGATATATGGAAACATATATAAGCATATGGATATATATATATTTATATATAGTATGATTTTGGGTTTTTAGGATATAAAACCCTCTCCTCCACCGTGAGAATCATATGAAAAAAAATTAAATCAGCGGCATGCCTTGGAGATAATGAGCCGCCTGTAGCATTGGAGCAACTCCGGCCTCGTGGTGTTTCTCCGTTGAAGAGGGTGGTGTCGCTGTCTTGGAGGTGAGCCGCCGGCGTTGGAGAGGGAGTTGTCGTCGGGCTTGGTGGAGATCGCCGTTGACGTTGAAGACTTGCGTGTGTGAAGTTAGCCTTGACGGCGTTTGATCTCGGTGGTGGCGCCGTTTGTCTCCAGTGGCGGCGTTGGTCTCCGGTGGTGGTTGCGGTTGAACGTCGGACCTCGACGTTGAAGGTTCGGTGAACCTTGTGCGTCCGCTAGGCGGATTGCAGTCCAGATCTTCTACTCTTCCACGGATCGTGCGCGTTCGACGCATCTGCGGTGTTTCACCGGACGGTCTTTTCTTCTCCTGTTATTTCCTTGTGTTCTCATTTATATATTGTTGGATTTAATATATATTTGTAATTGTGCCCCGGCGGATTTTGTCGGACGCAGATTCGACCATTTATTTGTATTCTTGTTTTTCCCTGCATAATTTTATAGCAGTGTCATGAGATTTGCACATGATTTTACAACAATTCTCAATAGATACTCTAACTATTTTTGTCGCAAGATCGACTACATTGCAAGTCTAATAAGCATTCTTGAATTATTTAATTTTTAGTTCTTACATTGATTTCACAAAAAAGTGTGAGAGGTTCCTTGATTTTACCTAGCACATAATGGTGGTAACAAATTAAATGAAATTGTGAGAACACTATTAATACACCTGTACAATCCTCATTCTCTGAGGGTAGGCCCATTCAAAGTCACGTAGGCTGAAGTCAAGGTCAAAAGGTCAGCAAGCCGGCAGTCCAAGACACAAGGCAACTCAGCCAGCAGGAGCAAGGGGCGAGAATGGCGAGCAAGGGGCGAGTATGGCGAGCAAAGGGCGAGTATGGCGAGCAAGGGGCGAGTATGGAGAGCAAGGGACGAGCAGAGGCAAGCTTGGGCGAGTATCTCGCGAGTATGTGCGAGTATCTCGCGAGTCTGGGCGAGTAGCCCTTGTAACTCGCGAGCAGAGGCAGTATACTCGTCTGTACCCCCCTAGGATTTCTCTATAAATAGACCCCCAGGGGTACTAGAAATGACACTTTTGGAAGTGGTCGAGGTCCCCTCAAGCTGAATACTCGCCAAATCCATGCCCGTCTAGTACCTCGCCCAGCTTTTGGTTGCGGAGGGGAAGTTTCTCCCAAACTTCCGGGTATGTGGTGGGACCTCCCTGCTGGAGCACCTGGGGTGTGCTTAGTCATTTTCTCTCTCCTATTTTAGCTATCTGAGCCGTGGAGCTGGACCGCAGGATCAGTAACCTCGGGCTGCATTGATACGAATTTTGAATCCGGGATTTTCCTGGCTTCAACAACACCTTTATATGTTTGTACATTATAACTAATGCCGCTTAATCTAGTTTCTATTACTTTGAATATAAATCCAAATATATTAATGTCTCTATCAGTAACGACGGGTTCCCCAAAATGTATTCGGTCAGACCCTTAATTTTCTATCGCGACCTCGACTAGCTCGCGGTCGAGCCGAGCTAGCGCAAAACGGTCAGGCACGCACCTCCCCCTGACGGGGTATGCCCATAGTTGCTAAGGCCGCGTCCCATCCATGCAGGGTGCGGCCAAGGCTGGCCGCACCCCGCTCAGGGAGCGCGCACGGCCAAAGCAGCACCCCCTTGAGGGGTGCGGCCAAGACCGGCCGCACTCCCCATTGGTGGGTGCGGCCAAACCGCACCACCCTTGGGTGGTGCGGCTGCCCGCTTTAAGGGTTGCGGCCAAAGCCGTACCCCCCATACCTTGAGGGGTGCGACCAAGAGAGCACCCCCATTAGTGGGGTGCGCTCTCCCTCTTTTTGGCCGCACCTCACCAGCATCGCTCAGCTACTTTTTTTGTGTGTGTGTGTGGGGGGGGGGGGGGGGGGGGGGGGGGGGGGTACAAGTTCACAACATGCGCTGAACACGCCCAAGCTCACGACGCGCGCTGAACGCCTCTAAGTTCATAGTGCGCTCAGAACGCCTCTGCGCACACCGCACGCTCAGAACGTCTCCTCGTTCACCGCTCTCAGAACACCTCCGCGTTCACGGCGAGCTCAGAACGCTTCTGCGTTCGCCGCGCTCTCTGAGCGTCTTACCATTCCCGACGCGTGCGGCTTTTAATCTTTCTTAATTAATTTCCTAGATTGCATTGTTCACTGCGCTCAACGCCATCAACGAAGCTGCCCGAACTTTCCGGGGGGCAAGACGGGAATATCCAAAAAATGAAGATCCGTGTGCTCCAAATTGTTAAGAATTGTGAAGTGAGCTAGCGCAGGCGCTAGCCCAACTTCCAGGTGGCGGCTCCGGAATCTATAATTAGGGGGGCAATCCCCCTAAGCATATCAGAGAAAGTGGTCGATTTGGGCGGTCTATATTGGCGGTCTAAGTCAGAGCGAACTTGGAGTAAGTTCGGCAGGAGAGCTCGGGCGGTCTAACCTGGCGGTCTTAAGTGGGAGTGGACTCGAAGTGAGTACGGAGCGACCTACAGCAAGGCTCGCGAATTGTGCGAGTTCGCTGAGATAGCGCAAATGGTAGTGGGTAGCGCAGACGCTAGCAGCTTGTTGTGATCTGGCGGTCTGCATCTGCGGGCTGATCAGGAGAGTGTGCAAGCAGCGAGCTCACACGGTCTTAGATAGCGTAGGCACTAGTGCTAGCGCCGGGCGCTAGCAAGTTGTGGAGAAGCAGACTCTGTCTGCGACCAGTTGTTGTTCCTTACTTTCGGCTGTTGTGAATTAAGTTGTATGCGACTTGTATTCAGTCCATTCTCTTGTAATTGTTGTAACTACTTGTCAAGCAATAAAGAAGTATTTTTTGTTCATTCATGGTGTACTTGTCTCAGTGTTCCATAGATCTTGAAAATTTCACACAAATTGGCAAACGTGATTCACCCGTCAGGTGGTTGCGGCGGTTACAATGGCAAAATTATCGGGCTATCCATGCACAAGGCTATAAATAGAGTCCACGACCTTCATTTCAAGGGACCTTGCCTTCTACACACGAGATAGCTCTTTTGCAGATTTTCTTTGAATTCTCCTTCGGCGCTTGAAGATCTCCTTCGATCTTCGAAGATTTTCTTCAAGCTTTCGAAGATCTCCTTCGAGCCTTTGAAGATTTCTTTCACTTCGGAAGACAATCTTCTTAAGCGAGCTGGGAATCCTCCGGGCACCGAAAGGCGACTCCAGAATCTCACTTTTATTCAAAAAAAAAAATACTTAGCTTTCCGAGAGGTGGACTATCACACTCGGAGTTTTCTCTCTACTGCATTGTAATGAGCAGTGGTCTATCGCGCTCGAGTTCTCAGCTTTCAATTGTAACGAACCAATAGATAGTGGAGTTTGGCCGGCACAGCTCCGACCGTGTGGTATTTCACCATTTCTGGGTTTTCCACGATTAAAAACTTTCTTGTCATTTACTAATTCTCTCATTGAGTACTGTTTGCGCGCTCGGATTGCTCTCGAGCTATAGTGGTTCAATTCGACCGATCTACCAGAGCGCCGAGCGACCCGCAACAAGTAAGATTTCGGAATAATTTGTTGATTATTAATAAATATTTCAATAATTCATTTTTATTGTCGTTACGTTCCATATTTTAATACATATATTCGTTATTTTAAAAGTTAAAAGGGTTTTTGAGTTTTGACTCATGCAAATACTAGATCTTATCAGGAATTGGAATTAGAATTAGAATTTAAATATCAATACAAATATTCGAACGATTACCTGCAAGTATTGAAGTGTAGCTTTCATAATGCAATTGACTGCTAATACGATATCTTATCCCGTCTTAATTATAAGCTTAACTAAATGCCACACATCCCTAATTGGCGATTTATAAGGCTATGTTTGGCTATTTATAAGGCTACAGGAAAAGAAAACTAGTTTTGAACATAAAAGTGAACAATGTTCATTATATAGGTGAGGTTGGACGTTCACGAACAACGATTCATAATTGATAGGGTTCCCCTAAAATCTATGTAAACTAGCTGGAGTTCATGACCTGTGACCCCGGTTAGCTCACCAAAATGGTTCACCTCGGCCACGTGGGGTCTCACCTCGACCAGAAAGCCCATGCACGCAAGCCCAACAACAGGAACCTGCGCGCGTGCGGCTTGCGCGCCCCTGGGCGCACGCTGCCGTGTGCGCCCCAGCGCCCGAACCGTGTCTCGGGTACCCCCGCGCGTGACCCTGACATGTGCACACTCGATGTGCGTGCCCTCACCGACGTCACCATCGTTGACGGCCTTGCGCAAGCAGCCCGAACCACCTGGTGGGGGAGGGGGGCAAGGTCGTCATATTCCAGAAATTGGTAATCTAGGAGAATGAAATCGGGTGTTTCACGTAAAAATCTTCTGGCATGTTGGTATTCCTCTGATATAATTGTTTACGGGCTCGGCTCACTCTCGAGCTAAGACGGTCCGCTTTGACAGATCCGTAAAAATTAAAAGCGATGCACAACAATATTCACCGCGTTCACAACTGCCACCGCCGCGCCAAACAAGCGGTGTAATACATCTTCTTAAACTTACTTTTTTCTCTTAAACTCAATGTTTCTTCTTAATTAGAATAGCTACTGAGATTAATATTATCTATTATTGTTAAACTATACCCTCAACTTAATTTTAATCAACCTACATATTTAATATTTAAATTATATCTAATTTCGAGATAAAATAGCTAAATAAAAAATACATAATTTAAAAAAGGAAAAAAAATCAGAAACAATATTAAAAGAATAAAAAATTAAAAACTGAAAGTGAGAAATTTGATTTCGATATACTAATATATAAAGATCTACTTATGGCGATTGTCCGCAAAGGGAGAACCGGCGCACTTTTCGAATACTTTTAAAATAATAGTAATAATAATAACAATAATAATAATAATAATAATAATAATAATAATGAAGAGGCTTCTAATTTATATTGATCCGCGCGCTATACGCATTAGGCGACATTCAAATAAATGGCGGGCCTCAACAGCGTGCCGACCACGTGACCACGGCAGTTAGCATTCGAGGCACGCTGCACGCAGGTCTGACCTAGTTTGACCGACAAATTAGTCAACCGAACTCCTTGCTAAATTCACACTTATCTACTTTTATTCTACCAGCGCAGATATCAATTAACCCCTCGTCCTCGCAATTGCGTCGCGTTATTTTTACATAAAACTTAAATCAATTACAAAATAATAATAATAATAATAAGGAGAAGGGAACATTAATTGTTTGCTTATATTCTCTGCTGCTGGCTCACCTGCCGGCGATGGAGCTTGACGTTCGGCGACACGATGGCCGCGAGGCCTCCCAGCGGGGGTTTCATCTTCCCGCGGTACACCTGCTCATCGTACGGCCGGATGTACAGCTGTACCAGCGGCGCGAATGCTTCCCGGGCTCGCGCTGCCCGGCTCCCGGCCGCAGATCCCTCCTTCCTGAAAGGAAACAGCAGCGACGAAGGAGACTGTAGGAAGGAAGGCCTCGGCGTCCTAGGTGATGGTGCGGAGGGGAGGCTCCGGCCAGGTGCGGACCTCGCTGCAGGCGATGCGAAGGAGTATGATCTGGCACTGAGGTGGGATACTCCGGCTAGAGATGGAGTACTGGGGGTGGCGGTGGCTGCTCCGTCGCGTGTAGTCGTTGTGCTCAGGTACCATGGCTTGACCGAATCTAAGTGGGAGACAGTGAAGGAGAATCTGGAAGAAGCAGAGCAGCCGCCGCCGGCAATCTTGGGAGAGGGGTCGAACCGAAGCGAGGTGGTGCGCGGGTAGGAGGTCAATGAACAATCCTCCGCAGTGGCTTCGAAGTCAAGTGAGGAGACCACAGCCGTTGACCCCCATAGCTCCGCAAAGGGCCGGGCACCCTGCGTTGTTGTTCGTAAGAAGAAAAAAATTCAACTTGTTTTTTTCAAATGGAGCCCAAAATTTTATAGATTAATGATATTATCTTAGATTAAGGCTTTGTTTGGCATAACAGTAGTGGTCGTAAATGCATGAGTTAAACCGTTATTCGTTAACGATCATCTAAAAAATTCCATCCGTTTGAACATAAAAGTGGATGAAGTTCCTTAGATGGGCAATACAATTTAACCCTCATGTTTACGACCGCCGCCGTGCCAAACGGAGCCTAAAACTCAATTTGGCGCAGAATTTAGGGCTCGGGTTAGTTTGGACAAAAATTCAACAGTTATAAAAATGCATGTTCATGAACGATAATTCATAACCACCGCGTCTGTTTGACACGACATTTTTGCATCAATGGTTAGGACAGACATCAAGAAAATAAAACTAGTTTTGAACATAAAAGTTGGTTTAGGAGATTAATCTAGCCTCATCACCGGGATAAAAAACAGATATTTAAAGAAAATTAAGAAAATACTACATTTTAAAGTGCAAATGATTTTACATCAAATTAAAGAGTTTGCAGAGTAAAAATGGATGTAAATTAAATGGAAACGAGTTCAAAAAATCTTAGAAAAAAAGTAAAAACACAACCTTGATTCAAATCTATTAATAAATTATTATTGATTATTTTATCTGTATAATAATTTAATCCGAAGAAAACCAAAGCAAATCGACAACAATTCACTTTGAATAGCGTGGGCGCATTGTGCGAAATATAATTTAATAATTATTGCAGTGCTAGTCTCAATGCAAAATAATATTAAATTTTTTAAAAGTTAAAAAGAAATAATAAATCTGACTCATGGCGAACAGAGTACCTTCCATAGATAGTGGAAGAGTGGCAGAGGATCGACGACGAAGGCTTTGTGGAGGCGGCCGGGGTAGTAATCGCCGACGATCTTGAGCGTGCACATCAAGAGGTTGAGCAAAGCCGGCGAGGACTTGAAAAAGCCTGCGGAAAAAAAAAACCGTTTTTAATTATCTCATCAAAATATATTAGGATTCTGTGTAGCAAAATGGAACGTTAGGGAAGGAAGTTGCTCGCCGGCGTCGAAGAGGAGAACAAACTGGTCCACGAATCTGGACATGGAGGAGATGGCAACTTCCAGCGTGAACACCAATAGCCGAACATACCTGTTTCCGAAGAGCTTCAGTGATTCTGCTCAATTAAAACAGGAAGAAAGAGAGGGACGATGGCACTCACGATTTCTGTGAGTGGAATTTGGGGTAGTCTTGCTTTATACGGAAAATCTAGAGAGAGAGAGAAAGGAGAATAGTATGATTAAAAGGAAGAAAATAAAATCAAAATGTATCATCAGTATCAGAACGAAAGAGGGAATCATGGGACAAAACCAGTACTGGACGACCCTCATCGTCAATGCCTGACATATAAGCCACGCCGTCTGACAGTTCCGCAGAGAACTCGTCCGCCATTAAATGCTCTGTTTCATTTTGTTTGGTAAATAAAGAACACAACCAAAAAACTAATTCAGAAAAAAGAGAGCACCATCTGACACCTGATGGCCCGTAAACAGAACAAAGCAAAAAGAAATCCTTGACCGAAATCTTATATTTTCAGGACAAATCATTTCAATCCTCAGCAGGGGGTAAGTTTAAGCAAACAAAAAAACAGAGTAGTTAGAAGGCGTAACCGGTGCCAATGGCCTCTCTCCATGAAAGCACTGCCCGGAGATGCTTCGCCGCCTTCTTCACATTCTCCCCTCTCACTTTCAGAAACCTCTCGATGCAAGAATCGCTGCAGAATTTCTCCTGCAACCCTTAACATTCAGACTTTGAGAGAAAAAAAATGATAAGAGACACCGAAGGAGTTTATAGCATGGACAGAACCAGACCTGCTTCAGGGACAGAGGAGCTTGTTTCTTCAGTATTTGTAGAACGGCGTCGATCCTCTCTCGACCGCTCTTCTCTTTCTTCTCAGATCCCATGTTCTCTACCAAACCCTAAAATCCCAGAGTGCTGTTTATTAGCGCTTCTTCTGCGCTTCCATTGGAGAGTGGGAGATTGGAGAAGGCATAGATGGCTCAAGCAGAGCAAAGAGTTGGAAATGGGCGATACTTATATATACAGGTGACGGCATTCACGGTGACTGTTACGTGGCAGAGACCAAGCCGGCTTTGTCCGTTTGGTTTTGACGGCGGAAACATGGACGTTACGGTAGCCGTTTTCCACTTTTATTTTCTTCTTTTTTATTTCCCGCTTAGCATTTTAATTTTAAATATAAATCCTGATGATCTTAACGGTCCGTTTTGAATAGGACCATCGTGTCTTTACGACCTTTATTCCTTCCTTGTATCGGACGGCACCGAGCCACATTTGGACTCCAAGGGGTATTTTGGTCACCTTTTTTAGTTTTTAGGCTGCAACATGATTATTTATCCATACATTTTTTGTTAATCAAATCAAAACAAATATTTTGAAAATTTTATCTACAAATAAAATTATTAACCTCAAAACACATTTGTTAACGGCAAATCAAGTTGGGAAAAAAGTAATGCGTATTTCACTAGATATTAATTCAACTGAAGTGCTCTCACCAAAAATATCAAATTATATTTAGTTTAAATAACATTTAAATATTAAGTAAATTTTCACTTATTTTATTGATTTTTAATTTATTGATAATATTGAGTTGTAATTTTATTGCATAATTAATGATTATTTATGTTTATTAAACCCATGGTGACATCCACTTTCCAACCCCTAAATTATGTATAACAAAATTAAGAAAGCCATTGTTTACTAACCGCATAATAATTTCATTCAAAATTTTGTGGATAAACTTCCTTGGCTCTGCGAATATTATTTTTGATCCCTTCTAGTGCCCTTTGGCGACTGCTCTGCTAACGGCTGCGATCGGAGATATTAATTTCGGACATTACGTGTCACCTCCTCCCCCATGGATCAACCTCGGCAATCTTATCTACTGCAATTGGCCACGGTGAATCTCATTTGATTTTTGGATCAAAGATTACAAGTTTCTAATCCCTTGAGGCTTCATTGGAGAGTAAAATGATTTTTTTTAAAATTTGGTTTAGTGGGTTTTTCACCTACGGAGGCGTCGAGAAGCCGCCCACTTGTCTAGTATGGTAGCTTGCCGACCAAGGGCGACCCTCAAGTGGTTGCATTGTCCTCCACAGGAATTAATTAAAATGATTTTTACTTATTGTTAATCAAATCAAATGTTTTGAAATTTTTATATTCAATCAAAATTATTAAATGCAAAACACATTTGTTAACGACAAACCAAGTTGGTGAAAAAATAATGTGTATTTCATTAGGTATAATTTCAGCGAATTGAAATACTCTCTCAAAAAATATCAAAATATATTTGGGTGTTATAATATTCAAATATCAAACACTTGTCTTTTGTAGGCTAATTTTGGGACGAAACTATTTGTGACTGTTTAATTTAGGGAGATGTTATTCGCAGTCCTACGACGTCTATTCACTCTCCTAAAAATACCTATAATGGCTATTCGCAGTCTTAAAAAAACTTAAATTCATTGAACTGCAAATGTTAATGGAATGCGTTTCGCCGTCATAGATCATACGTTTCTAAACCTTTGGCTTCATCGGAGAGTAGAAAGACTATTTTTTCTTCCAATTTTAATTTAATGAATTTTTCGGCCATCGCGGGTGTCGAGAAGTCACCGACTTGTCAATTATAGGTTGCCACACCATGGGCATCGCTCCGGTGATTGCATTGTCCTCCCTTAGATTAAGTTTTACTTATTAACGATGTGGAGGAAGCCTTAACCCTAGGAACAATTAAGAGCTAAACTATTCATATAGAACAAAGTTGTGGATAATGATAGGAATTCCAAAAGTACCCAACAATTACATCACCCTATTGATGCCCTATTGATGCACGGCCGTCCCAATTAAATCTCTGTCAAATACAAAATGAAGGACTTCGAGCCGCAAATATCGTCATCGACAGTGCGCTGAAATTCCCATGGAAAAATGCCAGCGTTATGCCCCCACCGCCCACCGCCCACCACCGCACGGCAATGTTATATGAATGGCCGGTGTATTGTTGTCGTCGTATAATACAATGCCACTTTCAAAAACTATGGGACGTGGCCATTTCTTTTACTTCAAATATTTATTTACAATGCTGAGTCAATGTTGTCATTGTTAATTAATTGCGTTAAGCGAGCTAAAGTCAAAAAAAGTTGGACCGGTGCGTGAGCCGGGGTCCGCAATGAGAGCAAAAGTCGGGGATCAGCGTTTTGCGAGCCCGAGTTAATTAATAATAATTTGACGGTTTGCTGTTTAGTGGGTGTTTGGTTCGTTTGTAGGGTTTGGGAAAGCAGATTCGCTTCCGCTCCTCGTGTGTCGCTATGTGTAGCCAGTTATGTGACCTGATTTTATAAGTTATCGCGTGGACTTTGTAGCAAGTTGGTGGATCAAGAGAGAGAGTGTGGACACCGATAATTTAATTATTTATTCATTTCTTAATTGAGTTGTCTATTTAGGCTTCATTTGGCGCGGCGGTGGCGGGCGGCGTTTGCAACAAACGTCACCGCAAGGTGGGTAAACAAACGCCCGGCGGCGGCGTTTGCACCCGCCGCGCCATGGGAAAAGCTTCAAAACGGAGCTTTTCGAGCACCGCCTCCTCCCCTCCGTTTCCAAACCTCCCTCGCCACCCGCCGGTTCTGCCGCCACCGCCGCGCCAAATTAAGCCTAATCATGGGCGCTGTTATTAGCACCGCAGTTTTGGCTAGTCGCACCATACTTCTCCTATTTTTCGCATCTTTTGGAAATACGCCTTGTACATACATTTTCAGGAAAATTGTCAAACTCGAAAGTTGTAGACTTCGACGAGATCTACAACTTTCGTGTTGGACACTTTTCCTAAAAATGCATGTACAAGACGTACTTTGGAAATACGCACAAGTTTCGCGACTTTTGGAAATCCGTCTTGTAGATGCATTTTTAGGAAAAGTGTCCAACATGAAAGTTGTAGATCTCGTCGAAATCTACAACTTTTCTGTTGGACAATTTTCCTAAAAATGCATGTACAAAGCGTATTTCCAAAAGACATAAAAAATTAGAAAAAAATACGATGCGACTAGCCAAAACTGCGGTGCCAATCGCAGCGCACTTAATCATTCAGTTTTGCTCCGCCACGTGGCAATTTCAAAATCTAAAGCACCGGGATGATGCATCGCCGAGCAGCCGCTACTTTCGAATTCAAACCCACGGGACTTGATGGTTTGTTTCTACGTTTCTGCGAGCGAGCGCAGGAAGGTCCCACGAGATCTACGCCGTGGATCACTACCGCGAGCCATATCTGGCGGGTGAAAAGTGTGTCGGACGGGAAATGTAGCAAATTGCGCAGGATTTGATCTTCTGTGCTTTGTCATAATAAGCCGCGTAATCATTGATGCATCACGCGGGTTTAATCCTGGAATGGAGTACTATATATGTAGTCTATAAACGATCCAGATGGACAGTATCTCCATCCAACGAGCCAGATTTAAAGCCCATGCCAAAGAAATGGCTCTTGTTTTAAAACTATTTGACTCTGGGGATTTTGGACAAAAATATCACCGTCGTAAAATATATGTTTGACAAGACAGTGGCGGTTATAACTATCGTCAAAGAAAAATAATGATAATTTTGAACATATAAGTTATGGAGTTCTTTAGGTGAGGTCGTGCGTTCACGAACAAAGGTTCGTAACCACCAAATTCACGGCTGCCACCACCGTGCCAAACACACCTATAGTCTTCTCCCTTTAGAAACCATTCTTTTGCTCACACAAACTCGAATATTGTGTTTGTCCAACCTCTTTTATTTACAACATTTCCCTTACACATCTCTAGTACCCCCAGTCAGTTTTTCCTATACACGGGCAACCTTTTTCTTCTGGGGATTGGGGATTGTCTGCTTGTGCAGCTCCTTACTAGTATAAATAATCGTAAACAATACCATAAGAGGGGAGGAAACCTTTCTCCGCCTCAGCAATATCAATATGCTAAGTCTCTACATTTGAATGTATAGCTTATGCACATGTACACAAAAAAAGATAATTAATTTAGATGCTAGAGGAGAGAAATACATAGTTATGGGATATAGTGAAAATTGCAAGCATATGAATTATGCATTCCAATTACCAAACAATTGATTGTATCCAGAGACGCGATATTTGATGAAGGCAACAAATGGCAGTGGTAGAATTAATGTCATGGATCATACTTCACTGTCTATGGAGCTAGGTTACTGAAGATGCATGCATGCTCAAGTGAGTTAAAATCCCAGCCTTACAGTCTTCCTCTCCTCGAGTCATCAGTAGTCACGGCGAGTAATCATCTCCAATGTCCAAATACAAATACTTACAAGATATTTATCAAGTCTCTGAATTTGCCTTGCTTATCACTGGACCCACAACATTTAAAAATGTTGTTATAGAAAATATTTGAAGAGATACTATGAATGAAGATATAAACATGATTGAGAAGAATGATACTTGACAATTGATGTCTAAACCAACTTATCAAAATATCATTAGTCTCAAATGACTTTATAAGACAAAAAAGGAGGATGGGTCCATATTCAAACATAAACCCATCTTGTGGCCCGAAGATTTACTCAAATCCCCGGACAAGATAATTAATGAAGAAACTTATACCCCAGTGGTGAGGATGAAAACTATCCGAACTGTCCTTGCTTTAGCCGCTCAAAAGGAGATGCATGTATACCAATTAGATGTTAAATCTACATTTCTAAATGGGGACTTACAAGAGAACATATATGCCCAACAACCTCAAGGCTCCAAACTTCCTAACCAGCTAGATAAAGTGTATAAATTAAAAAAAAAGGCACTATACGAACTAAAACACGCACCAATAGCATGACAAAAAAATGGCACTTACTTACTATCACAAGACTTTTATCAAAGTTCATATGAAGCCTCATTGTATATCCAGTGATCCCATCCAACAGGTATTGTTCTATTATATCTATGTTGATCGATGACTTACTTTTAACATACACTAATAAAGCTGCAATTGAGAAGTTAAAATAGAGTTGAAGAAGAATTTTGAGATGACATATTTTGGCTCCACTTCCTTTAATGTTGGAGACAAATTGCTTAAAAAGTACAAAAAATAGGCTTTTAGTGACCAAAACTCTGTGACAAAAAAAATCTGGTCACTAATGATTTACTTTTTGTGACTAATCTTATATTTGATCACTAAATAAATATAAGCAATTAATTTGTGACAATATGTAAATTTAGTCACTAAAAATAATATAATTAGTGACACTAAAATTACGCCACACATTACTAATTATTAGCTAGTGACCAAACAATACTTTCGTCACTAATCTCTTCTCTCCCCAATAAAAATATATTCCCACCAAAATACGAAGGAAACTCACAGGCAATGAAGAACAATAAAAAAACTTGTAGACACTTTATTATATTTGTCAAAAAACATGTCAGATCTAGAGTTTGTTGTAAGCCTCATCTCTCAATTTATGGTCAA
This sequence comes from Dactylorhiza incarnata, assembly GCA_033032865.1. NCBI lineage: Eukaryota > Viridiplantae > Streptophyta > Magnoliopsida > Asparagales > Orchidaceae > Dactylorhiza > Dactylorhiza incarnata. Next base: position 656,698 of record JAWHQI010000348.1, on the reverse strand, counting down.
TCCTGATGAGTCTCATTTCAAGCAGCATAGCGCTTGCTGCGTCATGTCATAGGGATTGTAAATTATGAAATTCTCTATAGAAAGGAATTAGAGAATCAGTTAAATATGTTTGTAGATAGTGATTGGGCAAGAGATTTAAATGATAGAAACTAAACACCACTACTAGTTTTGTGTTTCACCTTGGCTGCAAACAGGGGCGGACCCACCTTGGGGCGATACAAAAAAAATTTAATAGTATTAGCCACGGCAAAAAGCCGTGGCTAATACCCCTTTTTAACTTAATATTATTAGCCACGGCAAAAAGCCGTGGCTAATACCATTTTTTTTAACTTAATAGTACAATGCCCTATTCTCAACCCCCCCCCCCCCCCCCCCCCCCCCCACCCCCGACAGCTCGCGACATGTCAGAAGCCAGCGAAATCCCTCCCCCCCTCTCTGGCCGACGGAAGCCCTCACCCTCTCAATCGGACCGACGAAGGCCCTCTTCCTCTCAATCCGACCGACAGAAGCCTTCCCCCTCTCAATCCGACCGACAGAATCCCTCTGACTCCGACCCTCCGGCCTCCTCTCAGTCCAATGCCTCAGAAGGTTTGATTTCATCAATTTTTTTGTAGATCTTGATTTTGTAGATGCGAATTTATTTTATTTAGCTAATCATTATATTATCCAAAAAGATCTGTTTTGAAAATTTTCCTGAACGAACCCAGCAGATCTGATTTCATTAAGAATATTATCTTTTTGGATGCTGCTTTTTTCTGAGCATTTTTTTGTAGATCTTTTTTTTTCTTAGCATTTTTTTCAAAATCATTTAGTTTATTTGGTAAGCTATCAATGCATGCATGTCTCCCAGAAGTCAGAACACATTTCTTTGAATTTTGAATTTTATTTGCTCCAGTTTTTCTTATTATGCCTCGGTTTACAAGAGGTTTTTTGTATAGTTTTTGTCATATTAATGATTAATGTACTTGTTTCATATTTTTCAAAATTTTTTTGCAATTTTTTAGTCTGCCCACACTGGAAAAAATTCTTGCGTCCGCCACTGGCTACAAACCCATATTTTGGTGCTCAAAGAAACAACAAATAATAGCTTTATCAACCGCCGATGCAGAATATATAGCCACAGGTAGTAGTGTAAGTGAAGGTATGCGACTTAACAGAATGTTAGAAGAAAATTAAAAACAGGGGAGAAGAAATCGATCTATGGACATTAAATATCTATTGTGCCTTAGCTATTCAATTTGCTATAAATCACATCTTCCAAGACCGATTAAAGCATATTGAAATACGCTATCATTTTATCCAAAATCTAGTGCAAGGAGAGGGAAAATAAATTTGCAATATTAATTGCAATACAAATGAACAATTAGCAGATTTGTCAACAAAGCTCTTACATCAAACACTACAAGAAAACCCCATTTAGCAAGGAAAATTAGCAAGAATAAATAATTTATTGTTAATTACTATCAAATTTTTCTAGGTAAATGAATTTTTAGTTTAGCTACAAAATTAGCAAGAATTTTTTTTGTTACAAACATAGCAACACTTTTTTAGTTGCTAAATATTCGTTGCTAAAATAGTAAATATTTTTGTTATAAAATAACAACGATTTTTTTTTTGTTGCAAAATTTTTATGGAGGGAAAAAATATTTTCTTCCAAAAAATTTCATCCATCTTTGTTTATAAATATTTTTTTTTATTTCTTTATCCTCTTCTCATAAAATAGAATTATTGTCTAAATATATTTATAAATTAGCATTAATTAATTAATTAATTATATATTTAATTATTTATAATATTTTATAAAAATTTAAACATATATATATATATTTATAAATTTATTATAAACTATTAATATTCAATGAAATATATATATATATATATATTATATAAAGAAATATATATATATATATAAAGAAATTTATATATAAATTATACATATATTTATTTAAATTATATATTATATTTTTTTAAATTATATGTATATTTACTTAAATTATATAATATAGAATTTTTTTTATTAAATTTTATAAATTATATGCCTGCCAATATATATATATATATATAATATTGCTTTTTGCTAACAAATTAGCAAGTTGGAGGAGTTGGATAAGCAATGTAAGTTAGATGTAAGAGGTAGCAGTTCAAATTCTAGGCAAAATATTTTTTTATTTTAATTTAGAAGAATATTTCAATAAAATGTTAAACATTAGCAACAAATTTAGAATTACTTGCTAATTTAGAATGGACAAATTATCTTGCTAAAAGTCTTGCAAAATAGAAACAAAATTTCTCCTTGCTAAAATTAGCTAGGCTCATATTAGCTAGAAATTTTTTTTTCTTTCTAAATTAACTAAGCTCATATTAGCAAGAATTTTATCTAATTAGCAAGAAATTTAAGTCCTTACTAATCTAAGTTCTTCTTATAGTGAAACGAGATTTCGTCTCATTCGACGAATCCTTAATGTTACCTCCTTTTTTCAAAAATAAGGGGGAGTGTAAATTAGAAAAAGTAAAAGAAAGCCAATAATTCCAAAATAAGTAACAAAATATATCATGAAAGAGAAGAGGATAAGAAGAAGATCTAGAGGATGATCAGAAGAAGACGAGCTGCTGACTTCAACTGCAAGAAGATAGAAAGGGATAAAGCTTAGGCCTGTAATGGTTTGGTTTGGTTTGGTTTTTTAGTAAAACCGTAAACCGAATCACCCTTATGTGGTTCCAAAAATTTGGAACCGAACCGAACCGCCAAAACATTGAAACCGAACCAAACCAAACTGAATGGTTCGACTCGGTTCGGTTCGGTTTTGGTAGTTTAAATAATGTGATACAAGCTGAAAACATGAATTAAATAATGTGATGCAAGTGATGCCTGAACAGTGAACACAATTCCTAATTTCCTATCACCCATTCATTTCAGGACTCCAAAATCAAATCTTTTAATTAACCAATAATATATAAAAAAGTAGACAACTTAGATGTATTGTTATTCAAGCTTAAAACATGAATGAAAAATGAAATGTTCATCAATATTGTTTGTTTGAAGAAAGATCTTGATTAGAGAAGTATTCATAGGACAAAAATCACTCTATCAAGTGCCACAAGAAGCAAGATCTGTGCTGGATGGGCTTGCCTGTGAAATATAAATACACTACGGTTCACTATGAGTCTTATGCAAAGATTAAAATATAAAAATAAATTAAATATTTGTATACACTATGGTTCGGTTCGACTCGGTTCGGTTTGCCATATAAAACCATGAGCCGAACCGAACCGTATGGTTTTTCTAAAATCAAAACCGTGACCGAACCGCGACCTACTGAAACCGAACCAAACTGTGCGGTTTGGTTTGGTTCGGTTCGGTTTGGCGGTTCGGTTGATTTTTGCTTACAGGCCTAATAAAGCTGAACCGCCTAAGCCTCCTTAATTATGTAATTAATGATGTCATATATGTTAGGAATAGAGAAGCTCAAAGCATTCTACTGTCACCCATCGAGTTTGGAATGAGATATAAATAGTGCTCCCAGCAGTAGGGCAACGCCCTAGGTGCACACGCTACCTGCAGGTCCTTATCGTGTCTGTAACGTGCAGACATACCTCAACAATCTCCTCCTATGTCCGTCACCAACACGACTACAATAAAGAGTTAAAAGTGTAATGTCCAAGCAACAGGAATCATCCACAAACGTGTCAAAACATATGAGTAAAAACAGTAATGGACATGCTACACAATAGTTCTATGCAGGGTAAATCAACAAAATGAAATCACCATCACAGAAGCTAATAAAACAAGTAGGATCCAACACAGAGTCTCGTACGAGCTCTAGTCTAGCAATCTACCAAAACTATAGTGTCCAAAACATAAATATATGCAGATAGGAAATGAGAAAATGGTGCAAACAAGTCACCAGCCAAAAGAACTACTAGCTATGATATAGCAAAAGATAAGATGGACGCAGAGAAGGCGTCGGTACTAGACGTCCAACAGGTCATCCTCATCCATGTCCCAAACAGCAGGTACTCCTCCTATTCCTTCGGTGCCTGTAAATCCGGAAAATGAATTTCATATTAGAATGAATCCATACAATTGAATTTACGTATATCTAGTTCGACAAAAGAATATAGAAAGACCAGAGTCCTGAGTGTGTAGAGTACTCAAACTATCGAGAATAGTGTGTTCTAATCGAGAAATCATTGTCGGTTTCAAGAAGCAAAACGACATATGAACTTCTTATAGTAGGCTCTCGTAGCTAAATCTGTGTACCAATTTGGAATGTCATTGTCACTGTCCCCTTATGTCAAAATGAATACCATCAAGTTTGGAATGATACCATCTCAACACAGGAAGAAGGAATCTAGCGAGATCGCATTCATCAATTTGGAATGAACGCAAACTTACCAGATCCACAATCAGCAACGTAGAACATCAATGAAACACAACAAATCTTACTTTGGACAAAGGAAATCAGATTTGATCAAAACGAAAATCTAAGGCTGATCTAAATCGCCTTTAGTCCCATTTCCCCCACGGTTTTGATAAACCTGACTTTGGGCATTCCTTTTGTCAGAGGATCGGCTAAGTTATCCTTCGATCGCACATCGACCAAGGTGATAACGCCTTGCTCCTTAAGATCATTCAGCAGAGCATGTCTCAGCCGTATATGTCTCCGTTTCGAATTATAGAGAGCATTTTGAACGATCTGAACAGCAGCTTGATTATCGCAATACAAGCTCAACGAATTGACTCGTAACTTAGATAGTGGAATATCAAGAATCAATTTCCGAATCCAATCTGCCTCTTCACCAGCTGAAGCCAGGGCAAATAGTTCAGATTCTATAGACGACAAGGCTATACAAGTCTGCCTTTTTGATTTCCACGTTATAGCAGCTCCACCCAATGTGAATATGAATCCACTCGTAGACTTACTATTGCCAATTTCAGAACACCACGAGGCATCTGAATAACCTTCAACGGTAGGCGGATATACAGTGTAGCACAGAGCTAGATCCTTTGATCCTTTAAGGTATCTCATCAGCCTATCTAGGGCATCCCAGTGCTTCTTTCCTGGATTACTCGTGAAACGACTCAGCATACTTACGGTGTAAGCAATGTCTGGCCTTGTGCAGCACGATGCATACATGAGGCTACCAATGATCTTAACATAATTCACCTGACCAACAGTGGTCCCTTCATTCAGACTCAACTTGATAGTGTGATCAACTGGTGTCTCAACTGATCTGCAATCAGCATATCCCCAGGTCGTCAGCAACTGCTCCACATAGTGAGCCTGACTGAGTGTGACTCCATGCTCGTCGATACAGACTTTAAGACCTAGAAGAGTATCAACTGGACCGAGGTCCTTCATGTCGAATGCTTCCGCAAGAGTGGATTTGACATCACTCACTGCCGAGAGATCTGACCCTAATATTAACATATCATCAACGTAGAGAGAGATGATGACTGTCTTATCCAACATTGATCGATGATAAAGGCATTTGTCAGAGAGACTGGACTGGAATCCATGGCTCTTTACCACTTGATCAAACTTGAGGTGCCACATCTTAGGCGCTTGTTTAAGCCCATAGATTGATTTATTTAGTTTGCACACCTTATGCTGAGAATCTTCAACAACATAACCCTCAGGTTGAGTCATGTAGATTTCTTCGTTCAGCTCTCCATTCAAGAAGGCTGTCTTTACGTCCATCTGATGAACTATGAAGTTCTCGATAGAGGCTAAAGCTAGAAGAATCCTAATAGTCGATAGATGACACACAGATGAATAGACGTCGAAGTAGTCCACTCCCCCTTATTGCTTAAAGCCTTTAGTAATCAAACGTGCCTTATAGTCCACTATTTAATTTCTTCTTAAGTATCCACTTACATCCACTGACTTTTGCGCCTTTGGGCAAGTCAACTAAACGCCAGGTATTGTTCTGTAGCAACGAGTCCATTTCATCGTCAATGGCTTCTGCCCGCATAAACGAATCTCTAGATCGCATTGCCTCATGGTAGGAGAATGGATCATCCTCTAGGTGATAGGTGACAAAATTTTCACCAAAATCCTTAGGAAATCGCTCTCTTGTAGACGTTCTGAGCGGATGGGGAACATCCTCCAACGGTTGGGTAGCGGTGTGTGAGGGGCCTGCTTCGGATTCCACAGGAGATTCTGAAATCATGTCTGTAGACCCAGATAGGTTAGTGCCTAGATCCTTGACAAATTTATTTTCAAAGAACGTAGCATCACGAGATTCTATCACCGAGTGAGAGGATAGATCAAAAAACCTATCAGCTGCACTATCTTCAGCACACCCTAGGTAAACACAGGTTGTGGTTTTTGGTCCCACCTTGGATCTCTTAAGGTCTTGTACCCTTACATAAGCGATACAGCCCCAAGTCTTCAGAGTGTCATATCTACAAGGACGCTGATGCCAAAGCTCATAAGATGTCGACGACAGCTTAGAGTGCGGCAACCTATTCAGAAGGTGATTAGCAGTCAGAGCTGCTTCGCCCCAGAAGGAGGAAGGCAGGCCAGCGGTTAAAAGAATAGAATTCAACATTTCAGTCAAAGTTTTATTTTTACGCTCGGCTACACCATTCGATTGGGGTGAATAGGGGGCGGTGGTCTCAAGTATTATGCCCTCAGCGACACAAAATTCCTTACAACCAGTTACAGTGTATTCGCCACCTCTATCACTTCTAAATCGCTTTATCTTCAAACTAAGTTGATTTTCTACACGAGTTTTGAAAACCTTGAAGGTCTCGAAAGTTTCATCCTTCGATCTCAGTAGGTACACATGACAAAACCTGGAAGAGTCGTCTATGAACGTAAGCAAATACTTCTTTCCCCCTCTTCCGAAAGTCGCAGAGGTCAGAATGTATGAGCTCAAGAAGTTGAGTGCTCCTAGAAACCGACTTAAAGGGTTTTCTAGTGAACTTGGTTTGTGCACACACCTCGCACCTATCAAATCGAATGGAGGTATCAAGAGGGATGTTATGACTCTTAGCTAGATCGCACATCTTCCTATAGTTTACGTGTCCAAGTCTGTTGTGTAACAACTTTGGATCAATCAGATTAGTGCTGATTTGGTTGATGTGATCATTGTTAAGGCTAAGTCGATACATGCCATCTATAAGATACGCGCACTCAAAATAATGTGAATTGACAGATAATGTCATTCTACCGTTTTGAGTCGAAAAAGACATACCGGACTTATCAAGCAAACTCATAGAAATCAAATTTTTGGTTAAAAAGGGAACTACTCTAACATGTAAAAGAGTGAGTGTTTTACCTGAAGATAACTCCAAAGAAGCGGTGCCAGCATGCGTAACAGCAGTAGTCCCACCATTGCAATTTTCAACTGAGTCTTTAACAGCTGTGACTTCAGTGAGCTGAGCTTTGTCATTAGTAGCATGACATGTTGCTCCACGTCTAGCCACCAGTCAGACGAAGAACTGCCAGCATGGTGCCTCATCATCCCTACGAATGACTGAGGACCAGAGCTATCCACCAGCATGTTAGTCCGACTCTGAGGTAAGACTTCCTGAGGCTTCTTCTGGGATCTACATTCAGCTGCCCAGTAGCCCCACTTCCCACAGTTGTGTCACTTGCGCTTCTTCTTGCGGGAGGAAGGCTTGTTGGCCGGCAACTGGGAAGAGGACGCACCCTTTTGGGGCTGAATTTTCTTTTTAAATTTACCAGAGTGCAAAGCTAAGTGCGCCACCTTAGAGGGATGACTAACCTGTTCTGCACGTCTCTGAGCAAAGTTTTGATCCTCAATATGTATGAAGCGCTTGAACTCATCAACGGAGATCCCTTCCTTCCACCTATGCAGCTCAGTCTTGAAGAGAATCCATTCAGGTGGAAGCTTACTCAGTATAAACCCAATGAACAGCTTGTCCGAGATATGAGACTCAGCATTCGCCAGTTTGATGCGCAGATTCTCAAGATCCACCAACTGAGAAGTGATGGGCGAAGTCGGATCAACTTTGAAATTGAAGAAAGACTCCGCGAGGAGCGACTTCGACACCTCTTCCTCCTTGGTGAAATGCGCTTGAAGCTGATCCCATATGCCCTTCGCGATCTTGATGCTGCTATACGCAATAGCTAGACGGTTATTCAGGGAATTTAGGAGATAATCCCTGCAGAAGTCCTCGTCTTTCACCCACTGAGCCTCCGACACGTCCTCTTCGGTCGTCTCGTAATCACTGAGCACTGTGTAGAAGATTTCATGCTCCTTCATGCCGAATTGCACGTGCATCTTCCACCCGAGAAACTCGGTGACGTCGAAATACTGGAGCTTCCGGATGTCGGTAGAATGATACTTCGACATTTCTGAAAAGTAGTAAAATACGGAACGAGGTCACCTGATCGGAGAAGGAACACCACCAAGTCTTCGGATCCAATCCAATCCAAGTGCAGAAACTCAGCAAATCGGCCCGAATGATCACTGATCTGAAGGAAAACCCACTATGGCAGCTGTCTACCGCAAGATTTGGAGAAGACAGCCCACAAAATTGAGTGGATCCGGCGATCCCTTGCTGGAACAGAAGCAGGGAAGGGGCTGCAAGCTCGAATCAACAAGCTAGGATGATGAGTCCACTGAGTCTGAACAAGAAACCGAACTCCGGCGAGAGATCTGGCAGGGCCGAGCACAGATCTGGCGAGGAACGACAGCAAGAAGGCTATCCCGGCGGCGGCGACGAAGCAGCGACGAGATTCGGCGACTGGGAAGCAGAAACGGGAACTCCGGCACGGGATCTGCCAGCAGCAGGCGCAGATCTAGAAGAAACCCCTACTCCGGCGACTGGATTAGGAGGAGAAACCACAGGTCCGGCGATCTGATCAGTCGGAGAAACCACAGATCAGAGAGATCCTGAAGCTTGGAAGCGCGATCGATGGCTTCGGCGAGAGATCTGGCGTGAGCAAGCGCAGATCTGGAGAAACCCGACGGCAAGAAACCTCGAACCGGCGGCGACGAAATCCAGCGGCGAAGCACGAGCTCCACTGGAGATCCGGCGACTCCTGCGAACGACGAAATCACAGCTACTACGGGAGAACGCACAGCGGCGGCGATGTCGCACACGGGAACGGGAGAGGGAAAAAAAGGGAGAGCTCTTGAGCGGCTGACCTAACCTTTGCTTTGAGAGTGTTAGGAATAGAGAAGCTCAAAGCATTCTACTGTCACCCATCGAGTTTGGAATGAGATATAAATAGTGCTCCCAGCAGTAGGGCAACGCCCTAGGTGCACACGGTACTTGCAGGTCCTTATCGTGTCTGTAACGTGCGGACATACCTCAACAATATATTATACAATATTGAACCAAACCGGTATATATTATACAATATTGAACCAAACCGGTATATATTATACAATATTGAACCAAACCGGTATATATTATACAATATTGAATCAAACCGGAAATGAATGAGTGAAAATGTTGTTACGTGTCTATGCACTTAATTTCTCCTTCATTTATATCTTCTCCCATTGATTTAAAGAGGTAGTGTTAGCATTGATAAAGTCTAGAATAATATTAAAAATTTAAACAAGGTAGTTTTAACCAAAATTTTACATGTAGCATACTTTTTTTTTTTGTAACTATAGCTTAGCTCAACTGCAAATATTTAAAAATATATATATATTTTAATCCAGTTCCATAGGTTAATTATGTATATACATAATAAATCGGATTGTGTATGATACCCTGGTGATCATTATTAGTGTAGAAGGCGGTATATATTATAGAGCGTCCGCGGACTGATTTCGGTTGTATGCAGGTCACAAAAGTAAAATATTTTCTAGTCAAATCCTCATTTATCTGCAGCCCCCAGCCTAACTACTCCATTTCTCTAGCTCACACCACCGCTCCGGCAAGATCATCCCTGTTGAACCAAGAAAATTCCTAGCTTCAAATATTCGGATCAATGCAGTCGGAGGCTACTTGCCCAGCAACTGATGTAGAGCGCATCTCGGCAAACTACATGGACCAGCGCGACCGTCAAATGCGGGGAAAGGCGGCCTAAGCCTCACAGATTTGGGGCATATGTTCTTCTTTTATTCGTGTCGTGATACGCATTCTGCTCGTGTCGCTCGTTTTATTTGCTTTTGCATCGTGCCATGTTTTAGTTCGTGTTTATTTCATATTTGTTTGTGTGAGCCCGATAGTATAAAGGCTCGTTTTGTTGTTTAGGGCTACGGTTTTTTATTTTGGAAATACATTGGAATCTTTTGTGGGTTTTAGAAAGGAGCGGCGTTGCCTGGGAGTTCTTCTTATTAGTTTTTGTGAAGTGAGCTAACGCCAGCGTTAGCTCCACCTTCTCGAAAACTTCTCTCTTTTGTCTATAAATAGGAGGGATACCCCGCGTAAAAGAGCATGCATTCTGAAAGTGGCGAGTATCATCAACTTTGAGCGAGTTTGAGATACCAGAGTGCTACCTGGCGAGCATCGAACCCGGAGTCAGTTCGGCAGGCGACCTAGGGGAGTTTCTTAATCGCAGAGTTAGCGCGGCGTGTTAGGAGCTAACGCTCGCGGTAGCGAGAAGAGGAGGAAACGAAGAGTGGCGAGCTTGCGAGTAGCAGAGCTAACGCTGGGCGTTAGGAGTTAACGCTGACGATAGCGAGGAACGAGTATCACATGCGTTGTGTGCTTCGGAGGAGAAGCGGACACTGTCTGTGACCAGTTCCTTTACTACTATTGGCTGTTGTGAATCAAGTTGGATGCAACTTGTTTTCAGCTTTGTTCATTTGTAACTAGCTGCCAAGAGTTATTATTGTGAAAGTTTGTGTTCATTTTTTGGTATCCTTATTCCCTTGTTGGTTGACGTGTTCTTCCGACTTCAAATATTTCACATTTCTTCCCCTTTCATTTTGCTGTACTCTGGTAGATTCCAGCACCTGTAGCGTGAGCTACATAAAGTGGTATCAGGAGGAGGTTCCTGGCTGTCGTAGATGGCAAGCAGAGTAGTACCTGCCGGCGAGTCTCTGTGGGCGGCGGATGTTGCAGCGTTCAACCAACGAGTCGAGCGCGTGCTAGGGCTTTTCGAAGAGGGATTCAATCGGAAACTTCAGGATCTCACTCGGTTGCTCGAAAACCAGGGTGTGATAGTTCCGGAGGAGCAAGACCGGGCTCGAACAACCCAACTAGAAGAATATGAGTTGATCTGAATTTGGTCCTACCCTCAAAGAATATGAGTTGTATAATCCCCTCTTCTAGAGTCTACACCTTCTCGTTCTCCAGATGGTGACGTCCCCAGCCGAGCCTCCGTGTGCTTTTGCAAAACAATTCACCTTTTGTATTTATCGGCGAACATTAATTAATTTAGTAGTTTTGTAAGTATATTTTGTAACTTTAGGGTTTAGGGTTGTAGTTATATTTGAATGGAAGCAAGCTATAGCTAGGGAGAGCAGCCAGCAGGGTCTACGTTGATTACAAGACTGTGAAAGAAAGACATATTTGCGTTCGTCATGCGGAAGCCGCGAATGGCAAAACATCTCTGCTGCATCCACCAATCCATGCCGTCCTCAAACCATTTTTATTTTTAAAGCTATATACGCACAGCTATCTGATCGGCTGACCTCATGCCCACCTCACATACCAGCACAGATAGAGCTGCATGCCATATATATATATATATATATATATATACAGCTGAGAGCCGTACGTACAGCCTAGCTTGCTAGCTATAGTAAACGAACTAGCTCGCTAGCTATACTATATAGACGACAAATAACACTTCATTTCAATGGCCGCCGACGGCCGCCGATCAAGCAGCATGCGAACATGGCGAAGTACGTCGCCGGCTGCCGGCTCGCATGCATTAATGCAATGAATCTGTCATGCAACTGTTCACTTTGTTCCGTTACAGTAGTAGCTAGCATGCACGGCGACCACCGCCATGAATCACGTCCGATCCATCTCTTCATTTTTGATAGCTCTAATTTGGAATTTGTAGCCCGTGCCGTGATTTGCCGGCTCTGAGAAATTATCTGTCTATTCTCACTTTTAAGAAAAAAGAAAGTTTGTCACTCTTGGCTGGATCCCGCCGTGTATTTCTGCCGGCACGATTTTTTGCACGTGATTGATCTAAAATATGATCACTTTTCAATACGATCGTATATTTTCGCAAACAATCTACACCGTCGAAATCACAGTGCTCACGCATGATGATCTATTATGATCATCGTGCGTTACCCGTATCTAAATATCTCTCCACTTTTAAGGTTTAATTAATTAATCATTTGTAGACCTTATGTTAGAATCATGCGGCCGTGATTAATTCTCAAACATTTAGGTTAAATGATGTATAATTTAGATATGGATGAAAGAAAATTAGGATATACAGTTTATGAAAATTGATTTTTAGTGATAATAATTTTGATCATTAAATATTGCAGGTTGATTACTAAATATATTTAGTGATCAAATTTATTAGTCACACCATTAATTGTATTTAGTGATCAACTCAACTTTCATCGTCATTAAATAGAGCAAATTTCTTGTCACTAATAATTAAGCGATACTTTTTATGACCAACTTACTTTAGTCGCAATAGTGACATTTTTTATAACTAAAATACAATATTTATTGATATTTTGTGATCCTTATAGAGATCAGTATATTATCAGATTAATTTTATGTAATATATTATAAACCCGAGCACATCTACTGGTTAGGATTTGTCATGAATTGGATAAATATTATCACGTCTATACATGAAGAGCTAGCTTCATCATTAACAAACTGTAATTATTGTAATTTCGACTTTCGCTGCGGCAGTGCAACTAGCTGGCTAGCTAGCAGCTGTAGTAATATTCTCCATGTCATGTCATGTCCAAGAAATTATCAAGCAAAGTTTACTGTTCTAGATTATTTCTCCCCTTTTTTTTGCTGCTATTAGCACCGCAGTTTTGGCTAGTCGCACTGCACTTTGTTCTAATTTTTCATGCCTTTTGAAAATACGCTTTGTACATGCATTTTTAGGAAAATTGTCCAACGCAAAAGTTGTAGATTTCGACGAGATCTACAACTTTCGTGTTAAACACTTTTCCTAAGAATGCATGTACAAGGCGTATTTCCAAAAGACGCAAAACCTGGGCGTATTTCCAAAGTACGCCTTGTACATGCATTTTTAGGAAAAATGTTCAACACGAAAATTGTAGATATCGTCGAAATATACAACTTTAGTGTTGGACAATAATCCTAAAAATGCATGTACAAGGCGTATTTCCAAAAGACACGAAAAATTAGGAGAAAGTGCGGTGCGACTAGCCAAAACTGCGGTGCTAATAGCAGCGCCCTTTTTTTGGAAAGGTGCAGTAAAGTGCACTTTTATATCCGACGGTCCGCGTGGACCAGTGCAATACGCTTTGAGATATTTATACTTTAGGATGTGTGCATTGAGCCATGTGGACCGTCGGATGAATGCACTTTACCACCCTTTTTCGCTATTTCTTGAAGTTCTTTTAAATGCACGTTTCTCACCCATAAGTCACAACGTTACTTAGGCTCCGTTGGGGGGGACTTATTTTCACCGGTCAAACGGTTACGACCGCATGAACCGGACCTTAATTAATTAAGGTCCGGTTCATGCGGTCGTAACCGCTTGACCGGTAAAAATAAGTCCCCCCAAACAGAGCCTTAGTAGTTAGAACCATATTTTCTGCGTCATATATCCGCTGACAAAGCCACTAACTTTTGTTTCTTTCATGAGCTCCAAGAAATTTGGATTAGGCTTGAGGACAAAAAAGAGAATGAAAACAGGGTGTACGCTTTCCAGTAATCAATGGATATGTTACTTATTAGAATATATACGTACGATGAGATTTCTCTTCCTCATCTTAATCAAAGATCATATTTTTCGTTCCTTTAAATGCTTTAGCATGCGCTTTAATTGCCGCCTTAGAATGTAGAGAAGAACTAGGTTTATTATTGATGAACCTAAATGCTACTCACCGCATTTTTTAATTATGTCTAATATAATATGGTAATTATGTGAGGTATATATATATATCAAATGCTATACTTATCTATTCTTCTTCACCAATTTTCTCCTTCATATCCTCATTGCTAATTAGTGTTAATTTCACCTGTTTTAGAATGTAGAGAAGTACTAGGTTTATTGAGTAACCATGCATAATTTTAGGACGCTTGAAAAGCATTTCATCTGGCATGTTGCGGGTCGCTCAGCGCTCTCACGGACCGGTCGAAGCGGGCTGTCTTATCTCTGGACTGAGCCGAATTAGAGGACTAACAGTAGTCGGCAAGATTTTTACGTGAAAAATCCGGAAATGGAAAAATCACGGGGCCAAGCTAAGTTATGAAAAAATCGACTAGTATGATCAGTTGAGTACATGATATGTCAGCTTTCTAGAGGGTGACAGACTACCTATTATTTACAAAATATTTCTAAGTATTCTGTCATGGGCGGAGCGGAGCACACGGGAAGCGCGAGCTGAGCTCTGTCTCCTCTCTCTCTATTTTTCTGTCCCCTTCAAATAATGAAGGCTTTGCCGTGCGGGTACCTGTTGTTAGGCTTGCATGCATTGGCTTTCTGGTCGTGGCGAGGCCCCACACGACCGAGGTGAATTGTTTTGGCGAGCTGGACGGCATCACGAGCCATGAACTTCGGCTCGATTACTTAGATTTTAGGAGAACCCTATCATGGCTCAAGTCCTTCAACACCTATTTTTTGTCATGAAATCTTCTATTTCCTTAAGCTATGAACTAGGAGTTTGTTGTGTGAGAGAATAACCTGATCTTACGGAAGAAAAGTTATAATATATGATATATATGAGACTTTTTGGTTGAAAGTGTAACAATTAAGTGGGATTATCTTGATAAAGGCCTGCTTAGAAGCAATGAGTGTTTTCTAATAAATTGATATATCGGTGAAGTAAAATAACAAAACCCACCGTATAACTATATACAACAGACTATAAAAGCAAGCCCAACATAATATAGATCTAAGAAGTAGAATGTGAAAGCATGTAATATTACTTTCTATGAGCTTAAGTTCCTTCTTCCTCTTAGATCTAACATTGGTATCAGAGGGATCCACAGAGAGTTGCGGCTTAGGGTTTGGAGATCTGAGAAAATGAAAAAAAATAAAGGAAAGATCGAAGAGACCTTAGGGAGACCTGCGGCGGTAGGTGAAAAAAAGAAAAAAAAAACGGAACCATAGGAGGGAGATTTACCATATGGAAAGGGGTGGGGAGCGGCGAACTTCAAGGCAGGGAAGGAGCGGCACCTAGAGAGGAGATCCGGGGAGGGGCTGCGGGTGGAACGGCGAGCGGGAGGGCGTGCGGCGGGAGGGAGCGGCGCCTAGGGTTCAGACGAAATCGGGAGCGACAATGGCAGGGAGAAGTGCGAATTAAAGGATGTCATTATGTTTTTTTTAAGTTTAAATTTATCCCCTAAATTTAAGTAAATGCGGTGCCTGTAGGGAATGAAGGTCGCAGATAACGACGTCTCCCACCGATCAATAGAGTCTGCAATAAATGAGAAAGAAAACCAAACCAAACAACACAAGAGAACACAGAGATATACGTGGAAAACCTTCACCACTTGAATGTCAAAAACCACGGGGCACGGCACAATAAAATCCACTATAATAAATAAGGATTACAGAAATTATCTAGGTTTGCCCAAACCTAGAACGCCCACCGAATTTGACAAACAAATCCACTCCTCTCTACCACAAAGATGAACACACACATTCTCTACAATAGGATAAAACTCTACTCTCTCTTCAAGCAGAATAGCAAACGAAAACGAGAAAGAGAACACCTTGAACCGTAGACGAAGAGGCCTTTGAAACGGTAGAGAGATCTCCAAGTAACACTGAGGAAATCAATTCCTCCTTCCGGCAATGACAACGGGAGCGACAACACCCTCCAAGAGCAGCGGCGACAGCCCCTCCTTCCAGCTACAGAGGCGGCGACAACACCTTCCTTCCAGCGATAGAGGCAGCATCAGCCCTTCCCCTTCCAGCAACAACAGCGCCGGCAAACCTCCAAGGCAGCGCCAACAGCAGCCCTCTCCTTCTCCAAAGCAGGTCGGCGGCGCCACCAAAATGCCTCCAGGCGTCGGATTTGAACTAGGGAGAGAGAGGTGCGGCAGTTCTCGATAGATTGAAAGGGGGAACAACTTGGATCGGCTAAAAACTAAACCAGAATAATAATAACCTGCTAAATTAAAACCGGTCCGGTTCAGTTGAACCGGTCCAAAAAATCTGCCCAGATTTTTGCCCAAATAGAAGGACAGAGCCAAAAGAGTTGCAACCTGCTATTTTAACAGGTTGCAACCTATTTGCTGAATCACAAAATTCACAAAAAACGCCACCTTTAGGGGCTGAACCCCAACAAACTCCCCCTTCAGACCATAAAGGGGAGTTCTCCACCTTGACTCCTTCAAGTGGACATCATGCCGATCAACCGCCGACAAAGATCATGCTTTTCCCTTGGGACGACCTTCGTCATCATATCCGAAGGGTTTTCATCTGTGTGGATCTTCTCCACCACCAACAACTTCTCCTCAACTGCATCCTGAATCCAGTGATACTTCACGTCGATGTGCTTCGTCCTGGAGTGAAAGGCGGGATTCTTGGCCAAGAATATAGCACTCTGACTGTCACAAAATACTGTGTACACGTCCTGTCGGAGACCAAGCTCAAGCATGAACTTCTTCATCCAAATAAGCTCCTTTGACGCCTCAGTCAACGCAATATACTCAGCCTCCGTTGTCGACAATGCCACGCACTTCTGAAGCTTTGACTGCCATGACACTGCTCCCCCTCCAAAAGTGACTACGAATCCAGAAGTGGATCTCCTCGTGTCAACATCTCCTGACATGTCCGAGTCCGAGTACCCAATAAGTTCTGGTGGACCTCCACCAAACTTTAAGCAAAGGTCTGAGGTACCTCGGAGATAGCGGAATATCAATTTCACAGCACTCCAATGATCTTTCCCTGAGTTTGCCAAGTAACGGCTCACGGACCCCACAACATGAGCTATGTCTGGCTTAGTGCAGACCATAACATACATCAAACTCCCTACTGCAGATGCATAAGGGATATATGACTCATCTCTTCCACCTCCTCCTCAGATGAAGGACTTTGAGAACTAGAAAGTCTGAAGTGCCCGGCTAAAGGAGTAGCAACGGGTTTTACCTTGTCCATCATGAATCTCTTCAGCACTTTCTCCACATACTCAGACTGAGATAACCATAGTTGACCGGCACTCCTGTCCCTGGTGATTTTCATTCCAAGAATCTTCCTTGCCGTCCCCAAATCCTTCATTTCAAAGGACTCACCGAGCTCCTTCTTCAACTCAGCTATGCTAGCCTTGTCATCCCCAACAATCAGCATATCATCTACGTACAACAGCAGAATAGTCAAAGCCTTCTCAGTCCTCTTCACATATATGCAGTGATCAGCCCTGGTCCATTGAAATTTGCTCTTCATCATGAAAGCGTCAAATTTCCTATACCACTGCTTGGGTGCCTGTTTCAACCCATAAAGGCTCTTCTTGAGCCGGCAGACCAGATGATGCTTCCCCTTAGCCACAAAGCCTTCGGGCTGCTCCATGTATAGCTCTTCCTCCAAATCACCATGCAGAAATGTCGTCTTGCGTCCATCTGCTCGACTTCAAGATCCATGGAGGCAGCCATACCCAACACTAGTCTGATAGAGGACATTTTCACCACTGGGGAAAAAATCTCATCGAAATCGATACCTTGTTTCTGACTGAAACCTTTCACTACAAGTCTCGCCTTGTACCTCGGCTGAGAGAGATTTTCATCCAACTTCAGCTTGAAGACCCACTTGTTCTTCAAAGCTCTCTTCCCTTTAGGCAATGTGACTAAATCATACGTCTCGTTCTTCTGAAGGGAGTACAACTCCTCTTCCATAGCAGCCGTCCAAGCCTCACGATCTTCAGCACTCTGAGCCTCCTCATAGGACTCAGGCTCTCCACTATCTGTCTATCTGTAAGCAAAATATACTCATGAGAAGAATACCTGATCACTACAACAAACTGCACTTATAGTAAGGACTTAATTCGTTACAATAAGTGCCAAAATTCGTTACAAAAACTCTTTGGTAATGAAAAAAACTTTACGTAACGGTCCTCCTCTAAAGCTCGACGCTAAAGGTTATTGTAACGAATGTATGCATGTCGTTACAAATAAAGTAATTGTAACAAATGATACTTTCTTACCAAAAAGAGATTCTTCCTCACAATAAATTGGTCACAATAAATATTATTTCGTTACGAATGTTTTTTTTCCTCACAAAAAAAACAGTTATGATTAAAGATATTTCGTTACAAATGTTTTATTTTTTCCTCACTAAAAATAAACTAACTTCGTTACAATAAAGTATAATAAACATTATTTCGTTACAATAGATTAAACAATAGTAACGAAAAAATCGTTACATTTGTTTTCCATTCTTCTTACTACAGCTAATTCATTTATATATCAAAAATATTCCATTTCTATTTTTTGTGTACCTGAGATTTTATTACAAATAATAATCTTGAAAACACACATATATTTAATATTTCGTAACAAGATCAACATGTATTTATTCACACCAAAAAGTATTACATAGAGTACAAGTTATTATCATCTCTTCTAAAATAATACAATATTACATTACAAGATCAACATGTTTCTAATAAATCTTTCGTCATTTTTCGAAAAATGAACCGTCTATCACTTTCTGACTAATGAGTCGTCCATCACTTGCCGGTCAATGCTCGAGCACCCTACAAATACAAGAGAGCAATTAAGATCACCCTACAAATAAATGAGAGCAAAAACATCCATACAAACTCACATCCATACATACATAATCCATACACACCCCATTAAACTTGCGTACAATAAAACATACTTGTCGCCCGTTGTTTAGTTCACACTGAAATTAAGGTCATGAGGGAGTTCACTGTTTAGTTGTAATGTTCTGAAATTAAGGTCATGAGGGAGCATCACATGGCCGGCCAAGAGACTTGTGAGGGCTGGGTAGTTTCCTGTCTTCAAGAATTGCTCGTCTTCACCAATGTTGAGACAAAAAAATAGAAATTGGAAGAATAAAAGTGAGAGTGATTATAAAAAAGTCATTACACAAATTTATGTGAACCTGATCAGAAAGAATATTCATTCATACAATGCTTTTTCACAAAGAAAATTCAATTCAGCTTCGAATGAATCCACCATATGAAATTTGATTTCTCGATGGATTAATCATAAAAATAAAGAAAAAGTGATTGAATAAATATATGACCAGCCCTTACAATTATGATAACTACAGGAGTTAAATAATCTTTCACAGTTCCATTTCAATCGCGAGTAATTTTCAACCATCATGTAGACCTCATAATGGTGGGATAAAAGGCTTGAGTGTTGTTGTTGTTGTATGTAGACCTCATAGCACTTCAAAACTCAAAAAATTGAAGGAAATAAATAAATTTGTCACTCTCTCTAGTATTGTGCTAGGAAATTTACATAAAATAAGATTCTACAATTTCAAATGAATTCAATAAGTTATAGAAAGTTGGGAGGATTAGGGTCCATGTAGGAGTAGGATAAGCCATGTGTTCCCCGGAGACCATTTGGCCACACATTGTCATCCATTCATGAAGGAAAGCAAGATCTTTGTTTCCTCTGCATCTCTGGAGTCTCAATCCTTGAGGATATAATCACAAAGATTGGGACTAGGAGCAGATACATATAATAAATGAATGGCATGCATAATTTAATCATGATTGTTGATACATATAATAATAATAATAAAAATGAACAAATGCTTGCATTTTACGTAGTGTTAGATTCAAGTTCTAATATCAACATATATACCAAAATAAAATTTAAAAAAGGCCAAAAAAGGCTCTCATAATCATATTTCCATCTACATAATGTATAGTCAAATACAAAATGAAAAGGAATCAAATGTTCGGTTGACTGTATAGAGCATGCATCATTGTAGATCGTATTAATTTCGTAGAATTAGGGATTTTGTTTACTTCAAAATTCATCTAGCATGTCACATGGTATTTAGGTTTTTATGTGTTCGTATCATTCTAACTTCAGTACCATCATGCATAAGTTATCCTACATTCATTTTCTAGTCTGATTTTAAATACCAACAAAAAACATCAAAAAATTATTTTCCTCTACAACATAAAAATCAGCTAGTGATTGTTTGTTTTTCAAGCTTGATGGTTTTAGCTATACTGCTAGCATACATCAAAGGAAGGAATAGTAAAGAGCTTACAATAATTATATAAAATATTATAAATATACATATTATATACAAATGAACATACCAAATATGGATCTGATAGTGCGTTGGTTAATATCAATGATTGCAGCCTTATGATCTCCCAAATTCAAACCTACATCAAAACAATTACCAGCAATAGGCAGTAAGATGTGAATCAAAACAGTAAGATGACATCAAAACAGTTGCCAGCAATAGGTCAAGATAATATCAGGTAGAGAACATGAAGAAATTATACCACAACTAGTAATACTCAAACAGTGTACCACCAAGTCTATATTGGATGCTCAATTTATCAAACTTGCTGTAGTGAGAGTTTCACTTCAAAGAATAAATCAATTAAGCAAAAACAAAAATTTAATTTTAAACACGAATATGATTCAAATATGATCCGAGCGTACATCTAATTTCAAAAAGTTGATCAAGATTAATGCGCTAATCGACTGCACCTGTGAAAAAATGAAGGATGCCTAATTCAGCCGCTAATATCCAAAGAATTGACAATTCAGTGTCATTGTCATGTATCAACTAGACAAAGCCTCTCTGAAAACTTGAGCAAAATCAAACCATTGAGAAACTTTTTAGGTGAGGGGTGGTTGCCACACCCCATCACTGCCTAACACCTCATACCGTTGTCCGCAGCCCAGATAGATATTTGGTGGGCAGGCAAAAGGCATTCGCCCAGGAAATTATTTTGATCCACATACAAATAACCATTAAAATTATTACCTTATAAATGCCCCTTGTCAATCTGTTAAAGATGAGTGAAGAGACTTTGAAATTGGTTTTGGAATCCTGGTTGGAGTAAAAGTGTAAATACTATTGAAATATAGAACTTGAAAAATTCAGAGAACATTGCGATGATTCATTCTGAGTAAAAGTGTAAACATGAAATCAGTGTTTTCACGTGATATACATAATCTCATTTATTGGGGATCATTGTGTATTATTAGCTTGAAAAAGAAACTGTGTCCAAACCTATCTATTTCTAAGTTAAAAAAAGTGTCCGAAAGAAGGATAACATGAAAACCAAATGATATTTCTAAGAGGAAAGTTATCAAATGTGAGCATCCTAAATACGTATACACTAAGGGCTCATAAATACAATCATTAAAGAGCATACAGAACATTCAGATGTTAAACCAAGGGCATTCACCGATGAAGATTGCAAACAGAAAAATAAAAATATGAAAATAATGCTGCTAGCATTGTTGAAACCTAGGGCTTTTGTTGTTCTGTGCGTTTGTTTTTACACATCTTAAGTGTCTGAAACCTTGTAAATGATGGGCCCATGCTTAGGTCAATCTCATGTCAAAGGTTCCCAGCAATAGGCATCCTTGTAAGTTTCTAAATTATAGGAATAAAAGAACCTGGAAGTCAAAATGAAGGCTTCATTTATTAAAGAAATAAACAAGGAAGTAAAAAAAAAATGCGTTAACTTGAAAGGAATGAACGGAAAAAGGGCCATTAGAGTTTCTCATAAACTCCAGAATATGCAGTGTTGTAAAATAATAAGTGATAGGTTTTTTTAATCACATGCCTAGCATCCACTGCATCTGAAAACAATTTGTTAGGTCGAACAAGATTTTGAACTAATGCATGTATCTCACTATAATGTATACACTTACAAAATACAAAGTAAGCAAGTCAATGTCAATCTGGATTTAAAAAAAGCATCATCCCTGTGTATTAGTACCTGTCACTCAATGTCGAAAACTGAGCTCTCCATATGTTAAGGTGACTATTTACAGCCGTGCACACATCAACCACTTCAAACACAATGTTTTCTCCTTTCCTGTCACAGTCAAGCCACAATACAAGCCACTGGCACCTCCTAGCTTCCTCCTCTAATGTCTTCTTTAAATCTAATTTGTACTGCAGCTAAAAGACACTGCTTAGTCTTTGTTTGGTAAAAAATTATAAGTTTCAACCATCACATCCAAAACCGGTTGTGCTAAGTGTATACAACTCGAGAATGTGTTAATTCCCAATGTATATGGTCCTTAAAATTTTCTATAGGACGCTTCGGTGTATGTTGAAGAGACATATACAACACTTCGTGGTGTAGGTTGATTTTGCGTATATAAAGCTTCCAGTGTATGTTAATGCGCCATATACAACACTTTCACAATGCATACAACAATTCATAGTGTATGCCGAAGTATCATATACGACACTTCATAACACTGGTTGCGTTGAATATGTTTGCAATTCTTATCACAATTGTGAAATTAATATTTACCACCACATCAAGAAACTCAAATAAGCATGAGCAAATGTATTGATCAATCTTGCAGAAGCAATGTTTCCCTGATGGACCTTGATGAGGTAAGGGTATCAGCTAAGTCCTCTCTAATTATTATTGAATTCAAATCTCCAGGGAATTTTAGTACCCTGCTTTGTATCAAAGTGGTATATATTGAGGCCCATTTTTAATTATAACTATTATATAGATGCATATTTTTAAAGTAAATTTTAGAGAGACAACTTTCAATTCTAAAACATGTTTCCTATCTACAAGCAACCAGTTGTGCATACCTGGCATACCTGGCATAGTTGTGCACCATAAGCCTAAAACATTATATGATCGTTGTACTCCGCCGAAACTGTTTCAAAATATTGGCCACGATTTATTAAATAAAACGCTACGAAATCCAAATTTTACGGCAATGTTGTAAAAAACGCCGCAAAAAAACACCGCGATAGGCCATATTTGTTCTAGTGACTCCCTATCAACACAAACATCAAGTATGGTGAAAATGTTGATACAATTGGTTAAACATATTCCCTATTATATGGACAGAAGTCTTCTCTCTCATAAATTCGACAAATATAATGCAAAGCAAAGTGAAGCTTTCTTACAATGGCATCCTCAAGAGTTGAACCTGGTGTTGAAACCGACTACTCGGTCTCTGTGGAGTTCGGGGCCCTCAACGAGGCTGAGGGGCGACCGACCCTTACTTCCCCCAAGGGAGAGCTCTAGGTTGAAGGTGTCGGAACTAAGAACTGGACCAAGGGCTTAGTGGGGAGGTCCCGCCACATACCCGGAAGTCCCCTTGGAACTTCCCCTCCCAAGCCACTACTAAGCTTGGGCACCACTGGAGCCTCTCGCTCACCCCCTAGAGAGATTTGGGGAAAGGGAGAGGGGAGGAGAGAGCTAGCCTAGGATGAGTCTGCCTCCAAATGGTGCCCCCTTGGTCCTATTTATAGGATTTCTGAAGTTGGGCTGCAAAGAGCCAAAAACTGGTTTGCCAGATTACCAAAATACCCCTGAATTGGGCTGCGGATAGCCGAACCCCGCTGTTCTGAAGCGCTAAACGCAGACCACCGGTCTGCGAATAGTAAAACTGGAAGAGGGGATCTCTCCTGGGCGAGAGAGAGGGAGGGGCGAGACCCCCCCTCCCCTCTCTCCGCCTCTCTTTTTGGGCGAGAGGGGGAGGGGCGAGCCCCCTCCTTCCCCTCTCCGCCTCTCTTGCTGGGCGAGAGGGGGAGGGGCGAGCCCCCTCCTTCCCCTCTCCGCCTCTCTTGCTGGGCGAGAGGGGGAGGGGTGAGCCCCCTCCTTCCCCTCTCTGCCTCTCTGGCTGGGCGAGAGGGGGAGGGGCGAGGCCCCTCCTTCTCCTCTCCGCCTCTCTGGCTGGGCGAGAGGGGGAGGGGCGAGGCCCCTCCTTCCCCTCTCCACCTCCCTTGCTGGGCGAGAGGGGGAGGGGCGAGCCACCTCCTTCCCCTCTCCGCCTCTCTTGTTGGGCGAGAGGGGGAGGGGCGAGGCCCCTCCTTCCCCTCTCCGCCTCTCTCTCTCTTCCTCTGCGCGGTTCGATGCTACCAAGCTGTCTCCCCCGGATCCTCGGGAGTACTCGGCGAATATAGGGTTGTACACCTGGAACCACATCAAGTTTAGTTGTTGCTCCTAAAGTCAATACCAACCTGAGAAAGAGCTTGGACTTCTGGATAGATTATAAATGCATACAATCAATGCTCTCATATTTGTGCAGAATCTGAAACAAATCTTTTATTAATAATTTAAATGAATAATTACAAAAACTATCACTTTGCATAATTACAGGGACTTCTCCTCTACTTTTTAAAAGTATCCAAATCTCCCCTCTAAGTTTATATCTGGGTTTTTTTGCACATGTTAATAATATGAGTAGGGGTTGGTAATTTTAAAAACTAGAGGGAAGGTTCCTATAATTATGCAAAGTTGGCGGGGTAGCCCCTCTAAATGACTCTTAGTTTAAATTCTTGTAGAGATTGATTCCCTGAAAATTTTAATTTATTTTACTGAGAAGTATGATTGTTTGACAGGAAGTAGAAGATGCACAGAGAATTCGTCGAAGCGTGGTGAATTGTTTTGAGAGAGCAAACTTGCCAAACCTTAGTGAAGAAGAGAAGAAGAGGAATCTTCATTTTGTAATAATTGGAGGTGGTCCAACTGGTGTTGAATTTTCTGCAGAGCTGCATGACTTTGTCAAAGAAGATTTGTCCAAGTTGTACCCTAATACCCAAGAACTGTTTAAGATATCATTGATTGAAGCAGGAGAACATATCTTGACCATGTAAGTAGAAGCTTATATTTGGAAATTTAATTTACTATATCTTTTTTGTTTTTGTTTTTGTAGAACTTTCAATCACTCTGATGTGATAAATTTTAATATAATCACTCTGATGTGATAAATTTGGAAATTCTTGTAGAAATGCCTTCTATAAAAGTATTCTGAGAAAGAGCTTGGACTTCATGGGGATAAAATTGCTGCTTTTACCCATGAACCATAAACAACACCTAAAAGATGGATGGATAAATCTCTACGTTTAATGAAGCTATATATTATTATACTTCAAGAATAAAATATGGAGAATAAACTATTAGGAAAATTCAGAACACATACAGAATTGTGAGATGTTTAAGTTCTCCCAGCTCAATAGGAATGCTCCCTTGGAGATAATTGGCTCTCAAGCACCTTCATTGGTACATCTGAATAATGATACTAATTCAAAATAAAATAAAATATATATAACTATCTGAATATAGAAGGAAATGATCACACACAAAGCTCTTAGTTCGGTGCAGTTCATAATCTCTGCAGGAATTGGTCCACGCAGGCTGTTTTGATGCAGGGCCCTGAAAAAAACTGCAAGAATAGTAAAAAAAAGGACTACAATATGTAGGGAAGATTTCTGCCCGGTAATGAAAAACGTTCAGCCAAATAGAAACTTGAGAAGGAAAACTAGGGCAAAAAGGGTTTTAAAAACACCGACATTGATCTAACTCGAAGGTCGGGGAAATGGCAGGTGACTCCGGCCCAGCCACATGGGTTTGGGTCTCCCACTCTCCAGTTTCTAAGCATCCTCTTAGTGTCATTCCACCCATCCTTGAGCTCCAGCAATGCCTTCCTTGCAATCCTAGAATGAGATACAGAAGGACGGTGAGGAGTGTCCACGACAGAGAAAAAGAAGGTACCGTCGGGACTTAGGGCAGACGAAAAATGGACGACGAGGGCAAGCGTGAGTACTGGAAAGAAGAAAAGAAAAGAAATCCGGAGAATCATGCCTTAGAGGAAGAGGAATCGATGCAATCACTGGATCCTGGAGGAGAAGATTCAGAAGCCCAGCGGACAAAAAATGGACGACGAGGGCAAGCGCGAGTACTGTAATCGAACCGTCGCCCGCTGCTCCGCTCGTCTCAGCGCGTCGTGGCTCCTGCCCTAATTGGAGGAGAAAGAATATGGAAGGGAGGGGGAAATAGAAACCGAGCGGGAGTCTCTAGCTAGCGCCAAAATGAATTTTTTTTGGAGGGAAAAAAATACTAACTCCCTCCGTTTTAGTAAAAATGTCCTAAAAATATAATATATTTAGTTGAGAGAAAAAAAAATAACAACTCGTTCCGTGATAGTGAAACGTAAACACATTATTTTTCATTGAGATTTAATAAAAATATCGTAAAACATATTATCTTTCGTTGCATGTGTTTTACAGAAAATATCGTAAAATTAATATTCACGCTTTCTAAAACATGTATGATTATAGATGATTCTTCTTGTAGTGCAATAAGAATTCGTGGAAATTTCCCGATTTGGCTATTTAGAGACCCAAGATTGACCAAGTTTAATTTTAAATAATACTTTATGGTTTGTGAATAGCTATTTTGGGTGTGAGAATAGTCATAAAAAGCTATAGGAATATTTTTAATGTGTTGCAAAAGATTATTTTAAAAGATAACACCACATAATTATTGCTTAAAGTGCGTCGACAAAAACAACATTTCGAAACTGTTCTCAATAATTGATAAGAGAACATTTATTGCATGTTGCGTTATAAATGTTGTCTAAAACTATTACTAATTAATGGCAACATTTATAAACTGTTCTCTATTCAATGTTTAGGCAGCATTTTTTGAGTGTTGCCGAATAAAGTGTTGCTAAAGGCCAATAATGTTGTAGTGCATGTATCTATACAAGTCTGTGTCTGTGTCCATGTGTTTGTGTCTATGTATCTATGTCTGTATGTACACGTGCTTGTCTGTGACTGTGTATTTGGGTTGTGTGTGAGTGTTTGTCTATCTATGCATGTTTGTCTGTGCTTGTGTGTGTCTGTGATTGTGTATCTATGTGTGTTAATTGTGTGTCTGTGTCTGTGTCTATGTGTGTTTGTGCGTGTTTGTGTCTTTGCTTGCGTGTCTATGCGTGTTTGTGTTTGTATTTGACTATGCCCGTGTCTATGTCAGTCTGTATCTATGTCTGTGACTGTGTTTGTGTTTGCGTATCTGTGTTTGTATGTGTGTGTGTGTTTGTGTCCGGTGAGAAAATTAAATTAATATTCAATTATTTTTTATTCAGTTGATCGAGCGCCTGAGAGCGGAGGTATTGTCGAGCGGGGAACATGGGCCTCATGTATACTGTCAGTTGATCGAGCTCCTGAGAGCGGACAAAATTGAGCGGGGGTAATTCTTTTTAAAAAAAAACATAAATATTATTTAAAAAGTAAATTTTATTGAACAACGCGTTGTATTTATGAATTGATTTGACATGTATTTATGAATTTCATTACACATTTATTTTCATTAAAGCACGTGTCATCCATCAATCAATATATATATATGACATATATTTTCATTAAAACGCTAGATCCCGAGCAAAAAACGTGTGCGCTCACAAATTTATTTATGCTTCAGAGCAAAAAAGATAGAGCTAGTGCAATGCGCGCGACTGAAAAAAAATGTGCTCGGGAAATAAAATGCTCATCCGAGTGAAAAGCACGTGCTCTAGCGAAAATTCGGCGCTCGAAGGGTACAATTATTTCACCCCTGCGCACAATGAAAAAATATGCGTGCATGCGGGGCCAGTGCGCGATCGTTATTTTTATTCAAAAATTATATTAATATGTTTTAAATTTTTTTATTTGTTTTGTGCAAAATTTTATGGAGGGAAATTTCCCTCCATATATTTCATTAATGTGAGAGGAAAGGAAATAGACAAAACTTAATAAACTAGAGGAAGAGAACGACGCTCGGCGACGTCCGAGAAAGAGAACGACAGTGGCGGCGTCCGTGGAAGAGAGAGGTGACGGCGGCGGCGACCGTCGAAGAGAGGGGAGACAACGGCGGCGGCCGTACGTGA
Organism: Dactylorhiza incarnata; assembly: GCA_033032865.1. Lineage (NCBI taxonomy): Eukaryota > Viridiplantae > Streptophyta > Magnoliopsida > Asparagales > Orchidaceae > Dactylorhiza > Dactylorhiza incarnata. The sequence continues at coordinate 628,809 of JAWHQI010000348.1, read as the reverse complement.
AAGACGTTGCTACAGCTCGCAAATGGATGTTTGCGTGTTTGGTTGTCCGTGTCTGTGTGTGTGCATGTGTCTGTGTTTGATCCCCGACACATGCAATACGCGCTAGATCTCAAGCAAAAAAAAGGAAAACTACACGCACGAGAGTGCATTTGCGTGCGCGCGAGAGTGCATTTGAGTGCGGGCGAGAGTGCATTTGCGTGCGCGCGAGAGTGCATTTGCGTGCGCGAGAGTGCATTTGCGTGCGCGCGAGAGTGCATTGGGGTGCACGCGATAGTGCATTTGCGTGCGCGCGAGAGTGCATTGGGGTGCACGCGAGAGTGCATTTGCGTGCGCGCGAGAGTGCATTTGCGTGCGCGCGAGAGTGCATTGGCGTGCGCGCGAGAGTGCATTTGCGTGCGCGAGAGAGGGCATTTGCGTGCGCGCGAGATTGCATTGGGGTGCACGCGAGAGTGCATTGGCGTGCACGCGAGAGTGCATTGGCGTGCACGCGAGAGTGCACTGGCGTGCGCGCGAGAGTGCATTGGCGTGCGCGCGAGAGTGCATTTGCGTGCACGCGGGTTCGTGCGTGATTTTATTTTAATTCCAAAATTATATTAAAATATTAATGGCATATTAATTTGCATTCATTTTTACATTTAATATATTTTTAATTTTTAGTTTTGTTTGTTCAAAATTTTATGGAGGGAAATTTTCATCCGTATATTTCATTCATTCATGTGAGAGAGAGATAGAGCTGCATGGGAGAGAGGCAGAAAAACTTTTATAAAAAGTTAAAGATTTATAAAAACTCTCGTACGCGCAAAAATACATGTCGCAATAGTACCACATATCTGCGACAGCCGCGCACGGATGTTTGCGAGCTGTAGGAGTACTGTCGTCGCGTTAGAGCACTATCGAGGCGGGGTACTGTCGCGCGCATACAAAATTTTTTTTTTTTCAAAAAAAATAATAATAATTCAAAACTTTGATAATAAAATTGTACAAAAATTGAAAATAAAATATGATATATTTTTTGTAACAAAACTTTAATAAAAAAATATTACTATTAGTAAGGACAATATTTTTGTCATAAAAAACTTTCATGATGTGGTTACAATTGATACTTATTGTGAGAAAAGTTTTCTATTTGTAACGTAACATTAGTGTTGTTACAAATACTTACAGTTATAGTAACGAATTAATTACTATTGTAACAAAATTTAAAATATTCGTTACAAAAAAGTACTTTTTTGTAACAACAAAAAAATTTGTTACTAAATATAACTTTTAGTAACAAACTGCATTTCAGTTATATTTCAGTCCTTACAACAGGTGCAGTTTGTTGTAGTGGATATTGGGCCTTCTGACTCTCTCAGATCTGACAGGAGGAACCTCCACCACAGGTGGCACATCAACTGACAGAGCTCCCCCTACATCCGGAATCATCTCCTCATCAGGAATAAGCTCACCAACTTCCTCCTCAGCATGCCCATCATCAGCAGTAGTCTCTACTGGACCATCATCAACATAGAGTCTCTCCTCCGCAGGTGGAAACTGTGGAACCTGTGACTCCGCAGAATTCTGCTCACCAACCACTTGATCTTCAACAAAGATCACATCTCTGCTTCTAATCATTTTCTTGTTCACGGGATCCCAGAGTCTATATCCAAACTCCTCATGGGGAAATCCCAATAAGATGCACTCCCGAGACTTCTCATCAAGCTTCGATCTCTCTTCCTTGGGGACATGAACGTGAACTTTGCACCCAAACACCCGCACATGTCCGTACGACACTTCCTTCCTGGACCAAACACGCTCTGGAATATCACCATTCAGAGGTGCCGAAGGAGACAGATTTATCAGATGTACAACAGTTTGCACAGCTTCAGCCCAAAACTGCTTACCAATGCCAGCTTGAGAAATCATGCATCTGATCTTCTCAATAATCATCATGTTCATCCTCTCTGCCAACCCATTCTGTTGCGGCGTCCTCGGGTTTGTCCTTTCATGTACTATGCCATGCTCTCTGCAGTAAGCATCGAAGGCACCCGTGTACTCTCCCCCGTTGTCAGATCGAACACGCTTTATTTCTTTACCGGTCATCTTCTCCACATTCGCTCTGAACTCTTCAAACTTTGCTAGAACATCACTCTTCTGCTTCACAGAATATGCCCAGACTTTCCTGGAATGATCGTCAATAAACGTGACAAAGTAAGCGGCTCCGCCCACAAACTTGGACTCAATAGGACCACACACATCAGTGTGTATCAGATATAGTAACTCCGCCTTCCTCTTTGGTTCAGAATCAGCAAAGGAAACACGTTTCTGCTTACCGGCCAAGCAGTGCACACACGTGTTGGGAATCCCTCCTGATAGCTCCGGAAGAACCTTGTTCTTCACCAAGATCTTCAAGCTTTTCTCACTGATATGCCCAAGCCTGCAATGCCATAACTCCATAGAGTTGCCCTCAGCAGCATTCACAATTGGGTCACAGATCTTGGCATTAGTGCGATAAAGGCCACATCACTTCCTTCCTCTGGCTACCTCAAAAGAGTCCTTCAGCAACCTCCAGGTACCTCCACCTTCAATGCTTGTGAAACCAGCGTCATCAAGTCTACCAACGGAAATCAGATTCATTCTCAAGTCAGGAATATGCCTGACGCCCTTGAGAACAATCTTCCCAAACTCAGTCTCCAAGTGGACATCACCACTGCCAATAATCAACGATTCACCGGAATTTGCCATCCGGATCACACCAAGGTCTCCCGCAGAATAGGTGTAGAAGTAATCCCTGTGAGGAGTGCAATGATAAGATGCACCTCCGTCCACGATCCAGTTTGTGTCAACGCATTCCTGACAAGACGACTCACTGCACTGCAAGCATAACGGCTCAGCCTCCACAATCGAAGTCGTCGCATCACCACTGGATTCTCCTACCTCCTTGGTCTTTCCCTTCAGGTCTCTTTTCATTTGGAAACAATCCTCTTGAAATAACCCTTCTTCTTACAATAGTAGCACTCAATGTCCTTCTTGGACTTGCCCCTAGACTTGCTCCTGGAAGTGCCCCTGTTCTTCACATCCTTCTTCACAGACCTGCCTCTTCCTTCCATGAGGAAAACACCCGAATTGGAAGTTCCAGAATCCTTCCTTCTCAACTCTTCGTTCAGGAGACAACTAGACACCATCTCCATGGTTACCACGCCATTAGGTGCTGAGTTGTTCAACGACACTACTAGAGTCTCCCAACTCTCTGGTAAGGAACTAAGGACCATCAGAGCTTGGAGTTCATCTCCCAAGGTAATCTTCATGGACTCCAACTGATTGATAATACTTTGGGCAAGGTTCAGGTGCTCAGTCATCTGCGAACCTTCCCGGTACTTCAAATTAACAAGCTTCCTGATCAGAAATGCCTTGTTACCTGCAGTCTTGGCGGGCCTGGATCGTTACACTTCCTCTCATACAAAGCTTCAAGCTTTTTCCATAGGGCTTGAGCCGAGGACTCCATGGAAACATGATGAAAATCAGAGTCATCAAGCCACTGCCTAATGAACCCTACTGCCTTCCGATCCATCCTCTTCCACTCTTCATCATCCTTAACTGAAGCCGGTCTCCCCGTCAACGGAGCATGGAGATCTTTACAATATAAAAGATCCTCCATCCGAGGCTTCCAGATGCTCCAATTCTTGTCATTCATACTGACCATCCTTGTGTTCTGTTCCATTGCTTTCTCAAACAAAAATTTCTCTAACACGATCCGCAAGTCGATTTATTTCAAGGGATTAACAAGAGAGGATAGAGAGCGGACCAATGGTCGTCACCTACCGCACCGAGTTAGAAACCGAGAAATAAAAACGACAAGCCAAAGAACCTCGCTTTGATACCACTTGTAGGGAATAAAGGTCGCAGATAACGACGTCTCCCACCGATCAATAGAGCCTGCAATAAATGAGAAAGAAAACCAAACCAAACAACACAAGAGAACACAGAGATATACGTGGAAAACCTTCACCACTTGAAGGTCAAAAACCACGGGGCACGACACAACAAAATCCACTATAATAAATAAGGATTACAGAAATTATCTAGGTTTGCCCAAACCTAGAACGCTCACCGGATTTGACAAACAAATCCACTCCTCTCTACCACAAAGATGAACACACACCTTCTCTACAATAGGATAAAACTCTACTCTTTCTTCAAGCAAAATAGCAAACGAAAACGAGAAAGAGAACACCTTGAACCATAGACGAAGAGGCCTTTGAAACGGTAGAGAGATCTCCAAGTAACACTGAGGAAATCAATTCCTCCTTCCGGCAACGGCAACGGCAGCGCACAACACCCTCCAAGAGCAGCGGCGACAGCCCCTCCTTCCAGCGACAGAGGCGGCGACAGCACCTTCCTTCCAGCGATAGAGGCAGCGTCAACCCTTCCCCTTCCAGCAACAACAGTGTCGGCAAACCTCCAAGGCAGCGCCAACAGCAGCCCTCTCCTTCTCCAAAGCAGGTCGGCGGCGGCACCAAAACGCCTCCAGGCGTCGGATCTGAACCAGGGAGAGAGAGGTGCGGCAGTTCTCGATAGATTGAAAGGGGGAACAACTTGGATCGGCTAAAAACTAAACCAGAATAATAATAACTGCTGCCCTAAGCAGTTCACGCCAAAACTAAATTAAAACCGGTCCGGTTCAGTTGAACCGGTCCAAAAAATCTGCCCAGATTTTTGCCCAAATAGAAGGACAGAGCCAAAAGAGTTGCAACCTGCTATTTTAACAGGTTGCAACCTATTTGCTGAATCACAAAAAACGCCACCTTTAGGGGCTGAATCCCAACAGTGCCAATAGCCAAAACTGCGCTGCTTATAACAGTTCCCTTAATATTAATCAGCTAGCCGCATCCTGCATGGGATATATCCTAAACCCATATCATTAATTAATTCCCAGGGAATTACGCTGGTACTGTTGGTAATATTATACCAACATTCCTCCAGCTAGCTAGCACTACTGTTGCCACCCACCTACCATCCACCCACCCATCCATCCATCCATCCATCCATCCATCCATCCATCCACCCATCCATCCATCCACCCATCCATCCATCCATCCACACATCCATCTCCACATCCATACAACGCTGCTACTGTTGACGGCGATCCAAACATATACACAACCAATCGATTGTTCGCATCATCATCCTCTGGGAATATAAAACACATCTGTCTTCAATCACATGCGCCGTGCAGCAGCAATAATTCATGGAATATTATCGGGTGTGCAAAAATAATTGAAGAATTGAGAATCAGACTTAAATCGAATTGAACGAGCGGTTCGGGTCGGTTCTCAGGGATCTTGGTTTGGTTCCGAATCCAAAAAAATTAGAACCGATCGAGTAGTTCAGTTCTATGTTCGGGTACCCGAGAATCGACCCATAACCGATTATTGAAATTAGGTGAATTTTATAGTGATCGGAATTGATTATTGCACTTAATTTCATGGATTCATTGAGGATAAAAAAAATAGGCCTGAGTTTTCTAAAATACGCAACGGAGGAAAAACACCCGAATAAATAAGAGCAATGTTATACTTATATAATTACAAAACGGCTATTAGTACTCCAAAAAATCCTTAAAATCTCTCATTTTATTCAATATATAATCACAGTCCAAAAATATGAGAAGCATAGATGATCAACGGCTCCATGAAACTTCTCCGCTGCATTGGAAACTCTGGCGGCCCAAAGGTCAAGCGCGCCGACTTCCACTATAGCGGAGAACGGGAGTAGCCTCTTCCAGTAAATTACTGGTTCTTTCCAGGAAGACGGTAGAAAGCAAGACGCTATGTTTTTTGGAGCCATGAAGGCAGATCGGTCGTATGTGTGAAAAACTTGAGGTCCGGAGGTAAAGTAAAAAAGTGTAACACTTCACAAAACTTTTCACAAGTGTAGCACAACAATGACAATGAGAAGACCGAATAATGCTATAGTATTAACTATCTCTTTACAATTCGAGGTATACATGGTGAGACATGATTCATAAGAATCACGGAGGAGAGAAGCACAAAACACAAAAGGAAACAAGCTGCTGGCGACTTGACCACTTCAGACCGCCAGACCGCGCGAACAGACAAGTCCAGACGGATAACCTCTGAGACCGCGCGAACAAAGCACAAGCCGCACCTGTCAGACCGCAACCACAGACCGCCCGACCTGCTGCTTTATTCAACTGCTGCAAGACAAACAGTTCGCACTCCTTGATCGCCCAGACCGCACGGTCTTGATCACAGAAGAACCCGCGAACACTTGCCAACGAAAACTGCTTCCTGATGCAGACCGCAACTCAAGATTGCCTGGCCACTTAAGACCGCCTGATCAACTGAGTTCGCTGCACAGTCCAAGAACACCTAAACACAGTCCGCCCGGACTGGTTTATTCAAAGCTGGAAGAAGGGAGAAAAGCTGACCGCGAGCTGCTAGTCGCTAACAGTTCTTCGTTATTAATGACCGACCCTGCACCCCTATTTATAGGAGAACAGACGGATGTCGTCACAGCACAAATCTGGATACAATAACCGCCCATCAGATCGCGAGAGATCTCACAAAATAGACCGCCCGAGCTCAGCACTGCTGAACAGCTCCCTTATTAACCATACGGTTATGTACAAACCGCTCGGTTACTGCGGTCTCCCTAAAACAGACCGCCCGGTCTTTATTGCAAAGGCAAAGAACTTCTTCAGTAAACCAGACCGACTAGAACAGTCGTCAGACCGCCCGGTCACTGCAAGAAGACAGACCTACTTGAACATCTGGCCGACTTGAACAAGTCGCCAGATCAACCCGCGCAAGCCGCCCGAACAATAAGCGGTCTCCCAGATCAGACCGCCCAGATCAACTGAGGCAGAACCGGACAAAACACCGGCGCAGGCCGCGCAGTCTCTGCGGTCTCCAATCTCCAGACCACCCAACACCCTTCCACTTCAAAAATTTAACACTCCCCCTTGAAGTGGGAAGTGGAAGTCAGCCCAAGCAAACTCCGCAACTGACCAAATGGTCTCTTCGACAGCGGCTTAGTAAATATGTCAGCAACATTCTCCTTGCTCTGCACATGCTCCACAGTCAGAGATCCCTCCAACACCTTCTCACGAATGAAATGGTGACGAATCTCTATGTGCTTCGTACGCGCGTGACAAACTGGATTGTTCACCAGTTTGAGAGCACTCTCATTATCACCACGTAGCAGAGTAGGACCTCGCACCTCCCTATGAATGTCCTCCACAAGCCTCCTAAGCCAGATGACTTCCTGAGCCGCCAAAGTCGAAGCTTTGTACTCCGCTTCTGTGGTAGAGACAGACACAGAATCTTGCTTCTTGCTGCACCATGATATAGCTGTAGAGCCTGTCATAAAGACATATCCATACGTCGATCTCCGATCATCCGAATCTCCTCCATTATCAGCATTCATGTACCCGTGCAAGCAAAAGCCCGAATCTCTCCCGTAGAAGAGACCCAAATCCGAGGTGGACTTGACATACTTCAATATACTCCTTGCCGCCACAAGATGAGGCTTCCGAGGCTCAGCCATAAACCGACTCACCCTGCCAACTGCATAAATAATATCTGGCCTCGTGATCGTCAAGTATATCAGACTTCCAACCAAAGCCCGGAACACCAAAGGATCGGTAAGAACCTTCCCTTCATCTCGTCGAAGATGAACTCCAACCTCCCGTAGAGTAGAGCTGCTCTTCCCCCCTTCCATGCCGAACCTCTTCACGATTCGATCCGCATAGCCCTTTTGGGAAACAAGCATACCGCTCTCTTTCCTCTCCACTTCGAGCCCAAGGAAATGGTGGAGCTCTCCCAAATCCTTTATCTCGAATCTGATAGCTAGCTCAGCACGAAGCCTAGCTACCTCCACTTCAGAATTCCCCGTGACGATCATATCATCAACGTACAGCAGCACCAAGACTTGAATCTCCCTCGTCTTCTTTACGAATAAGCTTGAATCTGAATCAGAAGCAAAGTATCCGCAGAACTGGAGGTATTCTGCGATCTTCCCGTACCACGCCCGAGGCGCTTGCTTCAAGCCGTAAAGAGCCTTCTTGAGCTTGAAAACATATCTTGGGTGCTCTTCGGATACATAACCAGGTGTCTGATCCATGAAGATATCCTTGTCAATCTCGCCATATTAGAAAGCGTTCTTCACGTCGAGTTGTCAAATCTTCCATCCTTGGCAAGCTGCCAATGCGATCACCACCCGGACCGAAGTCATCTTGGCAACGTGGCTAAACGTTTCTTCATAATCCTCCTCATACTTCTGAGAGAAACCTTGAGCTACAAGGCGAGCCTTGTACCGCTCAATACTTCCATCAGCCTTCTTCTTCAGCTTGAAAACTCATTTGCAAGTCACCGGAGTAACTCCCTCAACCTTAGGCATCAAGTTCCAAGTCTCATTCTTCCTAAGGGCAGCCATCTCTTCATCCATGGCTCCTTCCCACTCCTTGACTCCAACGGTATTTTCATAACAAGATGACTCTCTCTCATCCAGGGGACCTGCGAAGAAACATGAGACAAAGCCCACCAAGTTCCCATCCGTATACCGATCAGGTGGAATAATGGTCCTCTTGGACCTCCTCAGAGTTTGACTCTGAACCACCTCTTCCGCTGCAGCTTCTGGACTAGCTCTCCTTTCAGGTAGACATGGAGCATCACTCCCCCTGCTTCCAGAACCTGAAGCACCTGACCCAGAGCTAGAAATACCTGGAGCACCTGGAGAAATAGGCAACTCCACCAAAACTTCCTTTGCAGCTTCCTCTGGTCCACCATCTACCCTGATCCCTTGTAACTCAACAGAAGAGCTACCTTGGTATGACGTCAGCTCGTCAAATACCACATCCCTAGAGACCACATATCTCCGTGTCTCGGGATCCATGCATCTCCACCCTTTCTTCCGGTCATCATAACCGACGAAGACTAGTTTCCTTGCCTTAGCATCTAGCTTCGTTCGAAGGGCATCCAGAACATGCACATAGCAGGTAGATCCAAACACTCGAAAGTGTTCCACGCTTGGATTCTCCTTGAACATCAACTCACGAGGGGTCTTCATGTTGATGGGACTGAGAGGCATCCGGTTGATAACATAGGCCGCACAAGACATTCCCTCTGCCCAGAAGGACTTTGAGATACTCTTGGCATGAAGCCAACATTTGCAGGTCTCCGTCAGATGACAGATCTTCTGCTCTGCAACTCCATTCTGTTGTGGAGTGTGAGCACAAGAAAGCTCCCTTTGGATGCCATGCTTCCTGCAGAAGTTAAAGAACGCCTTGGAGGTGAACTCCCCTCCATTGTCAGTTCTGAACCTCTTGACCCGTAGGTTGAGCCGACCTTCCACCAGCTCCTTGAACTCCACAAACTTCTAGAACGCCTCGGACTTCTCCTTCAGAAAATATACCCAAGTATATCTGGTGAAGTCATCAACCAAGATCAGCATATACCTGCTACCTCCAAGTCTGGCAGTGTTGGTAGGTCCAAACAGATCACCATGTATACACTCCAATGGTCTTTTACATCTGCTTTGTGATTCGTCAAATGGAAGACGTTGACCCTTACCAAACTGACAACCTGCACAAACATGACCTTCCCCGAAAGATGACAAGCTAGGCAAAACTTTCACCAGGCCTCTTCCCGCCATAGCTTTCAACTTATCCATCTCAACATGCCCAAGTCTTTCATTCCAGATAGCAGCGCTGTCGTTAGCCCTCATCTTATCAACATAAGAACTTGTTGAAAGAACAAACAAGTCCTTCACCCGTCTCCCTACATGAGTGACATCAGCTTTCACAGCTGAAATGTTTCGAAGAAATTTCACTTCTGTTGGACCGAACAGAACGTGATAGCCAACATCCACCGCATAGGTCACAAAGAAGAGGTTCTTCTTCATCCCCGGAACATGATAGACACTCTTCAACATAAGAGTACCTCTATCATCGTTCAAAGAAACCACACCCTCCTTCTCAACTGCATGAATAGTATCATCAGCCGTAATAATATCGTCATTACCTGTATATGCTTGCAATGAGGAGAACTTCGACTCATCCCCGGTGAGGTGATGACCACACCCAGAGTCCACTATCCAATCATCTTGATAGTTGATGGAAGCCATGGCCGGAACACATGTGCCCGTCATGAATGCACCTCCACCACCCCAACTACTTTCAGAATTGGAACCAGCCTCCTCCTTCCCTACAACATGCCCTGACTGAAGATAGACTTTACAGTCTCTTTTGAAATGACCAAGCTTGTTGCACCTGAAGCATCTAGGTCCTTCTTACTTCTTCCCATCACGCTTAGGAGCATAGCTCCTCTCCTGCTGATATGAAGTAGACGGACCATCATCTCCAGATGTCTTCTTCTTCTTCTTGTCCCATCTCTTCTTCTTGCCAGAGAAGAGAACCTCACCTTCTCCCCCAGAGACAGACATCCCAACCTTTTGCTTAGCCAAACTCTCTTGCGAAGCAATTAAGTTCTCCAACTCCAACAACGATGGCTGATTGGCCCAACCTTGAACAGAAGTAACAAAGGCCACATACTCCCTCAACAAGCCGCAGATTATGTGCCTCTTCAGCTTAGCTTATGAGATAGGCTCATCCGGGTCCAAAGTCGATATCTCTGCGCAGAGGTTCTTCATTTTCAAGAAGAACGTAGAGATAGACAAATCCCCCTGAGTTGCTTTCGCCAACTCATTCTCCAAGAACTATAGCCTAGCTACATTCTTCTTATTGAACAAGCCATCCAAGGCTGTCCAAATTTCAGCAACTGATCTACATCCGATGATGTGATCAAACAACTCCGGAATGATAGCTCTCTTGAGAGTGAACTCCGTCTTAGCATTCGTTCTCCTCTCCTGCTGATATGAAGTAGACGGACCATCATCTCCAGATGTCTTCTTCTTCTTGTCCCATCTCTTCTTCTTGCCAGAGAAGAGAACCTCACCTTCTCCCCCAAAGACAGACATCCCAACCATTTGCTTAGCCAAACTCTCTTGCGAAGCAATTAAGTTCTCCAACTCCAGCAACGATGGCTGATTGGCCCAGCCTTGAACAGAAGTAACAAAGGCCACATACTCCCTCCGCAAGCCGCGGATTATGTGCCTCTTCAGCTTAGCTTCTGAGATAGGCTCATCCGGGTCCAAAGCCGATATCTCTGCGCAGAGGTTCTTCATTTTCAAGAAGAACGTAGAGATAGACAAATCCCCATGAGTTGCTTTCGCCAACTCATTCTCCAAGAACTGTAGCCTAGCTACATTCTTCTTATTGAACAAGCCATCCAAGACTGTCCAAATTTCAGCAACTGATCTACATCCGATGATGTGATCAAACAGCTCCGGAATGATAGCTCTCTTGAGAGTGAACTCCGTCTTAGCATTCGTTCTCCTCCAAGCCTTCACGAGCTCAGCATTCCCTTCAGCAGAAATAACAGCTTGTCTTGCTTCTCCTCCTACAACCTCCCACAAATCCTCGCCAAGAAGATAGCTCTCCATGCAAGACTTCCACTTCTTGAAGTTAGTCTGCGTAAGGAGCTCAATACCAAGACATCTAGCATATCCTCCTTCCATTGTTATCCCACTGTTTGCTAACCAACTTGAGAAATCCGAGATAAGTATCAGCAACTACTGCTCAGCAACCTACCTCTGATATCATGTTGAAAAACTTGAGGTCCGGAGGTGAAGTAAAAAAGCGGAACACTTCACAAAACTTTCCACAAGTGTAGCACAACAATGGCAATGGGAAAACCGAATAGCGCTATGGTATTAACTATCTCTTTACAATTTGAGGTATACATGGCGAGACATGATTCATAAGAATCCCGGAGGAGAGAAGCACAAAACACAAAAGGAAACAAGCTGCTGGCGACTTGACCACTTCAGACCGCCAAATCGCGCGAACAGACAAGTCCAGACGGATAACCTCTGAGACCGCGCGAACAGAGCACAAGCCGCACCTGTCAGACCGCAACCACGGACCGCCCGACCTGCTGCTTTATTCAACTGATGCAAGACAAACAGTTCGCACTCCTTGATCGCCTAGACCGCGCGGTCTTGATCACAGAAGAACCCGCGAACACTTGCCAACGAAAACTGCTTCCTGATGCAGACCGCAACTCAAGATCGCCTGGCCACTTAAGGCCGCCTGATCAACTGAGTTTGCTGCACAGTCCAAGAACACCTAAACACAGTCCGCCTGGACTGGTTTATTCAAAGCTGGAAGAAGGGAGAAAAGCTGACCGCGAGCTGCTAGTCGCTAACAGCTCTTCGTTATTAATGACGGGCCCTGCACCCATATTTATAGGCGAACAGACGGATGTCGTCACCGCACAAATCGGGATACAATAACCGCCCATCAGATCGCGAGCGGTCTCACAAAACAGACCGCCCGAGCTCAGCACTGCTGAACAACTCCCTTATTAACCATACGGTTATGTACAAACCGCCCGGTTACTGCGGTCTCCCTAAAACAGACCGCTCGGTCTTTATTGTAAAGGCAAAGAACTTCTTCAGTAAACCAAACCGACTAGAACAGTCGTCAGACCGCCCGGTCACTGCAAGAAGGCAGACCTACTTGAACATCTGGCTGACTCGAACAAGTCGCCAGATCAACCCGCGCAAGCCACCCGGACAATAAGCGGTCTCCCAGATCAGACCGCCCAGAACAACTGAGGCAGAACCGGCCAGAACACCGGCGCAGACCGCGCGGTCTCTGCGGTCTCCAATCTCCAGACCGCCCATCACCCTTCCACTTCCACTTCAAAAATTTAACATGCAGATAAATGTTTAATAATTTAAATATTACAAAACAAGACAGAAGTAGATTAAAACTGCAAATAAGGATTTATCCATCAATCCCCCTGTTAATCTAGGGCTTCCTTGGCGCTCACGATCCCGAGCTTGTTGCGGAAGGCCACGAATTTTTCCACGAAGAGGGCTTTGGTCATACCAGCAACAAGTTGGTCTTTGGTGTTGCAATAAACGAGCATGATCTCCTTCTTCTCAACCAATTCTCTCACGAAATGATGCTTGATCTAAATGTGTTTTGTGCGGTTGTGAAAAATTGGATTTTTGCTGATTGAGATGGCTGAGGTGCTATCCACCATTAGGATATTAGTTTCTTTTTTCTCTCCTCAGTTCTTCAAGAAGGCGGTTCGTCCATATCGCTTCCTTTGCTGCCTCCCCAATTGCCATATATTCCTCCTAAGCGGATGAGAGGCCAATGCTTGTCTATTTTTTGGAGTTCCAGGAAATGGACTTCTCATCTATCTTAAATATAAACCCATTGGTGCTTTTACGATCGTCAATGCTGTCGGCCCAATTGTTGTCAGAATAACCAATTAAGTTCTCTTTGTCACCTTCTCTTCTGTTATACAACAGTTCGTAGTCTCGAGTGCCCTGTAAGTATCGAATTATATGCTTTACTACTTTCATGTGAGCAGAGCAGGGTTAACACACACATCTGGAGACGATACTCACAGAGTGCTCGATGTCGTGTCTGTTGTTGGTTAGGTAGATTAGGGAACCCACCATACTGCGATATCATTCACTTTTTCTTCCCCCATCTTCTCTAACCAGCTTCTCACCAGTTGCCATGGGTGTTGAGGTGGGTTTACATTCCAGCATGCCAAATTTCTCTAAGAGTTCAAGGAGGTATTTCTGTTGGTGAATGAATATAGTCCCTGAAGTTTGATTGATTTGGAGGACCAGGAAGTATTTCATAGGATCCCAAATCACTCATCTCAAACTCTTCTTTCATAGTATTTTTTTAATTCTTCAATAAGCTGAGGCCTTGTACTTGTGATGAGCAAATCATCTACATAGATACATGTGATCACAAAGTTGTTGTCTGGAAGGTGCTTGTAATAGAGAGATGCTTCGTATGGACTCCTGGCATATCCAATCCGAGAGAAGAAAGTATCTATACGAGCATTCCATGCTCTCGGGGTCTGTCTCAATCCATACATGGCTTTCTTAAGCTTGTATATTTTCTCTTCCTCCTCTTTCACCAAGTATCCTTCTGGTTGGTGCAGAAAGATATCTTCATCTAGCTCACCATTCAGGAATACCGACTTCACATCAAGTTTGTGTATCTCCAGTTTCTGTTGTGCAGCAAAGGTAAGCAATGTGCTGATTGTTTCCATTCTGGCTATGGGAGCAAATGTCTCTGTGAAATCTCTCCCCAGCTTTTGCGAGTACCCCTTAGCCATTAATCGTGCCCCGTGCTTCTGGATTTCACCCTTCTCATTAAGTTTTATCTTGAATACCCATTTGATACCGATGATTGTTTGATGCGACGACTTAGAAACTAAATCCCAAATATCATTTTTTTGAATCATATTAATTTCTAAATTCATGACATCAACCCATTTTGGTTGTTTGGCAGCTTCAACATAGGATGCATGCTCTTTGCAAAACAAGGCTATGTTGCAGGGATCATAAATGTCTGTTAAGTTTGGAAATTTTATCGGAGATGACGAGTCATATCTGGATTCAGAGGGTGAATCATCGAAGGTTGTTTGTGGGCTGGGCGGCTGTCTGGTGTCATCTTCAGGTGAAATTCCATTAGCATCCTCCATAAACTCTGTGAACAATTGACTCTGATCCACCGCGGGTTCCCAAATCCAAGTGCCAGCTTAATCATAGACAGTGTCTATACTCATAATGAGTTTTTTTGTTTGAGGATTAAATAATTTGTAACCTTTTCATTCATGGCTATAACCTACCATTATGCATTTCTCACCTTTCTGATCCAGTTTATCTCTATTACTTGTTTTGTGATAGCATAGACAATAGACCAAAAAATCTTGAAATGATGGATGGAATTGATACTAAGATTCATATGATGTTGAGTTGTGAAGAGCTTTCGTTGGTGCTCTATATTGAGAATGTGAATGGCGGTAAACATGGCTTCTCCCCAAAGTTCTTTAGGTAACTTCTTTTGATGTAGTAAGCTTCTCCCCACCTCAATAATTGTTGTGTTCTTGCGCTCCACAACTCCGTTCGATCTGCATGCTGAGGGTTGTGAGGGATTGTCAGGTGCCGTTTAATTCCATTCAAGTCACATAATGAGGTAAATTCAGTGCAGAGGAACTCTCCTCCACTATCAGTTCTGAGGCACTTTATTTTATAATCGTATTCATTTTCAACAAGGCTTTTGAACTTGGTAAATGTGTGAAAAGCTTCAGATTTTTGATTATGGAAAAAAATTCACATCATCCGGCTAAAATCATCTACAAACAACAAGTAGTAGCGATTTCCCGACCAAGTTGGTGTTGATGCGGGTCCCCAGATGTCAGCATGAGCCAGTTCAAGGGGTTGTGTAGCTCTCCATTTAGCTTGTTGGGGAAAGGGAGTTCTGTGAATTTTATTCAACGCACAAATTTCACAGAACTCGGATTCGTTCATCTCACCTTGCACTCCATTCGCTAAAGTTTTCAACCTTGTTAAGTCACTGAAATTTGAATGACCGTATCTGATATGCCAAAGCACTGAATCTTCAGGGATCCTTGCAGAGTTGGCTTGGAGAGTGGAGTCTTCAGTGTGCTTCACAAATTGACTTATAGACTTGCATATTGGGAAGATCTTATTTGTAGAAATTCTAACAGTGACAATTTACTTCTTTGTTCTCTTATCCATGATACAACACTCATCTTAATCAAAGGTAAGTTTATTCCCTTTTTTATGAGCGCCCCACACTAAGTAGGTTTTGAGACAAACCATGAACAAATTGAACTTCATGAATGTGACTTACTTCTCCATTTCGAAGTTTAACTGCAATTGTACCCCTCCCCTCAATGGTTTTAGCAGTGCCATCACCCATTATCACTTCAGATTTCTCATCTTCATTCAATTGAACAAATAAACTTCAATTATTGGACATGTGATTCGAGCAGTCGCTGTCAAGGAGCCGTACTTCACCCTCTGATTCTTCATTTATAAGGGAAGAACAGAATAATGAATCATGGTATTTAGTGAAGTTTGCTTCCTCCTTCAGCTTTGTATCACGGTACCAACAATCTTTCTGTAAATGATTGTTTCTTTTGCATTTCTTGCACTTGGAAAGACAATCTTTAATTTAATGTGTGTTCTTGTTGCATAGTTTACAGTAAGGAGGGTGACCTCTTTCTTCGATACCCTTTTCTCTGGAGGTAGAATAATTCATGGTTGAAGGAGTTGACTTGTGGGGTCTAGAGATAGCCTGCTTTGAAATGCTTGCTCAAGTTGAGTATCCTTCCTTTTCATTCTCTCTTCGTGATCAAGAAAGAGCTCATTAGTTCAACAGTTGTTAACTTGGCAATGTTTCTAGTTTCTTTGATGGCAGCAACAACATGTTCAAATCTCATCGTTAAGTTGCTTAAGATTTTTGAAACGACTCTTTTTTTTTTCTGGGAGATCGTCACCATAGGCTTTGATCTGATTGACTATGGTGGATGTTCTTGAAAAGTAACTCTGCACTGCTTCACCATCTCCATGTTGAGATTGTCAAAATATCTCCATAGTAGAGTTAATCTGATGGATATTACCCGCTCACTTTCTTTATACTCTATTTTAAAAATCTCTCACGCTTCTTGTGTTGTTTCAACGTCAATGATTAAAGAGAGAATCGGCTCTCTGACGCTTTGTTGGATACAGATGATGGCTTTTTCATCTCTTTTCTGATTTTCCAGGTGGAGTTTGTGAAATATTTTGAAGTCAGAAGAACACGTCAACCAACAGGAGAATGAGGACACCAAGAAATGAACACAAGTTTTCACAAATAATAACTCTTGGCAGCTAGTTACAAATGGACAAGGCTGAATACAAGTTGCATCCAACTTGATTCACGACAGCCAAAAGTAGAAAAGAACTTGGTCACGGACAAGGTCCGCTTCTCCTCCGGAGCACACCGCGCAGGTGATACTCGCTCCCCGCTACCGCCGACGTTGACTCTAACGCCCAACGTTAGCTCTGCTAACTCGCAAGCTCGCTGCTCGCACTCCTCAGCTCCCTAGTCGCAACTAGATGAAGCTCGCTACTCGCCACACTCAACGCCCCGCGTTAGCTCCTAACTCCCCGCGTTAACTCGCGAGTAGGTAACCCTCTTGCCGAACTTACTCCAAGTTCGATGCTCGCCTGGAAGCACTCTGGTATCTCTAACTCGCTCAAAGTAGAGGATACTCGCCACTTTCAGAATAGATACTCTTAGAGGGGGGGGGGGGGGGGGGTACCCCTCTATTTATAGGCAAAACAGGGGGGATGTGCGAGAAGGAGCCAACGCGGGTGTTAGCTCATAACGCTGGCGTTAGCTCAGCGAGAAGGAGCTAACGCCGGCGTTAGCTCTAACGCCGGGCGTTAGCTCACTTCAAAATCTCAACACTCCCCCTTGAAGTGAGCTCCGGGAACAACTCCAAGCAATGAGCGAAGCCTCCGGAACGGCCCCGCAGATAGGGGCTTCGTGAATATATCCGCAAGGTTGTATTCACTCCGCACATGCTCCACAGCGATCAAGCCACCCAACACCTTCTCTCTGATGAAGTGATGCTCGATCTCAATGTGCTTGGTCCTAGCATGACACACTGGATTGGTTACCTGTTTCAATGTACTCACATTGTCCCCGCGAAGCACAGTAGGTCCGCTGACCTCCTCGTCCACATCCTCCACTAGTCTCCTTAGCCAGACACACTCCTGAGCTGCTAAGGACGACGCCTTGTACTCGACCTCCGTGGTAGAAAGGTAAACAGAGTCCTGCTTCTTGCTACACCACGAGATAGCAGCTGCTCCACACAAGAACACGTAACCTGATGTCGACTTGCGATCATCAGCGTCACCTCCGTAGTCTGCATCCGTGTACCCATGCAGCTTGAAGTCAGACTTCTCTCCATAGGACAACCCCATCTCAAGGGTTCCCTTCACGTACTTCAGAATCCCCTTGGCTGCCTCCAGATGAGGCTTCCGAGGCTCCTGCATATACCGACTAACTCGGCCGACAGCAGAGGCGATGTCCGGCCTCGTGATAGTCAGGTAGATAAGACTCCCCATCAGTGCCTGAAAGATCTTCGGATCAAGAAGAATCCTCCCTTCTTCCTTCCGAAGCTTCAGCCCAGCCTCCAGAGGAACGAAACTGCTCTTCCCCTCCTTCATGTCGAATCTTTCGACGATCCTCTCGGCATACGCCCTCTGGGAAACATACAACCTGCCTCTTCTCTTCTCAACTTGGAGGCCAAGGAAATGGTGCAGTTCACCAAGATCCTTCATCTCGAATCATATGGAAAGCTGCTGTCTCAGCGCCGCGACCTCCTCAGGGTTGTTCCCTGTCACGATCATGTCGTCGACGTACAGCAGCACCAGCACATGAAGACCTCCACTCTTCTTCACGAACATGCTAGAGTCTGAGTCTGAGGCATCATAGCCGCAAAACTGCAAGTACTCCGCAATCTTTCCATACCAGGCTCTCGACGCCTGTTTCAACCCGTAGAGG
Source organism: Dactylorhiza incarnata (assembly GCA_033032865.1). Classification (NCBI taxonomy): domain Eukaryota; kingdom Viridiplantae; phylum Streptophyta; class Magnoliopsida; order Asparagales; family Orchidaceae; genus Dactylorhiza; species Dactylorhiza incarnata. The sequence goes on along the minus strand of JAWHQI010000348.1, from coordinate 610,343 downwards.
GCCTTCTTCAGCTTGCAGACGTGATGTGGATGTGACTTGGACACGTATCCAGGTGGTTGCACCATGAATATGTCTTTGTCAATCTCTCCATACAAGAACGCGTTCTTCACATCAAGCTGCCACAACTTCCAACCTCGGCACGCCGCTAGAGCGATGATCGTCCTCACCGACGTCATCTTCACGACAAGACTAAATGTCTCCTCATAGTCCTCTCCGTAGGTTTGTGAGAAGCCCCGAGCGACAAGCCTCGCCTTGTACCGCTCCACTTCTCCATCCGCTCTCTTCTTAACCTTGTACACCCATTTGTAGGTGACATGTTTGATGCCCTCCACCATGGGAACCAGGTCCCATGCCTCATTCTTCTCCAGGGCCTCCATCTCCTTGATCATGGCCGCATCCCACTCCTTGATGCCAGCTGCATCGTCAAAGCAGGCAGGTTCTCTCTCATCGAGTGGTCCTGCGAAGAAGTAGGAGACCAAACTCACGAAGTTCCCCTCCTTATAGCGAGCAGGCGGGACGATCGTCCTCTTCGACCTCCTTAAGGCTTGACCACTATCTACCACTCCGGTAGACTCCTCTTCTTGAGATCCTCTTTGAGCTCCTCTTGAAGCAGTGCTCTCCCTGCTTCTAGAGTTCGAAGCTCCCCCTGAGCCAGAAACTCCTCCCAAACCAGAAGCTCCTCCTGAGCCAGATGCTCCTCCTGAGCCAGATGGCGATGGAGCAGTGGAAGATAGCTCCAACTCCCAGTAGGGTCCTCAGTGACCCTCTCTTCCCTGCTAGATTCTCCACTCTCAGGCAGCACCATATAAGAGACTCCCTGGTAGGAGACCAGTTCGTCAAACACTACATCGCGCGAGACGACGAACTTGTGGGTCTGCGGATCCATGCACTTCCACCCCTTCTTCCGCTCATCGTAGCCGATGAAGATAAACTTCCTCGCTTTCAACTCCAACTTAGTTCTCTGAGCGTCCGGGACGTGCACGAAGCAGGTAGAACCAAACACCTTCATGTGACCCACATTTGGCTTCTCCCCGAACATGAGCTGGTGTGGAGACACCATCCTGTTAGGACTCAGAGGAAGCCGGTTGATCACATGAGTAGCACACGTCATTCCTTCCACCCATAAGGCCTTGGGAATGCTCTTGGCATGTAGCCAACTCCTGGTAGTCTCCAACAGATGGCAGATCTTCCTCTCTGCCACCCCATTCTGTTGAGGGGTGTGAGCGCAGGAGAGCTCCCGCCGAATGCCGAACCTCTTGCATAAAGAAGCAAACTCATTGGAGGTGAACTCCCCTCCATTGTCGCTTCTCAGCTTCTTCACTCTGCGGTTCAGCCTCCCCTCCACAAGCTCCTTCCACTCTAGGAACTTGTTGAATACTTCTGACTTCTCTCTCAGAAAGTATACCCCCGTATAGCGGGTGTAATCATCCACCAGAACCAGCGCATACTTATTGCCTCCATAAGTAAGGGTGGCGCACGGCCCCATAACACCAGCATGTACGCACTCAAGAGGTGCCTTACACCTGGTCTCCGACTTGTCAAATGGAAGTCGATATGACTTTTCATATTGGCATCCGTCGCACACATGGCCGTCGCCGTAGGAAGAGAGATGAGGCAGGCCACTCACAAGGCCCTTTGCCGCCATCGTCTTCAGCTTGTCCATCCCCACATGACCTGTCCACATAGGCATTTGCAGACAGAACATACAAATCCTTCACCCTTCTCCCGGTGAGCGTGACGTTAGCATCGACAGACGATAGGTTCTTCAGGAACCTCACCTCCTTCGGTCCAAACAACACGTGGTATCCAGCATCCACTGCGTTAGCAACTGAGAAGAGGTTCTTCTTCATGGCAGGCACGTGATACACACTTTTCAGTGTCACTGGCATCTCTTTACTCCGAAGGAACACCTTCCCTTCTCGCTCCACGGGATGTACCGTATCATCCGCAGTGATGATAGCATCCGTTCCTTCATATGCTTCCAAGGAGTCGAACTTGGACATATCTCCAGCGAGATGATGCCCGCAACAGGAATCCACTATCCAGTCGTTCTCGAGGTTGATGGAGGCTAAGACATCGACTGACGTTGCCGTCATCTCTGCCAGGAAACAAATGTCCCCCTCTCACCGCCCTGGTGACCTCCACCTCTTCCTCCACCTCTCTGGTGATCTCCCTCCTTGTTAGCAACATGACCGACCTTCATATTGGACCGGCCTTCATATTGGACCGGCCTTCATATTGGACCGGCAATCCTTTGCCATGTGCCCGTACTTCTTACAGGCAAAACAAAGAGATCTCCCCATCTCATCGCGCGCAGGGAGGAACTTCCTCCCATCTTCCTGAGATGACGTTGAAGGTCCATCTCCGGAGTTCTTATTTTTCTTGTCCCAGGATCTCCTCTTTCCTGAGAACAAGGCCTCACCATCTCCTCCTGAGATGGATACTCCCGCCATCTGCTTCGCCAAGCTCTCTTGTGACGACAATAGGTTCTCTAACTCCAATAAGAAGGGCTAAGTAGCCTACCCTTGCACGGAAGTAACGAAGGGGACATACTCCTTCCTCAAGCCTCGGAGTATGTGCCGCTTCAACTTCGCCTCTGAGATTGGCTCTTCAGGGTCCAAGGTCGAGATCTCCCCACACAGGTTCTTCACCTTCAGGAAGAAGGTGGATATCGTCATCTCGCCTTGAGTCGACCTCGCTAACTCATTCTCCAGGAATTGTAGTCGTGCTACATTCTTCTTGTTGAATAACCCATCGAGGGCTATCCAGATCTCAGACGCTGACTTGCAACCTATGATGTGGTCGAACAAGTCAGGTGAAATGGCTCTCTTCAAGGTGAACTCCACCTTGGCGTTGGTCTTCCTCCAAGCTCTCACAGCTTGACCATTGTCTTCGATTGGAAACACTTCTGCCTGCTCTTCTCCTCCAACGACCTCCCATAGGTCCTCTCCAAGCAGGTAACTCTCCAAGAAAGACTTCCACTTCTTGTAGTTGGTCTGGGTGAGCAGCTCAATGCCAAGTCCCATAGCATACCCTTCTCCGCCGTCCATCTTGGTTGCTCAGTCCTTGTTCCCACTATCCCTCTGATACCATGTGAAATATTTTGAAGTCGGAAGAACACGTCAACCAATAGGAGAATAAGGACACCAAGAAATGAACACAAGCTTTCACAAATAATAACTCTTGGCAGCTAGTTACAAATGGACAAGGCTGAATACAAGTTGCATCCAACTTGATTCACGACAGCCAAAAGTAGAAAAGAACTTGGTCACGGACAAGGTCCGCTTCTCCTCCGGAGCACACCGCGCAGGTGATACTCGCTCCTCGCTACCGCCGGCGTTGACTCTAACGCCCAGCGTTAGCTCTGCTAACTCGCAAGCTCGCTGCTCGCACTCCTCAGCTCCCTAGTCGCAACTAGACGAAGCTCGCTACTCGCCACACTCAACGCCCCGCGTTAGCTCCTAACGCCCCGCGTTAACTCGCGAGTAGGTAACTTTCTTGCCGAACTTACTCCAAGTTCGATGCTCGCCTAGAAGCACTCTGGTATCTCTAACTCGCTCAAAGTAGAGGATACTCACCATTTTCAGAATCGATACTCTTAGAGGGGGGGGGGGGGGGGGGGGGGGGTGAGTACCCCTCTATTTATAGGCAAAACATGGGGGGAGGTGCGAGAAAGAGCCAACGCGGGCGTTAGCTCGTAACGCTGGCGTTAGCTCAGCGAGAAGGAGCTAACGCCGGTGTTGGCTCTAACGCCGGGCGTTAGCTCACTTCAAAATCTCAACAGAGTTGAAATGTGGTCTCTTCACCCTTAGCTATCGTTGTTTTTTCATATGGCTGTGGATATTCGTTAAGAATAAGATCCATAGTCCCCGAGATATGAAGTAGAGCTTCATCTGCTTGCTCCAATAATCATATGCTTCGCCTTCAAAAGATAGGGATTCCAGTTTGGGTGTAAGAGGAAAGTTTGACTTGTAGAGGATGTAACCATGTGATGAGGATCACAAAAGAATCGAACTATGATTCAAGATAGTACACTTGATCTTCTGATGGCGTGAGCTGTTGGCTCTGATACCAAATTTGAGAAGTTATCCTAATAGGGATGATAATCAATGCAGGTAAAGAGAAGAAGATGAATCAATTGTAGAAGACGATGAACAGAGCTGTAATGGAACAGAGCACGATGGAGGCGACAATTCAAAATATTAAGATAGCTGATACTTCTTTCATATGATCTAATTAATCGTGTGTGTGTGTGTGTGCGTATATAATATACTCACACACGATTGAAAATAAATGTTAAACAATTTAAATATTACAAAACAAGACATAACTAGATTAAAACTGTAAATATGGATTTATCCATCAGTCTGAGCTTGGATTTCTCTAGGAATGAGCTTGAATCCATAAGACCCCAATCCGTCGTCTCCCCGTTGTTGGAAAGCAATTGGTGGTTCCTTCAGGAAAATATTATGAAGGCTCGAAAGGAGGGAGTCTCTAGAGAACTTGTAGATCTTAATTGTTCGCAAAATCTCTGCAAAGTCCGAAGGTCTGAATTCTGTACTTAGTGAATGAAGCAAATCTTTTTCTTATTCCATTTTAATCTTCTTTCTAGTGGTACAGAGACACTGTATTGCTCTTCCTCAATGTTTTGCAATAGAGAAAATGATCAAAGATGCCCAAAATCACATGAGTCATCCATATGGTAAACAGAGATGCAAAAAACCAAAACAAAGAGAGAAACACCAGTGCTCTGAAACTATAAACAAAGGATCAAATAGCTGGAACTACCATTCTAAGTGAAGGCCTCGTTTTGACCAGAGGAGAATATTTTTTTGGACGGTAAACATGAGTGAACTAAGAATAGCCATGTTCATACTTCTTATAACATCACCTGCTCACAATTAAACACTATAGTACCCTAAAGCTATCTAAGAAGACATTACCTTTGAGAACCGCGGAACGCCGTCGGAGAGGAGACCTTTTGCGCTGTATCGGGAGGAAATAGCCTCAAAAAATGATATAATTAAACTTTTTTTCGTCGAAATAAAAAAAACGTCACCCGTCGTAATCACGGGAGCCCCGGACACAGATGTGTGTAAAAAAAATTCGCCCAAGTGACTGGGTTCCTTTGGTCAGCCTGTTTGGAACAGTGATTTTCTTCCCAAAATGTTTTTCGGCCAGAGAAACATACAGTGACAGAGCATATTAAATTTGAAGTGCGTGGAAGCAGCAGCAGCAGCAGCAGCAGAGAGTCCAGAGAGTCACGGGGAAATGTAAAAAAAGTAGCAGTGCATTTCCTTAATCCCATGCTGTTGATTGATCGTGGTTGAATTTTCAGTGGCCAGTGCTTGTCGCTTTCAAAACAGATTCCCATTTCATTTTATTCTATAATTATTATTATTATTCTTCTTCAATTATTAGATTTGGACGATATTGTCGATGAAAGCATACGCTCTCTATTACATTCATGCTGACGTATGCAACAAACAGTGTTTTATTTGTATTTCAAAAGTTTCATGTGAAATAATGATATTTTTTTTAAAAATTATTTTTTTATTCCAAAGGTTTTGAGTAAATTATTGAGTTTTAATTTTGTCAGCCAATGTTCTAATCATATGTTTATATATTTTTTAAATTAAGATCACTTATTATTCATATTGGCAATTATATGCCCGATGTCAAAAATATAATCAGAAAAAAGTTAACATCTACTAAGTCAAAGACCAACATACTACTGTGAAGAAAGTTTGAAGCTCGTTGTCGCTGGCAAGTCAAATGCGAAACTTTATTTTACTAACTATTTTAATTAATTTGAAAACTTGGCTCCGTTTGGCGGTGTTTTTCATAGCCATATACACGACCGCCACCACCAAGCCAAACGGGTATCTTTTTGATATTTGAATGTGAAAATAAACAGTTTGATTACCCATGGTCTGTTGATAAAAATGATTAACAGTAGACAAGAGACTTATCGTGTGATTGTGCAATACTTAAACGCCCGTATCAATAGCAAACAACATACACAAACAATATACTACTATTGTTACATCCCATGCACCACAACATATATTTAAAAATTTCCTATACTTTATTCAATTAAAGTTATTCAGGATGGTAGAAAAATAATATTTGTAAAATATTTGATAGTTTGAGATTTGTATAAAGTATTTTTTTAATAAATAATTTATTTTTTATTTAGAAATATTTAGTTTGAAAATAAACTCAATGCCCAAGATTAACCTAATGGTCCTACACGCTACACCATGGCACCACAAATTTATTTTACCATAAAGAGAATAAATATATTTACAAAGAAGTAAACAGTAATCACGATTGTTTCATCACAACCGTCGGTTCTTGTATCCCTTAGAACTTGATGAGCTTGATAATTTACTTGAACAAAATCCTCTTCACCACAGCCATTAGTATTGATGCAGGCAACCATTTTAAACAAGTTCACAAGAGAGAGAGAGGGAGAGAGAGAGAGAGAGCTCAAAACCAAGCCACATCGATATTTTAGAAGCCATCTACAAGAAGTTCCTCTGCGTCGGTCCTGCGGAGAAGCGAGAGGTCAACCCTTGAGCCATGCCTGCCGAATCCAGATTGACATTTTGCCGCCCAGCTGTCAGATCCTTCTCGCGATCCCACGGTTTCCACGGATGCATGCCCGCCCATCCTTCTTGCTCCGGCGCCTTCAATTTCTTTTTCTGATGCTTACTCCCTTCCTGGTGCTTCTGCACCAAAGATTTTGAACGCTTTGCGGAGTTGTATTCGTCGACTAAGTTGGCGTCCGAGCTTTTTGATTTTCTTCGGTCGTCGGTCTCAGCAAGTTCTTTCGCTTTGTTATAGGCTTCTAAATAGCTGCAACAACAAATTACTCTCGTAATGTTTATGACATAGAAAAGACTCAGGCCATGTTTGAGCGGCGGCAATGCGAAATTGTGATAGCAAAAGCAGTGATGGCAATTTACTCACGTTTAGAAGTTTCTGTCAACTTTTAAAGCCCAAATTTCGCCTTCTAGGGTCTAGGCGTTCACGACTGCAATTTGGCTGCTTACTTTTATGTGCATGATAATTTACGGCATGATAATTTTATTACTTCTCTTAAAAAGAATGTGTACATGTACATATATAGTTATAAGAGGGAGGAATGACACCTTAACTTCAAATCATAATGTGCGACTAAACTGTACATGATTATCCTAATGGGCCACAGAGGTTGACCTTTACATTGAGCTTAATACAACACTTCTATAACTCTGATTTAGGGTTTTGAACAAGAATTGATTTATTCAAGAAATGACATGCTTAAACAAAATATAATGGATTCAAGTGCACATGTAATTTGGCCATATTAAATGGAAATTAGTAATTCAAAGTGGTCCGCAGTGCGGCAAATACGAAATAAATAATAGTTTTGGTTAAACATACATACTCAACAGCATATCAGTAGATATCGAAGATGCCAACAAGTTATGAATGTCATTCACGTTAAAGGGACAGTTTTGTTACAGCGTGCAATGAAATTTGGTTGCTTTGCAGAAATCACTTCCAGTGAACTCAATTCTTGATTATCTCCGGCTCCAGTTACTTCCATTTTTACCAGCCATTACATAAAATTTTTATTGCTTTATTATTGTTATTATCAGAATAATAGTATTCTAGCCAATCATTTCAGTAATTTATTAAAGACTAAAGAAGATTCAAACTCCTTATACTTTGGAATATGAGTTTCAAGAATGAGCCTCATTTCCATCAATTTTCAACCTAATCAAAGCTTGAGCTCATCTCTGGAACGAAGTTCCAACTCAGTTTTGGATAAAGGCCTGAGTGATACTAATTTTTGAATGGAGAAGGGAGGAAAGAGACTTACTTTTGCTTAGCCTGCCTTGATTTGTCGAGAGGAGTATCCGTCCACATGCTCGCATCGCCTCGTCCTTCCTTGCCGCTCTTGCAAAATGATGTCGATTGCACCGGCATCCCCGGCTGTCGTGGTGAAGAAAAATAAAATAAAATAAACAAGGATATACAGGGGAATTATACCCCAAAAAAGGGAACTAAATAAGAACTTTCGATCAAGAATCACTTTTCTTTCTGGAGGTAATTTAGTCATCCATTCATCTCTTTCCACTTTGGGTTCCTCCTTTGGAAAGGCAAGAAGTTCATCATCGCCTTCAAGGGATATGCCTGGGAATCCATGCAGCCAGGTCAAAATCAAATAAAAGGAAAGCATAAATCATAATTTGTTCTCATAAAATTCTAAGCAAAGCTAATAGTTTGAGGATCCCACATCGAGAATCTTCATGACAAATTTTGTTAGCCTTATCCGAATTATTAGGAGCCAGCTTCAAAGAACTCTAGCTCAAGAATTTCTTTTTAGAACTTTAACTTGACTAGTATTTTGGATCATTTTTCCTTCCTATGCATTTAATACATTTCAAATACCTCAGTCTTCCTTAATGCATCGTGTTCAAGCGGCACACGCCTATCGGCCTATTTTCTACAACCCTGTACTTATTACGATACTAAATCGTGGCGATACTGTAGAGCCTTACTGTAGTTGCATGAGGCGGAGAAGAAGAAGAGCGAGCTACTAAATATTTAGAGAATTATCTAGAGTTTAATTCTTTATAAAATTTCATTTCAGTGAAGATTCTTTTAGATACAATTGACATAAGATAATTTCAAAAGGTCCAAACAACCCGACAAATTCCCAAGAAATCTAAACATATAATAGGAGCCTAAATGCATAATAAACATGTAAATGACTATATAACTTATTATGATAATTATTAAAATTTGATCGTAAGTACGACAATTACCCAGTATAATTGATTAATAAATCTATAAAATAGAATTGATAATTAACTAGTTAGTATAACTGAATGATAGATTAAGCTAGGAATGTAATAATTAATTATATGATAACAATTAGATTATGTATGGCTTAATAAGATTTAATAGAATAATTAATTCTAAATGATGTTAATTATAAGTTGCAATGCTCTATTTTTTGAAATTACAAAATCCTCCAATTTAAATTTATATTTCATAGCATGCATGCATGCATGTTATGAAATATACAAACTTATATGAGAGGTTTTTGTAATTTCAAAAAATAAAGGGGTGCAGCCTGTAATTATGCTAACTCGCGTTCAGAGATTTGGGTAATTAATAGTATATACATAACATTTCATTTAGTTTAAATGAGAAAAAGTAAAACAAATCAACAACAAAATTAAAAATTAAAAATCAAATATGGCCTTCATCTAATGAGTTTATTATAAACGAAGTTGATTAAAAAAAACAGTGCTTCTCATTTAGAGTTGTGATTACAGAGTAACATGTCATCAAAGCACAAGGTTAATTTGGTAAGCTGATCTAGTAATTCAAATACCACGTTGCTCTAACATCTCAACAGTAAATACGAAGTGGAGGGAAATATTATCGATAACAGAAGGGGAAAGTAAAAAGCATTCCAGAACATTTCTTTGTTACAAAGCAAGTACTAACCTTGCAAACGTCGCCATTGAGCAGCTTCACGAAGTGATTTCAGCTCAGCCTACAAAGATATAAAAAAGGATCAATTACAAACAATAACAAATTAAACTTTACGTATCTTAAAAATTATCTTATAGAATCTGCTTGTAATTTATAATTTGATTGTAAGTGAAATACGAAGTTCATTCAAAAGGATGAACCAAAATATGATAAAAAGGATAGTAATGAACTAAATAATATAAAATTAAATATAAAACTTATTTACCTGGAATGCCTCTTGCTCTTCTTTAAGTTTAATCTTCTCATCAACAGCTTTCCTCTACAAAATAGTACATCAGCAAAGTGATCGATATATGTTTTTAGCAAAGAAGAGTATAAAGTTGGGCTGATGCCTTATGCATAATAATAGACATGAACAATTTTGAAGTATTCAATTATATATATAAAAAGCCCAATTGTAAAGGCCCATATGTAGGACCAAAGCAGTTTTTATTTGATTTTTCACTCCTTTTCATTACTCCCACACCTCTAGAGGTGTTCCGGGGTCTCTCCTTTTTGTGTATGAAGGTGTATTGTAACATTTTTTCTTTCTTAGATTGGAAATAAGATATTTTCAAGTTCTTAATTTGGTATTAAAGCGAGGTTTTTTTTGCTCTTCTCTTCGCATTTTTCTCTCGCACATTTCCAGTTCCTACTGACTATGCTCGCTCGATAGAAGTCATCCAACACTAGCTCGTGTGCCTAGAATGAACAACCAACAACACTCATCCAGCTGTGTCGAACTCCGTATTCCTTCTTCGAGCTCACATTGCCAAATCTGTGCGCTATAGAGCTCACGTCATCTCTGGTGTCGCGCGCTCGCGTCGTCTTTGTTGTGTCAAGCGCATCGTCGTTGCAGTGTCACAAATGCCCCAATCTCGTGTGCTCATGCTGTTCTCGTGGGCACGCCTTCTCCTCTGACCCAGTCCTCTGACAAGCTCGCAATTCTCGTCAAGCTACTTGCCTGGAACTCCCACCTGAGCTCTTGCAGGGCATCTCACCGTGTGAATTCCCAAGCTCTCCTAGCCTGGTCGAGCAACCAATCAGACGAAAAATAATGAGCTAAACTTCATTTCAGGACAACACCAGCTATTTATACACAATGAGTGAAGACCAAAAAACAAGAAAAAGAAAGGGTCTTTTATAGCGGACCTTTTACAATATGCTACAAATGATGATTTAATTCAACTCTCCCCCTCAAAATGAGAGTACACGTCGAACATTCTCAGCTTGATAATATTGTCTTTGAAAGGTATCATAGCTCAGGCACTTAGTAAAGATGACTGCTAGGCGCTAGCTGATCTTGAGATTGAACGAACGGAGTGCAAACATTGCCTTTTTCAAGGTGATCCTTGATAAAGTGTCTATCAAATTCGCCGTGTTTTGTTCGAACAAGTTGAACAGGATTATAAACAATACTGATAACAAATTTGTTATCACAGTATAATCTGATAAGCTTTCCAGTCTGTAGTCCTAAATCCCGCATTATCGAGTTAAGCCAGAGCCCCTCACATATTCCTTGTGACATTGCCCTATACTCTGCTTCTGCGCTGGATCTCGCTACGAAATTTTGCTTCTTGCTTCGTCAGGTCACTAGATAGTAGATTCCCTCCAACAAAGGAGAAATATCTGGTGGTGAACTTCCTATAATCCTGACTTCTAGCCCAATCAGTATCTGTATAAACTTTAATATTCAACTATTTATTCCGCGAGAATAGAATTCGACGTCCAGGAGAATTCTTCAAATACCGTAGCACACACGACAACGTCATGATGTCTCAGTCTGAGAGAATGCATGTATCTACTAAGGATCCGAACAACATGTGTGATATCTGGGCGAGTATGTGAGAGATAGATCAACCTTCCCATCAGTCTTTGGTAGCTCGAGGGGTTCACCTTCTCACCAACCATGTCTTCATCAATCTTACAGTTTACTTCTATGGGAGAATTAGCAGGAGCACAACCAAGCATCCTTGTTTCTTCTAGAAGATCTAGGACATATTTCCTCTAAAAAATGATGATTCCGTGGTCAGAGCGTGCAACTTCTATTCCCCAAAAAATTTTCAACTTTCATAGATCTTTAACTTCAAACTCTTTACATAGGTGTGCTTTAAGCCACATGATTTATGCAACATCATTTCCTGTGATGATTATGATATCGGCATAAACAATGAGAATAACCACTGTTTTCCTTTTCACGAAGAGGGTATGATCAGGGTGACCATGTTTGTATCCCAATAAGGTCATGTTCTGGAACTTCCCAAACCAAGCTTTGGGGGCTTGCTTTAGATCGTAGAGAGATTTTCGAAGTTGACACACCTTTCCTTCAGATCCTGTCTTTACGAAACCAGGTGGAATTTCCCAAACCAGATGTTCTTAACATCAAGTTGTTGCAACTCCCATTCCAAGCATGCATCACATGATAAAATGACATGGATGGAATCTATCTCGACAATAGGAGCAAACATTTCATGATAGTTCACACATGAAGTTTGAGTATATCCTTGAGCAACTAACCTTGTTTTATATCTCTCAACAACCCCCTCTTGATTCTGTTTGACAGAGGACACCCATCGGGAACCAACAGACTTCTTCCTGGCGGAGAGATGGGTGAGTGTCCAAGTCTAGTTCTTTTCCAATGTCAGTATCTATTCTTCCATTGCCTTGCGCCACGCAGGTGTCATTATTGCTTCCTGTCAAGTATTAGGAATGTGAACAGAATCCAAGGAGGAGATGAAGGTCTTATGTGTCTTTGTCAGATTTTGATAGGTAATATAATTGGCAAGTGGGCATTTAGCAGAGGTCGACTTCCACTTCAGATGTATAAAAGAACGATGAATCTTGCCATCAGAACCTGAGTCATAAGAGCATACCTGCGGGGTGCGGTGGTGGAATGACCGGGGGTTGTACCACCGTAGCGTCTGTGATAGACCAGAGGAAGAGGAGGAATAATGCTCCCAGGAGTAGGATTCGTGGGAGGAGGTATGTAAAGGCAGTCATTGGAGGTGAATGCAGGGCCACAATAGATGGATTCGCGGGAGGAGGTATGTCAGAGGCATGCATGGGAGGTGATTGCGAGGCCACAATAGGAAGAGGAAGACTGGGATAGTCAATAGTAGTGTCTGTCTCCCCCTGTCGAGAACCGAAATACTGTGCCTCCTCACGAAACATCACGTCTATGGTGCAGTAGAATCATCAAGAGGGAGGATGATAACAACGATAGACTTTCGCAGTAGCAGTGCAACCAACAAAGGCACACTGTAAGTAGAACGCGCGTCCAATTTATCACAATGTTGCTGATGAACATGAACAAAGCATACACACCCAAACACACACGGAGGTAGATGAGAAGTGTGTACAATGCATTTAGTAGACATGCAGGATAAGGGAGAGGTATACTGTAAGGTGCTGGAGGGTAGACGATTGATGAGATAAGCACAGTGAGAACCGCGCCACCCCAATAAGAATTGGGAAAATTCATGGTGAGAAGAAGGCATATGGTAACCTCAAGGATATGCTTGTTCTTACGTACAGTTACACCATTCTGAGTAGAGGTGTTGACACATGTTTTTTGATGAAGAATCTCATAGTCTCTAAGATAAGTGCCGAAAGCACCATGATCGTCGTACTCAGCCTCATTATCACTACGGAGCACACAAATAGTGCTATCAAATTGAGTGGCCACAATTGTATGAAAAATACGAAAACAATCAAAGACCACACTTTTCCGTTTTAATAAATACACCCAAGTAGAGCGAGAGAAACAATCAATAAATGTCACAAACCACCAGTAAGCAGAGAGAAACAACAGGGGACGGTCCCAAACATCAGTATAAATAACATCAAAATGAATCATACTAGGAGAAGAAAATGAGTCGAACTATGCCGTACATGTTTAGAAAGTTCACATGCATTACAGACAAAATGGATCAGAGAGCTTGAAAACATAGGAAATAACTTGAGAAGATATCTGCCATCGACGCGCATCCGCGGGAGAGGAACGAGGACTGGAGAGAGCTGGAGTGGTACTGGAGAGAGCTGGAGTGGTACTGGAGAGAGACTGAGTGGTACTGGAGAGAGACTGAATGGTGCTGGAGAGTGCCAATACGCTGCTTCGTTGTCAGATCCTGGAGAGGGGGAGCAAGAGAGCGAGCCAATGGCGGTGAAAACCTTATTACGCCCTGAGAGGGGGTGTAAGAGGTAAGATCTGGCGATGTTCCTGTCATGTGATTTGTCACCCAGGAGTTAATAATCAACTCAGAGGAAGTTGCGGAGGCAGACTGGGCACTTGGTGGACCAGCGAAGGCGAATGCGGCAGAGGGGAGGAAACCTAAGTGCGCATGAGACAATGCAAAACCTCCAGTTCTCCCGAGGAAAGAATGTCAAAGGGAAGCTAATCAAAAGCAGCTTCAATAGTGCGAGCAACAGAAGAAGGATTGGGTTGGCAAGAGGGACCAATGCCACGACCACGGGAGCTATTATGAAAGGGAGCAAGATGAGGATGGAGACGAAAGCAGAAGTCTCGAGCATGGCCCTATTTGCCACAGTAATCGCACAACTTGAGGAATGAGGAGACAGGAGCGCGAAGAAGAACAGCAAGGGCGGAGCGATCAGAACCACGATCAGAGTTGAGAGAATGACGAAGATCTTCGCCCCCTAAGACCATACCGAAGGCTTCCCGAAGAGAGCGAAGAGCCTACCGGTTCAAAACATGAGTACACATCATGTCGAACTCCATATTAAGGAACATGAGGAAGACATGGCATCATGATTTTCAAGGTCCGAGCATCAACAGTGCAAGCGGGAGTGAAGTCCTCAAAATAATTTAACTCTTGGTAGAGACGTTCGAACTCGAAGAAGTAAGCGACTACATAGGAAGTGCCTTGTTTGAGTTCAAGGAGACGCTGAGTGAGCTCGTACACCTGGGTAGAACTACCAAGCTATGAATATGTCTCACGAGCCCCGGTCCAGATGTCAAAGGCCAAGTCCATCAACATGTAGCTACGATAGACCAAGGGGGACATGGAGTGAAGCAACCACGAGTAAACAAGCGAATTGTCGACATCCCACTTTTGCCAACCTAGATTAGTAGTGTGAGGCTAAACAATCGTCCCATCGATGTACTCATAAAGCTGATGGCTGCGGATAACATGTTGTGCTGTGCGATACCACTCGAGATAATTTGTGTCATCCAAAGGAACAGTTGTAGAACGTAAGGAACGGAGGGATATTTGAGGAGATAACCATGCTGAAAAAAGAGACCACACTTCGCTAGGGAACACACAAAACGAATGAAAGGCCGCAGATGGTACTGGAGGTCGCACAAGCAGAGGCCGCACCAACTAGAAGTGGCCGCACATGCTGAGAAAACCACACCAGGAGCTGGAGGAGGTACGAGCTGGAGAAGAGGTCGCATTACCAGCCGAGCGGGAAACAAGGTCGCACAAACTGAAGAAGAGACCGCACGAGTAGACTGAGGCCGCACTAGCCGTCTGAAGTCGCACAAGCTTACAGCGGGAGGAGACAACTGCAGAGATGGGAAACTGCACTGGACAGACGAAGGAAGAGCAGTCGCTGAGAGGAGGAGACCGCACAGACCGCGTCTACTTCTGCAAACGCCAACAACATAGATACCGCACAAGGGCAGCAGACAGACATGCCACACGATCTGAGAGCTTGCACGCGGAAAGAAGAGACCACCTTTGAGAGAAAAAAATGCACATGGAAGATGGCGAGGAAGGAGGGACCGCCGCAGAGCTCGTACAGTTCGTTGAGAGCGCGCGGAAGGGAGACTGCGAGGAAGACGCTGAGAGCTCGCGGGGAAGAAGAGGCCGCGCAAGCGGGGGAGGCGGTCACGTCACGAGGCCGCACAGTCGGACTGAGCGGACAGGTCGATCACGCCAGGAAGAACGCAACTCTGATACAGTGATACCAAGTCAGACGGAAAATAACGAGCTAAACTTCATTTCAGGGAAACACCCTCAATTTATACACAATGGGTGAAAACCCAAAAAACAAGAAAAACAATGGGCCTTTTATAGTGGCCCTTTTACAATATACTACAAATAATGATTTAATTCAACTCACCTCTCTCTCGCTTCGTTTTCTAGCACACTTCCAGAGCACCCACATAGCTGGTTTCCAGAGCTCACAAACCTCCTATAATGCGAGTTATGGTTGATCTTCCAGCTGTGCGAGTCCGCTTTGCATCGCTCTTCCTACTTCCATGTGAATTCCTGTTATCGTGGAGTTATGCACCAATCCGCTAAACAAATTAACATTCTTTTTCTTTGCTTTTCTCTGAAATCATGTGGGTATCTAAATGTAGGGCTCCTCAGATTCGATTGTTCAAATCCCCTCCAATATTCAGAACCCCCCACCCTAGTCAATGACCATTTGCGGACCTAGAGTCCCTTCGATTCCTTCCCGATCATACAGTGCCTTTAGACGGTATAAAATATCTTATTTAGTCCCGGACGTCCCAAAACTTTCCTTTACAAAATAGTACATCAACAAACTGACATTGATCCATATATGTTTTTAGCAAATTGTAAAGTTGGGCTGACGCCTTATGCATAATAAGAGAGATGAACACTTTTGAAGTACTGAATTCAATAAATAAAAAGCCCATTGTAAAGGCCCATATGAAGGCCCAAAGCTAATTTTACTTTATTTTTCACTCCTTTTCATTACTCCCACACCTCTAGTGGTGCCCTGGGGTCTCTCCTCTGTGTATAAAGGTGTAATGTAACATTTTTTTCTTTTTTAGATTAGAAATAAGATACTTTCAAGTTCTTAATTTGGTATTAAAGCGAGGTTTATTTTCTCTTCGCATTTTGTATCGCACATCTCTAGTTCCTACCGACTATGATCATGTGATAGAAGTCATCCCACACTAGCTCGTGTGCCTAGAATGAACATCCAACAACACTCATCCAGCTCGTGTGCCTAGAATGAACATCCAACAACACTCATCCAGCTGTGTCGAACTTAGTGTTCCCTCTTTGAGCTCACATCGCCAAATCTGTGTGCTTTAGAACTCGGGTCATCTATGGTGTCGTGCACTCGCGTCGTCTTTGTTGTGTCATGCTGGCATCGTCGCTGCAGTGTCACAAATGCCCCAATCTCGTGAGCTCACACTGTTCTAGTTGGCACGCCTGCTCCTTTGACCTAGTCCTCCGACAAGCTAGCAGATCTCGCCAAGCTACTTGCCTGGAACTCCCACCTGAGCTCTCGCAGGGCATCTCACCAAGTGAATTCCCAAGCTCTCCTTGCCTCGTCGAGCAACCCTCTCTCACTTAGGTTTTTGAGCTCACTTCCAGAGCGTCCACAAAGCTCGTTTCCAGAGCTCACCAACCTCATATCATGCAAGCTATGGTTGATCTTCCAGCTGTGCAAGTTCTCGCATTGCATCGCTCTTCCTACTACCGTGCGAATTCCTGCTACTGTGGAGTTCTGCTCCAATCTGCTTAACAAGTTAACATTCTTTTTCTTCACATTTCTCTAAAATCACCACTGTAAGCTTGATGTGAAGATGGGTCCTTGATGCTCATGAGGATAAAGGATGATCAGGCCAACAACTTCTGGAATTTCTCTAAATACTCATCTGCGGGGCATGTCTACTCAAGGGAGACAAGATCACACACATGATTACTGCAAAAGGACGGTCCAAATTGTAAGTTGCAGTGATGCTTAGCGTCGCTCAAATTCATGTTGGGCTTCTCACGATCCAACTGCACGTACCATAACTGAGCGAATCACGTGAGGTGGAAGGACGTCAAACTGATCCACTCCTCCTAAGTAGTGCATTGATTTGCGAAGAATTGCTTAGATCTAGTAAGCCAAGCCAAGGGGCTTTTCCGCCCGTCAAAGCGGGCAAAACAGGTTGCCACGTTCAGATCAGTTGCCATGCAAGCCAGAACGATTAGCGAAGAGACGACTGCCACGGGTAAGGCTAGCCACGGGATGGGAAGATAACTGCATGTCATCAATGCGCATGGCAAGCGCTTCAAATGTCACAGCATTAGTGGTGTGTTACTGAGTTGTATGATCGGTCATCATCTTCTATATGAGCTCCATCAGTTGTGCCAAGGTGTGACTGCCTTCCTCCATAGTAGCTAAAAGCGCACAGAATTGAACCTGGCGAGTGCGTAGGATTTGTGCAGACAATGTGCAAGACGTGTGGCACAGATGGCGTTGGGGGAGATCATGGAAAATAATCGATGGAGGAAGAGAGGGCGTTGACAGTAGCAGGTGGAGGTGGCACTGATACCAAGTTGTTATGACCTACCATTTGCGAACGGGTGAGAGGCTGAGTGAGTGAGAAGTATAATAGAAGGTTTACTCGACCCTTCTTGGATCGTGAGGATCCTATGCTGGTGACAGAGAGATGGAGTCCGCCGGATGAAAAGGAAACTCCAGTGTGGAAACCGACTGTGAGTAGAGGGATTGGGATTGGGGAAGCAGAGCTCTATCCAATGGTGTCGTAGCTTGGGTACCGTGAGAGGGGGGAGATAGGAAGAGAGAATTTATTTCTTGCCTAATCAAATCAGTCCCACCTCTCCATCATAGAGAGGGGTGGGGTGGGGGAGAGAGAATGTGTGGAAAAGGAACCAAAATGATAATCATTGCTGGCTATAGTTTATAATAATCAATGGTTGTTCAGAATGACAACGACATTTTTATGTAATTTTTGTATTTTTATTTAATGTATATTTAGTGGTTTTATGTTTCGGACAATCGTGGCTGTCCACAGGGGTATAGGGGCTGATTTTCAGACATTGCAAAATTTGGAGAGAGATTTCAGGTTCCCGCAATCTCCCCGCGGTGCCGATACCGTGGAACCCTTGGTGCAGAAGCCAAGGTAACTAACTACCTTCTCATCCATAACCGCCCACAACTATCCACAACCGCCACTAACCGCTGCCACTTATCATTGTAACTGCCCACCACCATCAGCATAATTCACTAATTCCCACTCATTCCCATAAGTTTCCAAAGGTAACTGCTGGTAACTGCCATATTTGGCAGTTTTCTCCCTTCCGTCCACAATTCTTGTGAAGGAATCATGAATATCTCCATTTCACCATCCCACATGATTGCTGGCCATCCCCCAAACTGCTCATTATTCTAATCAGAATCTAGTAACCGTCAATTACTCGTTCTGTAACTGCCTTCCCCTCAACCAAATGAGACTCCAACATGCATTGATTCTAAAAAACGGCTTCATGGTTGCTAGTCCTCCTCCCCAACAGCCAGATACTTCTCTCCTGAAATCCTGTCTACAACAGCAGTTTTAGATCCAACCTCTGTTTCTATTCCTGCAGCAACACTTGGTGACTATTGGCCCATCTCTAACCCTGTCCAGACCCAGTTGATCACTTCCATTACATTTCCCCACAACCCCCATTGCCCACCTGCCCCCACAAGAGCCCTATACATCACTTTCACCTCATCCCAGCTACAAGAAATCAGTCTCAGAACCTGAAATTTGTACTAGAATTGTGTCAATTTCGCAGTCCAGATCCAGAATCAGCAACCAAACACCCTCCCGGATTCTTATTACGTGTAAGTTCTTGTGTGGAGTCTTGACTACTTATTGTTAAATATTTTGGTGGATAAACATATTATGTGAAATACTAATTCATAATAATTTGCCCATCAATTGTGCTACTTGCGAGATTTATTCGCATTCCATTTAATTGAAGCACTTTCTCTTTAATTTAATTGGATCTTACCTCTTTCTCTAACGCCTAATCTCAAACATGAATGCTTATGGACTCTATTAATACCTTTAGAAATTATTGTGATTATTAGTTAGACTATTGCTTGTGCATCACATCATTTTTGAATTCCCTACATCACCACACTAACACCAAATCATTAGTGTTTCCTAAGGGCACATTCACCCTACAACCGTCCTGAGTCAAACATTGGATACAAAATATTGAGACATGGTCGCTATCCTAACTCTTGAGGGCAGAATCCCTCTAAGAGCCTTCTCTCCAAGAAGAGTCAAACATACTAATTATCTAAGATAATATAACACTTAACTAAGACTCCTTGTATAGGATGAGGACACGCTATGAGACAAAATGCATTAAAAGATAAAATAAGTAATTAATTAAGAAATAAGAATACAAAATAATCCCTAAAGATAATCACATCTCCAAGAGAACTTTCGCGATGAGGCCGGTTGACCGAGTGCATGAGTCTCCTGTCCGCTAGGGCGCATACGTATAAGTTTCAATGTGTGAGATTACAAATCATATAGTTAGATGAAATGATGTTGCAAGTCAATGGACATTACTTTTTCTGCAGAGTTAGAAAATGAGACTTCTAAGAAGAAAATAAGTTTTCACAGACAAATATATTTTAAACAAAATTTGAGGTCAAACCAGTTCATATTGCAAATTGAGAACCTACAGGATAAGTTGATATTGCAAATTAAAAAGAGTTGATGTAAAACCACTTTTGCACATTAAGGACCTATAAGATATTATCTTGCAGCCTTATACCAAAATTTAGAAAAAGTTAAAACACCTTTTCTGGATCTTGCAGATCTTTAAAAGCTTGATTCAGTATCACAAATGCTTGGTGAGATTGGGGATGAGCGCATTTATCTGGATGCACCATTAGAGATAATTTCCAGTACCTGAGCAAAAAGTTCAGAACCAAAGGAACTTCATAACCCTTTCGAATGGTTTATACATTTAAAAAAAATATAGTAACCCAGCGAGTGATTAATTTTTGCATACTTATAATTTGAATAAAAATATGTCTGAACGTTCCAGCTCTTAGAAAACATGGGTGCCTGATAACTCAAAAAAAAAAAAACACGGCAGCACAATTTGAGAGGTGAAGTCATAATGAGGGTTGAGAACTCTTTAAGTTTTAAATTCAGTTTGTAGGGTTTTGCTATGTGGAAAATGATTGGTGCTTTACTCAAAATGAGAAAATTCCGAGTATTTCCATGAAAAATACCTGAACTAAGTTCTCAATCTTACTATATATATATATATAGTAATAGAGAGATAGAGAGGGGGAGCAAGAGAGCGGGGTATAATATATGTTAATTTAGCATAACACCCCAAAAAATCTATAAAACTTTTGCAAAATGAATTGTTGAAATACTTGAGGAAACAGAACATGTTAAAGGATGTTGAAAATTTACAAACAATCAATGTTCATAGTATGAACACGTAATTAATGATGAACCCACTAATATGAACGATAACACGGTTATGAGGCAATAAACTAATTGGAGTAAAGATAGTTAAAACTATCATAATCATAATAATTTTGAAAAAGAAATTAGAAAAACTTAAACTATAAATCTTGCATTATTTAATACTACGTTTAAGATTGCATTAGAGTGTCTTTGGAAGTGGGATATATTATTGTGGTCTCTTAAAGTGCAATCTAAATGAAATGGGTTATGTCATGGCCCTAGAGTAAATCAACACAATTTCTATGAGGACCGAAGATAGTAGCTTTTTAGGGTGTGGGTGCATATAAAACTTCGAAGAGTTCTTCGAATTTATGATAAACTTAATCCCCAATGAGTTAAATTTCTACAAAAAGAAATAATTAGCAAGCTCGATATTTCTAGCAACGTATTACATCTAGAATAAAATTTATATAAGCCGACAGAAAACATAAACTAACAGAATAGTATATGGCTAATAGTGTATGATTATTATACAAGTGTGACGGTGTTATGGGCCTTGAGACGGGTTTTGAACCCCGGGACCTTCCACAACAGGGCCGCAGCCCACACACCCCAACCCATCTCCCCATGCGTGTTCTCGGCGGGGTAGGTTGTTGAGGCTGGGGCTCGATACCCAGACCTTCTTGATGAGAGGCACTTAACGTCTGCCCTCATCACCAACTGAGCCGCGGATTAGTTGGTGATGAGGGCAGGCGTTAAGTGCCTCTCATTAAGGAGGTCTGGGTATCGAGCCCCAGCCTCAACAACCAACCCCGCCGAGAACATGCATGGGGAGATGGGTTGGGGTGTGTGGGCCGCGACCCTGCTGTGGAAGGTCCCGGGGTTCAAAACCCGTCTCGAGGCCCATAAAATAAAAAGTGCCTCGAAGCGGGTTTTGAACCCCGTGACCTTCCACAACAGGGCCGCGACCCACACACCCCAACCCACTCCCCATGCGTGTTCTCGGCGGGGTAGGTTGTTGAGACTGGGGCTCGATACCCAGACCTCCTTGATGAGAGACACTTAACACCTGCCCTCATCACCAACTGATCAGCGGCTCAGTTGGTGATGAGGGCAGACGTTAAGTGCCTCTCATTAAGGAGGTATGCGTATCGAGCCCCAGCCTTAACAACCTACCCCGTCGAGAACACACATGAGGAGATGGGTTGGGGTGTGTGGGCCGCGACCCTGTTGTGGAAGGTCCCGAGGTTCAAAACCCGTCTCGAGGTCCATAACAGACGGGCTAGCAGATTTTAGTATCTTTCACTCGTGCTGCCTTACAATTCATCATTCCTTACTCAATCTTCATTCATCTTCTCTCACAACAAGAAGTAAGAAAAGAAAGAACTCAACTTTATGTTTTGATTCCCAAATAAGGTGATAACAAATGGGACGGGTCATGCTCTTTTGTAGGTCTCCAATACTTTTCCTCCAAATAATTGATTGTTCTAGAATGCGCCCACATACACACTCACAAGTCTATTTACAAGACTCGTGAAAAATATACTCTTCTAAAATATTTAAGCATCTCTATAAAAATACATTCACTTGAGATCTACCATAACATGGGCATATATAAAATCTATTTTAAAGAAACTGTCTTTGATTTAGAATTATGGGTTTCATTCTCGGACCAATCATGAGCGAACGTGATTAGTGCATCAAGAAAAGTGCTACATAAAACATTCGACAAACTTCCAAATCTGTCTACAAGATTGATGAAAAAATAATTCTTCTAGAATACAGTGTACATCTCTAAAAAGCTCCTGCTTCATCCAAGCTCTAGAAATCACCATATCCTTTTAAAACCTGCTCCACAGTTCTAAGGACCGAGCTAATTATAGCTATGGATAGCCATAAGTGAGCCAAAGCCATCTGCGAGACTGTGACACAAGCTTCAGATATATTATAATCCAAAGAAATGCCTAAAGATTGCTTTGCTAAATATTAATGATCCTTTCATGAAATTAGGCATTAATTTAAATGGGTGAGTTAAGCTACAAGTCTCAAAAAATAACATATAATTCTCAAAAATAACATATAATTCTCAAAAATAACATACAAGGTGACGCAGGACGAATCTATAGGCGGCGGATAAATCGTGACCTAACCCTACATTGATGGGGGACCATCGAGCGCAACTCGGCGCAAGGCGGGCCCCACCTTCGTATATTCGCGCCGACGGACTTGATCGAATCGGCGATCCGTTACCGCGGATGCGTCCGGCTCGTCGTTTCGAGTCACTTTCATATATAGCTCTATGTATTTCGGATATTATTTCATATAATTTTGGGAACGGAACCGTCGGCCAATCATAGCCGTCGATTCCGGGTGCCCTAGTTTTGTTTTCTTATAAATATGAGTCTTAGGGTGGCTGATTTCTTATTGCTGAAGTTTGGAGAAGATATCTTCCTTGCTTCCGGTGATCCTTCCGCGGTGCCGACGCCGTGGAGCCCGTGGTGCCGACTCCATTGGGTAAGCTTCCTTTCCTCCTCCTATCCTCCCTGCTTTCCCTTGCCGCCAGCCCCACCTGCAGCCGACTACAGCAGCCCTGCTGCCCCCTCCGCCAGCCGGCGCTACAGTCACCACCCTCCCAACCCGCAACCAGCCACCGCCCCTCCCTAGCCCGCAGCCATCTCGCCACCGCCCCTCTACAGCCCTCCCCTGCCGCCTCTCCACCGCCTGAACACCCACGCCGCCAGCCCGCCTACACCACCAGCCGCCTCCTCTCATAGCCCTCCTGCTGCCCTTGTCCCAAAACTGTCCGGATCTGTCCAGATCTGGACAGATCTGCCCCGGTCCAGTCCCAAGCCTCGAACCAGCCCTAAAACGCCCCGATCCCGCCGCCAATCACTTCCCTTCCGTGGATCCACTTTTCTCCGTGCCCGATCTAGTCCTCCACCACCCGGAAAGCCCTATTTCGCCTCCGAAATTCAGATCCGTGTTGGATTGTGGCCACCCTTGGATTTATTTCAGATTTTTGTATGTGTTATTTGTGACGATCTATTTTGTTGGGTATAATATATTGTGCACGTGTGGTACTTTTGTTCAAGGAATTTTAGCTTGTTGTATTCTCCTGTGAATCTCTTGCCCTGCAGGTCGCCTAATTCGCCGCGCGCTTATTCTAGCCCTCCGTGCGGAGGAAAGCTATTGCCTAGCCGCTTAAAAAAAATTGCTTATCTTGCCTCGAATGAATGCGATGTTTTATTATAATGATTTTGGTTGCTTACGTTGATTAATTCGCCTATCAATCGTGTCTTGCATTTAATCATTGGTTTGGTTGAGTCGATTCCCCTCACATCACTAATTTGCATCCTAAGCGCCACTACACAGCCTACCCTACATCAGTTGGTATCAGAGCCCAGGTCGGGCTGTTTGCATGCTCCGTAGTGGTAGGTCATTTAGAAGCATGGTAGATCCACAGGTCACCAACGAACGAGCGGCAGGCTCGAATTCGAGCGCTGCCACGACGGATTTTGAGCGTCTGATGTTAGACCGTTTCGATGCTTTAGGCACCCAGTTTGAGGCCGTGCAACATGATATTGCCGCGGTAAACCGTCGCCTAGATAGGATTGAGAACGCTAGGGATACTCCTTCCCAACATGACGATGAGATAGCGGATGACCCGGGCTATCCTCCCCGCCGTGGTCAGCGGGACAGAGATGACCCACCGCCGGCTTACCGCTACCGCCGCGAGATTCCTGTGAGAGCCCCCACCCCGCCAGCAAGGCGGACTCCTGAGCCAGCACGTGGCCGACCCCCGCCCCCGCGGGAAGACTACCGCATGCCACGTCAGCCTGGCCCCAGGGACCGTGCCCCTCCACACGGTCGTCATGACCAGCATCGTGACGAGTACTACCCACCAGGACGACGTGAGCGCGGACCCCCACCCGCTCGGCACGATTACGAGCGTGACGACGATCTTGATGATTATCCTGACCCGCGGAGAGGTGACCGCGCACTTGACATCACCCGTAGGATTCGCCTCGATGCCCCGACATTCGATGGTCGCCTGGATCCGAAGGCCTTTAGTGACTGGCTCCTGGACATGGATCACTATTTTGATTGGTACGACATGAGTGATGATCGTTGCGTCCGGTTTGCCAAGATGAAGTTAGTCGGACAGGCTAAGGTGTATTGGATTAGTGTTGAGCGAGCCTTAGATCGTGACGGTTACTATCCCATCACCCGATGGGATGATATGAAGGAGAGGCTTAAGGACAAATACCTCCCCGCTTCCTACCGTGACCAACTACTTGATCAGCTGCAGAGCTTACGTCAGGGGACGCTTTCCGTAGCTGAGTATATGGCTCGATTCGACGAGCTAGTTGTTAGGAGCGATATTTCGGAGGAACCTATTGCCACTGCCTCTCGATTCAAGGCTGGCCTCCGTGCGGATCTCCGGAGAGAGCTGATTCCCCACCGCTTGGAGACTGTAGACCAGATATTCCAGCTCGCTCTTGAATATGAGCAGTACTTTCGTGCCCCTAGCACGAAGCAGTTTCCTTCCCGGACGGATTCGTCGACGTTTAGGAAGCCCGCTCCAGCCCAGACTGCTGCAGCCACTCCACCCCCCCGAGTCACCCCTGATTTGAGGGGGAAGGCTGTCGCTACCGAGGGCCAGAGGCCTGGGGGTATTCAGTGTTTTAGGTGCGGGGGTAGAGGACACGTTGCGGCCCACTGCCCCACACGTAGTCTGTTGATTGTCGAGGAGGAGACCGCTTTAGAGGGAGATGTGGAGATTACTGAGGAGGTCACTGCCACCGTTGAGGAGGGATGGGAGAGCGACGCTGAGCGGTCGTTAGAGGTTGGTGTAGTCAGGCGCTTCCTGCACACCCCACGTGCTGATGAGGATTGGCGCCGTACTACCATTTTCTACACATATTTCCCGAGTGCAGGCGGACCCTGCAAGTTAGCTATCGATAGTGGGAGCTGTGTGAATATCGTGGCCCAGAAGGGTCTAGACCGCATGCAGGTGAAGGCAGAGCCTCACCCCCACCCTTATCGTGTCATCTGGGTCGACAAGACAGCCATCCAGGTTACCCAGCGCTGCCTTGTTCCGATCACCATCGCATCCTTTGAGGACCGAGTTTGGTGCGACGTCATCCCTATGGATGTCGCCCACGTCTTGCTGGGCCGCCCTTGGCTATTTGATCGCGATGTCACGTGTTTCGGTCGGTCAAACACGTGTGTCTTCTATGATAAGGGGCGGAAGATCACTTTATCTCCCACCCAGCCCAGAGTGCGGTCCAAGGGCCGGGTCGAGCCGTCCACTAGCACGATTGCTTCGAGACCCGTGCACATTCTGAGGTGTGGTGAGTTCCTGAGAGATAGCATCGATGCGGGGATCATGTACGTAGTGGCAGCCACTATGGCATCTGATTGCCCTACACCCGAGGTTCATCCCGCCGTTCGACCCTTACTAGGTGAGTTTGCGGATATTATGCCAGAGGAGCTTCCTGATGAGTTACCCCCTCTGCGGGACATTCAGCACGCCATCGATTTAGTCCCGGGGGCCTCGCTCCCCAACCTGCCACACTATCGCATGAACCCTGTTGAGCACGCTGAGCTCAAGAGGAAGGTTGATGAGCTTCTTCGGAAGCAATTTATCCGTGAGAGCTTGAGTCCGTGCGCCGTCCCCGCCCTTCTTACCCCTAAGAAGGACGGAAGCTGGCGTATGTGTATCGATAGTCGCGCTATCAATAAAATTACGGTAAAGTATCGTTTCCCGATCCCTCGTCTGGACGACCTACTAGACACGATGTCCGGGGCTCAGATCTTCTCGAAGATCGATCTCCGAAGCGGGTATCACCAGATTAGAGTGCGTGAGGGCGACGAGTGGAAGACGGCGTTTAAGACGAAAGACGGTTTATACGAGTGGCTGGTCATGCCATTTGGGCTCTCGAACGCCCCGAGCACGTTTATGCGAGTCATGACCCAGGTCCTGCGGCCCTATATGGGCAAATTCCTCGTCGTCTACTTTGACGACATTCTGATCTATAGCCACAGTGAGCCAGATCACCTCGAGCACTTGAGACTCTTATTCGATATTCTCCGAAAGGAGAAACTGTTTATCAACCTCAAGAAGTGCTCCTTCCTATCTGAGTCCGTCCACTTTCTGGGATTTATTATCTCCTCCTCAGGCGTGTCAGTCGACCCTGAGAAGGTCCAGTCCATCCGTGAGTGGCCCATACCCTCGACCATTCATGAGGCCCGTAGCTTTCATGGGCTTGCGACCTTTTATAGGAGATTCGTTAGGGATTTTAGCTCGATTATGGCCCCATTCACTAGTTGCCTGCGCAAGGGAGATTTTCAGTGGACCCCTGCGGCCACTCGAGCATTCGAAGAGATAAAGGACAAGCTGACGTCCGCCCCCGTTCTACGACTCCCCGATTTTAGTAAAGCCTTCGAGGTTGCGTGTGACGCGTCAGGCATGGGCATTGGGGGAGTGTTGAGTCAAGAGGGACACCCAGTTTCCTACTTTAGTGAGAAACTGAATGAAGCCAAGCAAAAATACTCGAATTATGATCGGGAATTTTATGCTATCGTCCAGTCACTGCGATATTGGAGACACTACCTCCTTCCCCGGGAGTTTGTGCTGTATTCGGACCACCAGGCCCTACGCTACCTCGACTCTCAGAGGAAGCTGAGTCACCGCCATGCGAAGTGGGTAGAGTACCTTCAGGATTTCCACTATGTTCTCAAACATCGTGCTGGTGTTGAGAACAAGCCCGCCGACGCTCTCAGTCGTCGAGTCTCTCTACTTCACACACTGCGGGCCCAGGTGGATGGCTTCGAGAGATTGATCCTGGACTACCCTACTTGTCCTGATTTTGCTGAGACTTACGCCGCGTTATCGAGGGACCCTCCTGATCCTGTCGAAGGATTTCAGATCATCGACAAATACCTATTCCGGGGCTCCCGCTTGTGTGTACCCAATACCTCATATCGTGATTATTTAGTATGGGAACTACACGCCGGGGGCGCCGCCGGCCATTTTGGGCGAGACAAATCGATTGCTATGGTAGAGGATCGTTTCTATTGGCCGAGCTTGAAGAAAGATGTAGCTCGTGTAGTTCGACACTGTCGCGTATGCCAGACGGCCAAGGGAACGAAGCAGAACACGGGCTTATACACTCCTTTACCCGTTCCACATCGTCCTTGGGAGGACATTAGTATGGACTTCGTGCTTGGACTTCCGCGCACTCTGCGGAAGCATGATTCTATCTTTGTAGTGGTCGACCGGTTCTCTAAGATGGCACATTTTATCGCATGTAGGAAGACTTTCGACGCGCCCCACGTCGCAGCCCTATTTATGAGTGAGGTCTTTAGATTACACGGTCTCCCGAAGTCCATCGTGTCCGATCGAGATGTGCGGTTCGTTAGTTATTTTTGGAAGACGTTATGGCGCAAGACCGGGACTACGCTTAAGTTCTCTTCCGCTTACCACCCTCAGACTGACGGCCAGACCGAGGTGGTGAATAGAAGTCTGGGTAACCTGTTGAGATGTCTCGTTGGTGAGCACGCGTCTGGCTGGGACTCGATACTCCCTATAGCGGAGTTTGCGTATAACAGTTCCATCAATAGGTCGACTGGTCTGAGTCCGTTCCAGGTAGTATCCGGTTATGACCCTAGGAAGCCTATTGATCTTATACCTATCCCGACTGAGTCACGTCCTAGTGAGTCTGCTGAGTCTTTCACGCGTCATTTGCATGAGTTGCATGAGTCTGTCAGGCGAAAAATCAATTTAAGCAACGAACATTATAAAGAACAGGCGGACAGACATAGGCGGGAGAAACATTTTCTGGTTGGCGAACAGGTGATGGTTCGAGTTCGTGCGGAACGGCTCCCTCAGGGGCCTTCCAAGAAATTAAGCGCCAAGCGAATTGGGCCCTACAGCGTGTTGAGGCGGATCGGGTTGAATGCCTACGAGCTAGACATTCCTTCGAGCATGGGTATCCACCCCGTGTTCAATGTTGAGGACCTGACACCGTACTTCCCACCTCACGAGTACTCTGACCCTTACCTTGGCGGCCCTCCTGACCTTCCACCATCACCCCTTGACCCCACCACCCAGCCTCCACTTGATTCCCACTTCCCCAGGAGTTCACCACCATTGGCTTCACCGGCGGTACCACCACCATCGCCGGACCACTTCTCCCGAGAGCAGAGGGTCGAGCAGATTACTGAGATCATTACGCATGAGTTCATCCCCGCCGCGGATGGGCTCGTGTGCCGCTACTTGGTTCGCTGGTTGGGACGTTCTTCTTCCGACGACACTTGGATTGCTGCTGCTGAGCTTGATCAACTCGCCCCCGGGCTTCGACTACAGTACGATCGTCTCCATTCATCGGAGATGAAGGCTTTTCAGTCGGGGGGAGTTGATGGGGGACCATCGAGCGCAACTCGGCGCAAGGCGGGCCCCACCTTCGTATATTCGCGCCGACGGACTTGATCGAATCGGCGATCCGTTACCGCGGATGCGTCCGGCTCGTCGTTTCGAGTCACTTTCATATATAGCTCTATGTATTTCGGATATTATTTCATATAATTTTGGGAACGGAACCGTCGGCCAATCATAGCCGTCGATTCCGGGTGCCCTAGTTTTGTTTTCTTATAAATATGAGTCTTAGGGTGGCTGATTTCTTATTGCTGAAGTTTGGAGAAGATATCTTCCTTGCTTCCGGTGATCCTTCCGCGGTGCCGACGCCGTGGAGCCCGTGGTGCCGACTCCATTGGGTAAGCTTCCTTTCCTCCTCCTCCTCCTATCCTCCCAGCTTTCCCTTGCCGCCAGCCCCACCTGCAGCCGACTACAGCAGCCCTGCTGCCCCCTCCGCCAGCCGGCGCTACAGCCACCACCCTCCCAACCCGCAACCAGCCACCGCCCCTCCCTAGCCCGCAGCCATCTCGCCACCGCCCCTCTACAGCCCTCCCCTGCCGCCTCTCCACCGCCTGAACACCCACGCCGCCAGCCCGCCTACACCACCAGCCGCCTCCTCTCATAGCCCTCCTGCTGCCCTTGTCCCAAAACTGTCCGGATCTGTCCAGATCTGGACAGATCTGCCCCGGTCCAGTCCCAAGCCTCGAACCAGCCCTAAAACGCCCCGATCCCGCCGCCAATCACTTCCCTTCCGTGGATCCACTTTTCTCCGTGCCCGATCTAGTCCTCCACCACCCGGAAAGCCCTATTTCGCCTCCGAAATTCAGATCCGTGTTGGATTGCGGCCACCCTTGGATTTATTTCAGATTTTTGTATGTGTTATTTGTGACGATCTATTTTGTTGGGTATAATATATTGTGCACGTGTGGTACTTTTGTTCAAGGAATTTTAGCTTGTTGTATTCTCCTGTGAATCTCTTGCCCTGCAGGTCGCCTAATTCGCCGCGCGCTTATTCTAGCCCTCCGTGCGGAGGAAAGCTATTGCCTAGCCGCTTAAAGAAAATTGCTTATCTTGCCTCGAATGAATGCGATGTTTTATTATAATGATTTTGGTTGCTTACGTTGATTAATTCGCCTATCAATCGTGTCTTGCATTTAATCATTGGTTTGGTTGAGTCGATTCCCCTCACATCACTAATTTGCATCCTAAGCGCCACTACACAGCCTACCCTACATCATACATGCTATGCAAAGCCCGACGGATCAATCACAAGTTAGATAATAAATTTAAATATCCCACGCAGATATAAATTCACAGCAAAGCAAAATAATTTATTAAGCGAACAGGCTTAGGTTTTCCTCCGCGTGGAGGGCCAAGGTACGAGCGCGCGGCGAATAATTCCTTCCTGCAGTTAGAGATTAATCCAGGCGCAAATAATTATAACGAAAGGAACATCCACACAAGCATGTAATAATCCAGACGATAACAATGTCTTACAACCAAAATCCGATACAAAATACGACACAAATCTGAAAATAAAAATAGGGCTGCAGCAATTCTAAACAAATCTGAACTTTAGAGAAGAGAGGGGGTTTTTCGGGCGGTGGTGGACTAGATCGGGTAAGGGGAAGGTGGTTCCACGGAATGGAGGGGCTGTTGGCTGAGGATATGGAGGGTGAGGGGCTGATCTGGGTCCGGGACTGGATCTGGACAAATCTGTCCAGATCTGGACAGATTTTGGTCGGCGGAAGCGGGGAGAAGAGGGCTGGGACAGGGGTGGCTGAGGGTGGCTGTTGGCGGGTGAAAGGGGCTGGCGGCGTGGAGCTACAGGGAGCAAAGGGGGGGGGGGGGGGGGGGGGGGGCTGCGGTGGACTGAAAAGGAGGCGGCTGGAGTTTGGGAGAATGGCTGGCGGGGGGAGGCTACGGGTGGCTGGCGGTGGATTAGAGAGGGGAAAATAATATGGATGAACAGTGAATTTAATATTTGAACAGTGCAATGAAAACTATATATATGAAAATGGCAGCAAGGTGGCTGGACGGGTTTTGGTAGGGGCTGGCGGCAGGGAATGGGGAGGGCTGTAGATGAAGGGAGGAGGGAGGTTAACAAAGAGATACTTACCCAAGGAGTCGTCACCAAGGGGGCTCCACGGAGTCGGCACCGCGGAGGAGATCACCGGAAACAAGGAAGAAGACTTCTCCAAATTTCAGCAATAAGAATTCCTGCAGCCCTAAAGACCTATTTATAATAAAACAATATTAGGGCAACCGAAATCGACGGCTATGATTGGCCGGCGGTTCCGATGCCATAACTACATGACATAAAACTCAAAATACATAATGTTATATATGAAAATGATTCGCAACACGCATCCGGACGCATCCACGGAGTCGGATCGTCGATCCGGGCACGCCATATATGGTAAGTCGCCAAATCAGCCCGAATGGGCCCCAAAACTCGCCCATCACTGCTCCGCATCAATCTCCCCGGCTTGAAAGAATTCATCTCCCGATGAATAGGGGCCAGAACTCTCGCGCCGCATGCCAGGTAAAACTCGAAGAGGTCCTCCAGAGGTCGTCCAAGTGTCGACGCAGAAAAGTGGCCTCGCCAATCAACTCCTCCGGACTGAAAAATTTCCATCCCCGATGAGTGGAGACGGACGTACTGAAGTCGAAGTGCGGGGGCGAATCGATCAAGCTCATCTCTCAACACACTAGTAGAAGGATCCGGTGGAATCTGAGGTGCCAATGGTGAAACCGTTGGGGACAAGATCCCGGGTAAATAAGGGTCAGACGTGGGCTGAGAACGGGGCAATGAATGTGGTGGCAAGGGCTCGGGGGTAGACTGAATGGTGGGTGGTAACAACAGTGGTAAAGGCTCGGGAGGGCCGCCAAGATGTGGGCCTGAATACTCGTGAAGTGCAAAGTATGGCGTTAGGTTCTCGACATTGAACACATTATGGGTACCCATGCTCGCGGGGATGTCCAACTCATAAGCATTTGTCCCGATGCATCTCAGGACTGAGTAGGGACCCATTCGCCTAACGTTCAAGCTTTTAGCAAGCCTCGCACGGAGCCTCACAACGCAGATTCTTACCATCACCTGCTCGCCTTCACGAAGTACCTGCACTTGCCAATGAACATCCGCATGTGATTTACAAAATTTATTATCATTATGGATTCTTCGTCGGACCGACTCATGACACACATGCAAACGATGAATCGACAACACAACAAACTTATGCCAATGATGACAAAACGACGCGACAGACTCATGCAAATGATGACAAAACGACTCAACAGACGCATACAAACGATGTAAATGAAACATGATTGACACAACATGCTCTCTATGGGAAAATCTAAAAATGACCTGCAAATCTATCGCGGTAGGTGGCCTATCAGGAGGCTCTCTGGGAGGAGTGTAGCAAAACTCATCTCGTGTGAGACGAGTGCCCAGATGATCGAGAGAGACAACTATACTCAAATACGAGCTCGTAAAGCGCGAAATGTCTCTCAGGGAACGTGACACGTCAGGGGGCTCACCAGGAGGTGTGTAAGAAAAGTCTTCGCGAATGCGTCGACCGCCTAAGTGAAAATCGTGTGCACCGACTAGGAAACGCGGCGCTATAGAGTGGTGAGTGTCCCCGACAACAAAGAACTCATCGGGTGGGTCAGCGGGTGGTGTGTCCCAAAACTCATCACGAGTGTGATGCGTCATAAAGTAGGTCCTCAAAATATGTGTAGGCTCTAGTGTGCTTAAGGTAGGCCCTACATACGTCTTATTCCACTCACGACCCATCCTCTGGGGCAAGGCCAGAGATGATAGGGGAGGAGACGTCAATAACTCGAAACTCGTAAACAAGCGCCTCACGTGAATCTCATGTTCACCCGGATGTGGTGGATCATCAGGAGGCTCAACTGGGGGCTCGTCATGGGACTCGTCACTAGGTTCAAGGTCCTCCAGATGAGTGCCTACAAAAGGGGTAGTGTTCCCGTGAATGGATGACATGGCCACTACGAGATCAACACTAGGCTCTGGGCTCTCGGTCGCGATGTGACTCAGGGACATGATAATGGGACAGCGACATAGACCTAGACTTAAGATTGGAACCGTAGGTGCGGTGTCAGGAAGTGGGTATGTGGTCGGGGTGCTAACTAACCCGGTGGATGGCAGAGAAAGAGGTGTGGGTGAAGGACACAATACTACAGATTCAATAGGCCGCTCAGATTCGCTCTCAGTCGGGGTCACACGAGACGGGTCAGAAACTAGCTATTGGTCACGCATTGGGCTAAGCACCTCACTGGGGTGAAAGCAATTCGCATCAGGTATTACTTCAGTCATGTCTGATGGAACAATGATAGGCAAAGTGGTGTCCTCGGTGTCGGAGGGGCTCGCACTGCGGAGGTCAAGGTGAGAATCCCATCGACCAGCTCTTGCGGATCTCAAAGACTGTTCATAACGAAGGGCAAGCTGATACATCTGCTCGAGGGACTTCGAGCTATGATAAACCACCTCAGTACGAATGCCTGGTCGAAGGCCAGACCGAAATCTGCAAGAGGTCATAGCTGGGTTCTCTCGGATATCGCTCCTCACAACTAACTCATCAAAGTGATCTCTGTACTCAGCGACGGACATGGATCCTTGCTGAAGGGAAAATAATTGGTCGAGCAAGCGACTCCGATATGACGAAGGCAGATACCTCTGACACAATGTACGCTTCATGTCCACCCAACTAGTGATGCGATGTAGACGGTCTCGCTCGCGGGTCATCTCAACACTAGACCAATATGCCCTCGCCTGATCTAAAAGTCTAAGTTTCGCAAACTTGACGCGACGCTCACCGAATAACTCAAAATGATCGAGATAATACTCCATATCCACGAGCCAGTAACTGAAAGACTCGGGACACGATGAGCCGTCAAAGGAAGGGGCAGCAGTACGAAACTGACTCTCAAGATCTCTCTCGGAACGACGATCCTCATAATAATCATTCCTAAGGTAACCGAGTCGTGACGAAGGATCGACACGATCCGCTCGCGTGTACGGATAATAACGACGACAACCATCATACTGATCGTCTCTAATGTAGTGGTCTCGTGTCGGTGGGTCAACACGATCTCTAAAAGTGGTGTTGTGATCGAGAATAATCATCGTAGTAACGTGAAGATCTCCCTGACGGGGCTCTGTGAGAGCGGGTGCTAGTGGACTCGAGACCTCCAAAGTGAGGGGAGGAATAATCGTGATAATCGTGACACCTAGACATAATGAAAAACCTATAGACTCTACGACTGCGTATCAAAAAGAGCGCGTAACCTCCCTCTGATACCAATTGACGCAGGACGAATCTATAGGCGGCGGATAAATCGTGACCTAACCCTACATGCTATGCAAAGCCCGACAGATCAATCACAAGTTAGATAATAAATTTAAATATCCCACGCAGATATAAATTCACAGCAAAGCAAAATAATTTATTAAGCGAACAGGCTTAGGTTTTCCTCCGCGTGGAGGGCCAAGGTACGAGCGCGCGGCGAATAATTCCTTCCTGCAGTTAGAGATTAATCCAGGCGCAAATAATTATAACGAAAGGAACATCCACACAAGCATGTAATAATCCAGACGATAACAATGTCTTACAACCAAAATCCGATACAAAATACGACACAAATCTGAAAATAAAAATAGGGCTGTAGCAATTCTAAACAAATCTGAACTTTAGAGAAGAGAGGGGGTTTTCCGGGCGGTGGTGGACTAGATCGGGTAAGGGGAAGGTGGTTCCACGGAATGGAGGGGCTGCTGGCTGAGGATATGGAGGGTGAGGAGCTGATCTGGGTCCGGGACTGGATCTGGACAAATCTGTCCAGATCTGGACAGATTTTGGTCGGCGGAAGCGGGGAGAAGAGGGCTGGGACAGGGGCGGCTGAGGGTGGCTGTTGGCGGGTGAAAGGGGCTGGCGGCGTGGAGCTACAGGGAGCAAGGGGGGGGGGGGGGGGGGGGCTGCGGTGGACTGAAAAGGAGGCGGCTGGAGTTTGGGAGAATGGCTGGCGGGGGGAGGCTACGGGTGGCTGGCGGTGGATTAGAGAGGGGAAAATAATATGGATGAACAGTGAATTTAATATTTGAACAGTGCAATGAAAACTATATATATGAAAATGGCAGCAAGGTGACTGGACGGGTTTTGGTAGGGGCTGGCGGCAGGGAATGGGGAGGGTTGTAGATGAAGGGAGGAGGGAGGTTAACAAAGAGATACTTACCCAAGGAGTCGTCACCAAGGGGGCTCCACGGAGTCGGCACCGCGGAGGAGATCACCGGAAACAAGGAAGAAGACTTCTCCAAATTTCAGCAATAAGAATTCCTGCAGCCCTAAAGACCTATTTATAATAAAACAATATTAGGGCAACCGAAATCGACGGCTATGATTGGCCGGCGGTTCCGATGCCATAACTACATGACATAAAACTCAAAATACATAATGTTATATATGAAAATGATTCGCAACACGCATCCGGACGCATCCACGGAGTCGGATCGTCGATCCGGGCACGCCATATATGGTAAGTCGCCAAATCAGCCCGAATGGGCCCCAAAACTCGTCCATCACTGCTCCGCATCACAAGGCTTTTTATTTAGCTTTAATTTAAGAAAATTTTCATCTTATAACTATTTCGCATATGATTAAATAATATTATATCTCATATAAAGCCTACGCTGAAGAAATTAAAGCACAAATCATATATGTCTAAATTTGATCTCATCTACACTATATGTAAATGGAGTAGTGAGTGAACAGTACTTTTGTGTCCATCGCTCCCCACAGTAAATACTACAACGAATTTCAATTTTTCTCCTTTTCTGACCCTTCTTCTGTAATTAAAAAAAAGTTGTCACTGCAAGTGAAAATGATGACGAAGGCGAGGGCAGAGGCCTCCAAGATGTTGTTGGATCTCTTCCAATCGTACGGTTTAACCGGAGCTCTGTAACCTTCTCAAGCCCCATAAAATGTACAAGAGGAGAAAGAAGAAAGGAAAAAAGCAAAGGCATAAATTTTTTAGTAATATTTTCCAATATCATCATGAAAGCTAACAACCGCAAGTGAGATTCTTCCCATGAAAGTCTACTGATCAGTTCAATGTCCATGAACAAAGGAATGGATACTACTTCAAGTTTCAAGTAGGAAGTGGTTGGGCTTAGGGAATTGAAGAGAAAAACTGTACACATGTGACCCTAAGAAAATGATAACCAGCATTAAATACTTACGATGTACTTCAGATTTATATACCATGTATATATATATACACTTACATTCATTCTTGTGTATTTAAAAAGTATTGCTAATGATATTAGGTATTGTTAATTAAGAAGTAAAACTTGTATTCTTGCTAATGATATATATATCACCCCGTGCAATACGAGCTTTTGCAACACACTCCATGGGGAGTTGGGGAGAGGGCAACAAGCGATGGGCAAGAGTATTACTGTTGTGACAAGCTGCATAGGAGAAAACATGCACATTTTGCTAGTTATCAAAATTGTAGTTCAAGAGCCTTCTAGTGAGGAGTTAATAAGTCAAAAGAAGATATACAATTATAACATGATTTTATACTTATTTTAATGGATCCAAAAATGAACTTACATTATAGCATCTTCATGAACCTAGGCGTATATGTTAATGCTTAAAATTAAAATTTAAAATTAAGTATAAACTTATATATGAATATGAGTTCATTTAAAAATCCTTCTATATATGTAAAAGATTTGACATGCACTCAGAAATAAAATATTTTTTTGCTTTGCATTCCAAATTTTTACATGGCATCAGAGCTACCAACTCCTTGCGTCTGAACTCTCACCAACCGCGCTCTGTTCTTTTGGCTGCAGTATTTTTTTATTTTATTTCGTTTCTCAGGTGCTCGCAGCCGGCCTCCTGGAGCTCGCCAAAATTAACCGCGCTCGACTGCGTGGTACTCACAAAAAATAAAATGTTCTATGTATGCGTGGTACTCGCAGGAATTGCAGCTCCTCTCCAGCCTAGGCGCGAATACTTTTGTTGCCTAAGCTCGTCGCTCCTTTGCCGCCTGAGCTTGTTGCTTCTCCCTGTTTCCGCAATCATTGCCTTTCGCATCCAGAAGACGCCCGGATCGCTGCTACTGAAGTCGCCGCTTCTCGCATCCAGAGCTCGCGCGGGTCCCTGCTTTCGAACTCGCCACACACGTGGGACTCACCACACGTGTGGGACTTGCCGCTCACTCGTCGGTGTCCCTGCTCCAGGAGTCGCCACTTCTCGCATCCCGCGCACGCGTAGGACTCGCTGCTCCCTCACGATGCCGCTCTCGCCGACCATGGCACTCCAGCACTCGCCAACCTCGCTGCTCAAAACTCGTCGGTCTCCCTGCTCCAGAAATCGCCACTTCTCATTTCCAGGAACGCTGGTCTTCTCCTGTCCTCGCAGCTGCCATCTTGTGCTCGCCGCCTCCTTCCTCTTCACTCTCCACGCTATCATGGGGACGAATGTTGCGTCCGCTTCCTTTACTCTTACAACAGTCGCTCCGACCCCTATCCTCGACGTCTTGCGTCGAGTGCTCTAGATGAAAGGTCTTCTTCATGTGACTCGCGACACCCTTGTTGAACCTACCAAGCAATGGATCCGAGATGATGGTCGCGTACAATCGTGGATTCTCAACTCCATGGACGGTGAGTCATATCGCATGGCTATGCACCACGGGACTGCAAAGACTATGCGGGATGAACTGAAGTCCTTATACTCTGGGTAGGACAGCCTTCAACATCTGTTCGATATCTTTCGGGACCTCCAGACTGTTCTGACGGTGATCTGGCATCCTTTGTGGCCCAATACAAGACACTCCTTGAGTCCTGGATTCAGCACCAGCCTCTGACGCTTGATGTTGCTACCCAACGAGCTCAGAAGGAGGCTGTCGGCATAGCTCCGATGATGGCACGACTCCCACCTCATTTATACAGTGTCTGTGCAACCATCTTATCCTCTCCCACTATTCTGTCTCTATTAGATGTGTGATCCATGATCTTAAAGGTTGATCCGCCTGTCGATGTCCCACTGATTCCCTCGCCTGCCCTACTCCAACACTCTACTGACACTCGCCCTCTACACAATGGGCGCCATGGAGGTCTCCTTGGATTTGGATCTCGACGCGATGGGCACGATGGACGCAATCGCTCAAAGGGGCAAAACACTCGCTCGTGTACGCATTGTAGCCAGACGAATCATACCGAGGCCACCTATTACTGAAAACATGGGTTCCCGTCATAGCCCTCTAACTCTCAGCACCATGCTTCTTTTGCGGTGCATGTTCCTACCACCTCTCGCTCCGATATTTACACTTTGCGAGAGGAACTACAATATCTCTGGGGGTTGGTTACTCGGACTTCCGACTCCAACGCCTCTATCTCCAATGAAAGTATATCGTGTTTTCCCAAAGTACCTCTTGGATAGTGGACTCAGGAGCAACGAATCATATTACTCAGCAGAAGCCTTCTAGGTACACAAACTCTGCTTGTCCTAAGTTTATCACGATGTCCAATAGCGAAACCACCCCAGTCTACGGCTCTGGAGACGTGCCTCTCACTCTGTCCCTCTCTCCGCTCTGTTCTTCATATTCCTGGCTCTCAATTTAATCTCCATTCATGTTCTTGACTCTCAATTAAATCTTCTTTCTGTTAGTCGTCTTATTAATGAGCATGTTTGTTCCATCAAAATTCTCTTCTTCCTTTGTGGTGCAGGATCGATGGACGCGAAATATCTTTTGTATAGGACAACTGTCAAATGGGCTCTACACTCTGGACCTTCCCACCTCAGTTCTCTTCTCTATCAACTCTGTTGAATAGCGTAGTCGTCTTGGCCATGCTCGTCTTCCTATCCAGCAGAAAACTCTTACCTGATTTTTCTTTTTCTAATTTTACATTTGAATCATATATCTACAGGAAACAACATTCTACCTTCTCCCCTCACTATACTAGGAGCTCTGCTCCCTTTGATTTAGTGCGCTCAGACATTTATGGTCCGTATAAAACTGTTAGTATATCAGGATATCGTTATTTTCTTGCATTCATTAATGATCATTCTCGCATGACATAGTTGTATTTGTTGCACAATCACTCTAAACTACTAGGTCTCTTTTGCTCCTTTATCGCAGAGATCCGTACTCAATTCTCACGCTCAATAAAAATACTTCAAACTGATAATGCGCACAAATATATAATTCAACTTCCAGGAAACTTGCACTACGTTCGGTATCCTGTGCCTATACACCGCAATGAAATGGTGTGGATGAGCGAAAGAATCAAACCCTCCTCGAGGTTGCTCGCTCCCTTATGTTTCAAATGCAGGTCCCAAAAATCTATTGACACTTTGCAGTCTCCACCGCATGTTATCTAATTAATCGCATCTCTTCCATTCTCAACTTTGCGACGTCGTTCTTCATCCTCTTTCCTTTGACACCCCTCTTCCCCTTGACTCATCGTGTCTTTGGCAGTGTTTGCTTTATCCATCATCTTGGCCCTGCTATGGACAAATTGGCCCCACACGCTACCAAGTTTATGTTTGTTGGGTACTCTCGCACACAGAAGGGATGTGTGTTACTCACCCACTGATTAAAAACTCGTTACATTAGTTGATGTCACCTTCCTTGAGAATCAACCCTTTTACTCCTCGACTCCTAGTTATACCTTCTTAACCTGATATCCTACGTCATAACGTACCTATCCACAAGAACACACCTCCTCTGCTTCCAACACCACCTCTCGTGCTCCCAACACATCCATCTCCTCCTCCTATTCGTGTGTAAATTCTCCGTCATACTCCGTCTGAAGCACGAAGATAGTTTTCCCCTCCTGATGACGCTCCACGACCAGCTGATCCACCTACGACGCCTATTGCTCACCCTCTCTTTTATTATGTCTACTTACATCACTTATCTCCCGACCTTCATAGGTTTATAGCTTCCTGGTCTTCAATTTTCACCCTCTCTTCTGTGCAGGAAGCTCTTGAACATCATGGGTAGCAGGCCGCGATGGATGAAGAAATGGTTGCCCTCTGTGCCAAT
Organism: Dactylorhiza incarnata; assembly: GCA_033032865.1. Classification (NCBI taxonomy): domain Eukaryota; kingdom Viridiplantae; phylum Streptophyta; class Magnoliopsida; order Asparagales; family Orchidaceae; genus Dactylorhiza; species Dactylorhiza incarnata. Next base: position 570,135 of record JAWHQI010000348.1, on the reverse strand, counting down.
CAGACCTGGGACCTTGTCCCTTTACTCCTGGCCAATGTCGTGTGGGATGTAAATGGGTCTTCACTGTGAAGCATTGTCCTTATGGGACCATTGAGCGTCTCAAAGCTCATCTCGTGACTCGCGATTTCACTCAACAATATGACCTTGACTTTGAAGAGACGTTCTCCCCAGTGGCTAAGTTGAATACCGTTCGAGTTTTGATCTCCTTGGTCGTCCATCATCATTGGTTGTTACATCAACTCGACATCAAGAATTTCTTCTTTAATGATGATCTAGCTGAGACTATCAACATGCAGCAACCTCCTAGTTATGAAACCGCAGGGGAGTTCCTTGTGTTCTACCTCAAGAAATCTCTCTATGACCTCAAGCAGTCTCCTCGGGCTTGGCTTGATAAATTCAGTCAAGTCGTTCGAGATTTTGGCTTTACTCGGAGCTCAGAGGACTTCTCCCTATTTATTCGTTGTCGCCCGACAGGCACGGTGATATTGTTGGTATATGTTGATGATATTTTCATCACGAGCAATGATCTGAACAATATCTCTATATCAAAAAGCACTTGACCTCACATTTTCAGACCAAAGATTTGGGCAAACTCTGATATTTCTTGGGCATCGAGGTAGCTCATCGACCCGATGGACTCATCTTGTCTCAACAGAAGTACTGTCTCGATTCTTCACGATGCAGGCTACTCCGGATGCAAGCCTACTGACACACCAACAGATGTCAACCACAAGCTCTGCGCTCATACATCCGACTCTGATCTGCTTCTCCCTAATCAGGAGTACTATGGTCGCCTAGTCGACAAGCTTATCTATTTGACTATCACACGACCCGATATATCCTTTGTTGTTGAGGTGGTCAGACGGTTCATGCATGCTCTTCGGATGTCCCACCTTCAGGCTGTCGAGCCAATCCATCGATATCTGAAGAATGCCCCAGGACAAAGGCTTGTGTATAAGCCCCCATCTTCTCCATCCTTAATTGTCTACTATGATGCAGACTATGACGGTTCTCTTGATGATCGTTGGTCTACGAGCGGCTATTGCACATACTTTGGAGGACACCTGGTCACCTGGAGAAGCAAGAAGCAAACAGTGGCGGCACGCTCGTCTGTAGAGGCTGAATATTGTTCAATGGCGTCTGATGTTTCTGAACTTATGTGGTTGGAAAGTCTTCATACTGATCTCGGTGTGAAACTCCCCTTTTCGAGATTTTGGTTTCACTCGGAGCTCGGAGGACTTCTCCTTATTTACTCATTGCCGCCTGCCAGACACGGTGATACTTTTAGTACATGTTGATGATATTCTCATCACGGGCAATGATCTGAACAATATCTCTATATCAAGAAGCACTTGACCTCACATTTTCAGACCAAAGATTTGGGCAAGCTCCGATATTTCTTGGACATCAAGGTAGCTCATCGACCCGATGGACTCATCTTGTCTCAACGGAAGTACTGTCTCGGCCTTCTTCACGATGCAGACTACTCCGGATGCAAGCCTACTAACACACCAACGGATGTCAACCACAAGCTCTGCGCTCATACATCTGACTCTGATCTGCTTCTCCCTAATTAGGAGTACTATCGTCGCCTAGTTGGCAAGCTCATCTATTTGACTATCACACGACCCGATATATCATTTGTTGTTGAGGTGGTCAGACGGTTCATGCATGCTCCTCAGGATGTCCCACCTTCAGGCTGTCGAGCCAATCCTTCGGTATCTGAAGAATGCCTCAGGACAAGGGCTTGTGTATAAGCCCTCATCTTCTCTATCCTTAATTGTCCATTATGATGCAGACTATGACGGTTCTCTTGATGATCGTCGGACTACGAGTGGTTATTGCACATACTTTGGAGGACACCTGGTCACCTGGAGAAGCAAGAAGCAAACAGTGGCGGCACGCTCGACTATAGAGGCTAAATATTGTTCGATGGCGCCTGCTGTTTCTAAACTTATGTGGTTGGAAAGTCTTCATGTTGATCATAGTGTGGAACACCCCTTTTCGTTCGTTCTCTACTGCGATAGTCAAGTTGCTATCCATATCGTCGAGAATCCCATTTTTCATGAACGTACCAAATATATCGAAGTTGATTGTCATTTCATCCGGGAAAAAGTTCAGCAACGCAAACTTGATTTGCGACATGTACCCGTTGCCGAGCAGATTTATGATGTTCTCACAAAGGCCTTACCTCACCCATTATATCGACAATTCATTTTCAAGCTTGACACCTACAATCTGTATGCTCGAAGCTTGCGGGGGAGTGTCGAATATTTGACTTGCCAATGTAAAAGCCCGATATTGGCATGTATAGTTTAGTCTCACACCTTGGTTTGAAGTTGATTTTTCACTTCATATATATATACACACGAGCAGCTCCGCACGGGCTTCACCCGTGCTCGCTGACTCTTAGCGGGCTGCGGCCGCATTCGAGCGGGCTGCGCCCGCATTCGAGCGGGCTGCACCCGCATTCGAATGGTTTGTGCCTGCATACGACAGTACCGGACCGGCGACGGCGAGCTTCCCCCGCAACTTATATACATATGAGTACTCAAAATGACCGTAAAAAATATACATCAATATTTTATAATTATTTTTTTCAAAAACATTTATATTTTAAAAAAAAATCATTTTAAAATAAGTCATTATATTTCGAAATTAGTTTTTGGAGGTATAATGATTACCTACCATAGTAGGTGTAGGAGGTCTACTAAAAAGTTTTTGGATTTTATGAATTTCCATCATTATTTTTATTATTAGGATATTGTAAATATATGCACGAGTAGCTCCGCACGGGCTTTGCCCGTGCTTGCTGAATCTTAGTGGGCTGCGCCCGCATTCGAACGGTCTGTGCCTGCATACGACAGTACCGGACCGGCGACGGCGGGCTTCCCCCGCAACTTATACATATGAGTACTCAAAATGATCGTAAAAAAATATACATCAATATTTTATAATTATTTTTTTCAAAAACATTTATATTTTAACAAAAAAATCATTTTAAAATAAGCCATTATATTTCGAAAATAGTTTTTGGAGGTATAATGATTACCTACCATAGTATGTACAAATCATTGTATTATTTTAATGTATGTGAAGAAATAAAATATTTTTCTGCTCCGCATTCCAAATTTCTACAATAATGAGCATGAATCTTAATTTGAATCTGAAGCAAGTAGTAAATTTGAGTACCAAGTTATATATGAGTTTGAAATTGAATTTGAATGTATAAACATATCTAAGCCTAAGAAATGAAATGAATTTATTCCTAAGCGTCAAGTTGAATAAATTACAACGGTTGAAGCTGATAAACGATTTGAAGAAGCAAACAATGGTGTCATGCTCATCTACAGAGGCCGAGTATCGTTCGATGGCGTTTGCTGTTTCTGAACTTACATGGTTGGAAAGTCTTCTTACTGATCTTGGTGTGAAACTCTCCTTTCCGGTTGTTCTCTACTGTGATACTCAAGCTTCTATCCATATAAAGGCACAGTATTGGCAAGTAAAGTTTAATCCCACACCTTGGTTTGGAGTTGAGTTGTCACTCCTCCTTCCTATATATATGTACAAATCCTTGTATTATTTGAATGTATGTGTGGAGAAATAAAATATTTTTCAACTCCGAATTTCAAATTTCTACAACAGTGAACCTGAATCTTAATTGGAATCTGAATCAAGTAGTAAATTTGAGCACCAAGTTATATGAGTCTGAAATTGAATTTGAATGTAACAGCATATCTAAGCCTAAGAAATGAAATGAATTTATTCCTAAGCGTGAAGTTGAATAAATTACAACTGTTGAAGCTGATAAATCGTTTGAAGAGTTCATGAAAATCCTGAAGAGCTTTCTAATGAATTTACTACAAAATCAAACTGAGCATGATTTATTTTTGGTTCATGGCATCTTGGTTTAAAAAATTATAACTGTGTGAGCACATGAAATAAAATTTTCTATTATGTTGTCAAAAGAGTTTGAACTTTATTTTCTTGGTTAAAACAAAAAACAAAAAAATAATAACAAATTTAAAGAGATTCAAATAAAAGGGTTCAAACTAAAAGGATTGTCTGTTCAAATCATAGATATCCACATATGTCTGGTTAGACTACATGCAATTCTAAATTTCTTCATCATAGTATTACTTCTAGTATATCCACTAGGAAGTATTTATGCATCTTTAACATTACCTTCATCGAAAGCATTTCATATTACACCATCCTAGTCATTGTGACACAGTATATGTCAACTCTATGAATGCTTGAATAAATTAGACACGAATTGGTCTATTAGACTTACAACAATGAACATTATAAATAATACGTCACAATAACTCACAATTTAGGCAAAGTTTTTAGAAAGGTAACAAATAATGTAATACACATGCAAAAGTACTAGAAAATCAATGCTTGAACGAACAAAACCCAACAAGTCGGAGGATAATATTGACACGGATTACAAACTTATATTACCCAAAACATGGAATAAACACACTATTCGACGCTAAAGAAAAGACGATCAATCAATAAACGTGCAATGTTTACGGGATAGAAGGGCTCGGTGGATGTAAGGTGAGAACAAAAATTGATTTGGAGAGGTTATCGGACAGTCCATGCTCAGAAGAATGATCCGTATGATGTTTTGGAGGTCAGGAGATGCGTGGAAGGGTTTTGGATGTCTTGTTAGGATTCTGGAAATGCATAACAATGGTGGGATTGATTCCAAAAAAGGTACCTCCCAGATACAGCCATACAGGATCAACACAAAATGGGGATGCTCTAGCTTGCTTTTAATTATAATAACTATGAATTTGCTAATTATCTTAATTTCAGATTAGGTGATAAAACACTTGCTTTTAATCATACATGAATCCTTATGTGCTACAAAAATTGTTACGAATAAGAATCTTCGATGAGCCACCCACTCAATGCGATGCACGTGAGAGAGAGAATGAGCGACTCAAAATGACAAACATTGCATTACATTCATAAAAGAATACATGCGTGAGAGGTAGAGAAGAGAGGGAGGGAGATAGGGGAGAAGAGAGAGAGAGAGAGACCATACAATAATGATCCTCCGGGATCCCTAAACCCTTACGCCTCTCCCCCTTGTATAGATGAGGGAGGGCATATTAACACATACATAATACTCCAACTAAATTAATATTAATTAATACTCATTATTTAATATTAACTAATTAATTAATAATATTATATTCAACCATGAATGTACGACGGAGGCTTTCATATGCGCACACCGGTGGTTCCGACGAGGGGGATCTGCTTGGGAGAATGTGAGTGTAACACTACACCGCCTTTGAAAATCGATCTTGCTCTCAAGGTCGAGCTTCCAATATTTCTCGGGAGGTGAAGTGGGGCATGAACATATGAAGGTGAGAGTATGTGGTAGAAAAGGGTGTAGGGCAGGCTCGGACTTGGCAGCCAGCGTGGGGCTCAAGGTAGCTAAAATACATTGGATGTAGGAGGGGTTGGGTGGCGCGTGGGAGGCTAAAAAGTGAGGAGGAGCATTTTGGAAACTAACACAGGTGGAATGGAGAAAATTAGTTTGGGAAGCGATGCCAGGAATGGGAGCAGGCGTGATGGGAGAGAGGGGGTGTCGAGCACATGAACTAGGAGAAAACTGAGTCGGGGAGACACGGGAATGGACATATGCGGGGACAGGATGTTGGAGAAAACGGACGATGATGCTGGGAAGCGCGGCATTGCGGGTAGAGAACGTCGAGGTCGTGGTGTCCTCTGTAATATTCGTGACGTTCGTGGAAAGGAAAGGAGCAGAGGGTGGGGCGGAAGAGCGCATATGATGGAGCTTCAACAATCGCAAGGACAGAGACACGATTAGGAGTGGCGCGGCGTTGTACACCGTGAGCAAAGTTGATATCATGGGAGAGGGCCGCGCATGCGCGAAAGTCCGTCTGGGAGTTGAGCCCACCAATGAGATCGGGCTCTCGCAAATGTTGGGAAATGCCTAGATGTGCTCAGAGGTGGGGTCATGCGTGTGGTTTCGTGCGTCGACACCCGTCGCATGGTTGTCAGCGACATCTGGCAGCGAGGGCAAACATCTAGGGTTCACGACGGGTACCCAAACTAGCAATTGATGTGGTGGTGGCACAGCTTGCACTCCGTTGGTAGAGGGAAAAGTCTGTCAATTAGGGCATGCGAGAGTGGCGGGGATCTCCAGGGGCAGCGAACGAAGAGGGAGTACTGCTACACCGATTCGTTTGAGTTCGAGGAGCTAAGGATAGGATGTTGGAGGGCATAGCGTTGTGGCGATCGAGGCTCTCGTGGACGGATGCAACAATGGAGGACATGGCGGGAAAGGATGTGTTCCAACCGGCGGCCAAAAGGAACAATAGTGGAATTTCGGCGACGGTAACTACGGCCGAAAAATGCCAGCTTAGACCAATTGTTACGAACAAGAATCTTCAATAAAAGACCCACTCAATGCGATGCGCGCGCGCGAGAGAGAGAATGAGCGACTCAAAACGACGAGCATTGCATTACATTCATAAAAGAATACATGCGTGAGAGGTAGAGAGAAGAGTCCTAAGAGGAGAGGGAGGGAGAGAGAGAGAGGGAGAGAAAGAGAGAGCCTATACAATAATGATCCCCGAGATCCCTAAACCCCCATGCCTCTCCCCCTTATATAGATGAGTGAAGGCATCTCAACACATACATAATACTCTAACTAAATTAATATTAATTAGTGCTCATTAATTAATATTAACTAATTAATTAATAATATGATATGCCACCATGAATGTACCAGGCAACTTCCATATGTGCACACCAGTGGTTCCGACGAGGGGGATCCCCTTGGGCGAATGTGTGAGAGTAACAAAAATAGAATCATATAAAGTTATAAAATGTAAATAAATGTTCTTAAGGTAAAAAAAAATATTTTATATATTAATTCAAAATTTTTATTGTTTCAGAGTTCTCTTTATATCATCTAGCCGTTATTGGAGATTTTATCCTGTTCACTACTACCGGTGAAAACAAAGATGTGATATAATGTGAAAATGTAAATCTACATGCTACTCATGGATTTCTCTACGGTAAGTACAATCATTATGCTCAAATCTATCTGACGACCATCAACTGAACAATTTCAATTTCCGAGTAGGACAGCATGATGTAGACCAGAGAACATATATGATGGGGATCGGCGCCGCGGAGCCGCGGTTGTAACGCCCCTGTTTTTTTCCGGTAATTGTTTAATTCAGTGATGGCGTGTTAATGACGTCGGGGCGTTATTTCTAACGTCGAGTTAGCGGCGCGTTGCCGTTTGCGCGTTTTCGCGTCCGTTTGGGTCAAGTCAACCAAATTTTGCAACGACCCGGAATTGGAAAATTTTACGTTAGGAAATTAGATTATTTAATTTTAGACTTGTCCATCAAGTTTCGTCGCGATCCGAGCCATTTTGGAGCCTCGGCTCCGAGCCATTTTGGAGCCTCGGCGCATTTTAGAAGTTCTGTATATATTTAAAGCTCGTCGTAACTTCCGTCATTCATATCTCGAAAACGGCACGTCGGATTTTGATTCCAACTTCGTCGTTGGATTCGTAGCGGCGCCGTTCACCTTAGGCGAGATTTTCGTTGGATTCGGCGTTCGTTATTTTTTTTGTGATAAAATAATAATAATAATAGTAATAATAATATTATTATAAAAGTTATGAATGTATATATATACGGTTCATTAGAAGCTTGCGTAGATTCCTCCCCTCCCCTCATGCGTCGATTTCTCTTCCAAGCATGCGTCGACTCCCTTCATGCGTCGATTACTTCCCTCTCCAGCCCTTGCGTCGACTTCTCTTCCACCTGCGTCGATTTCCCTTCGCAGCATGCATCGACTACCCATTGCGGCATGCGTCGACACGACCCCTTCGCAGCATGCGTCGACTACCATTGCGGCATGCGTCGACACCCCTATTCAGCATGCGTCGACTTCCTTTTTGCATGCATGCATCGATCCCTTCGTTATTTTATTAATAATAATAATAATGATATTATTATTATTAAAACTATGTAAGTTGTCTAAAAGAAAACGAACCCAGCTTCTTCTCATTCTGTCTGAACCAGAGAGAAAAGAAAAGCGAGCGACGGAAGTGGCGATTTCGTGAATCTTCCGGACGCCGCCGACGGAGCTCCGGTGGTCGAAATCGCGAGCCGAGCATAGATTCGGAAAGCTCTCGACGAGAGCTTCGTCCTCGTGGTAATTTCCTTCCGCTTCGTGAAACTTTTTCGTTAGGTCTTTTGTACCCTAACCTTTTCTAGCCCGATCTCTTGTAGATCTTGACTCCTCTCGCCTTCTCGTAACCCGATCTACAACAGGGAGCAATTCGGAGAGTTTTTCCAGCAAAACCTAAGGCAAGTGGTGTTCTTGCCCTTGCTCTTTCCCTTTGCCATATAACCGCTCCAAGCCGGTGCTCTTGATCTAACTGCGCCTTATCTCCAATTTTATTCTCTATTATTGCCGCTAATAATTTGACATTATGCCAGTTAATTTGACAAAAAGATTTTTTGTTAGCTTCATATCTCCTTGATTTTCTCATTTGCTACTTACCTTATGGTATGATATGTTCCGTTGGGCCTCTCCCTTGTTCCTTGAAATTGCATGAAAATATGAATTCCGTTGGAGGTCGTACACGATGTTGGCGGTGCCACCGGTGCGATGCTCTTTTAATTTAATAAATTCTGTTGGAGGTCGTACGCGGTGTGGTTTTTGCCCCCAGTGCGGTGCTCTTTTAAGCTTTTGATTAGGAGGTCGTACGCGGTGTGGTTTTTGCCCCCGGTGCGGTGTTCTCTTAAGCTTTTAATTGGGAGGCCGTACGCGGTGTGGTTTTTGCCCCCGGTGCGGTGCTCTTCCTTTGGATGAGCTGATCAGTCTCTACAATTCTGAACAAGAGTAACATGATTAATAATTTGAAAACGGATGGCTTTTCTTTTGCTTATGGCGAGTTTTGTCATCGCCTGTGTTCTCACCTTTGTTTGGTGAGCATATTCTGCTGATTTTTAGTTGTTCTGCTGTTTCCTTTTCTGCTGATGATTAGATACTTCTGCTGTTTCTTTTCCTGTCGATTACTTGCTGCTAGCTTTGTCATGACTGACCCTTGCAGCTTCTGTTTCCCTCCGGTCTCGCGGAGGTTTGCTTACTTTCTTATTTTCTGCACCACTTGTACTTGTTTTTGAGGTGTTCTTTCTTTGAATGCCTCAGATTCTGGACAGTAGCAGGTGTTAGTGTGGAGCTTCTTTAGTTGCCGTCTTCTGACTCTCTTGAGGTAGAGTATTCTGTGGACTTGTCGGCCCATGGGTTCGTGTCAGGTGTTGACGCCCGTGGTGCCGTTTAGTTAGATTTTTGTTTCACTGCTGCTGTTACTTGTGGTTCACTTTTGGACACTTGTTCTGGAATGGTTAGATATTGGTTGGCTTCATGGCTCTTGTTAGATATGTTAAGGTAATTGTTGCATTGCATACCATGATTTGAAATGTTAATCTCACTACTTTCTGCGCGTGATAAATCTACTTTTATATATAGTAAATCCACACATTCGATCTTGCATGGTGCACCTCACTAGGTCTTCATGTTCACTTAGGCCACTAAGTAATTAAATCAAGTATTTTTTTCGCTGCGTAAAACTATATTTTTAAAAGCGTGGACTAGTTGATCCACCTAGCCGAGGGACGCGGCTTGTTAATCTTTTTGCATAAATTATATTTAAATCTCTTTGAGTTAATAATAATATTTGCTTGATTGCGAAGAAGGATGAATTGCCTTAACGTCAGTAGGCGTCCCCTACGTGACGTGGCATCACAATGCGTAGCTTTCCCTACTCTGATAGCATTTTAAATGTCGGGAAAATGCGGGTTGTGACAGCGGTGGAGCACAAGTTTTGTGCCCGTTCGGGGCCGATTGGATACATGGCATAGTTGGCGTCTCCAAATCGACGACCCGACCACACAGATGCGTCTGGATTTTCGTTTACTTGCATTTTCATATATTATATTGTATTCTTTAGTTAGTATTTTTTGGCCAATCATAGTCGTTGATGTGAGGGTGCCCTATGGCATTTTTATTATAAATAAGGATTATGGGCTGCCATCAGTTTCATTGCTGATTTTGGAGAAGAAACATTCCCGGAATCCAGCGAATTTCTCACGGTGACGACTCCGTGAGGCCCTACCTAGGTGATGACTCCTAGGTTTGTATTTTTGTATCCCCTTCTTGTCGCCCCATCCAGTCCATTATCCCCTCTCAAATCCCTGTCTCCATCTCCACCCTCGCCAAAACCATTGCTACAATAACCCGCCTTCTGAAACATCATAACAGCCCGCCTCCAGACCTTCGACCCCCACTGAAACCCCTTCTCCCATAGCAGTCCCCCCAAAAAAATCCCATCTCTATCGAAAATCCCTCTCCTTATAGCAACCCACCTACATAGATCCTACTTCATTGAAATCCCTATCCCCCACAACATTCCACCCACAGAGAAGTCCCCAAAGCCCTCCGTCTCCCACATCCCACCCTTGATTCCTCCATCGACCCCCTAGGCCACAACGACGCTTCCAGGAAATCTACATCCAGTCACGCCTTACCCGGTTCTGTATCCAGCAACCCCCTTTCATATCACTGGATCGCATCTTTTACTGTCTGGAGCATCAAATCTCTATCCTAGTGCACCCCCTACTTAAGTGAGTGACTTTATTTGTATGGATCCTTGTTTCTTTATTATTGTACGGTGTTGTGAACATGTTCTTGTGGATCTATAATATTGTAGAATTTTGTGCCAGATTGTCTTGTGATATGTCAGAGCTATTCGCCATGCGCTCTCGCTTTTTGCCCTCTACGTAGAGGAAAACCTAAGTCTGCTCTCTTAAAGAAATAATTTTGCTTTGCTTAAATTATCTAAATGTGATTTAAATATTTGTTGTTTGGTTTGATTTCTCCATCAGATTTTGCATGCGTGGTCATATAGTGTCCTACGCTAATATCCTTATCCTCCCCGCAGTATACCTAAGATTGCATAGCAATCGCACACTCACGTAGCCCACCCTACACTAGTCGGTATTTTAGTCATTGGATTGCGTGCTTGCTTTCACATCCTTCTAGGATTGATATTTAGGTTCATTGCATTCGTTGCAAGATTATTTGCATTACATGTAGGGTTAAGGCATTGTTTGTCAGCCACCTATAAATTCGTCCTGCGTCAATATATTTGTTAAAAAAATAAGATGTGGTGAGATGAGTTTTTTGAATTATTAGTACAGATTGTATTCTTTATAATTATAAAAGCTGATTCACTACTAATTCAACAGGGTTCAATTTCCATTTATCCTTGAGCCAACTTGAAGTATTATTTCAGCCTCTGCTACAAGCAAAAGGCGGTTCATCATATAGATTTCCTTTTGTGATGGATTTCTTGTACATCTGTACTTAGATCATCGCATCGTATAGATTTCCATCAAGAATATCTATAGACCCCAAGACACTAAGAATCACTTCACAATCAACTTCACATTATTTTGGTAATATTCTACAATTAACATAAGACAATCAAAAAATTTGTAGAAATACTATGATTGAAAAATGCTACATAGGAGATGCCCATTCATAGCACAATACAGTGTTATGCAATTCAGTTAATAAATGTGATGATTAAAACTGATTTTTCAGCCATTTATGATGTTTTACTTGAATACTATGATTGAAAAATACTACATAGGAGATGCCCATTCATAGCACAATACAGTGTTATTTAATTCAGTTAATAAATGTGATGATTCAAACTGATTTTTCAGCCATTTATGATGTTTTACTTAACCATTTGTGCATGTCTTTGTGCTCTACATTTGTTAGATGGGTGGGTTGGGGAGGAGAAATAATTATGTCTGTGAGTCGGACCATCCAGATGAGGAAATATGATCTATTTTATATCATAAATACACTAAATTTTTATCATTAAATACACTAAATTTTTATCATAAAATACGATCATTTTACAATAAAAATGATCATTTCTATGAAGAGCATGATTGCATTTCGCCAAAAGTTATTGTATTTCCCAACCTAGAGGCACGAAAATTTCCAATACCCAGAGCTAATAACTTCTCGTAGTGTAGGGGGTCTACTTTAGGGTATATTTGTCAGAAACAATAATAGAAAAATTAAATTTACCTACAAACTGAATAAGAACTTACGAGAAATAAATGGAAAGAAGTAAAATAACCTTGTGTAATCCACATTCATCATAAATAAGAATGTGGTGAAACAACTCGACTTTCTTACCTTTTCTTAATGTTATCAAATGAGGCCTTCCAGTTAGTTCCTAGTACATCATATGGTTTGGCCACCTCAGCGGACACAATTCGCTCGACCTGATAGCATCAGTTAGAGAGGCCAGCAAAGAACATGCATAAGTTAAACTAAATTATCTGGGTGTTCTTTTCACAGAATAAAGTAATAGAAAGTCAATAACAATTAACAAATACAATGAAAATTGAAATACTCATTATTGAAGTCATGGGAATGATTTGAAATAAATCATAGAGAACATAAAAATACTTAACAGAACGATTCACTTTGCCAAATAATTATATTAATAACATTAAAACAAGATCTCAAGAAAATTTAGCTTCACAAAAACAAAATTATAATTACATTGTATTGGATTATGTATTTATTATATTTAGGGTCTATAAGATGTATTCCATTTTTATTTTTTTATTTTATTCTCTAGGGACATTCTTGTAATTTGGATGGTTTCCCTTCTATACATTAAAGGTGTGTGTAACTTAATACAGAACATGCAAACATTTCATTCAACTTTTAATGGTATCAGAGCTAGGTTTGCCCTAACCGCAACTCCTATTGCTCGCAATCTCCTCCTCAGATCGCAAGAGCTTTCATCAGGTCATTGCTTCTTCGATCATGAGACTTTACTCCACACATCTTCCTTGCTCTATAAGCGCCTTCGTCAAATTCACCTACTCTATAAGACTCATCGTACTCCACAGGTCTTCACTCAACCATCCTACTCTGCAGGTCTTCGCCCTGCCATCCTCATTCGTAATGCTTTGTTGTCCTCAACATGATTTTGATCCACAAGTTATTGCGCCACATTTCTTTGCTCCTTCGACCTACGCAAATTTTTGCACATCTTCGATTCTTTGTGATACATAGAATCCAAGTAGGTTGGTTGAAGTGGAGAGGCGCATCTGGGATCTTATGTGATCGTAAAGTACCATTAAAATTTAAAGGCAAGTTTTACCATACTGGAATTAGACCAACGATGCTCTACGGTTCTGAGTGCCAACCCCACTATGGTGGGATAAAGGCTTGAGTGTTATTGTTGTTGTTGTTTGATTTGTCATCCTCCTATTGGTCACAATTTGTTGCAGATATAGTGAGTCGTCATCCTCTAATTGTCATGAATGAGTTTACAAGTTACTTTTTCATTTACATCTCCCTTACGTAATGAATTGTTGCAATTATTTCCTTTGATTGTCTCAATTGAGCTTGTTTGCTGCACCCTCATTATTGTCCACTTCAATCATCGAGAGTCGTTGCTTCTTCACTATGTCCTCTCCGATTGTCTAGAGCCGCTACTTCTTCCTATTGTCTTTGCCTCGAAATCCATTTGACGTAATCACCCTCTACTTCAGGAGAGAATCACCCCTAATAGTCCTCGAGCCCATATTGTCCTTAACTCTTTGACAACAATCCTCATTCATCAATGTTGGATCTCAAACAGTCAAATCCCATATTGTCCTTAACTCTTTGACAACAATCCTCATTCATCAATGTTGGATCAATCATTTGACGTAATCTTTGATAATGAGTATTGAGTTTGAAGTGTCTTACATTCCTCCTCAGTCAAGTCATTCACCGCCACTAATTTCTCACAAACTACTAGATTCAATGCCAGTAGTCTAGTAATGTTGCTATTGCTTCATCGGCTACTCTTGCTGGATCATTGACTAATGATACTACTAACCATATGATAAGTATACCATTCCCTCATTGACCAAACACTACTTAATATTCCCATGTTCCTATGCAGATGGTTCTTTTAACTTTGATTTTGGGTCATGGTTCTCCACCTATATCTTCTAACTATAGTATCACCATTCCCCTACTCCTTAATTCTTTCATGACCTTTATGAGAAGAACAATTTTAGTAGGAGATGTGAAAGGGGAAGGGGGTATATTATTTTGAAGGGTCAAATGCATCCAGAGGAACCAAACTCAATCTTCCATTTATTTATCTACTACTTTAACTTCATTATCTAATGTTAAATAGGATAATATTTTGTTATGACATGCCTGACCTGGTGATGTAAATTTTGAAGCACACTTACACCCATTTTCATATATTCAAAATTCAATTTCTATATTTTAAATTGCAAGGTATAAATGTGTTCGTACTAAGCACTTTCGTAGTAGTATCAGCTCAGTTGCACTCATGGCAGTAAAGTTGTTCAAATTGTGCACTAATGATTAGGGGCACTAATCTTTCACTTTAGTCGATGGATATATATAAAATGTTACTATCATTGATGACTAGTTCAGGAAAACAAGAGGTTATCATTCTCCATCCCCGGTACTTACCAAGGTCATTATCTCCTCTCTAGCACCTAGGTAGAACCTTTAATGACATCCCTGGTTAGCATCTTCCCTTTTTGGGAAGCCCCCTCTCCAACTCTCCTCGTGGGGCAAACATCAAGATGGCCCACTTTGAAGCCCTTTATGATAGGAAATGCCGAACATCTCTCAATTGGGAAGAAAATAAGGAAATAATGAACTTAAGAGCTCCATTGTAGATACAACAACAACAACACTCAATCCTTTATCCCACTATAGTGGGGTCGGCTATATGGATCCTTTGTCGCCATTGTGCCCTATCTTTAGTCACAATCTCACTAATGCCTAAGTACATCATGTCTTTCCTTATAGTCTCATTTCAAGGTATTCTTTCATCCTTATGATTAGCCTTAGTTTCCCATTGCCATTGATCTTCACTCTTAATTTGCTATTACTTTGCAAGCAAACGGTACAAATTTAGGCCGTTGTTATGCTTTTCAGTTGGTTTTCAAAATCTTGAATACTAACAATCCAGTGTTACAACACGACTCTATAAAACTTACATATTTTTTAATAATACAAGCACACACACACATTACAACACCAGCATAGAAAGGAAAAAAACTAAACAGATTTATTCTCTACTAGCCTCTCCTGTGATAATGATGATTAGAAGATTTACCTGTAGCGGGACAATTATAACAAAAAGTAACATAAATAAAATTGTTGAGTGCGTATCCAAATAGTATGGCAATGTCAATTAGCAATAAACAGATTATTGCATAACTTTGTGCTTAAGATATCTATTCTGACTCTTTGAATATCCCATAGAAAATAATAAAAATAGGACTATATCACTGGCTATGATTATAATTCCTCAGAAATGGAGCAGCGAGATCAAGATAGTTTCCATACAGAAAATGAGTCCACGAACAATATGTGTTAAGTGAATTTGTACAAAGGCCAGTGGTACAGGCCCAGTTAGAGCTCAATACCTCCTTAATATTTAGTCCCACACCTAAGGTTGGAGTTTAGGCTCCACTCGCTCTTCCTATATAAATGTACAAATACTTATAGCTTGTAATGAACTTGTATGAGAAATAATAAAATATTTAATATTTTTTCTCTCTTCTGGTGTTCTCTGCATGGTATCAAAGCGAGCGAATTCTTTTTTTAAAACAAAAAAAAAACCAATCGCCTCTATTTTCTGGCTTGAGATCCTACTCGCCACTCCTGTCCGCGGCTCCTGCGAACTCCTACAAGAGTCTGTAGCTCTAACCTCCAGATACCTTCTGCGTGCTTCTTCCCTTCCACCCTGCGTCATTTATAGATGTTTTTTCCTGGGCGTGTTGGGTCCCTCGACTCTCCCGAGCGGCCGCTTGCTCTTTGTTCATAGAGACCGCGCCTCCTAAAGCTTCCGCTGCTTGTGCCCCCCTCTGCTCATCGTGTCTGACGGCTTCTTCAGTGACCGCTCCATACGCTAGCAAGGTGCACACTGCAACCACCTCCACATCTGTTGCCAAGTGCTCTTGTCGCGTATCCCGATCGTCGTGTCCGTTGAGACCTCTGCCTGTTGCCTAATCGCACCCTGAGCTCGCTCAGACTATGTTGCGGCCTCCCTTGTTGTCGTGTCCGCCGAGACCTCCACTTGTTGTCTGACCACACCTGGAGCTCGCTAGCCCTCCGCCTGTTAACTGACCGCACCTGCCGCTCACGGGGTTTCCTCTCTGATCCTTCACGTGTTCGCCGAGACCGCCATTCCTCTCCTCTGCGGCCTCTCTTCAGTGTCCGCGACAATTCACTGGGACCACCGCCTGCTGCCTGCCGCTCTGAGGTTCCTCTGATCTTTGTCGGCAATGAACTCGACTGATGCCCCGTCTCTTCCGGCACGTGTCGCGACTCCTCTCCCTGAAGTTCGGGATGAGCTTCGAATCACCACTATCTCTCTTAGTGGCAAGAAGAACTTTGCTGAGTGGGTACACTCTGTACGTCGTGTTCTCCAGACCAAAGGTCTCCTTCACCATCTCTCTAAGGCACAACCTGCTGAGCCCACCGAGAAATGGCTCCGCGATGATGGCCGCATCCAATCATGGTTTCTGAATTCCATGGACAGTGAACTGTGCGTTATGGACATATATCATAAGACGGCCAAAACGATGTGGGATGAACTTCACTCCATATATTCTGGCAATGACAATTTGCAACACCTGTTCGATATATTCACAGACCTCCAATCTCTTGAACCGGGGGTTGATGTCGACTTGACCTCCTTTGTTGCGAGGTCCAAAACTCTGCTCGAGGTCTGGATTCAACATTAGCCTCTCACGGTCGATCTTGCAACTCAACGTGTCCAAAAAGAAGTTTACGGTATCACCATGATGATGTCTCGTGTCCCGCCTCATCTCCACGATGTATGTGCTCATATCCTCTCTTCCTCCACCATTCGCTCTCTCTCGGATGTGTGCTACATGCTTTTAAAGGTGACCCCCCCGATGCTCAAGGGACTGTCTCTCCGACCCTTCTCCAACACTCTTCTGAAGCTCATCCCGCTCCTCCACCGGCTCGTGGGGGTCGCACCGGCTTTCGGGGCAGGGGTCGCACAGGTCAGAATCATCCTAAGTGTACTTATTGTGGTCGGGATGGTCATTTTGAGGCAACGTGCTATTGTAAGCATGGTGTGCTTCTACCACAGTATGCCTCCATTGCGGTTGATGCGCCTTCCACCACCCGCACTGAAATTGATACCTTGCGCACCCAGCTTCAGCATCTTCAGAGGTTGATCGATCGTTCTTCTGGCTCTGTTGGGTCTATCTCTAATGAAGGTATCTCTTGTCTTTCACATAGTCCAACTTGGATTGTGGACTCCGGAGCCACAAATCATATTACACCGCAAAAGCCTCCTCAATACTTGGCCTCTGTGTATCCCAAGTTCATCATAGTGACAAATGGAGACACCATCCATGTTTGCGGCTCTGGCGATGTGCCCCTGACTTCATCAATCTCTCTTCGCTCGGTTCTTTATGTTCCTGGCTCACATTTCAATCTTCACTCTATTAGTCGTCTTAGTCAAGACCATGATTGCTCTGTAACATTTTCTTTCTCTTCCTTTGTTGTGTAGGGTCGGCGGACGCAGAATATCATTGATTCATTGGTAAAGGACAACTGTCTAACGGGCTCTACACTCTCGACGTTCCCCCTACAGTTCTCTCCTCTGTTACTTCTGTTGAGTGGCACTGGTGTCTTGGGCATGCTCCTCTCCCTAATCTCAAGAAAGCTCTTCCCGATCTATCTCTCACCGACTTCACGGGTGAGTTTTGTATCTTCGGTATTTTCCCCTCATTGTACTCGGAGCAGTGCTTCGTTTGCTTTAGTTCATTTTGATATTTAGGGACCTTATAAAATAACTAGTGTTTCTGGTCACTAATTTCTTACATTTATTGATGATTACTCACATTACATGATTATATTTACTTCACGATCGCTCTAAACTCCTTAGTGTATTTCGTGCCTACATACTGAGACTCGTACTCAGTTATCCAACTCTATTAAAGCATTTCAGACCGACAATGCGCGCGAATATACGAATCATGAGTTTCAAAATCTATGTACTAAGTTCGGGATCATCCATCAAACTTCATGTGCTTATACCCCCCAACAGAATGGTGTAGCTGAGCGCAAGAATCGTCACCTTCTTGATGTTGCTCGCTCACTCATGTTTCAGATGCAGGTTCCCAAGATTTATTAACATTTTGCGATTTCTACCACCTGTTATCTAATCAATCGCATGCAATCATCTATTCTAAATTTTGTGACTCCCTTCAGTCTTCTATTCTCATCCACACCATTTTCCCATACTGCATCGCGTGTTTCGATGCGCCTGTTATATTCACTGCTTTGGTCCATCTACAGACAAGCTTGCTCCACGCGCTACCAGATAAATGTTTGTTGGATATTCCCGCACTCAAGATTATGTCTGTAATTCCCCCGTCGATTGCAAGGTAGTTACGTCTGTCAATGTAACCTTCCTGGATGACCAGCCATTTCATTGTTTACCTACGGCCCCTCCAGCACCTCCTACACTAACACGTCCCGCCATTCATGTTAACTCGACTCTTCCTCCCCTCCTACACACTCCGACCACCATATCATCCAAACCGCCTCTTCTTCGTGTGTACACTCGTCGTCCTCCTCGGTCAGATGCTCTACGACAGTTATCCACTACCAATGATGCTCCACAGACTACTAATCCGGCAACGGCTTCTACTGCTCACCCCCTCTCTAATTACGTTTCCCTACATCGTCTTTCTCCGGAGCTTCACAAATTTGCAACCTCTTTGTCGTCTATTTCCACTCCTACTTCTATGCAAAAGGCTATACAACATTCGGGGTGGCAGGCGGTTATGGATGAGGAAATGGAGGCTGCTGGGCCAATCAAACTTGGGACCTTGCCTCTCTTCCTCCTGGACAGACATGTGTAGGCTATAAGTGGGTCTTCACCATCAAGCATGGTCTGGATGGGACGGTTGAACATTTAAAGGCTTGTCTTGTGGATCGTAATTTTACTCAGCAACACGATCTGGATTACGACGAGACCTTCTGACCCGTTGCAAAATTGAATACTTTACGTGTCTTGATCTCTCTGGTTGATCATTGACAGTGGTCGTTATATCAACTGGACAACAAAAATGCCCTTCTAAATGGCGACCTCGTTGAGACTGTCTACATGCACCAATCTCCCCACTTTGAGACCACGGGGGAGTTTCTTGTATGTCACCTCAAAAAATCTCTTTATGGTCTCAAACAGTCTTATCGAGCTTGGTTTGATAAGTTCAGACGAGTTGTTCGTGATGTTGGGTTTTCTCGAAGTTCGGTCGACTTCTCTCTATCCACTCGTCATCACCCAACAAGCACAGTAATACTCTTGGTATATATTGATAATATTTTGATTACAGGTGATGATCTCAAAGGCATACACATAATCAAGAAACATTTGGCCACAAGATTTCAGACTAAAGATTTGGGAAATCTTTGGTACCTTCTTGGTATCGAGGTGGCCCGAAGTCCAGTTGGCCTTATCTTATCTCAACGGAAGTACTGTCTTACTCTTCTTCATGATGCTGACTACTCAGGATGCAAGCCCGTTGGCACACTTATGGATGTCAATCACAAGCTCTGTGCGCATACCTCCAACTCTGATCTACTCCTTCCAAACCCAGAGTATTATCGTCGTCTTGTAGGGAAGTCGATTTATCTTACATTTACAAGACCTGGCATATCCTTTGTTGTTGGGTTTGTCAGTCGATTTATGCATGCTCCACGGACCTCTCACCTACAGACAGTTGAGTGCATCTTCCGATATTTGAAGACCGCTCCTAGACAAGGGCTTGTATGCAAGCCCTCCTCTTCCTTATCTCTCAATGCTTATTCTGATGTTGACTATATTGGTTCTTTGGATGATCGTCGTTCCACAAGTGGATATTGCATGCACTTTGGTGGACACCTTGTCACCTGGCGGAGCAAGAAGCGGTATGTGGTTGCTCGCTCATCTGCCGAAGCTGAGTATCGTTCAATGACTTCTGTCGTTTCTAAGCTTACATGGTTGAAAGCCTTCTGAGAGACTTGGGTGTTATACTCTCATCTCCGGCCATTTTATTTTGCGGCAGTCAAGCTGCTATTTATATTATCAAGAATCTTGTATTCCATGAACGTACCAAGCACATCAAAGTCGATTGTCACTTTATTCAGGAAAAAATTCAACGAAGGAAATTGAAGTTAAGACATGTTCATGCTGCTGGGCAAATTGATGACACTCTTACGAAGGCCTTACCACATCCGCTATATTATCAGTTCTTGTCCAAGCATGGTTCCTACGACTTGTATGCTCCAACTTGTGGGGGAGTATTAAGTGAATTTATACAAAGGCTCTGCTCTCTCTTCCTAAATAAATGTACAAATATTTGTAGCTTGTAATGAACTTGTATGAGAAATAATAAAATTTATTGTTTTCTCTCTCTCTCTTCAGGTGTTCTCCACAATAGGAAAGGTTTCTCATTAACAGGTTTATTAAATGGAAGTTATGGCGTATATGCCAAACTGCAACAAAACATACGATGAATAAAAAGAATAAAAGAAAATGGTTTGAAATTGTTACAAGAAATAAATAAAAAACCCATGTATTTAGGCTAATAAGGTCTCTCCTCTCTAGCTCCTCCTTTAGTCTCACATCTTTAGTTTACATTTAGCTCACTCACTCTCTCTCTTTCTATAAAAAGAGGCCCTTTGACCATTGTAAAGAGAGTAGAAAATGATTTTATGAGAATAATAAAATATTGACCCCATTTTATTCTCAAATTCCACATGGTATCAAAGCCTGAAAAAAATTTCGATCCATCCAATTTTTTTTCTCAGTTGAGCGTTTGCTCCCGTCTGCCGGCGCCACCCTCGCTCCCGTAAACCCTTTTTTTCGACTGAGCTTTCAAGTTGAGCTTTGAGCTTTCGCTCCTGCCAACCAGCCCACCCTCTCTAGAAGTCTGCGGTTCGCTGGTTTGCCCGCTGAACACGCTGGTTTGTCCGTTGATTTGCAGCGCCTGTTCGAGTGTTCGCTCTTGTTCGCGGAGGTGCTCGCGTGGTGTGCGTTGTTCGACTGTTCTCTGGTTTGTGCGCTCGTTTGCAGCGAATGTGCGCGTTGCTTTGTCCGTTGGTGTGTCTGTTGGTTTGCATCGGCTGCTCGACTATTCGCTGGCGTTCGCGTGACTGTTCGCAGCGTCGTTCGCGTGACTGTTCGCAGCGCCTGTTTGTTGGTGTTCACAACTCCTGTTCTCACTCGCTGACCTCCTCCTGTTCGCAGTCTCGCCGAGCTCTCCTTGAGATCGTGGTCTGTTAAGCGGATTCCTCTATGAGAACCCCGTGCTCCTGCCAGCCTGCCCTCTGTGCGTTCACAGTGCTCCTGCCCGCAAGTGTTCCTCCTTGCCTGCCGTATTCGCCAAGATCCTGCTCGCCAAGCTCCTTCCGCGGACTCCTCATCTGAGATCGCCATCTTCCGCGCTCCTGTGGTTGAGCCCTGCTAAAACCCCCTTTTTCGCTTCTGCTGAGGTGTCTCTTCCGCGCTCCTGTGGTTGAGCCCTGCTAAAACCCCCTTTTTCGCTTCTGCTGAGGTGTCTCATGTATCCTATCATGAGAACACCAGTGGCTCCTACCCCGAGCAGCACCGAAAGACAGACAACTCCCTCCAATAAGTTTTGTAGTCGCCGATGCACTAACCATGCTTGTCCGCTCACTGAAATTGACATTCTGCGAAATGAACTCTACCACCTGCAGACGCTGATTGCTCACAACTCTGGACTCGTGGCCTCTTCATCCCATGCCGGTCTCTCTACCTTTCCTCTTGGCTCCTCCTGTGGCTGAGTCCTGCTAAAACCCCCTTATTCACTTCTGCTGAGGTGTCTCATGTATCCTATCATGAGAACACCAGTGTCTCCTACCCCGAGCAGCACCAGAAGACAGACAACTCCCTCCAATAAGTTTTGTGGTCGTCGATGCGCTGACCGTCCTTGTCCATGATACGATCCAAATTCATAGAATGATACGATCAAAATTCACAGAATAGCAATTACAAGAAATGAAAACAAGATTTCATCTTAAGAGACAATAAATTTCTGAACAGACGAAAGGAAAGCGTGGGAGTGAGCAAACCTCTATCTCCGAAATCACTCGACGATATTCATTCGTCTTAACACTTCTTAACAGTCAAAGCTAAACAAAGACAACAACACACGCCTATTTATAGGCAACAAAACAATTACACAATTACTAAACTACCCTTCCTTGAAAGATGCATTAGCAAGAAACAAAAAGGAAGGTACAGGGGAAAACAAGGAGAGAAGAGAAAAAGACAAATCACCCAACTCCAGCACCCGGCCAATCAGCTGATACCAGGTTCTGAAACACAACATCCACCTCACCCCCAGGACTCCAGTGGAACTCTCCAACAGTAGCCCGGCGAGCGCAGTAGTCGGCCACCCTATTGGCGGATCTCTGGACCACCATAAACTGGACGGCCGCGAACGCGACTAGGAATGAGAGGTCAACGTCCACACCTTGAGCAGGCGTCCGAGCATCCACCTTGACACAGTTGCGACAGAAGTCGATAACATTTACCGCATCACCTTCCATTATATCATTATTTACTGGGCAAAGTTCCCACCAGGTAGAATATGTAAAGGATCGCATCAATACACTCCGCATCACATGTTCCTTGTCCTCAAGGAACAAAGCCTGGATAACGTTGGCGCATGAACTGTAAATCTTCCCAAGTGGCTTCAGCCTCTGTACATTAACCCATTGAATCAAAAGCTGAGTAACTACAGTACCTCGCCGAGGAACTATTCGTCGATCAAGCACAGCCAATGGTTCAATCAAAGGATTACCGTCTTCCGTCTCAGATGAAGGAAAAGGAGTAATTTGTCCAGGAATTTCACCTCTGTGTTCTTTCAATTGAGAAATATGAAACGTATGGTGGTTGCGCGCCTCAGGAGGTAGATCTAAACGATATGCCACGGAACCTACCCTTTCAAGTACCTTGAACGGTCCAAAAAATCTCGGAGATAACTTGTGAACGCCATGGGAACGTAAGCTTACTTGTTTATACGGCTGGAGCCGCACATAAGCCCAGGAATGAACAGCAAGGACTCGTTCTCTGCGTTTTTTATCAGCCAATACTTTCATAAGATTTTGTGCTTGTTGTAAATTGTGTTTTAAAATAGAAATAACTTTCTCCCTAGCCGAGAGTGAGCGATCTACAGCTTCAGAGTTAGCTGTCCCAGTGATATAAGGAGAATGAAGAACTGGTTCTTGACTGAATGACACTTTGGAATGTGGTACTATACCACCAATCTACAAGAGGGAGCCACTGCAACCAAGTTTTAGGTTTTTCAAAGCACATACACCTTAGGTAGCTTACTAAGCATCTATTCACCACCTCTGTTTTGCCGTCCGTTTGAGGATGGTATGTCGTTGATAGACGGAGCTGAACCTGTAATAAGCGAAATAATTCCTGCCAGAACTCACTGATGAACACCGCATCTCTATCACTGATCATGGATTGGGGAATACCATGAAGTCGCACCACTGAATCCAAAAATACTTGTGCCACTTTTTCAGTGGTATAAGGGTGTGTTAAAGCCGAGAAATGAGCTTGTTTGCTCAATCTATCCACCACAACTAGAATTGTAGTTTTGCCAAAACTCGTGGGCAAAACGTCTATGAAATCTAAAGATATCTCTTGCCAAATACGATCAGGCACAGGTAAAGGTTGAAGTAAACCCATAGGTTTTTGATTGTCAGTCGTGCACTTTTGACAAACCACACATTGATGAATGTAAGTGTAGACATCGGGTTTCATTTTCTTCCAATAAAACATACGTTTTAGGCGATGATAAGTTGTTGTTGTTATACCTTAAAGACCACCCACAGCACTATCATGATACATTTTAAGAAGCTTATTCTTCAAATTTACATCCTTTCCCACCACAAGCTTGCCCTTTCGTTTAAAAATACCCAGATGCCACTCATATTTTGGTTTACTCGATCCATCTCGCTCCTTTGCAGCAATAATTTTTTGAAGGTTGTCATCCAAAGTCCAAGAAGATTTAATTTCTTGTAGAATATCAGAAGTTAATGTGCTCAACATACGACTTTCTACCACCTCTCCTTCCAATCGTCGGGACAGAGCATCAACGCAAGAATTCTCAGTCCCCTTTTTGTATTGAATCTGGAAATCATATCCCATTAATTTCGTAAGACGTTTCTGCTGGGACGGAGTTACCACTTTCTGGTCAAGAAGAAAACGCAGGCTTTGATGATCAGTTCTGACAATGAAAGAACATCCTACAAGATAGTGTCTCCAATGATGAATTGCCATGACTAAAGCCAGCAGCTCCTTCTCATAAGCTGATAACGAGGCGTTTTTAACTCCTAATGCTTTGTTGTAATAAGCAATTGGTCTTTCCTCTTACATTAAAACAGCACCCACCCCGCTGTCCGAAGCATCAGTTTCCACCACAAATGGTTTAGTAAAATCTGGTAAGGTCAACACAGGGGGAGTAGAAATGGCCTGCTTCAGCTTTTCAAATGCAGTCATTGCTTCTGATGACCAGATTAGCTTTTTTTGCTTTAAAAGACTGGTAAGGGGTTTAGCAATTAATCCATAACCTTGGATAAAACGCCTATAATATCCAGTGAGACCAAGAAATCCTCGTAATTGTTTTAATGTTGTGGGAATTGGCCATTCTAACATAGCTGTAATTTTCATGGGGTCGGTAGCTACTCCATCATAAGAAATCAAATGACCTAAGTAATGAATTTGTAAACTACCAAATTCACATTTACTCTTCTTAACATATAACTGATTAACTCGCAAAATCTGGAAAGTAAAACGTAAGTGTTGTAAATGTTCTGGCCATGATTTGCTAAACACCAATATATCATCGAAGAATACTAGAATGGACTGTCGAAGTTGTTTTTCAAACAACCTATTCATCAAACTCTGAAATGTTGCCGGAGCATTTGTTAAGCCAAAGGGCATTACCAAAAATTCGTAATGTCCCTGGTTGGTAAGAAATGCCGTTTTAAAAATATCCGCCTCGGCCATACGCACCTGATGATAACCAACACGTAAATCTAGTTTGGAGAAGAACCTTGCTCCTTGTAAATTTTCAATGAGTTCCTCAACAATAGGGATAGGAAAATTGTCTTTTACAGTTCAACTATTAAGTTTTCTCTAATCAACACATAGCCTCCATGAACTGTCTTTTTTTTAACCAGAACGACGGGTGAAGCATAAGGACTATTATTATATCGAATAATACCTGCCGACAACATTTCTTTAATAATATTTTCAATCTCAGTCTTCAGCAATGGACGATAACGATAAGGACGAATGTTCATCGGTGGAGTATTATCTTTTAAAGTGATTTTATGCTCATGGTCTCTGACGGGAGGAAGTCCTTGAGGTTCAGTGAAGAGATTATTAAATTCCTGTAATAAAAGATCCAATTGCTGGTTCTCTGTTGTTGATACAGGAGGTTTTAATGAAGGGCTAACAGAAGAAATACCCGCCTCTACTAAATTCAACTCATGTACTGAACACACTGCCATCAGCTGTAGTTGACCCAGTCTAGATAACAATTTGTCCAAACCCTTTCTTTTCAACCAAGCACCAGCCACGTTCTCCGACCCCCTAAGGGAAATCTTCTTTCCTTGACAAGTGAATTCCATTTTCAAATTGCTGAAATCCCAATGAACCACACCCAAGGTGATAAGCCATTGAACTCCTAATACAACTTCACAACCACCCAATGGAATTACCAACATCTCAGAGGTGAATAAAACCCCTTGCATTCACCAACTGAAATCATTCACCTTATGGCAGCTGGAAATTTGTTTGCGATCAGCAATGGCAACATTGAAGGGAACAGTATCAACCAAACAACAACCTAGTCTGGCGGCCGTTGTGGAATCCAAGAAATTATGAGTACTACCCGAATCGATTAAAATGTTGATAGATAAGCCCTGATGTGAAGCTGTGACCCTCATAGTATAAAAGGAGTGGCTACCTGTTAATGCCTGAACACAAACCTGAGGTACTGGTGCATCATCTTCAGCAGAATCGACCAGAACAGAGTTGATTATATCATCATTTTCCAATTCTTGAAGTTCATCTTCTTAAGGTAATAGCTCGATGGAAAAAGATTGACGTCTTCCGGCACAACGATGACCAGGAATGAACTTACTATCACACCAAAAACACAAACCACGACTGCGTTTATCATCCATCTCCACAGAAGACAATCGTCGCCCTGGGCGAGAAAAAGACGAAGAAGAACGCGGTGGAATCCTCTCACTGTTAGAACCAAAGTGCACATGAGGACGAAGAGGCGTAATAGAAGAAGACGGATGAAATACAGTTTGATCACGTTTCTTAATACCACTGCCAGAAGGATCGGAAGAAGACTGAGTTACTGGTCTTTTGCATTGTAAATTATCTCGGTGTTCTTGCAAACGTGCTAGAGAGAACACTTCTTGAAGCGATTTAGGTTGAAACATCCTAACCGCAAACTCGAGTTCATCTTTTAAACCCGCAAGGCAAAAACTGACTGCATGTTCTTCGGAAATTTCTACGCGATGTAAAAGAAGTTCGAATTCGTCTAAGTATAATTGAACCGATCCTTGTTGACGCAGATTTTTAAGCTAACTCATCGAATCATCAAACAGAATCGATCTGAAACGATGTTGTAAAGCTTGGCAATATTCCGACCAGATCGGCGGAAGGCCTACTAATCTGGATTTCATATAAGTCTGATGCCAATAACGAGCTTTGCCTTCAAAAGAATCGATGCCACCTTCACTCGCATCGTCGTCGGCGTGCAATCAATGTCGAAAAATTGTTCTGCCTTATAGATCTATTCTGCAAAAGCAGTACCATCAAAACGAGGAAATTCCAAATGTGCAAAACGGGTTGTCAGATTATTTTGCTGACTCGTAGAGAATCTAGAATCAGGAATTTGAGAATTCAGGTCTCCTGCGCGTTCAGCTCTGAAATTAGTGAACATCGTTCTAACTTCATCAATGGTGCGCTGATTTTGATCCTGCAACATCTTGATAGAATGAGATAATTCTTCTTGATTGAGACGAAAAACATCCATCTCCGAAACTGATTCTTTAGATCTGGTACTATCAACAACAGGCATGATGAAGATGAGGAAGATCGAAAATCCTCTGATACCAATGATACGATCCAAATTCACAGAATGATACGATCCAAATTCACAGAATAGCAATTACAAGAAATGAAAACGGGATTTCATCCTAAGAGACAATAAATCTCTGAACAGACGAAAGGAAAGTGTGGGAGTGAGCAAACCTCTATCTCCAAAATCACTCGACGATATTCATTCGTCTTAACACTTCTTAACAGTCAAAACTAAACAAAGGCAACAACACACGCCTATTTATAGGCTACAAAGCAATTACACAATTACTAAACTACCCTTCCATTATATCATTATTTACTAGGCAAAGTTCCTGCCAGATAGAATATGTAAAGGATCGCATCATCCGCTCACTGAAATTGACATTCTGCAGGAAGGAACTCTGCCACCTGTAGACGCTGAGTGCTCATAACTCTGGACTCGTGGCCTCCACATCCTGTGCCTGTCTCTCTACCTTTCCTCTTGGCTCCTCCTGGATTGTAGACTCCTGAGCCACTCATCACGTCTCTCCACAACAACCTCCTCGGTACTTGGACTCTCCGTATCCAAAGTTCATTACAGTAGCAAACGGCGACACCACTCCCATTGTTGAATCTGGCGATATGTTGATCACCCCTTCTCTACCTATCCACTCCGTTCATCATGTCCCTGACGCTCAATTCAATCTGCTCTCTGTCAGCCGCCTAACTCAAAATCATGATTGCCTAATTACCTTTTCTTCCTCTTCTTTTGTTGTGCAGGATCGGCAGACGCGAAATATCATTGGTACAGGGCGGTTATGCAATGGGCTCTACACTCTGGATCTTCCTTCCTCCACTCTCTCTTCTATCAGCTATACTGATTAGCATCGGCACCTCGGTCACGCTCCTCTTCCCATTCTCCAAATGGCTCTTCCTGATGTATCTTTTTCTCCTTTTACGTGTGAATCATGTATTATGGGAAACAACATCGCTCTATTTTCCCTCGTCATTGTACTCCGAGCACCGCACTTTTTGATTAGTTCATTCCGATATATGGGGTCCCTACAAAACCGTCAGTATATTTAGTTATCGCTACTTTGTTACGTTTATTGATGATTATTCACGCATGACTTGGTTATATATGATGTGATCGCTCTGAGATTTTGTCCATTTTTCGCTCAATTACTGCAGAAACCCACACGGAATTTACCCGTAATATCAAAATTCTTCGCACTGATAATGCACGTGAATACACTGGGCATGCTTTCCAGGAAGTCTGCACCTCGTTGGGTATCATCCACCAAACCTCATGTGCGTACACGCCACAACAAAATGGTGTTGCTGAAAGGAAGAACCGCCACCTTCTCGAAGTTGCTCGGTCTCTCTTATTCCAAATGCAGGTCCCCACTACCTATTGGAATTTCGCTATCTCCACTGCTTGTTATCTCATCAACCGCATGCCCTCGTTCGTCCTCTAATTCGTGACTCCATTCTCTCTCTTATTTCCTGAACGCACTCCCTTTCCCTTAACCCCACGAGTCTTTGGTTGCGTCTGTTATGTTCACCATCTGGGTCCTCCTGTCGACAAGTTGGCCCCTCGTGCTACGCGCTACATGTTCGTTGGGTTATCGTGCACCCAGAAGGGTTATGTTCGCTATTCTCCCTCCCCTCGGAGGCTGATCACGTCTGTTGATGTCACTTTCATGGAAGATCAGCCTTTTCATCAATCCGTCACTACGCCAATACCACCTGATATCCCACGTCCTCTTGTTCCTATCAATTCTCCTTTACCACCTTTACTACCGACATCACCGCCTGCCTCGGCTCATCTTCGTGTCTACTCTCGCCGCTATCCTCGATCTAGTGCCCCGCGACAACCTCCATCTACTATTGATACTCCGCCGACTGCTGATTCGACGACACCCTCCACCGCGCATCCACTTTTCAATTATGTCTCCATGCATCGTCTCTCCTCTGATTTACGCAGGTTTGCAACCTCTCTATCATCTATTTTCACTCCCTCTTCTGTGCAGGAAGCCCTTCAGCATCCAGGGTGGCGCGCAGCAATGGATGAGGAAATGGCTGCTCTTTGGGCCAATCACACTTGGGACCTGGTTCCTCTTCCGCCTAATCAACGTACCGTGAGTTGCAAGTGGTTATTCACCATGAAACATCATCCGAATGGGACTGTTGATCGACTCAAGGCTCGTCTTGTTGCTAGAGGTTTTACTCAACAACACGGTCTTGATTATGAAAAGACATTTCCTCCGGTGGCAAAACTCAACACCGCCTGTGCCCCTCTCTCTCTTGCCATTCATCGTCATTGGCCTCTAAATCAGCTTGACATTAAAAACATCTTCCTTCACGGCGATCTTGTGGAGACTGTGTACATGCAGCAACCTCCTAGTTATACAACCACGGGGAGTCCCTTGTCTGTCATTTGAAGAAATCTCTCTATGGTCTGAAACAGTCTCCATTGGCATGGTTTGAGAAGTTTAGTCAGGTGGTTCGTGAGTTTGGCCTCACCCGGAGCTCGGCAGATTTCTCCCTTTTCATTCGAAAATGTCCATCTGGCACAGTGAATCTTCTAGTTTATGTTGATGACATCCTTGTGACTAGTGATGATCTTCCCGGCATCACCCAAATCAAGCAACATCTTGCCTCACATTTTCAAACTAAAGATTTGGGACGACTCCGCTACTTCTTGGGAATTGAGGTGGCCCGACGACCTGATGGTCTTGTCTTGTCTCAGCGGAAGTATTGTTTCGATCTACTTCATGATGCAGGCTACTCTGGATGTAAGCCTGTTGATACACCTATGGATGCAAATCATCAACTCCGCGCTTATGGCTCTTACTCTGATCAACTTCTCCCTAATCCAGAGGTATTATCGACATCTTGTTGGCAAATCTATCTTACTGTCACTCAACCTGATATTTCTTTTACG
Source organism: Dactylorhiza incarnata (assembly GCA_033032865.1). Lineage (NCBI taxonomy): Eukaryota > Viridiplantae > Streptophyta > Magnoliopsida > Asparagales > Orchidaceae > Dactylorhiza > Dactylorhiza incarnata. Next base: position 539,869 of record JAWHQI010000348.1, on the reverse strand, counting down.
GTCGGCGTGGTCAGTCGCTTCATGCATATCTCTTGAGTCTCTCATCTTCATGTCGTTGAGCGTATTCTTCGATACTTGAAGAATGCTCCGGGACAAGGACTGGTATACAAGCCATCTACTTCTCTGTCTCTCATTGCATATTGTGATGTTGATTACGCTGGATCCAAGGACGAGCGGCGATCCACGAGCGGCTACTGCACAGATTTTGGCGGGAACTTGGTTACTTGCCGAAGCAAGAAGCAGACAGTGATTGCCCGGTCTTCAGTTGAAGCAGAGTATCGCTCTATGGCTGACACTGTCTCGGAACTCACATGGCTTGAAAGTCTCCTCACTGAATTTAGGTGTCAAACTTCACCAGTTTTTCTCTTTTGTGATAGTCAAGCTGCTATTCACATCGTCGAGAACATATTGAAGTTGATTGTCATTTTGTCCGGGAAAAGGTTCAACTTCGGAAACTGAATCTACGGCATGTAAGGGCTACCGATCAAATCTCCGACATTTTCACTAAGGTCTTGTCTCGCCCACTATATCAACTATTCCTCTCCGAGCTATTCCTATCTCACATCTTTAGTTTACATTTAGCTCTCTCTCTCTCTCTCTCTCTCTCTCTCTCTCTATAAAAAAAGACCCTTTGTACATTGTAAAGAGAGTAGAAAATGATTTTATGAGAATAATAAAATATTGACCCTAGTTTATTCTAAAATTCCACAGAAATAAAGCTTTTAGGAACAAAATATCTGATGGGTCAAAAGAGAACAAATAAATATATATCAAAAGTAAGATTAAATATTGGAACAGTGAACTTATTGGATCATTCAATTACCTCTTCAAACCTCTCAGCTTCATTTGTTGACTCGACTTCAGCGATCAAAGCCGGTGGTGGAGGGCCTATAAATAAATCATTGTCGGCTTTCAAGTCGGCATCTCTGGCAAAATATAATCCATTAGCCTTGATAAAAAATACTACTAGAAAATCATAATATCCAAAGAAACGTGTATTCAAGACCATAAAGATTATCATAAAGTTTGAAAATAGAGATTATATCATATCATTTAAAGCAGACTTGAACAAAAAAAATTGAACAAAAAAAATTTAACGAATAAGAATAAAAAACTAAACAAGAAAGTACCTAAATTCAGCCTCTGCTTTTGTTAATTCAGCTGCTGCAGCCAACAACTCACGAGAAGGCATTTCAGGTCCAATAATTCTGCAGTCATTTGATCACTTAGTATTAGTAGAATTCAAATACATCAAAGGAACTCCTTCTAAGACTTATACAAAGAGGAAAGTGTGGCTAAGTTTAGATATCCAAAAGTAATTTGTTTTCATGACAAGAAGTTAGTTAAGTATAAAGGAAGGTAGCCATTTACTTTTTAGAGTATGAATATTATCATATAGATAATTACATGACCAAAAAAAAATCATATTTTATCAAAAGCATAAGGGCAGCCCGGTGCACAAAGCATCCACGCGCAGCGAGGGTCCTGGGAAGGGTCCCACCACAAGGGTGAAATGTAGGCAAACCTTTCCATTGCAGTTTTGCAAGAGGCTGCTTCCAGGACTCGAACCTGTGACCTCAAGGTTACATGGCAACACCTCAACTAATGCGTCAAGGCTCCCCTTTGAATCCGTTCTACGGATTCATAAGGCTAAGGCATCAACTTTTTCTTTGAAATCGTATTTGTATTTCCTTTGTATTTTTGTATTTGTGCCTACTCATATTATAAATATATAAGTAGTGTACCCCTCTTTTGAGTGTAGTATTCAGTCTGTCTTCATCATTCATTCATAGTATCATAGCTTTGGCTGAACCACCACCCTCTCCAATCACTGCCACCCTCTCCAATCACCGCCACCCCAATCATGCTCTCTTCATTCATCTTCCTCCTCCATTCCTTCTATCCAGGAGATGTCCCAAGGTTTAGCCAAAACCCAGCCTCTGTTCTACTTTTTTCTTTCCCGAACGCAAAGCCTGCCGCACAAACGTGTCGTAAACACTAAAATGACGTCCTGAGACCGTTCCCGAAAGTTCACCACTCCCATTTTGGACAAGAGCTTCATCTCATCCCTCCCAATGGCATACTAAAAGGGTTTCTTGATCCATTGATTAGATCTTTGTAGATCTCAGATCTAGAGTTTTCATTTTTTATTTCCATCCCGGTGAAAAATATCCTTATCTCATAAATGGCTCATTTTTGCCCTCGATTCTTCGAAATATGTTGCTTTGAGGTCTTGGGTAGTACTAATGGTAGTTTCACCACTCCATTCTAGCTCTGGTGACTTTCCAACAATTTTTCGATGATTGCCCGATCTTTTTTTATCAAATCAAAACTTGATTTCCTCCCATTCTTTGAGGTGTTCATGCTCTTTCATGCCCATTATCGCATTTAGTCGCGTCTGGCCTTGTTGATTCATGTGACTCGTTGAATCCCGTTGGGTCTACTCGGATTGGTCGTGATCATGCAGTCCCGCATATTACTACTATTCGTCTTGACAATACGAACTACCTATTATGATCTCGACCTATTGCAAAAGCTCTTTAGAGACTAAATTATTTGTCCAAGTGACTGGTGCCACAAAAGAACCGGTAAAGAATGCTCCTAATTGGGGACAATGGGAATTAGCGAACTTCTTGGTTATGTCCTGACTCACGAATTCCATGAAAAAGTCTACCGCTCGGAACTACATATTCTTGGATATAGATGTGGATATTTGGAAGAGGCCAGAATCCACTTACTCAGGGAAAGGGAATGCAAGCCCGATATTTTAGTTAACAGGAAGATTTTCCTCCTTCGTCAGGGAGACAAACCTCCATATGTTTAGTACCTAGAGTTCACACAAACTATATCAGTAGTATGATCATTCTGATTCTCTTAATTTGGTTTGTAATGAAGATGAAATCCCTTCAAGGTATGAGAAGATTGGAATAGGGTGTTCGAATTCTACAAGGACTTCACATGGATTTTGATTAGATTATTGTTCAGATAGTTGGATACAGACATATCCCCTCTAACCAAGGCCTATAGCCTGGTACAATATGAGTATGATAGTAGATAATCTTGGATTTCGGATGTTTCCCCTAAAAGTTTTGCACTGATTGCTACGCATCAGAATTCAAGAGGCAGTTCACCTTGTGACGTCAAGCCAAGATCTACATACAAAGATCATCTAGTATGTGACTATTGTGGAAAGGGACAACATAATAGAGACCTATTACAAGCTTCATGTGTTTCCACAACCTAGGTGGGGATCCACACCACGAGGAGGCAGTGGTCGTGGTAGATTTCAGGGGAGGCCAGTTCCATCTCCATTTGGTGCAACTTATCTAACAGAGAGTTCAGAGACTTGGTGCTAACTCTCTCACTTTGCCAACTTCTTTCTCTGTCGAGGAGATGCAGGCCTTACGAAAATTGATGCATGGATTTCCTATCAAGTCCACTTCTGGACCAGCATCCGTCTTTGCTTATACAGGTACTCCAAGTGCTCATTTTGCCACTACCCATCCACCTACCTACTGGATTATTGATTCTGGTGTCACAAAACATATGACTAGTTCCTCATCGAGTTTTGTCTCCTACTCACCATTATCTGGTAGGGAAGAAGTAAGTATTATTGAAGGCTCTCTTTCCTCCATTGCAAGAAATGGATTCATTCATTGTTCTTCTCTTATTTTATTCTTCATGTTCCAAGTTCTACCCACAATTTATCGTGCTAATTATTTGACAAACTCTACGAAATGCTCAGTAACTTTTTCCCTTCTCATTATCTTTCATGACCTGCAGACAAGGAAGGTGATTTGCTCTGGTAGGAATGTAGGATGCAGGATGAATTTTATGTACTTGTTGATACTACTTCAACCGAGGCTTTGCAAGTTTCTCAGCCTCCGTATTTGACCTCCTGACATCACCACTTGGGTCATCCATCTACTACCAATAAGAAAATGTACTTCCTAGTTTTCCTTTCCAAGTTTTGAAGAACTTCACATGCGATGCATGTGAAATAGCTAAAAATTGATGTGTTTCATGTAAGCATACTTCTTTAGCCAGTACTACTCCAATTAATGTTATTCATACTAGTGTGTTGTGGGGTCTAGCCAAATCGCTTCTATTTCTGGTAATCATTGGTTTGTCACCTTCGTAGATTGTTTTCCCCGCATTTCTTGGGTTTATTAGATGCATAATAAGAATGAGGTTTTCTTTATATTTCAAAATTTCCATAAAATGAAATGGTCGTGAATATGCAGTGATAATGGTTGTGAATACATTGATACTCTATTTGGCAAACCTAGGAATCATGTATCAAACCATTTGTGTGTTAAGAGCTTCGTGCCCAGTTATTATCTTTAGGGTTTTTATAATGTCATCTTTCGGGTTTTTATAATGTCATCTTTCAATCGGTGTTATTGTTCATTATCGTTATGTCGTAGTTTTAAGTAAGTCCAAGTGTTAGGACTTATATAGAATTATGCTCATTTGTAAGTCTATTTAAAAGACCCCTTAGGTCATGTATTGGAGGTAAGAATTAATCTCTTTTTCCTTTGTCTTGTCTATAAAATCTTGGTAGCTCTCTCCTCTCAAGCAAACCCCCCCTAGGCAGTCGCGGTTTCGGCTCCACTGTCCCTCCGGCGAACCCATAACAGCTTGGTATCAGAGCTTCTTGATCCTCCCCGCAACGGAACAACTCTCTAATACTGCCTCCAACAAGCACGTACAAGCCCTCCCTGGTCGTTCTGCAGCGGGAAACAGAAAGTTTCCCTTCTCCAGTACGCCTCCATAACTGCATCTCCAATGTTGTAGATAACGCATCACATACACAAGTGTGTCGTCTTCGACAATGCCCGTCTAGCCGATCCTCTCCAGCGAACGCCGGCGTTATAAGGCGTCTCCCTTCTCCGACGTGCTCGACAACTTCAGTGCACCCGTCGGCACTGCACACCCCCCGTAACAGCATCGTTCTCACCAGACAACATCGTTCCTGCCTTTTGTTGCTGATCTTTGCGTCCTCAAGCCGTGTCGGCCTCAGCATCGATGATTTCGTTGATCTGTTGTTGATCTCTGCATCTTCTTCTTCTTCCCGATATCAGCATACCGAGTCGATAACGTCTGCTACCAGCCCAAAAGAGCCTCCTCGTTCAAAACACACCATCTACTATCAGCTACCTTTCCTTTTCGATCCCACGCAACAACCAGCTTTTTTTCGAGCTCTGAGATGCCCCTTCTCTCGAGCCCCCCAGCCTACTTTATTTATTAAAACAAAAAGAAAGAAAAGTGTTCTTGTTTTTGACTCATAATAGTGAAGCGCCGTGGTTTTCGCGACAACTCACAATCAGACGTAACAGAGGAATCCAGATGTCCAATCACCCGCTCTCGTGCGACTCCCAATTTATCACCGACCACCTTAGTTATTAAAGGCACAAGGTGCACGAAGGAGCAAAGGGATCTTGGAGCCTAAGCGCAGACGCGCGCTTGCCGAAGGCAAGGCGCAACCACATTCATTTTAAACAATCAGCATCAACATCAGTTCATCACCTTGATCAGATTTTTCATCCATTCTACTCATTAATCATTCATTACTATCATTCAGATCTCTTAAAAAATAGAATCAATGTGATCAGTTGCATCATATCTAAGTTGCAATGCTCGATTATGTTTCAAAAATACTAAATCATGCAAAAAAAATTTGAGTTCTCACATCATTTCTTTCTTTATTTTGAAAAAAACAATTTACAACAAAAATCGCACTTAGGCGAGTCTTTTATGCTCCAAAGGCCCCAAAAAGACGTACGAAGGCGCAAACCTCTGAGCCTGGAGCCTTAGGCATGCCTTTAACAACATAGCCGACCACTATAGGGGACTCGCCCGCTCTAATGGATACTATCCGGGACTTAATGCAAACATTTATAACATCCATTTTAGTACGCCTTCGGGACCAGAAGTGAACAATTTTTTAGTCATCAACAGACATTGGTGACATAATGGATAAGTTTGGCCTCCTTCTACATTTTTGATATCGCTCAGTTATGGTTCGCTCGTTTGCAGACGGACAATCCTGGACTGATCTGGCGCGACTTCAAGCGGGCCTGCAGCATACACTTTGCCCCCCCCCCCCCCCGATTCACAGCAACCCCATGGGGGCACTCACGATGTTACGTCGGACAGGTCATCATCGTTACAGGTGGGGTCCGTGATCGACTATGTTTGGACGTCGAATTTGAGCACCTCCCCCCACCCCCCCGCCGCCCCGGCTTTTGACTATTATGAGCTTAGCAAGATTTTGTGACCGTCGACTTCAGTTGGCGCGGGAGACTTACATTACCACCATCGCAGGGACTCCAGAGGACGTGCTGAGGGAACCCAAATCACGCAGATCCGTCGACTGTCTTGTTGAAACCGTCAACCGGTCTCTGAGTTCGGACCCACAGGAGGTGTAGCCTGCGCCTACTTCTCCCTCACTAAACTCTCCTGACCGAGGATGAAAAATATGGAACAGACTCAAGGCAGCAGCGAGGAGGTCCCACCACACACTCGGAAGATCTTAGAGAGCTTCCCCTCCCAAACCAATGCTCAGTCGGGCACCTTGGAGGGCACTAGCAGCCAACTCCGAAAATTTCCTGGAGGAGAGAGCTCAAAAGATCTGATCTCCTCCAAGGTGCCCTTAAGGGTCCATTTATAGATTTTCTAGTCTTGGACTGCAAATAGCGTGAATCCGCCTTTTGGTTTTACTAATCGCACCCCGAACTGGTCTGCTAACAGCCTAACTTCGTTGTTCTGAAGGGCTATTAGCAACAAGGGGTATCTAGGTAATTTTCCCCAAAAATGTTGAAACCATCAACCGGTCTCTGAGTTCGGACCCACAGGGGGTGTAGCCTGCGCCTACTTCTCCCTCACTAAACTCTCCTGACCGAGGATGAAAAATCTGGAACAGACACAAGGCAGCAGCGAGGAGGTCCCGCCACACATCCGGAAGATCTTAGAGAGCTTCCCCTCCCAAACCAATGCTCAGTCGGGCACCTTGGAGGGCACTAGCAGCCAACTCCGAAAATTGCCTAGAGGATAGAGCTCAAAAGATCTGATCTCCTCCAAGGTGCCCTTAAAAGTCTATTTATAGATTTTCTAGTCTTGGACTGCAAATAGCGTGAATCCGCCTTTTGGTTTTACTAATCGCACCCCGAACTGGTCTGCTAACAGCCTAACTCCGCTGTTCTGAAGGGCTATTAACATCCCACAAGGGGTATCTAGGTAATTTTCCCGTCAAAGCCCTCTGGGCGAGTGGTCCGTGAGGGCACCACTCTCCAGGCTCCCTGCTCATCACCATTCGTCGGGCGAATGGTTTTTGAGGCCACCACTCGCCATGTGTTCGACTCGCTTAAGAGGCGAGATCTTGGGCGCTCTCGCCTATCTGCTCTGGTGCCATGCGAGTGACCCGCGAGTGGTCCCTCACTCGCCCAAGGGCCCTTGGACCCATATTCTTCACCTTGACCCACTGGGGGTGTTGGGGACACACTCAGCGAATACGGGGTTGTACATAATCCCCGCTCTTTGCGAGCGGGCCCTACGCTCGGAAAGAAGAGTCCAACCCCAATATTCGGCGAGTGCACTGCTGACCTGGAGGGAATCTTCTTGGTGGGGCCCTCCACTTAGCTATAAATATGGCCTCAGTTGTTGCCTTTAGATTGCCCATATTCTAATCACTGTTCCTCGTTTTCTCCCTCGGAGCGCTCGCCATGACGTTCATGAAGCCGACGCCACGACCACTTTCGGAAGGGATGATGGCTCGTCTCGCCGCCGCACAGGAAGGGACCGCTCCTAAGACCACTCGCTACGTCGCCTGGCTCTCGTCGGCAAGAGACCCCTTCAAGCCCTATAGGCTAAAGAAGGCCAAGACGGTCCGACGAGACCGGGGGAGAGGGAGTCCGCGTCTGAAACTCCCCCCTCCCTGACATTCCTCCTGCCAATACCAATGAGGTAACGCAATACATCTCGCTTTCGAGGTTGATTATGATGATGCGACTGACTCCCGCCTCTCTTTCCATTCGCAGGATCTGTCGACGACCGGAGGTGGCCCCGGGCTCAACCAGGTGAATGTTGTCGTTCCTCCTCCTGCTCTCGAGAACGCCCCACCGGCCCAGGAACTCGCCCTTCTTGGCACTTCTGGCGGAGCCCTGCACTCGCTGGGTGAGCATTCTGTTCTCCCCTCGCTTACTTTTTTCTCTTCTCGTAACTCTTCTGACTCAGGTTCTCGCAGCCCCCACCTTTGGGACCTTCGGGACCACGGGTTTGCCTCCTCCCCTCCGTACTTCTACTGTTCCAGATGCCACCAAGAGTCCTCCCGCTCCAGAGCGGGAACGTCCGGCGAGGAAGAGTCCGGGGCCCAACTCTCCTGCTGCGGACCTGACCGTTACTTCTGTCGCGGCCGACCAGACGCACCGCCCCGGGAAGGGGAAGTCTCTCCACCTCCCAAGTCAACCATTCGCAGGACAGCCTAGCACCTCTCGCCGGTCTCCTGTCGAAGAATACGTACCCGGTCGGTGATCTCCTCCCGCAGAACTCGCGGCTTATACCTGTGAGAGATCTAATCTCTGCTTTTGCAGGCTTTCGCCAGATCCCGATCACTGACCCCTTAGAGGAGGAGGGGCTGATCTCGCCTCCCCCCTCCCCCAGCGACATCTCTGAATTCCTTGGCGACCACGAGGATACTCGTACTATGAAAGAACGGATGACAGAGCTTTTCGGTAAGCTGATCTGGATACAACGAGATCAAGCCAACCTGACGGAGGAGCACTGGGCGGCCTTCGAGCGTCGGATTAGCGCCCTCGAGCGAGACTACGGGCACCTGGTCGGGGAGATAGAGCGCCAGGGGGCGGGTGCGAGGAGACCTCGCCTGGGAGGCACATTGCGCGGGCTAGGGATCAAATGCGCTTGATCAGCCAAGAGCTGACAGCAGTCAGCGCGTTTCACTACCCGCGAGTGCCTCCAAGGACAGGGAGGCGAGGCCGGGGCCGATGGCGGTGGGATCAGTACTAAGCCTACCGGCTCTCGCTCCCTGCGCTCTCCCGTATCCCTGCCATTTCTTCCTTTCTATTTCCTTTTCGTATCGGACTAAGGCGAGACCCTTTATGTCTCGCGAACTATTGCTTGCGTATTTTTATGTATATGTCCCGCATTTTGCTATTTTTCAGAATGCTGCCTCGCGATTATTTCCGCTCTCGTGCCCTTCGATTCAAATTTTGCAGGGAAGGTCTCGCACGCTGCTTTCGCCTTCTGTTCGCGGTCGGGTTCAGGTGGGTGGTTCTGATCCCGAGGCGTTAAGAAGTAGCAGGGGCTATCCGCACCCCGCGTGCAAATGATTTCGGTCATTTTTCACCTTTTTTCTATAAATAGTTCACCCAACCACCGTCATTATTGCGCTTTCATCTCTCTCTACTCTTTTGCTCTCGCGATACCACTCGCCCTTCTCTCTACTCTTTTGCTCTCGCGAGATCACTCCGCTCCTCCACGATGTCGAAAGAAGCGGATGGTAGGGCTAACTGCGCCCAGGTTTTCTCCAATCGGGACTTCGACACCTGCGACCTCTCGGAGGCAGATTTCAACCAGGTCGTCGCGGATTTCGTCCCGCCGGGTTTCGTCGGGCGCCTCCCGGGGAGCCGGGATCGCATCAACCAGTTCTTGCCCGACACACTCGCAATCCTCCTGGAACACTTCGAGGTAGGGCTCCGCCTCCCGCTGTGGCCAGAGGTGCGCCTGACCCTGCGCTTCTTCGGGGTAGTCCCCGCACAGCTCAATCCCAACTCCATCGCCATGCTGGTAGCATTCGCCTGCTATCTGCGCGAGGAGGGGATTGAGTTCTCGCTCCCGGTCTTCCGCAAACTCTTCACCTTTAGGGCCACTCGCGGAGTGGCGTTCTTCTCTGGGCAGAGTCCTCTCAACGTGACCGGCACCGCCAATAAGAACCATGACTGGGTTCGGCGGTTCATCTTCGTCACAGGGAAGTTCGGCAACGTGCCATTCGCACCTGTGCAAGAGGACGAGTCGACCTTCCGACCTTCGACGCTAGGAGGGTTCGAGGCCAAGCTCCACGCCTACCTCCTGAAGCACGACATGGACGTCGTGCACTTGCGAAAGCACGTCGGCTCGCTGCCGATAGTCCCGCCGGGAGAAGGTAAGCTGAACTACTTTGACCCGAGCTCTCGCTCCTACGTTTGCTTCCGCCTATTTTAACTGACCTTTTGAACGCAGGGCTTCGGAGCCTCCCCCTTCATCCGCCGAATGCGAATGTAAGGGTCCCTCCTGCCGACACCCTTGCCCGCGCGAAGTCTGTTGCCGAGGCATGCCGCGAGAACCCGCCTCCCGCGAAGTCCAGCGGACAAAAGCCGAAGCGGAAGCCTGACGCGGCTTCGAGCCCTTCCGGCAAGCGGTCGAAACTCTCCGCTGCCGATAAGGGCAAAGCGGTCGTGGAGGATGTTCCGCGCTCGAGTGCTCCCGTGGAGGGGGTCTTAGCCGTCCAGCCAGCTGCCGCGCCAGCGGCAACTTCTTCGGGGCCTGTGCCGAGAGGTCACCGAAACTTTCCTCTCGGCGAGAAGTACGCCGATCTCGCCGGCGAGCCCCTCGTTAACTGGGACCGGCGGGCCAACCGGGTCTCCATTTCCACCCTTCCTCGGTCTTGGATGGAGAAGGAGACCACCAGCGGCCACGCTTATGGCCTCTCGTACGCGCTTTACAGCCGCGAGGGCGCCTCCATCTATGACACCGAGTCGACTCAGACTCTCGCGCACGAGGCAGCGAGGTCTATGATGCGGGCCCATGAGCTGACCCACATGTCCTCTCGTCGGGGTATGACGCTCACGTGAAACATCATAGAGGTCGAGAAAACCCGCTCTATTGCAGCCGCCGAGGCCGCGACAGCGAAGCAACAACTGGCCGCTGTCGAGGCCCTTCTCGCCAGTCGCCCGAGCTGAGAGGTATCCCTTTCCTCCTCTCGCGATTCGAGCTCTCGCTTCCCTTTCTTTCTTCCTTGTGCGTTAATCTTCTTTTCTTTTGCAGGACGTAGCCAACTATGACACCTTGCTCGTTCGGTCTCGCATCCTCGAAGAGCGGAATCTGGCGCCGGAGGCCGAGAACCGGGGGTTGCGAGATGCTGCCGCTCGGCCACCTCCCGCGGAGAGGGAAACTCGGCATCTTTACTCCAACGCCGAGTTTGAAGGGTTGATGCAGAGAACGGCCCAGGGAGCGGCGGAGCATGCGCTGGATGTGCTGCGCAGGGCCGGCCTCCTGAAGGAAGAAGGCGAGAGGATCCTAGCCCGTCATGTACTCCCAGAGCTCTTCGCCCCGATCGATGTCGCGGATGAAGCTAGCGACGGGCGAGATCATGGAGGCCTCTCCTCTCCGAGCAGCAGGTACTCCGAGGACGAGGCCGGTGACTCTTGAAGATTTCTTCTTTCTTTTGATGTAAGGAGAGAGCCTCTTGTAATTTTATGACGAAATAGAAAGTAATGCTTTTGTTGTCATTCGTGATCTTAGTTACCACTGCGCATTTCTTTTTCTGCACTTCTCGTTAATGTCACCCGACAGTTCGCACACTCGCATTCCCTTTCGCGTGTTTTTCAAGCTATCGTGCTCGCACTCGCGTCTCTTGTCTGCTTGGGTGTCGATGGCCCCTATCCTTAGGTCGCGACCGAGATGATTCCGCCCCGCAGGCGCGCCCCGCAGACGCAACCCTTTTCGCACTCGCACATGACCTGTAAAAACTTAGACGATTTCATTGATCTATGCCGGGAGCGAAACTGCGGCGTGGACCCGCTTCATCCCGCATACTTCTCGCGTCTCTTGGGACCGCTATCACTCCGTCGCGCATTCGCCAGGCGAATGCCTTTTTGTATAACCCCATTCGCGGGCGAGTGACCAATGTGATGGACACCACTCGTCACTTTTGTGTCGAGGCTTTTCCCTGTGATAATCTTCCTTTTTTGGCCCTTCATTTGTTATCTTTCCTCCCCCCGGGCAAACCTTCGAACCTTTGGAATCTGTCACTGAGTGAGCCTTCGGCCCTGCCAGCCAGATGAGAGCCTGGTCAGTGGGTCGGCTCGGGGCCAACCTTTGAAGTTGTTGGAACCTGCCACCGAGTGAGCCTTCGGCCCTGCCAGCTAGATGAGAGCCTGGTCAGCGGGTCTGCTCGGGGCCAACCTTTGAAGTTGTTGGAACCTGCCACCGAGTGAGTCTTCGGCCCTGCCAACTAGATCAGAGCCTGGTCAGCGGGTCTGCTCGGGGCCAACCTTTGAAACTTTTGGAACCTGCCACCGAGTGAGCCTTCGGCCCTGCCAGCTAGATGAGAGCCTGGTCAGCGGGTATGCTCGGGGCCAACCTTTGAAGCTGTTGGAACCTGCCACCGAGTGAGCCTTCGGCCCTGCCAGCTAGATGAGAGCCTGGTCAGCGGGTCTGCTCGGGGCCAACCTTTGAAACTTTTGGAACCTGCCACCGAGTGAGCCTTCGGCCCTGCCAGCTAGATGAGAGCCTGGTAAGCGGGTCTGCTCGGGGCCAACCTTTGAAGCTGTTGGAATCTGCCACCGAGTGAGCCTTCGGCCCTGCCAGCTTGATGAGAGCCTGGTCAGCGGGTCTGCTCGGGGCCAACCTTTGAAACTTTTGGAACCTGCCACCGAGTGAGCCTTCGGCCCTGCCAGCTTGATGAGAGTCTGGTCAGCAGGTCTGCTCGGGGCCAACCTTTGAAACTTTTGGAACCTGCCACCGAGTGAGACTTCGGCCCTGCCAGCTTGATGAGAGCCTGGTCAGCGGGTCTGCTCGGGGCCAACCTTTGAAACTTTTGGAACCTGCCACCGAGTGAGCCTTCGGCCCTGCCAGCTTGATGAGAGCATGGTCAGCGGGTCTGCTCGGGGCCAACCTTTGAAACTTTTGGAACCTACCACCAAGTGAGCCTTCGGCCCTGCCAGCTTGATGAGAGCCTGGTCAGCGGGTCTGCTCGGGGCCAACCTTTGAAACTTTTGTAACCTGCCACCGAGTGAGCCTTCGGCCCTACCAGCTTGATGAGAGCCTGGTCAGCAGGTCTGCTCGGGGCCAACCTTTGAAACTTTTGGAACCTGCCACCGAGTGAGCCTTCGGCCCTGCCAGCTATATGAGAGTCTGGTCAGCGGGCCTGCTCGGGGCCAACCTTTGAAGCTGTTGGAACGTGCCACCGAGTGAGCCTTCGGCCCTGACAGCTAGATGAGAGCCTGATCAGCGGGTCTACTCGGGGCCAACCTTTGAAGCTGTTGGAACGTGCCACCGAGTGAGCCTTCGGCCCTGCCAGCTATATGAGAGCCTGGTCAGCGGGTCTGCTCGGGGCCAACCTTTGAAGCTGTTGGAACCTGCCACCGAGTGAACCTTCGGCCCTGCCAGCTAGATGAGAGCCTGGTCAGCGGGTCTGCTCGGGGCCAACCTTTGAAACTTTTGGCATCTGCCACCGAGTGAGCATTCGGCCCTGCCAGCCAGATGAGAGCCTGGTCAGCGGGTCTGCTCGGGGCCAACCTTTGAAGCTGTTGGAACATGCCACCGAGTGAGCCTTCGGCCCTGCCAGCAAGATGAGAGTCTGGTCAGCGGGTCTGCTCGGGGCCAACCTTTGAAACTTTTGGAACCTGCCACCGAGTGAGCCTTCGGCCATGCCAGCTAGATGAGAGCCTGGTCAGCGGGTCTGCTCGGGGCCAACCTTTGAAGCTGTTGGAACCTGCCACCGAGTGAGCCTTCGGCCCTGCCAGCTAGATGAGAGCCTGGTCAGCGGGTCTGCTCGGGGCCAACCTTTGAAACTTTTGGAACCTGCCACCGAGTGAGCCTTCGGCCCTGCCAGCTTGATGAGAGCCTGGTCAGCGGGTCTACTCAGGGCTAACCTTTGAAGCTTTATCATCATCACGCAAGCCATCATAGCACACACTTATATAAGAAATCAAGTTGTAAAGCAAAGCATTCTGATTACATGGACCCTCCGGCCCCTTCATCTCCATGTCCACCTTCTTCAGCCTCCGCCATCCAAGAGATAGTGTTGACGGCAGTGACATAGCACTGCCTTGCCACTTTTGCATCTCCCCGGATCCGGACCTGAACTCCTCCGCTACGGAACTTCAAGCACTGATGGAAGGACGAGGGAACACATCGGAAGGTGCTGATGAGAGGGCGTCCAAATATAGCGTTGTAGCTGCTCGGAGCGTCAACAATGACGAATCGGCAGTTCCTGGGAACCCCTCCCAACGTCACCTGAAGGCCGACTCCTCCCTCAACTTCCTTCCTCTCCCCTGAGAACCCAAACAAGGGTCCATCTGAGGCTTGCACTCTCTTCGCTTCCACCTCCAGCGCGTCAAAGGCCTTCTTGAAGATAACATTCACCGAACTCCCGTTGTCGACCAAGATTCGGGAGACGGTGAAGTTTTCAATTGCCGCCTGGATCACCAAAGCGTCACAGAACGGGTCTTCGAAGTCTGGCATGTCCTCCGCCGAGAAGGTGAGCTTCTCCGAAGGGGGTGGGGTTTGGGAGGTCGACGTGACGCTCCTCCTGAACATCGCCTGGAAGCTTCTCTTGCGAGTCACTTCTATTCCAACCCCACCATGGATCACTCCGACCCCTCCCCTGGCTCCCACGTCTGTCCTGTCTTCGCATCTATCATCTTCGTCTCCAGACTCCAGGTAGTACCTCCTCGATCCTCACAGGCCGCTGCTGTTGTTGGCCTCTTCCCCTCACCTCCAGAAACTCTGGGCAGGTGGCCGTCGCGTGACCCTCTTCCTGATGAAAGTCACAATAGGGCAACGCCACCTTGCCCCCCCCCCCCCCTTCCTCCTCTTCCTCTTCCTCCTCTTCCTCGACCTACTGTCATGGCTTGCTCTCGAGGGGGGTGAGGTGGTCTGGGACCTTGCCTCCATCCTGGAACCCTCCCTTCCCCCCTTCGTTGGTGATCTCTTTCCTGACCTCTCGCCGGCCCTTCCTGGGGCCTCCAAGCCAGCCGGTTATTGGGCTCCTGATACCCCCAATCCCGTTGCTGTCCCCGAAACCCCTGACCTCTGGGTTCTTCCCTTCTTCTTCCCTCCTGGTGCCTCACCTCCAGCTCGCTCAGCCTTGCCAACCTCTTTGCAAACTCTGGATTGGCGACCTCTCCCTCGATCTCCTCCGCTACCCGCTCCATCAGCTCCTCAAAGGATAGAGGGGCCTTTCGCTTTAAGTCCATTTTGAAGAACCCCTCCCGCAGCACCACTATAAAGGCTAGTTTGAGGGTGAACCCCGGCACCGACCTCTTCTTGGAACCTGTCCACGTAATGGGCCAATGACTCCCCAGGCCCTTGCTTGATCTTAAAAAGTGCCTCTGCATCCTTCTTCCTCTTTTTTGACGTTGAGAAGCGCAATCTGAAGCTCCGTCGCAAGTCCTCGAAGGCGTAGATGGAACCCACGGGAAGCTGGTGGAACCAGTCCCTCGCCTTCTCCTTCAGAGTGGTGGCAAAGAGCCGACAGTGGAAGGCATCTGTCATCGGAAGGATCGAGACCATGTCCTCGAACCACTGCAGGTGCAGGACTGGGTCAACTTTGCCGGTATAGTAAGACATCTCCGGCCCTCTGAACCCCTCTGGCACCGGAGCCGAGAGAATCAACACGCAGAAGGGACTCCCTTCCCCTGGTCGGCGAGTGGTCCTCTCGCGCGGAGTCAGCTCGCATACTTCCGCACTCGCCGGGCAGCTGAACAGTTGTCGCCCGGGAAGATCTCGCGCACTCGCTTCCGCCGCGACCTCCTTCCCAAGCCGCTGGCCCGGAGCGTTCTCGGCGATCTGCTGGGGCGGAACCACCGGGACCACGGGCGTCTCGCACTCGCCCCTTCCGTCAAGAGCTACCTGCATGGTCTGCATGACCTCTCGCTTGAACTTCTCGAACATCTCCAGCCACTCCATTGCTGCTGGTGGCTGCGAGTGGCCCGGGTCGGAACCATTTCCTCCATCTCCTGTCATCGAGCTCAACTTGGGATTTTCTTGCACTGGCTACGGTCCACGCTCACCACACCAAAAATATTGAAACCGTCAACCGGTCTCTGAGTTCGGACCCACAAGGGGTGTAGCCTGCGCCTACTTCTCCCTCACTAAACTCTCCTGACCGAGGATGAAAAATCTGGAACAGACCCAAGGCAGCAGCGAGGAGGTCCCGCCACACACCCGGAAGATCTTAGAGAGCTTCCCCTCCCAAACCAATGCTCAGCCGGGAACCTTGGAGGGCACTAGCAGCCAACTCCAAAAATTGCCTGGAGGAGAGCTCAAAAGATCTGATCTCCTCTAAGGTGCCCTTAAGGGTCTATTTATAGATTTTCTAGTCTTGGACTGCAAATAGCGTGAATCCGCCTTTTGGTTTTACTAATCGCACCCCGAACTGGTCTACTAACAGCCTAACTCCGTTGTTCTGAAGGGCTATTAGCAGCCCACAAGGGGTATCTAGGTAATTTTCCCCTCAAAGCCCTCTGGGCGAGTGGTCCGTGAGGGCACCACTCGCCAGGCTCCCTGCCCATCACCATTCGCCGGGCGAATGGTTTATGAGGCCACCACTCGCCATGTGTTCGACTCGCTTAAGAGGCGAGATCTTGGGCGCTCTCGCCTATCTGATATGGTGCCATGCGAGTGACCTGCGAGTGGTCCCTCACTCGCCCAAGGGCCCTTGGACCCCTATTCTTCACTTTGACCCACTGGGGGGTGTTGGGGACCCACTCGGCGAATACGGGGTTGTACATGTCTCGTACAGAAATAACTGATCGACGCACACAAGGGCTATGTTATAACTGCGATGAGCAATATACTCGTGATCATTAGTGCAAAAAACTTTTATTTGCACATGGAAGACTCTGATGACAAATGGGTTGGGTGAGGTGGGCACCATCATCGATCTCCCTTGAGCTTGAGGTCAAGTTTTTTTTGCATGACAGGAGAGATGTTATGGGCTTCGTGCCTTGTTATTATCTTTAAATGTTTTATTATGTCATCTTTCAATTGATGTTATTGTTCATAGTCGATATGGCGTAGTTTTTAAGTAAGTCCAAGTATTAAGACTTATTTGCAATTATGCCTCTTTGTAAGTCTATTTAAAAGACCCTTTGGGTCTTGTATTAGACGTAAGAATTAATCCCATTTTGAAATCTTGGTAGCTCTCTCCTCCCGAGCACACCCCGCCTAGACAGTCGCAGTTCAAGCTCCATTGTACCCTCCGACCATGCCTCTGACAAGCCCATAACATTGTGTTCATTTTCAAGCTCAAAATGGGGTTGCAGGAAGAAAAAATCGCCACCTTCAAGAAATTGTCAGGTGGTGTTTACTATTTATCATGCACTTCCCTAAATATTACATAGGGGGTGCAGTCCTTGCCACCAGCTATCTTATAAATTGCATGCCTACTTTGTTTTAGGCAATAAACCCCCATACATACCTTGGGAATCACTCCTACTCAAGTTTAACCAAGACTCTTTTGTTTGTTTATGCTTTGTTGGCATGCACAACATTGCCAGATCAAAACTCGCTCTTCGTTCCATTAATTGTGTTTATAAGGTACTCACCCACAAAAAAGGTTACAAATATTATCACTGTCCAACCAAAAAAAAACTTTATTACCATGGATGTTACCTCTGAAAATCCAAGGCTTACTATGAGTCCTCAGTTCAGGGGGGAATCTATACCTAACTTGAAAGTGAGTCCTCCCACTCTTCCTTTACCTACTCATTCACCCTATCTCATGTCAGCACATACCCATTCTTCGCATGACAATGCTAGTCGGGGATACTGTGGGTATTCCTCCAAAGAAAAATGAATTGAATGTTTATACCAGAAGGAGCAGGGGACAAACACACACGTGCATCCTATAATGCCAGAGCGAATGTCGAATTTGTCTTAAGATCCCAATCGAGTTATTTATTACCCTCAAAAAAGGTTGTAGCTCTTGCACTGTATCTCATGCCTCTCTAACCCCATCACATAAAGGTTTTACTTTATATATTCTGTGTCAGTTCCCTCGGTACGAATACGCACGACGGACGACCCTCCACGCAACTACTAGAGATTTGGAACAGCCATTCCATATCGCACATTAATATTATCCTTTAATTATTATTGCCCTTGAATTAAAATTGTGTTTTTATGTAATTTTTCCCATCAATGGACCTTTTGGTAATTTCCATTGTTGAAGCATTCTCCCCTATATAAAGGGAAGTAGTTGAGTCATGGGGCATCTTGTCAAGTCCTTTGTAAACTCTCATTTAGAGAGAGATCCTTACGAGAAACCAGGCCCCAAAAGAATGGTGTGAGTATATCTCGTGAGATTGTATCCAACTTTGATTATAGTACAGGCTTTAATTTTTCCAATCGGCATCAATTGGCCTGACATGCCCATTCAAGGTCCCTCTGCAACTCAGGGCAATTCTCCACCTTAATTTCAGCACCCCCACTTCTCAGGGTCCCGGCGGCGGCAGCGCTTGCACACTCGCCTTCCTCAGTCATGGCAATGACCTCAACATCCATTGTCTCCTGAGATTGTTCCACGGCGGTCCACCGAAACATCAATTACGATAGTCTCCCCACGTGCCCACCCTCCGCACTCATCCCTCGTTTCTCTAGTAACACTAAGTAGACACATCGCTTACGAGAGTCTACAACATCGCTCACGTGCTCATCGATAGTGTCCCTTGCGTACATTCCCCTCGTGTCCCGACACGGCGACACCCCTTCCAACGATTCCAGGATACCACGACAATTTCTCCTGAAGAAATCCGGCCTAACAAAACCTTTGCCTTGCTCCATTCCCTCAACTTCCCTCTAGTCACCCTTTTCGTTTCATGTCTGTCACCCGAGCGATGTCCGCCCGCAAAGAAGAAATGGCCTCCACGGTTGCCTCCATTTACCCTCACGGTCACTTCCCTCTCCAACCGCATGGTCAAAGTCGAGATTATTTTATCTGACCTCCAAACATCGGGGCAAGAAATCCACAACCTCATCATTGGCCACCCACCTCCACTATTGATGATGTCAGTTACTCCAGATACTATCGTCGTCAACATGCTCCCATCCATTCTGTCGAGCAGGCTATCTACCCCAACACCACCGTCAACGCGCATCCCTGATACTATGACCACATTAGCATTCCTGTGTTCGACAGGATCGATCTCCTCGGGTGGTTTGCTAGCGCCAAACAATTTTTGAACTATTGGGAACCCCGAAGATTCAGAAGGTTCTTTCCACCATATACATGGAGAGCTCCGCTCTAAATTAGCTTCGTTGGACCCGCCAAACCTACATGACCTTAACATAAGCGCTATTCAAGGAAGAGTTTATTCGTCGATATGATATTCATCAAGCTAGCAAGGTTTTCGTGCAACTTGGACGGTTCACCAAATATAGTAAATCACTACTACATCAATGACTTCATCGAGATCTCCGCGTTCGGGACTAAGAGTGCAAATAAACTTTTGCAGGCCCAGGACAGGCTCAAGTTTCCCTGGCCTAAACTTTTTAAGATCCAAGCTCAGGCCCAAGCCCCCACTTAAAGGGGGCCTGCATAAGCCTTCCTCGCCTTGGTTGGGCAAGACCTGGCTTAGGTATTGCTAGAGGCAATTGTTGGGCGCCGCCAAGCATATTCTGTTGAGCGCCGCCATGCATTTTTTTTTGGGAGTACACCGCCCAGCAGTGCATGCCCAGCTTTGCAGCTAGGCGGGCGCTCAAACAACCTGGCCATATGTTAGGCCTGGGTCAGATCAGGCACCAGACAAGTCTGATGCCATGTCGTGACCGGAACCTGGGTCAGAGAGGGTATCAGGCCAGTCCCTGCAAAATATGAGAGGCCTATTAAGGCCCCCAAGACCTGATACAGGCCTGGATCAGGCCTTCCTTGGCTTTTTATAGAGCGGAACCAGGAGGGCTTTTTGGGACCAAGCATACCCCTATTTTGGGCCTCTCAACATAGCATTACTTGGGCTACATCTTCACTGGGCTACAACCCTGCATCATAGCATGTCTTTGCGTCCTCAATCTCTACACTCTCCCTCAATCCACGAAGAGCTCATTTTGTTGAAGAAGAGTTTTCCGAACTACCCCGCCCCGCTACCAAGACCCAAAACCGCAATGCAAATACTCCCTCTGCCATTTCCCACTACCATTGGTATAGTCGTTGCCCCCCCCCCCCCCCCCCTCTCACACAACCCTCACCCAAGTTGAATCCCCAACCACGTCCAATCACACCAAGATTACCTTGACCTCCACAGTCAAGGCCTATGTTTCCTCTGCAAGCAGCTTTACTCCCCATATTGATCAATGCCCAAATAAAGAATTGTACATGCTACTCATCGCCGAAGAATAAGACATCAACCTCAAACTCTGACGCTCTTAAACTCAAAGATGGCAATATCAGGAAGAGTATTGATACGAAAATGCATAGAGGACGACCCTCATCACAACTACTGAATATCCTGAGTTGCCTTCTCATTATCGCCCATTAATATTTTCCTTTAATTAATATTTGTGTCCTTAGTAATTTTACCTTTAATGGGAATTTTGGTAATTTTCTCACTAGAGTGTTCTCCCATATATAAGGGAGAGTAGTTGAGTCTTAGAGCATCTCGTCAAGTCCTTTGTAAATTCTCATTTGGAGTGGGATCCTTAGGGGAACCAACCCTCAAGAAATTGATGCTAGCATACCTCACGAGGTTGTATCTAGTTTTCAATTATAGTGAAATTCTTAATTTTCCGATCAGTATCACAGCATGGGAGGAAGGATATCAAGGAAAGGCAGGACAGATTTGGTTTTAACAATGAGTGGTCCTCTACTTTGCAAGAGGTAAAGGTCCCTCATCTGGCTAGAATGCACTCTGACTATAACCCTATTTTAATTCGACTCTTACCTTTTAGAACCTCTAAGAAGAGGACTTTCAGATTACAAAACATGTAGCTTATTGCTTCCTCATTCACCGGGTTCATCAGTTCCAATTGGTTAACTCAAACAGGTTTCTCAAAATAGAACAAAGAAAAGTTTGGGAATATCTTCAGAAAGGTCAGTATTGCTGAAATTTAGGTTGCTGAAGATGAAAAAAAGATGCAACTACATCATTCGGATAGCAAAAAACAAACTGCAGCAACTTAGAGAGGACTTTGACCTTGCTCCCCTTCAAGAGGAAATTTTTTGGAAGCAGAAATCCAGGCATAAACACATAACAGACGGGCACAGAAGTAACTACTTTTTCCATGCTTCTATGTAAATAGGGACGACATAAATCTTAGGAGAACAATCATGAAATCGCCGACCCTAAAGCTATCAAGGTTGTTGCTATTCAATTCTTTCAGAAGCTATGAATGCTGATTCAACTGTTATCCATAGTGATTTGACTCGAGAATTCCTAATCTGGTTAGCATGGATCAAAATGAGAAGTTACTAAATGTTCCTCTGAGATGAAAATAAAGGAAACAGTTTTCTCTATATCCTAGAACAGTGTTGCTGGCCCTGATGGGATGAATGGAAGCTTCTATCAGGCTTATTAGCATATTATTAAAACTGATTTGATTGAAACCATTAGAAACTTCTTTAAAGGTATTACAGTCAATATATGACTTCCACTTTCACATCCTTTATCCACAATAGGGATGCACACATTATCTTGAAAATCTATCAAAGTAACCATGTTATTAACCTGAATGCATAAACAAAAATGCAAGACAATTCTATGAAAACATAAAGAATATCAAAGTCATCCAAAAAAATCCTTCGGAAACTCAACATAAAAAGGAAGGAAAAGAAGCGAATATGATCTTGCATTAAAAGGCTTACAAAAAGAAGGAAGAGTGCATAGGATAAAATGTGCACAAAACCAAGCAATAAATCGGCAGAAAAATTAAAAGCATTGTCATGGAAGAATTCAGTTAACAAAATTATAAATAAAAGGGGGTAGACAATGCATGGAGTACCCGTTGATCTAATATCTACGGAGGGTTGGTTATAAGTAGTGGTAGCTATGCATTAGCAAAGAGGCTATTTCCATGTCTCGAACTTGGGACCTCGACAAAACACTAGAGACAACTTAAAAGTAAACAAAATACACAAATAGTATAAGAATGAATAAATGATGAGAGCTCACCTTCTTTTAGGAGGAACAAGATACTCGTCATTTTCTTGTTCTGCCAACTTTGGATCATACGTATGCCCACTCTCCGTTGATTCTGAGCCACAAGGTATATTTTGTTGCCTCTCTGGTTCAGAAACTGCAGAATGGTCTTGTCTAGACTTCAGATGTGACAATAATATAGAGCCAATGAGCTCTAATGTAGACATTGTCATATAAGGAAGTGAGAAAACTCCTTTTCCATTTTCTTTGAGATTCAAGGAAAAGAAAAGTTTTTTTAAAAGCCCAACAAATGATTTGTCAGAAATTCCCTTTATATTAACACCTTGTCCACTGTCGATAAGTTGCATGAGCTGAAATGAAAGGGAAAAAACGAGAAATATGCATATCACAAACACATGCCTTTATGTATCCTACACTTCATAAAAAAATTCAAATCAGGATAAGATAATGGCATGAGATAAATCATAACATCATAACACCGAACTTCTGATATTTAGCATCATAAAATTATTTAATTCAGAACTTCAAACTTATCCATGACTTAAAGGTATGCAGTCAGATTTGGTATTCATTTTATAGCATGAGATAAATCATAACATCATAGCTATTCTTACTGAATTTTAAATATTTAGCATCATAAAATTATTTAATTTACAACTTAATAATTGACTTATCCATGACTTAAAGGTAAGGAGTTAGATTTGGTATTCTTTTTATATCTTTCTTTGACTGTAAGCATCACAAGCAGTACCTTCTCAACTTAGTTTTTTAAGGACTACCTACAAGCATGCACGAACTTGTTGGTATGGGCCTCCCGTAATGTGGTCGGAACTCACCGGAGAGGCGGCCAGTGGTAGTGGGATGGCGGCAACATCGGAAATACAAGGAGAGTCGCCCAAAGGGAGTTGGGCTCAACCTACGAGGTGCGGCGAGGAAGCAGAGCTCAACCTCACAATGCCCTGGATGGGGTACCGATTAGGGGAATGAGAGGGAGAGGGTGAAAAGGAGATTAAAAGGAGGGAAAGGATAATATTTCTTGCTTTCTTCATTCATTACCCTAAGGGCCTTTAAATAGACAACATAAATGTATAAGGGTAATAAGTCTGAACACTTGTACTTGCATAAAAAGAACCTACACTACACTCGATATAACATATAACACGATAATTAAAGATATAAATGATGATCCGGATTGGTCGGTCCCAATTCAAGACCCATAACACCTCACCCCTCATTTATTTTTGAGCGAACAAGGTTGCATCAATTCTTCAAGGGTTGAAAGATCTCGACCCCGTCGAGAATATAATGTATCCTATAACTAGGAATTCTGAATGATGATCTAAAGTTGCTTCGCTACGATTATGTTGTTGAATAGCCAAGATGTGAGTAAATTCCTCCAAGATAAGTCCAAAATGTAAATGAGATGTGGGAAAATCTGGATTGTGGTGGGTAGTGGAACAAAGGACGGATTCTTCGCTTCAGCTCATGACATATAAGTAACTTATTTTTCCTAAAAGATGCAGAAAATAATTCTCCTTTGAAAAATTACAACCCCATGTGATAAAATCAGTCATGGAATTATAATTTTTCTAAGATGCATGCAAAGTATTAGTTATAATTTAAGCATATCAGTTAAATGATTAATACAATTTACAACATCAAAGAGACGGTATCACCAAATGAGAAGGAAAGGGGAACTAACAAACAAGGTACGGAGCAGGCAAGCTCGACATGTGGAATCATCAAATCAAGTTGTATTATACACTCTCTTGTTAGACACCTATATGCGTCTACTAGACTTAGATGAAACACCTCAATTTTATCATTCGATTAAGTCCGGCGAGCGCCATAAAATTTAATTTTGAGCCAAATTTTTCCACAAAAACCCTTAAAGCATGTCCTTATTAAGAGTGAAAATCTTAGAAGTCATCTCTATCCAAATAACATGAATCCTCCTAAACGTATCAATAATCTGACAATAGAGTTCGTCGGGCATATCTATACTTGGAGGATATTGGGATGTAATAAGGATGTGATCACCAAATATAAAGTAAATATAATGTGATAACTCTAATGCCAAGGGCAAATGATCATCATATATAATGTTCGTGGAGTGAGGGATATGAGGCTGCAGTAGTCTAGGAAAGTTAGAAAATACTAAGATCGAATCTGCGTCATCTAAGATGAGTGACATGTCGCTATCAAGTTCTTCCTAGAGCAGGAGCTCAGGAAGAAATTTGACAGTTGAAGGTTGTGATATAGTGGGGACAAGTGGAATCGTGATATCAGTAGGAATGGTAGGACAAGGAGGAAGAAGCTCTCCTTCCTATAGTTGGGGTTCAGGAAGAAATTTGAAGGCTAAAGAGAGTGAATGGTGGAGACAGGCGGGGCCAAGGTACCCGTGGGAGTGGTAGGACAAGGGGAACCTATGATCATAAAAGTGGGGGCAATGGAGAGACTAGAAAGAGGTCTATCAGTAAACCTAAGTTCAAATTCCACTCTACGGCCATACTAGAAACCTCGTCTAAATCGCGGTAATTATGTAGCTCTAGTTGATCCCTAATGGAATAGTGAAATTTGTGCAGGTAACGGGATACGACAATCACATCACCCCCTTAAACATCTAGCCTAGACTAAAGGACTAGAAATTTGTTATTGCACTCGTCCACCGATAATTTCCTCTGTTCTAGATTATGGAATCTACGATATATAATTTGGAAGTAGTGGGGGAAACATAGTACTAGACTACTAGCGCAACTCTGTTTTAAACTTAACCCAGGTAGCGACGAGAGGAAATCATAACTTAACTCTCATGTGTTCGAGTTGATTCCATCAAACTAATGCGGGTCCCTTAAGTCTACGGGTCACATCTTTGACTTGCCTAATCATGGGTATCTGACTTCATTTGACATCCCTCAGGCTCAAAGCGTCCATCAAAATTGCCTGGGTCTGCGATCTCTAAGAGCTTAGGGCTATGGTTCTCTTCATGTGTGAGTTTGGGTGATCGCCCTAAGTGTATAAGAGCCTGAGTGTTTCTACCTGTAGTGCACAACCCTTTTAGGTATTGTCATTATGTTGATGGTGAGAGACTATCATTTTTGACAAATTTCACATCTGAGTATTTAAATCACTCACATTACTCACTAAAAGACTGACACAATTATTCATTTAAAATAAAATTTTAAAAATACTTCAAATATTTAAAATAGCTGAATAATTTAATGAGAAGAAATACTCAATTTTAAAATAAACTGTCTTTTTAATCTTTTAAAACTTAACTATCAATCATTTTTTTTAGAAATAAAAGACAACGGAATGTCTAATTCACGATACAAGTGTGAGCGATGTGGGTGATATAAAATAAACGAGTACATGCGCGATCATAGATAACAAGATGCGGGATAAATAAATAAATATTAGTGGAGACATGGCTACACATAAAAATGCGGGAAATAAAAATACGATAAAGATGTGACACAAATTGCATAACTAAAAACCTCGTACCTCTGACTTCACGGGAATTATGCGTGAGGGTTGGCTATTAACTTACCTTTGATACCAGAGATTTCACATTTTATATATTTTATATTTAATGACCAAAATCTTTTACACTCCACCATCCACTAAGAATAGACGAGCACGATGAGTTTCATCGTCAGATTATCGACCAACTCTAGCAGAGTCTGATGTAACCCAAGATTCAAAGGGTTTTTTTATTTTATCTTTGTGACGAATAAATGGGAAGATGCTCGTGCCGACTCATTACACAATAAATTGAGATAATTAATCTAGGATATGGTTGAACACCTAACGATGGAACTACGGATATACGTGAAATAATAATTCCACAATCTTGAAGGATTACAGTCGGACAACACAAGAATATAAATTTACAGCAAGCAGGATTAATGTGAACTTGGGCAAGCTCTAATAATTTGTGATCAATGCACATGCATAAAAGTATTCTAACAAAATACGATCAAGAGAGAATGTGTGAGGTATACCTCGGGCTGATAAGCGCCGCGAGAATCCTAGAGGCTAAAATCTCTGGTTTTTGATAGGGTTGGGTAGGCTGTTGGAGGAGGACTTGGACATCAGAGTTGGGGAGGCAGGAAACGACAGTGAGTGGAGTGGTTTAGAGCCTACAGAGAAGTGGAGGAGGGCCAACCAAAAAACAAGCCAGTGGTGGATTAAGGCTGGAGAGGGACAAGAGTATATCGAAGTGACCGGAGGAAGACGAAGGAGGAAGCTACAGGCGTCTGCAACAATGGTGGTGTCAGCGGTTGGATGCTCTGAACCCGAAGAGGAGCTCGTCGATTCTGTCGGAGGGTGAGTGAGGAGTGGTTGCCAGAGCCCACGAGGGATGACAGTGGCGACGGCGATGGATGGAGGCGAGATCAGGCGAAGTGGCGGCTAGGCGTGAGAATGTCGGGGGGAAAGGGAGTTCGACTGAGCATTTTGAGAAACAAAGAAATTATGTTTCTCGATATTTTACCCCAAAGCTGATTTTGTGGAGGGGGGCGCTCTCCTTAGTAGAAAATAGGATTTAGGAATTTTAAGAGATTTAAGGAAACGATGTCTAAGGTAGAAGATTTTAAAAGATCAAAATAGGGACTTCAAAGGATTTCCCAGAGTAATATTCCGAAAATAAAGTCTATATAATTCTCATTTCCAATTTAATTAAATACTTCATATATTTTTTATATTTGCAACCAAATTTGATGGATCATTTATTTAGTGTCTTACTGGACGAAAACTCCAATAAGTAGTAAAAACAAACACGATAGATATGCGTGATACAAACACAATGGCTCTAATAACAAACGTGGAATGAAATAAATGTGCATGAACAAGGCATGTGTGATACTTAAGCAAATAAAAATAAGTAAATAACATGAAGCGTCGCAGGTTGCATCAGATTCGTATTAGGAGGATAGAGAGAACCCCTAAGACTTTCACTCCCCATAAGGCCACGCGCATTGAAATTTCTCTGGAACGTCCAAAAGGGTAGAGTTGGGGTGGCACTTGTCAGCCTCTATTGAGTAAGAAAAATGAGATTGTTAATCAAGGTTTAGTAAATGCCCTTAAGTGTCTAGCACGAGAACATATGAACTAACATGATTTGATGATTCCACAAGTCGAGCCCGCTAACCTTTTACCATATCTCTGCGACAACAACTCTTCCATTTTGTGATATAATTCCCTTGATGCTCTGATTTTTATCGATCATTTAAATATGGTGTATAAATTTATTACTAACAATATGTGAGCATCTTTCGAGAAATATAATTTTATGGTTGATTTTCATCACTTGGGGTTATATTTCTACGAAGGAGGTTAGCTTTTTGTTCTTTTAGGAAGGAGAGGTTTTGATGGGGTCAAAGTTCTCAGGCGGGCCAACCCATATCGGAGCCCGTTCAGGTTTACATTCATAGGAGTTAGGATCATCATATGGACGATTCGAGTCCGTAGTCGCGTTCAACTATTAATGTATCTTTTATGTGTATTTTGTATTTGCCAATCATAGTCATTTGTTGCTTTCCTTTAGCCTATATATATAGGATTTGGGGTTCATTTCAAATTATCGCAGTATTTTGAAGAAAAGTTTCAAATTTTGTGATCCCCTACGATGCTGAAGTCGTGGCACTTAGGTGTCGAAGCCTAGGCCCGCCCCTCTCCTTGCAACAATCGGCCATCTCCCCCCCCTCCCCATACCAAGCCACCAAAAACCACCCCTACAAGGGTCGGCCAGCCATCTTCCATCATCACCTCCATCCACTCACATGTTAATAACTGCAAGGAACTACCTCAAAAAACCACCAAAACTGCCGGTAATCGCCGTAACCGCCCACTACCAAGGTAGTTATTGACAATTACTCCTCCCCTAGGCCAAACCGAGGCTCCTCCTTCCAATTTTTGCCTAGTCGACAATCTAATCCAGAGATAGTGGTGCAAGTTTGCTATGTAACTCCAGAGATCGCCAATTCCACCGGCCATAATTTTTTCCTGTTACTGTTTCTTACATTTCAGATTCAACAGGGCTTTGGAATGTCTATTCCTTGCAGGCTTACTATTTCTTGCACTCCTAGTGGTTGGCTAGTCCTAGGCAGCTCACCCCAGGATGTTGGAGCCATGAATCCAACTACTCGCAACATTCCATCCTAACTTGTGACTGCCGCAAGCAAGTTGCACCCCTGCCTCCAAAACCTTGTTCAGAGGCCTTCCTGTGGTGTTCCTCCTTCCGACAGTCCACTCCCGCAGCACCTACTTCCAGGAGTCCAAATTGGTGACAGAAATCTAGAATTACTTTAAAATTGTTGTTAAAGCCAAAAAATGCTACAATTTCCCAATTTGGTCTTGAATTCTTGTGTAAGTTCTATTTGAAAAGCTTATTTCACTTTGTGTTGAACACTTGTGAATTGTATATGATTTTTTGGATATTACTTTGCAATAATTTGCTCAATTTACTCGCATCCATTTGAAGGATTTATTCGCCAACATTTAGTCCAAGCAATCTTACTTTAATTGTTGCTAAAACTTTTTCATTGCTCTAAAGTCTAATCTCAGTCGTGCATGTTTGCGTTGTCTAAATTAATTGCATAGGTTTGTTGCAATTACTTGTCGGACAATCACATGTGCATTGCATCATTTTAGAATTCCCTACATCATATACTTGCATTCACTCATTATAGTTTCGTTAGAGCACATACACTTTTGTCGCACCCATCCTTCATTTCACTGCCCGTTGATTGTAGGTGAGAACGTTGTTCCTTTTCGTTCGATTTCTAAACTTTTTAGACTTGGTAATATTAAGAGAATCGAGTCGATTTCTAGGTGTTTTACTCCTCATAGGGACACACGTTTTAAGGGATTTCTCTGGTTGATTTTAGATGGAAAATTTGTGATAGGTTTAAATTTTGTAGTGCTGGACAATTTCTCGCGGGAATTGTTCTTGGCTTGATGTACCTTGGATTAGTACACGTTTGTAGGAGTCTAGGAGGAGGGCGTATGATGCAATATGATCTAATGATTACACATGTTGAACTTGCTTCTTTCCTGCCTAGCCTCTTACTTTGTTTCTTTGATCCATCATATTCCCCACTTTGTGACACCTGTATTTTTGTTGCTCTAAATTTTGCGGATAACTTACATATTATGCATAAAGTTATGACTAATAGTTTTCGAGCATTTTCGAAAAAACTATGCTTTCGGGGGTGATTTTATCCCTGGGGGTTATAATTTTTCGAGAGAGTTTGGTTTTCTGTCTCTTCCAGGAACAGGAGATAGCATCCTGGCTTTACGTTGCATAGGTGGTTTTTCTCGTTGTCCCACTTTTCAACTACAGTTGAGCAGTGGCAGATTGATACTTGGATATTTCAGTGGCGGGTTCCATCATATTCTCGACGGGGTTGAGCTCTTTCAACCCCGGGAGAATTGATGCAACCCGAGTTGCATTTTTTTATCTTTTTGTGTGTAACGCGTGTCCTAATCACGTTTGTGTCCATTTTATTTTTCGTGCTCTTTGCTAGTATTTGTTGGTTTTGTATAGCGCATGTTTCGCGCACGTTCGTACGGCTTATTGGCGTGACCGGCCAATAAGACTCTGAATGTAAAGGTCCGTCAAATTAGGAGTAGTGTTAGTTTAGGCAAGCAATGGAATTGTCGAACAATTAAATATTATGATATTACAAATAATTAATTATTAAAAAACGTAACTCTAAAATTATATTTCATAGTTATTTATTGGAAGAATATTTGCAGTCACCTCATTAAGGGCCAGCTGTTATAAATCCCCTCTTTATTACCATCAAAGGCCAGCTTTATGTATTCCTAAACTTGTTGTTTTAAAACCGGTCCACCCCCTCTCTATCACAGCAGGCTGGAGTATAAAAAACTGAAAGAGTTACGTTTCTCATTCAGTTTCCTCTCCAGTAAAGCCTCTTAAAGTTTCCATCTGTCTGCCTCATGTTCACTCCAGCCGCCCGGCGCATCCTTTCCCAGCCGCAACGCCGCCTCTGGAGGCCATTCCAGAGGTCGGCGACCTTTGCCCCTCCAATCGACGGAGGAAACGACGTGCCCTACCCTCAGCACATTTGATCACCAACGTCCACGAACCTCCTCCAGCAAATTCACCCCTCCGAGTTTCCTGTTACCGGAGTATAGGGGCTCCAGTTCCCGCGACAGTCCTCCAAACCCCTGCTGCAGTCAAGACGTCACGAGCTTCCTAAAATCTGATGCATATTAAACCTGGATCTTCCTGCCTTGCTACCTTTTTTCCACTGTTTGAACCTAACGTGCAACTGAGCAAGGGTTAACGCCATATATCTTGAAGATCCTGTGAGGGAAAGGTATGCCACGCCATCTTTTTCTGCTCAACTACTGTTAACATAATTATATGCTTAATATTAAATTGTCTGCTAATCCAAAGCTTGCCTAGATTTTCATTTCCTGTTTGTCGAAATTTGAAACTTATTTGTCAAAATCTTTATTTTCTTGTTTCTCTAAAGGAAATACATGTGGATCATTAAGTCATATTAATTATATGCTCAAATGTTGGTTCGTATGCGCGTGTGCGAGCCCATGATCTAATATTAACAGGATTTGCCCCTGAAGAATTTGAGAGCGCCGCATTATTTTTAAAGTAACTACAAATTATCTTTTAAAAATCAATTTCAGATTTTAGTTTACATCAAGAGGACTGCGGCTGGAGCTGCTACGGGAGTTGCCGCTGGAGGAAGGAGCGACTGCGACGGAACTGGGCGCGGTATCTGGGAGCTGCTGCAGGAAGGAGGGACGTAAGCCGCGCGCGGAAGACCCTGGGGAGCGAGCAGGAACGAGAGGACGAGTGGCATGAGTCGAGAGCGAGACCGGAGGCGGACGGGACACGAGTCGAGAGATTCGAACCCCCGACACCGTGGTTCGTAGCCACGTGCTCTAATCCTCTGAGCTACAGGCCTATAAAGGACTAGAATGGAATTGTTGAGAAGAAAGTTTGTAAAATCGTGGTTAATTAGCTAGTCGTTCAGACTTAATTGATATTCTTGCATATGCTCTAACATAGTATTAATTTAGGCAGAGTGTCATGATTATATTTGAATTCGAAGAAACAAATAGAACTTTGAGTGTTGTTGTGAAAACATCCCAAGAAGTGAACTGCCTTGTTCGATGCATCCATGGAAATCATGTAAGGGCAGTTTCCTTTAAATAGAAGGAAGATATAGTACAGTGATCCTCTGTGTATTGCAAAAGAAGAAAATTAATATCGCCTTGAAAATGCATCCAAGCATATCAATTCCAATGAACCTAGGAAACTTCAAGCTATCAATCTGGCATGGAATGACTTTGATGACAACGGAATAAAATCGTGGACTCTCGAGTTGTTAATGGATTGTTGTCCTTGCTTACGAGGATTGGAGATTCTCTCTCTTTGGAGAAAGTTGATCTGTGAGGAGGTTATCAAACTGTTGATCCACCATCAAGAAGCATCAGTGCATATGCCTCTTCAAGAAAGTCATCTAAAGGATAAGACACGTCACATCTTACGACGTTGTTGGAGAACGTCCTTAATATCATGAATGGCTTCGCCCACTGAATTCCAAATATCGTTCGATCAATAATGCTAAAATATGTGATGATGACAGAGATGACGAAGGATAAAGTGGTTGGTGACAATGCCTAGTTCGTGACTGAAACCAAAGCAGAGGATGGGATAGCCTGGACCATTGACTTCTTGCAGGAAAGGAGACGAGGTCTCCACGAAAAAAGACTGGTTGTTACTTAACTTGCGGTGATGAGCTTGGGAGAACTTTAAGGGTGGGGACTGTTATAGCAGTTGCTAGCAATGGTTCAAAGAGAGACAAATCAATGAGAGCACCAATGTTACACTAGAGCTTTTCAGGTACTTGGTTAGGAGGGGAAAGTGAGAGACAGTAGGAAAATGAGGTTTGATTAATTTCTAAACTCTTAGAACACGTATTCCAACGTTTATACCCTAGAAACATAGCCCCAAAATTAGAAACAAAAAAGTAATCATTGGGAATCCATAGTGTCCTAATTAAAAAAAATCAAAAGAATAGTTGACTCCTTAATATTCTAAATATGACCTCCGTAATGAAGTGATTATATCTCAATCACAAAAGGCGCTCAATTGTAATAGCTTTTTGATCCTTGGAAAGGTAGTCCTTCATACTTCTACGTGATAGAAGAAACCTCCACAAAATAAAAACCTCAATTAACATTTCTCTCAGTATTTATTTATTGTGTGCATTTTCTGTGTTTTCTCTGGTGGAAATCTTAAGTTGTCTAGTAATATTCTTTTGGACGCTCATTTCATGTCTCAATAGTCTCGTTAATGGACCGTTCAATGAACTTGTTTGGATTAAAAGTTAAGAAAGTAAAGGTTTCATTCTCATTTCTAAAAAACTACAAGGGGACAAGATGCCTTTTTCATACATTTTTGGGGGTCAAATGTGTTTTACTATTAATAATTATCAATCTATCTTAATATAAGATAAAGAGATATTCATATATGATAAGTAAAAGTACAGTGATCTATTTTGCAGAAGAATGAGGATACATAAGAAAATATAGCTTTTATAGTGAATGCTGGGCGTTAAAATGGATAAGTATCTTCAGAGTACTATGCGCCAAGAGGATACCAAGGATACTTGAAAGTACCTTATGTAAAATTGCAATTTGGTGGGAGACGGTTGTGTGGATCTAAGAGTTCAGTAGTAAAAATTTGTTGAAATCTAAATTGAGGGTAGCATAAATGAGAATTCATAGCTGGGCATTTGGCAAAACAAAAAAAATGTACAAAAAATAATGATTATTTTTGAGGAACAACATGACTAACTTCCACCAAAGATAATATAATAAAAAAGGTAGACTTACATAATATAGGTATGTACAATAAAGGTTAGACGATGAACTAATGAGACAAATAGATAGAGTTAGTATTCAAGGATTAGTGAAAATAGTAAACTTAAGGTAACATGCATTAAAGTTATTCAAGATAGTTTGCATATTTAACTTTAATTGGGAAGTAATCAACATGTATGAATGAAAAATATGAATTCATAAAACCAACCACAAATAGTGATAGGGCTAGCCGTATCAAGATCTATAACAAGGAAAACAAACTTGCAATGCATAAAAGTAAACACATATAAATCGAGAGACAAGCTCTCGCCAAGCAGACAGAGGCTGGGTCCTCCAAAGTACTCCACTCCCCAAGGACAGACCAAAAGACTATCACTCAAAAGATAACTCTCACTACCTAAGGGGCTCTTTATATAGATGGAGGGGCCCATTACAGGACAAAGAGACTACATGACAAAATACGTATCAACACTCCACTTCTGAAAAAACAAACTAGTCCTTAAGGTGGTGGTCTGTAGGGGTCATCCGCAAGCGGCAGGGGGTCCAACTCCCCGAAGTCAGGACCATCCTCTTCAGATCCCACCAGCACGCACAAGTTTTTGAAAGCGCAGACGTGGGTGGGAGAGTACGTCTGCTAGCAGCGGAAGAAAAGGTCCATTCGGCGAAACTCCAGGTGTTGCTCATGAGATAAGCGGTCGGGGCGTCGGGGCGTCGGGGCGTCGGTGGAGGAGGGGCTGGCGGAACTGGCGACGACGAAGGCGGGCCTAGCAGCGGGGAACCAGACGGGGGTAAGGTGATACAAGCAGGCAGGGGTCGTGGATTTCGACGGCAACGGCTTGTGGGATGGTCAGGCCGAGGAAGACAGTTGGGTGGTGTCCCCTGCACGGCGTGGCATCACGGCGCGTATTTTCTCTTACTCTGACGTATTATTTAATACGGAGAAAATGCGGGTTGTGACAGGCTAGGCGCAGGAAAGAGTCGTCGGATTGCCGACCCGGAGGCGCGCCCTAGGTGGGGTTGTAGACCCCCAAGGAAGTCTCTCAGGTAGTCGTCAGGTGATAGACCAGGTACGTGTGTGGCGGCCTCGATGAACTCTTCAATGTAAGTGGCCACGGTGTCGGACCGGTGCACAGAGTTGAGGTGCTGGTAGGCATTGCCCGCCTGGGGGCATCATAGTGGCGGAAGAGTTCCTCCTTCAACGTAGGTCGGGAGAAGTCAGGAACCTGCTGGCACGTCCAACACACCCAATGGAGTGACGAACCTCCATATATATAGTAGCAAGAGAAACCTTCTGGTTGGCGGGGATGGACTTAAGGTCGAAGAACTGTTCGGCGCGTGATCCAACTGAGAGGGTCGATGTCATCGAACACGGGGATCTCAATCCGACAGAGATGGGCCGGGTGGATGTCCGCAGCAGGGTGGAGAAACCCCATATAGTTTGAGACGAGATGAAGGGGCTGCAGTGGTGATGGTGGTGGTGGAGGGGCCGGTGAGTGTGTTACTGTCGTGGCTGCGAGCTCTCTAAGGAGGAGAATGAGATCCTCAAGTCAGGCTTCGAGTTGATCCAAGTGATTGGAGTCAACAGAGGTAGTGGCGGAGGCATTCTCGTTGGCGTGGAGAGACATTGAACGAATCGCGGGCATGGAACGGCGGCTGGGCGTAGCGGCGAGAAGTGGCGAGGTGCTGCAAGAGTCGCAGAAAGGGCGGTCGGACAGGGCAATGGCCAAAGGCGGCTGGGCCGGCATTGGAAGGCGGCGGAAGGTGGTTGGAGCGGCGTTGGAAGGCAGAAGTGTTGGCCGGCCACTGGAGGTGCGGTCGGACACAGTTGGAGAGAAAGTGGAGGGGCAGGCTGGAGGCGCGGGAAACCGACGGACTTACTGAAATCGTTGGAAGCCGACGGAGGGTCGACGGCCTCTAGAATAAGCGGACTCGGGCAAAGTAGCTACGATCAGGAGAGTCACCGGGCTCTGGAATCGGCGGCTGTGCAAGACGACAATGAGGGAGTCGTCGAAGGCTCGGAAGAAACGATGGAGCCGAGTAGAGGAAGGTGATGCAGTTCGCCAAAGTCGTTGTAGCCATCGCAGGCGATGCAGAAAATGGAAAATGGCAATGAGACGCGATCTGCGGCGGGAGCACGAGTCGGGGTTGCGGAAGATGCGGCGCGCGAAGAAGCGAAAGGATGTGGAGTCCCGTGGGCGAGAGAAGCTCTCAACAGCCGAATCCGCATAAACAGTGTGGTGAGGGAGTTAGGGTTCACGGAGGAACCCTAAGTGTGCGGCAAGTCGGACCAATTGATACGGGCAAGCCATATCAAGTTGCAATGCATAAAAGTAAACATGTATACAATCGAGAGACAAGCACTCGCCAAGCACCCGGAGGCTGGGTCCTCCAAAGTACTCCCCTCTCCACGTAGAGACCAAAAGACTCACTCAAAAGATAACTCTCACTACTTAAGAGACTTCTTATATATACGAAGGCTCCACTACACGACAAAAATACTACATGACAAAATACATATCAATACGTATTAAATAGTTAGGACAACGCTATCAATGATGATGATCAACATTGATTTTGAACTCTCACATGCAATAATTACAAATGTCTTGTTTTTCTAAATAGTCTAATGTCAGTATCTACCAACAGAAGAAAAAAAATAAATGGCCCAGAGAATGAAAAGAAGAAAAACTACATAAAAAAGAAATACCTGTAAAAGATCATTGGCAACGTCAGGGAATTTCTCTAGAATTTGATAAAGAACAGCATCTGGCTCCCTATTCTTCAGCCTGGGAAAATCACCACCAGAAGAAGAGGAATTATCTTCGCCAACACCGCTACGCAACTTCTTCCTTTGCCTCTTCTTTATCTTCCGCGACTTTCTTTTTATGTCATCATCCCTCATTCGATGTCGACTCTTTTCCCTGTGTTCACTTAACTTGTTGTTTTGCCGTGGCCTCCACCTCTTCTCCCCAGGGCTTTCGTTGTCAGAAATAGAAGTTGATGAGGAGGAGCTGCTTGTTTCTGAGCTTTTTTGTCTTCTGCGGTGTTTGCGGTCCCAATCCTTGCCCATCTTTTATATGAGCAACCCGCAAAAAAGTCGGCTAAGCTCCGGACAATGGGATGATGTTCAGTAAGGACATGGTGAAGTTCGAGGATGAAGTTTAATTAAAAATTAGTTACACCTACAATCTGACATCAAGAAAATCATACAACTCATTATCAAAAGAACGTATACAAGTTACAAATGAAACAAAGAAGTACTATATAAATCACTAATGCCCATCCCCAGAGCTGGTTTAATGATTATAAGGTTACTCCAACAATAATGCCCTGCCAATCAACGTGATTAGTTGATTGGATCCGCAAAAAATTATAATGTGAGTTTGTTTGGCAAATTCCATAAGTAGCTTCTATTTACAAAGGTATGAATGGCAAGGGTATGCAAGATGAACAATACAATAGCAACAATGATATGCAACAAAACTCACATTCATGGAAGTTTGTCATTCAAAGCATAGCAAATAAATATGAATCGAAATTCAACAACGTCCAGCTAATTGTAATATCAACGCATGCATAAGCTAACAAGTTAATAAACATTCTCACAATTGTTTCATATATAAGGGAAGTGCAAAGCACATTTACATGTTAATAATGTCATATAAATACACTCCAAGTGAGCTACAAATGTACTACAGACATATGCAGTGATACTATCAAGGATATAAGCTATATATACAAAAAAAATGCCAACAAAAGAAATCATTACTTACACAATAAAGCAATGTATAAATGAAACTACTAACAGACACGGTAAGAATAATAACTATTACTAGCATACATATAGCACATCACTTGTTCAAGCGGTTACGCCCTTAATAAAGAAGAAACGCCCATCCCTT
Organism: Dactylorhiza incarnata; assembly: GCA_033032865.1. Lineage (NCBI taxonomy): Eukaryota > Viridiplantae > Streptophyta > Magnoliopsida > Asparagales > Orchidaceae > Dactylorhiza > Dactylorhiza incarnata. Next base: position 502,992 of record JAWHQI010000348.1, on the reverse strand, counting down.
GATAAATAAATAAATAAATAAATAATATTTAATTCAATAAGTACTACTCAAATTCAATGTGTGCAAACCATAAAAGTGACTAATTAAGCTAAAATACATTACAAAAATAGATAAATTAACATCCTTCTGTAATTACATCATCACTCTATGATATTATACTAAGGAATTGTAAGAGTCATAGATATTGCAATGTAATAGCATGCTTTTTAAAAATACCAGCCATTAGGTTGCTTATATTAATTAATAACATTTATATAAATACAATTTATGTTCAAAATATTAATATCTAAACATGGGCCGAACTTTCCTTTCATCTAAAAATGTAATGTCATATTATTTAAAAAAGTCATTTATTTGGTTTGCTGACATCAATAACATTTATATAAATAGCATTCATGTTCTCAAATATTGACATCTAAATATCAGTTGGATTTGTCTGTCATCTAAAGATGTCACTAAGTACAAATTGCATGCAGTCACAACTTATATTATGTCTTTAAACTATAAAATCGAACCAAACACTATACGAACATCTTAATAATTTATAATTTAAACTAAGTTATTAAACTAAGTCAATCAGCAGGCGAGTTCAACTTGTAGACCATGACCCAAATTTATCGCTAATCAAGAAAGGCCTATAATATTGACCAGCTAATTTATGTGAAAGAGGTCTTTCAACTAAACCTTCACAATAACCTTTCAATATGAGAAGAACCCAATCAACAACATAACAAGAATGGCAGCTTGTGACCTTCTCAATTTGTTGCTTTATACGATATCAAGTATGCAAAAAATTGGAATTTAAAAGATCCAACAAGCAACGTGATGAAGTAGCAGACTGTCAACTAAGATATGGAATGTAGAACCGTGGGATTAATCTGGAATAAATGTGGAGGATGACAATAAAGAGCATCAAAGTGAGTCATTCCAACTGATAAATGTAATTATTGATACATTAACACTCCCTAATGAAGAAGTTGAAACCAATATTGAGGGCAATCCATCATGTAAGTATTGTTGAAGATTGGCAACTGACATAATCTAGAATTGATGGTGGAAGGTGGCTATTAAGGGCAATCCATCGAATAGCAATGTAAGTATTGTTGAAGACAACAATTGACAAACTTATTTTGGTCGTTAGTTTGTGTATGCATGTATGGTAGATTGTGCTTGAATGTAAAGTTCCCAGCCTGGTAATGGGTCTTTGTCAAAAATGATGCTACGAGGGCATGGAGTTTGCATATTTGGGTAAAAAAGGTATTAGCGCCAATCATTGTGTAGTTGGAGAGGAGTACAACAAAATGTGTATTTTTGCTCAGGCGATCAACGACAATGAGCATGGCTGTTATATCACATGAGGGTAGTAAACCAGCAATAAAATCTACATTGATATATGTTGAAATCTTATCAGGTATAGGAAAGGGTTGGAGCATGCACGGTGGGGAAGTTGTGCTTGCCTTTGTTTGTTGGGATATGAGTCATTTTGCGACCCATGTTCGAAAACCATGTCACATTGAAGCCCAAAATAAATCTTGATGAGTATGTGCAAATGTACATAGGAATTCGGAACGGCCTACATATGGGATGACATGATTCACACCAAAATAAGATGTTGCAACCGAGAAATTGGGGAATAAAAAATATCTTCATAAAGTAAAAAATTAGGTTAAAGATTTTATATTCAGTAAAGAAATTAGGGGTTGCACGAATGGTATTCATAGTGTAGAAAAGGGCATCCAGAATCGTGATGTTCTGGAAGCAATGATGTTGTTCTGGAGATAATATGGATTATTTGGTTTTGAAACCGTGATGGTAAGTACAAATAAGGACCTCACAGTTTAACAAGCAATCATGTCAGTTATGGGCGGCCTCAATAATATCACACATTTCTCGAATATAAGTCGAAGACGCATTAAGTCAAGAAATTTGTTGGAGAAGGCTACTGGATGACCATGTTGGAAAATGATTGCAGCCATGTGAGCACTTCATTATTGGTGTCTATAGCGAAGGTTGTATTCAAATCAGGAAATTGAATCACGGGTGAAGTATCTATCCATTAAGTTAAACATTGCATCCTTCGTAAACTTAGGAGGAATCTTTATTAGATATGTAAAGGGAGAAGCCAATGAGGAATAATCGGGTACAAAACAGTGATAGTAGTCGGCAAGACCAAAAAAAATGTGGTGTAGGTGGACAGTGGATTCACGAACAACAAAAAATGAGTCCATGTCGACACGGGCACCATTAAAAGAGAGAGAGTGCCTGAGACATTCGATTGAATACTTGCCAAATGATCACTTGGACATGAGAACAAAGAGGAAATATCATGGAAAACTTGTAGGACTGGCATAGAGATTGAAGATGATGACGGCAATCCTTGTTATAAAATGTCAATACTGGGATGAAATGTCAAGAAAATGCTTAGAGAATAAATTCTGGCGGACTAGAATGAGGATGTCATCGAAAAATAACACGATGAAATGTCAAGAAAAGATTTAAACTATTAATTCATAGTGAACTGGAAATTGGATAATGCATTGTTAAGGCTGAAAAGCATGACCAGAAAATCATACTGTTCTTCTTGACTCTTAAATAAGGATGTCATCGAAGAAAACCATGACAAAACGTCAAAAAAAAAGGTTGAAAGACGGAATGCATAGCGGCATGGAAAGTGGATAGTTGTTATAAGAATATCAGGTTCATGTATCTGCATTTGATAGAAACTAGAATGAAGTTCAAGTTTGAAGAAGAAATGAATCACGCAATTCATCCATTGTAGAGATCAGGAAACAATCTATAATGGTGGCTGGAACTGAGAGCTCAATAATCAACACAAAATTGTCAAAATCCATCTTTATTAAGCAATCAACAAATGAGAATAGAAACTAGAATGAAGGCCAAGTTTGAAGAAGAAATGGCTAGCGCAATTAATCCATTGTAGGGATCAGGAAACAATCTCTAATGGTGACTGGAACTGAGCTTAATAATCAAC